>CM060920.1:969566107-970816107 GCA_030737875.1 Allium sativum
ATCATAGACGGCATACCTACCATCTACTATGTATCCATACTAGTAATACAATCACATCCGCAATTTTGTATTGAAAATTGGATTCCATCATGAGTCGAGGCAAGGGGCAAGCTCCTCTCCGTTCGAGACACTCTAGCAAATGCCTCAGGACCACACACAGCGATCCTTGGATCTTCAGGGCTGGTCCTCTCTTACTTTTGAGGATTGGCAATTCCTGAACACACGTTTCCCGGTCCTTACAGACCTATAACCGAGGCGCCTCGCAATTCACCAACCATACAGGTGAAAAGTATATATAAATGTCAGGGCTGGTAAGTCACTGACAACACCATAGCTAGAAAGAAACGTCGTGTTCTCCCTGTAGTCACTATCCTGTTTTTGACTCATACCGGGGTGTGAGGCTCGCGAATCAACGCTATACACAAAGATATGCCACACAGACCGTGCTTTGATCATCAACCACAAGACTTTGCTTTGCAACAAAAGCCTAGATCATATGACACTTAGGCGTGCCACACAGACAATTCACTCCATGCGACTGATTTCTATCGATATATAACCTCTGAGCTCGTACATCTCAGAGAAGGGCGTTAAGCAAGAGAATAAATTCTCCGCCGCCAAACAGATATATATTTAATAGAGATCAATCAACACAGAACAAAATACAATGTCAGACACACAGTCCATTTACAAGTTCGTTCTAGGTTTGAACGAAGCCGGAGGCACCATATTCCTCGCATATCCGTACAATCAAAAATACGTCCGGACGGCTACCACTTCAGCTCCTTCAAGTTAGCTACTCCAATCATGAGCATCAGTAGCGCCCATCCATCAAATGTGAAGATCGTCGGTCTTGAACCGTCGATCGGTTATTTGAAATGAGAATTAACTCGGTCTTTTCAAATAATCCAAGTATACTTAGATTTTCAAATCAATTCTTCTGACTAAGTCATTCGACATTCACATTTTAGTTCTTTAGTATAATTTTCATGTCAAACACATTCAACCATAAATATCCAGCAAACCAAGCAGAGTCGGTTTATTTCCATTCTATATCGTCTATAATATTTTATAACGATATATCACCATTTTTATTTATTTAAAAACGACCCTATTTAATTAAACGACGTTTCAGGTCGTGCCGAGGCACTGGCGCTGTTTTTCCCAAAATTTGTTTTACACATATCTGAAAATCTAACCATTGGATTTCAACAAAATTTATATCATTAGGAAGATATTCCCAAAGCGAACCCAACTGTTCCAGTTCCGTCAAAATCCAATGGTCGGATCTTTCGGTATAATCATTTGAAGTTATGATTTCAAAACGCAAATTGAACGACCTCAATTCGTTTTAACTTAATTTATATTTATGTATATAAAAAACATAATTCATTCGACGATTTCAATATCGTTTTCACTTCAAATATTTCACTAACACCTTTATATTTCGAAAAATTTCGCCATAACCTCCTTTGTACGGGAAGGGGTTTGGAAATTTATTGGACCGTATTAGGTACCCAATAAATCCTAATAAGTATACACATATTTATAGTGATATATTTCGGTGTCCACAGGGGAGTGTGTATAGATCATAACCCCAGAGAATAAATTCTAGTCACCCTATAAATGGTTTTTGTGCCTTAACGATCAGACAGACATGTTTATTGTCATCTCCAGACCCGTGTGGTTTTTTTACTAATCTTGCAATTTATCGTTACAATTTATATAGTCCAGATCAGTCATCAGTTCAACCTGTAATATATAGTCATCGCCATACAAGCCTCTCGCTCGTATGGTAAATCTTCAACCTCGTCACACAAGCTCCAAATGCTTATGTGGTGTATGATGAAGTATGCCTATCGTCAAGAAGTATGCCATATAGTGTAGTTCAAAATTAATTGTTACTATCCTATGGCGATGTTTATCATTACACATAGAACAACTAGCACTCTGCATCCAATGGCATTCACAGGAGTTGATATGATAATAAAATTTGCACATCCAACTCATCAAGGTTTACCTATTTGTCGGGCACACAAATAAATTCTTTACTCAACAGCTAATCCATTTCCTGTTCAATACATGTATATATATGTGCAAAACTAAGCTAAAAATAATATTTCTAGCGAACAAAGGTTTATTTCCACTTATGGTTATTTTTAATACTTTACGTTTCACATAAAAATGATATTTTTGGCGAACAAAAATATATTTCAACACATGACTATTTTATTTAGTTCGCCTACATGTCAAAAATAATATTCATGGCAAATAAATATTTGTTTCAACACTTGAATATTTTTAGCTAATCATTTACATGATAAAAATGATTTTTTTATCATCTAAAATATTTATTCAACACATGAACATTTTTAGCACTTCATATTCACAATAAAAATGTAAATTTTATTGTTCCATCTATATGTTCAACACATGAATATTATTCACTTCACACATACGATAAAAATATGATTTTTATCGTTCTAATCCTTTATTCAACACATGAATAATTTCTATAGTTCACATATATAATAAAAGTATGATATTTTATGTTAAAACAATTTATTTAAAACACGAATAGTTTATATAGTTTAGATATGTGGTAAAATGTTATTTTTATTTTTTAAAGAGTTTTATTCACCACATGAATTTCTATTCAACACATGAACACGGTTTCAACACATGAATTTCTATTCAACACATGAATATAGTTTCAACACATGAATATAGTTTCAACATATGAAAATAATTCTATCACATGAATATTATTGAAAATTTCGGCAGCATAACGACAGGGTATTTAAAACCGGCACTGTCCCGAGTACGGCTCCTCATTCTACCTTAAAACCTCGCGGTTTTTGACAATGGGGATTTCATACATCTAATTCGCACGCAGGCGAGTATGTTTTTCTTTTCCAAAATTTATTCAAATTTTGTTTCAATCACAAATGGGTATTTTTCAACCACATCCAAACAATATCAACCACAAACAATCCTATCAACCATTCGCATTATTCACCAAATTTTTCACAACAATTCACAATCAATAAATATCGCCCATGGTTTGTGAACGAGGGGAGTATATATATATGTATATTCGTATATAAATATATTTTATTTCCATTCCCACACACATATCATTTATACAATGCATCTATAATTCATACATCGCTCATACAACTTATACAACGCATGTACATGAGGGATACAACACGTATATAATTTATATTTCACTTATATAACTTATACAACACATGTCCATTCACATTTCAGTTTAGAAATCTCACATTGGTTTGTTGCTTTTCTAAAAATCCTAGCAAGCTCAGGAAAATCCCCGGACACTACTAGACTGTAAAGAGCGTCCTTGCGGTCACGATGTTTCCTGTTTCATCGAGTTTCGTTAATACACGATAAAGATATGATTTTTCAAAGTTTGCAACACTTTAAAGTGTTAAAACAGTTCAAAGTAAACAACAGCCGCACCTTTCAACAAGGGTTCGAAACTAGGTTAAAGTTTTACTTGAAATCCGTGGCACGGGGTTAAGAACTGGTTGCGCCATGTCGAAGAGGGAGGAGGGGGCTTTCAATCGCCGGCGGTGGCGTTCAACTCGGTGGCGCGGTTGAGGGGTGGCAGCGCATGAAAATTTGGATATTTAGAGGAGGAGATCTCGACGCAGGAGTGATGATAGGGGGAGTACTTTATATGGATTTGAAGAGGAGGAGGAGAGCTACAAAAAGTTGCAAAGGGGGAGGGGCTGAAGATGAATGTGGCGATCGAAAATCGCCTGGGAAGTGGCAAACACAGTTCCACCGTCGAGCGCGATTAACAGGAGGGATTTTGGAGATTTTTTTTATTTTTAATTTATGAAAGGAAAATTCCTATTGGGAGAGGCTTTATTTAATTTTTAAAATAGGGTTTCTCCACCCGAACACCAATTTAAACCCAACGACTTTCGCCCCTAGCTAAATACCCCCATTCTAAACACAATGGGATATGTTTCGTAGGCCAATTCGACTGTTACAATCAGTTATTCTTGAAATTAAAATATAAACATTCAATATTCGATTTGAACGAACATTTAAATTTGCCAGGGCCACAAACTGATTCGAAAAATTCCAGAAAAATAAATCTAGCTATGTTTTTGTCGCTACGGTCCCAACAAAACTAGTTTCGTCGAATTCTGAGATCGTTTGAAAAATGACCATTTTCTGGTCGATCCAATTTAACAGAAATCAACCAAACACGTTTTCTTTTGCCACGCTCACATACTAGCTTCAAAAATTATGAAATTTGAAACCTAGCAATAGTTTGACACCCCGGATGCAACAAAAGTGGTTTTGTCGAATTCCGAGGTCGTTTTCAAAATGTCTATTTTCAAGGGCTATATATTCTCTATAGCGACCTTTCTGAAAATCCATTTGGCCATAACTTTTGATTCCCGCTATGAAACTTCGATTTTTCAGATTCGTTAGAAAGATATTCATAAACAGATTTAAATATTTTTGGTTTCACTAAAATCCGTTTTATTTTGCACCCGGTACAGTCAGTCAAAGTTCGAATTCAAATTTTCAAACTGCTGCACCTTTTCTAACTCTTTATTTTATTGAAATATTCTATTTCAATTGTCTAAATTTCTTTAAAATAACCAATTTAAAAAATTTAAATTGGCTCATATTTTCCGTGTTGTTACAATCTCCCCCACTTAAAACTTTTAGTCCTCGAAAAGGAAACAGCAGTACAGTAGGAAACAGAAATGGAAATGCAATGTATTGTTAAGGTACCTTGCACCGGAGTTAGTCAGAGATGTCCACTCTGCATTTGTGGTAAGCTTTCTTAATGCTTTCCTCAGTCTCCCAAGTACAGTCTCTACTACTCCACTGCACTTTAACTAAATGAACCTTCTTGCTCCTTAGCTCTTTAGTTTCTTTGCCAACAATTTTTAACGGCTCTCCTCTGACTGCTAATTCTGGAGTAATTTCCAAGTCCTGTTGCGCTGCTTCTTCTACAACAAGATCCGGGTCATGCACATGACTTCTAAGTTGAGATACGTGAAACACATTATGCACTCCAGGCAACCAATCAGGTAATGAAACCCTATAAGCAAGAGTTCCAATTCATTCAAGTATAGGAAAGGGGCCAACAAACCTGGGTGCCAACTTCCCAGTTTTACCGCATTGGATTACTCCACTCATCGGAGAAACATTCAAATAAACATAATCTCCAACAACGAGTGCCACATCTCTTCTTCTAGAATCCGCATAACTTTTCTGTCGGCTTTGCGCGGTTTTCAATCGTTTTTTGATGAAATCGACTTTATCAGATGCTTCTCTAACCATATCGGGTCCCAACACAAGTCTGTTGCCAGGTTCTACCCAACATGCGGGAGATCTGCACGGTCTACTATATAATGCTTCAAATGGCGACATCTTCAAACTTGCTTGATAGCTGTTGTTATATGAGAATTCTGCCAAATGCAAGTGATCTTCCCATGACCCGCCAAAATCAATAATACAAGCCCGCAATAATTCTTCTAGAATTTTATTCACCCGCTCAGTTTGGCCATCTGTTTAAGGGTGATAAGCGGTGCTCAGATTCAGTTTTGTTCCCAATTCTGTTTACAACGCCTGCCAGAATTTGCTAGCAAATATTGGGTCTCTATCACTGACTATGCTGATGGGAATTCCATGCAGCTTAACAATTTCTTTGAAATAAATCTGTGCTAGACTTTGGGCGGTTCTATTGGATCTGATAGGTATGAAATGAGCGGTCTTCGTGAAGCGATCTACGATCACCCAAATTCTATCATTACCTTTATTGGTTCGGGCAGACCATCAATAAAATCCATGGAAATCTGTTCTCATTTCCAACCTGGGACTTCCAACAGTTGCAACAATCCGGCCAGCTTTTGCTGGTCGCTCTTGACTAGTTGACAAGTAGGGCATCTGCTAACATATAAAGAGATGTCCCTCTTCATTGTCCTCCACCAGAAAGTGCGCTTAATATCGTTGTACATTTTACTCACACCAGGATGGATACTAAATTTTGACTTATGGAATTCATCCATGACTTCTCTTCGAAGATCTGGAATATTCAGAATGTAAATCCTGCCTTTCAATCTAAGAACTCCCTTATCATCAATACAGAAACTTGTGGTTTCACCTTCCTTGTTCCTCTGACTGATTCTCTGAATAAATTCATCGTCTTTCTGAAGGACTGAAATCTTGTCAATCAATGAAGATGTAACAATTGGGCTGGCGATGATTTCATTCTTTCTACTGAGTGCATCAGCTACTATGTTAGCCTTTCCTAGCGTATACAGGATATCTAAATCATATGCGGCAAGAAATTCTAGCCAATGCTGCTGTCTCAAGTTCAAATCTTTCTGGGTGAACAAATACTTTAATGATTGATGGTCTGTAAACAGTTCGAATTTCTCACCCAGCAAGTAATGCCTCCAGATTTTCAAAGCAAAAACGATGGCTAGCAACTCAAGATCATGAGTTACATAATTCTTCTCATGCGGTTTCAGCTGGCGGCTTGCATAAGCGACTACTTGGCCTCTTTGCATTAATACTGCGCCAAGACCTCTAATAGAAGCATCCGTCCAAACCGTCAAATCCTGATTGCCATCGATAATGGTTAATACTGGAGCGGTTGTCAATTTTGATTTCAATTCCTGGAAAGCTTCCTCACAGTCGGAAGTCCACTTAAACTTCTCGTGCTTCTTTGTAAGCTTCGTTAATGGACTAGATATCTTCGAGAAATCCTTAACAAATTTTCAATAATAACTAGCCAACCCCATAAAACTTCTGGCCTCTGTGGGTATAGTAGGCTGTTTCCAGTCTTGAATTGCTGTAATTTTGCTCGGATCTACAAAAATTCCTTCCTTTGACACGACATGGCCAAGGAACTTCACCTCTTCTTGCCAGATGACACATTTAGAGAATTCGGCTTTGAAGACATTCTTTCTCAGAATCCCCAATACTTGTTCTAGATGTCTTTCATGCTTGGCTTCTGACTTAGAGTAGATTAAAATATCATCGATGAATACCATGACAAATTTATTTATAACTTCCCTCAACACTTTATTCATTAGATCCACGAAGTAGGCTGGAGCGTTGCATAAAACGAACGTCATTACTAACCATTCATAAAATATGTCTGGACCTCTGAAAGCTGTCAAAGGAACACACTCTTCGGAAATTCTCAGTTGATGGAAACTTGTAGCTAGGTCCATTCTGGAAAATACTCTCGCCCCATTTAATTGGTCTAACAGATCATCGATTCGGGGTAACGGGTATTTGTTTTTGAGCGCCTGTTTGTTGAGGTCTCGGTAATCAACACACATTCAGAGAGTACCGTCTGACTTAGGGACAAACACTAAAGCTGCACCCCAACTAGAAAAGCTAGGTCTGATCGGACCCTTCCATAGCAGTTGACAAGTTTGATCGCCTAATTCTTCTTTTTCTTTGGGAGTCATTCTTCGAATTGGATGTACCACTGGTCTGGCATTCGGAATTAGATCGATTCTGAATTCAATTTCTCTTTGCGGAGGTAAGTTTTCGACTTCTTCAAACACATCCGCATAGTTTTTAACAACAGGAATCTTTTCTAAGGAAGTGGGAATAACCTCTAGCGAGATCAAAACTCCTTTCTGTCTGGCTTTGAACCATGGCATGGTACAGTAATATATCCAAGCTTCATTTTAATGTTTACTATTATTTCTGCACAATTTACTTTGGCTTTGTATTGCGTTAACCAATTTAGCTCGAGAATGATATCAAATTCAGGAAAATCCATGGTGATTAAATCAAAAGAAAACTTATATGAAGAATAAGAGACTGGCACTCTATAATATGAACTAAAAACTAGAGATCCTCCTATTGGATTATGAACTTCAACCGATTCTCTAAGCTTTCTTTGTTTTAACTTTAATTTGTTAACAGTATTACTTGCAATAAATTTATGTGATGCTCTCGTGTCAAATAATGCAGAAACAAGAATATTTTTAATTGTAAGGGTACCTCCCAAAACATCGGGTTTACCTGCTCCATCGGAAGCAGCCGGCGGGTTCGCCCCGTTATACCCATGAGCAACCTCGGCCTTCTTAAGCAAGGGACAATCATTGACAAGATGTCCTGTTCTGCGGCAGTTAAAGCATGAACGAGGGTTCTGAGAGCTCTGGCTTGAGCCTTGAGAGCTGGTCTTCTGCCGTTTCGGGGCTGTGCACACATTAGAGTAGTGCCCCACCTTGCCACAATTGTAGCCGCTTCCTTTTGGCGGCTTGCTAGTCTGCTGATTTGTGGACGCCGCATTACTTTATTCTAGCTGGTTTGTAGAGGGCTTGCGTTTATTCCCTACCTGGCTTTTAGCGCGGTCCAGATCAAGGTTCCTTTGGTCAAGGTCCTCATAATTACAAGCCATCTCCACTAAGTTTGAGAATGCTAGCTTGATGTGGCTCATTGCCCTGTCTTGGTACTTACGCTTTAGCCCGTGGATGAACCTCTTGTCCTTGGACTTAGCAGTCGCGATGAGCTCTGGGGCGTAGCGAGATAACTATGTAAACTTGTTCAGGTAGTCTTGCACAGAGAGATCTCCTTGCTGGAGGTTTGCAAATTCATCATGCATGCGCTCAATCGCCTGTTCTGGGATGAACTTTTCTTTGAACAAGTCTATGAACTCATCCCACGTTCTACCTGCATTTCTGTTCTCTGCAGTGATGGCTTCCCACCATAATTCTGCTTCGTCTTGCAAGAGCCAGGCGCCCATGAATGCTTTGTCCTAATCCCCAAGCCTCAGGCCTCCTAATATCTTTTCGCATGTTTTCAGCCAAGCTAAGGCCTCAATCACCGTGCCGGTTCCGGAGAAGGTTTTGCCTCCTAGATTCTTCTATCTTTTGGCTACTCGGTCGAGCTCGAATGGCTGGGCGACTAGTGGTTGTATCAATGGTCCTTCTACAGCGGGTTTATCCCCTTGGCCTCGGCCTCCAAGGCCTCCTCTTACTGCTGCAGCTCTGGTAGCCATTTCTCAAGTTCTGTATAAGCAAAGAAAGAGTCAGCTCTCAGAAACGATACTTTTATTGTATGGTATAGTAGAAGAACTTAAGGAAAGACAACGAAGTACTGATCAAATTATTTTTGCTATTCTGCTTAGCTCATTCTAGGACATTACTAGTCCTATCTCTAATGAGCTACTCGCCTTAGAATGCTACTGATTCTATTCTGACGAGGTGTTTAATGTGTTAAATTCTAGAACTAAGGTTAACCAATGCTCTGATACCCGTTGCGACGATCCCAAAACCCCATGCTACCGTGTTAAGGATAATCATTGGAATATAACACATTAATCATCATTAGCAGAGTACAGATAATAACATAACCAGGAAATAGAATAATTTACACAAATATGACAGCGGAATCATATACATATCACAACATCAGAGAGAACAATGCAGGATACTACTTAGTGCATAAAGATACATGGTCAGTCTACATCGCCTGAGGCGGGATCATATACATAGAGAGTACATAAAGAAACATCAGTCTACATCGCCTGAGGCGGAATCATATACATATACAGTAATGGCGGAAAAATCAATAGTCAACACTGTGTAGTCAAGCCTCGCCATGAGCAAAAAGGTGCACCTCTACTGCGGTGCAAAGCCAAAATACGCCAGCTACTTGTTACTGGGTTGCCCGTGTGAAAATAAGGGGCACCCGAGTTTGCAAGGTGAAACAAACTACGAGTCAATCATGGAACTGGTATGAGAAATCTACTTAACTAATTAAACAACAATAGTAAGGCAAATCAAAGGGCCATGCCACTTTCGCGGAACGGGTTTACTCCAAAGATTGCTAGTGCATGAAATAAAGTAAATTATTAAATCATCGCAATACTTTTTATAAAAATGAAGCCACTATAAGACTCAGGTCCCATCACACAATGCAACGCAAGCCGGAGGATAGAGTTTTACCTTATAATGGCCAAGAAATACTTTATACGTATAAATAAAAGTGTTTGATATTATTATTAGTGCATATATGTTTCAAAAGCGAATTCAATCATAAATATCAATCATAGACGGCATACCTACCATCTACTATGTCGCCATACTAGTAATACAATCACATCTGCAATTTCGTATTGGAAATTGGATTCCATCGTGAGTCGTGGCAAGGGGCAAGCTCCTCTCCGTTCGAGACACTCTAGCAAATGCCTCAGGACCACACACATCGATCCTTGGATCTTCAGGGCCGGTCCTCTCTTACTTTTGAGGATAAACAATTCCTGAACACACGTTTCCCGGTCCTTACAGACTTATAACTGAGGCGCCTCGAATTTCAACAACCACACAGGTGAAAAGTATATATAAATGTCAGGGCTGGTAAGTCACTGACAACACCATAGCTAGAAAGAAACGTTGTGTTCTCCCTGCAGTCACTATCCCGTTTTTGACTCACACCGGGGTGTGAGGCTCGCGAATCAACGCTATACACATAGCTATGCCACACAGACCGTGCTTTGATCATCAACCACAAGACTTTGCTTTGTAACAAAAGTCTTGATCATATGCCACTTAGGCGTGCCACACAGACAATTCACTCCATGCGACTGATTTCTATCGATATATAACCTCTGAGCTCGTACGTCTCTGAGAAGGGCGTTAAGCAAGGGAATAAATTCTCCGCTGCCAGACAGATATATATTTAATAGAGATCAATCAGCACAAAACAAAATCCAATGTCAGACACACAGTCCATTTACAAGTTCGTTCTGGGTTTGAACGAAGGCGAAGGCACCATATTCCTCGCATATCCGTACAATCAACAATACGTCCGGACAGCTACCACTTCAGCTCCTTCAAGGTAGTTACTCCAATCAAGAGCATTCGTAGCGCCCATCCATCCAATGTGAAGATTGTCAGTCTTGAACCATCTTCAACTCTTCAACTTCTAATCGTCGATCGATTATTTGAAATGAGAATTAACTCGGCCTTTTCAAATAATCCACGTATATTTAGATTTTCAAATCAATTCTTCACATGTTTAAATCATTCGACATTCACATTTCAGTTCTTTAGTATAATTTTCATGTCAAACACATTCAACCACAAATATCTAGCTAACCAAGCAGAGTCGGTTTATTTCCATTCTATATCGTCTATAATATTTTATAACGATATATCGCCATTTTTATTTATTTAAAAACGACCTTATTTAATTAAATGACGTTTCAGGTCGTGCCGAGGCACTGGCGCTATTTTTCCTAAAATTTGTTTTACACATATATGAAAATCTAACTGTTGGGTTTCAACAAAGTTTATACCATTGGGAAGATATTCCCAAAGCGAACCCAACGGTTCCAGTTTCGTCAAAATATGATGGTTGGATATTTCGGTATAATCGTTTGAAGTTACAATTTCAAAATGCGAACTTCACGGCCTCGATTCGTTTTAATTTAATTTATATAGATAAATATAATTCATTTGACGATTTCAATATCGTTTTCACTTCATATATTTCACTAACACCTATATATTTTGAAATTTTTTGCAATAACCTCCTTTGTACGGGAAGGGGTTTGGAAATTTATTGGGCCGTATTAGGTACCCAATAAATCCTAATAAGCATACACATATTTATAGTGATATATTTCGGTGTCCACATGGGAGTGTGTATAGATCATAACTCCAGATAATAAATTCTCGTCACCCTATAAATGGTTTTTGTGCCTTAATGACCAGAGAGACGTGTTTATTGTCATCTCCAGACCCGTGTGGGGTTTTTATTAATCTTGTAATTTACCGTTACAATTTATATAGTCCAGATCAGTCATCAGTTCAACCAGTAATATATAGTCATCGCCATACAAGCCTCTCGCTCGTATGGTAAATCTACAACCTCATCACACAAGCTCAAAATGCTTATGTGGTATATGATGAAGTATGCCTATCGTCAAGAAGTATGCCATATAGTGTAGTTCAAAATTAATTGTTACTATCCTATGGCGATGTTTATTATTACACACAGAACAACTAGCACTCTGCATCTAATGGCATTCACAGGAGTTGATATGAGAATAAAATTTGCACATCCAACTCATCAAGGTTTACCTATTTGTCGGGCACACAAATAAATTCTTTACTCAACAGCTAATCCATTTCCTGTTCAACACATGTATATATATGTGCAAAACTAAGCTAAAAATAATATTTCTAGCGAACAAAGGTTTATTTCCACTTATGGTTATTTTTAACACTTCACGTTTCACATAAAAATGATATTTTTGGCGAACAAAAATATATATCAACACATGACTATTTTATTTAGTTCGCCTACATGTCAAAAATAAAATTCATAGCGAATAAGTATTTGTTTCAACACTTGAATATTTTTAGCTAATCATTTACATGATAAAAATGATATTTTTATCGTCTAAAATATTTATTCAACTCATGAACATTTTTAGCACTTCATATTCACAATAAAAATGTAAATTTTATTGTTCCATCTATATATTCAACACATGAATATTATCCACTTCACACATACTTTAAAAATATGATTTTTATCGTTCTAATCCTTTATTCAACACATGAATAATTTCTATAGTTTATATATATAATAAAAATGTGATATTTTATGTTAAAACAATTTATTTAGAACATGAATAGTTTATATAGTTTAGATATGTCGTAAAATGTTATTTTTATTTTTCAAAGAGTTTTATTCACCATATAAATTTCTATTCAACACATGGACACGGTTTCAACACATGAATTTCGATTCAATACATGAATATAGTTTCAACACATGAATATAGTTTGAACATATGAAAATAATTCTAACACATGAATATTATTGAAAATTTCGGCAGCATTACGGCAGGGTATTTAAAACCGGCACCGTCCCGAGTACGGCTCCTCTCTCTACCTTAAAACCTCGCGGTTTTTGACAATGGGGATTTCATACATCTAATTCACACGCAGGCGAGTATGTTTTTCTTTTCCACAATTTATTTAAATTTTGTTTCAATCACAAATGGGTATTTTTCAACCACATCCAAACAATATCAACCACAAACAATCCTATCAACCATTCGCATTATTCACCAAATTTTTCACCACAATTCACAATCAATAAATATCGCCCATGGTTTGTGAACGAGGGGAGTATATATGTGTTCGTATATAAATATATTTTATTTCCATTCAAACACACATATCATTTATACAATGCTTGTATAATTCATACTTCGCTCATACAACTTATACAACGCGTGTACATGAGGTATACAACACGTATATAATTTATATTTCGCTTATATAACTTATACGACACATGTCCGTTCACATTTCAGTTTAAAAATCTCATATAGGTTTATTGCTTTTCTAAAAATCCTAGCAAGCTCAGAAAAATCTCCGGACACTACTAGACTGTAGAGAGCGTCCTTGCGGTCACGATGTTTCCTGTTTCAACGAATTTCATTAACACACGATAAAGATACGATTTTTCAAAGTTTGCAACACTTTAAAGTGTTAAAACAGTTCAAAGTAAACAACAGCCGCACCTTTCAACAAGGGTTCGAAACTAGGTTTAAGTTTTACTCGAAATCCGTGGCACGGGGTTAAGATCTGGTTGCGTCACGTCAAAGTGGGAGGAGGGGGCTTTCAATCACCGGCGGTGGCGTTCAACTCGGTGGCGTGATTGAGGGCTGGCGGTGCACGAAAGTTCGGATCTTTGGAGAAGGAGATCTCGACGTTGGAGTGATGATAGGGGAGTTCTTTATATGGATTTGAAGAGGAGGAGGAGAGCTACAAAAAGTTGCAAAGGGGGAGGGGCTGAAGATGAACGTGGCGATCGGAAATCGCCTGGGAAGTGGCGAGCACATTTCCTCCGTCGAGCGCGATTAACGGGAGGGTTTTTGGAGATTTTTTATTTATTTTTAATTTATGAAAGGAAAATTCCTATTGGGCGAGGCTTTATTTAAATTTTAAAATAGGGTTTCTCCACCCGGACACCAATTCGAACCCAATGACTTTCGCTTCTAGCTAAATACCCCCATTTCGAACAAAATGGGATATGTTTCGTAGGCCAATTCGAATGTTACAGTCAGTTATTCTTCAAATTAAAATATAAACATTCAATATTCGATTTGAACGTACATTTCAATTTGCCAGGGCCACAAACTAATTCGAAAAATTCCAAAAAAATAAATCTAGCTATGTTTTTGATGCTACGGTCCCAACAAAACTAGTTTCGTCGAACTCTTAGATCGTTTGAAAAATGGCCATTTTCTGGTCGATCAAATTTAATAGAAATCAACCAAGCACGTTTTCTTTTGCCACGCTCACGTACTAGCTTCAAAAATTATGAAATTTGAAACCTATCAATAGCTTGACATCCCGGATCCAACAAAAGTTGTTTCGTCGAATTCCGAGGTCGTTTGCATAATGTCTATTTTCAAAGGCTATATATTCTCTATAGCAACCTTTCTGAAAATTCATTTGGCCATAACTTTTGATTCCCGCTATGAAACTTCGATTTTTCAGATTCATTAGAAAGATATTCATAAACAGATTTAAATATTTTTGGTTTTACTAAAATCCATCTTATTTTGCACTCGGTACAGTCAGTCAAAGTTCGAATTCAAATTTTCAAACTGCCGCACCTTTTCTAACTCTTTATTTTATTGATATATTCTATTTCAATTGTCTAAATTTCTTTAAAATAACCAATTTAAAATTTTTAAATTGGCTCGTATTTTCTGGGTTGTTACACAATCATTGTGTGATTCATATAGTAACTCAATATTGTTTATATTTTCCATATTCTCTTTAAAACACTATTCGACCCCCCTTTTAGTGTTAGTTTTGCCTTAAGAACCTTAATCCTCAATCCCTAGTAACGTTAATGGTTGTGGATTTTGATAATTGCGGTAAAACATACCAACCACACATGTTTTTATGTAGTATTTCATAAAAATATGTTTTTTAATAATTTAAGCTAGAGAAATAACATATATTTAAATTATTTGTGTTTTTATTTATAAACAACATGCACATGGATGGTTTGTTTCATAGATAAACAAACTAATTCTTAAGAAAATGTTAGAACTTGAATAATTTATGGATAATAATATAAATTTACGGTAACGGTTAGACGGTTACAGTTATAAAACTTGCTAACCGCCAACAACGGTTGCGGTTACGGTTGGCGGTAAAATTAACGGTTGTCGTAACTGTAACACGCTTACTTTATATATGTATGTATGTATGTATGTATGTATGCATGTATATATATTTTTATATAAATAAAGGTTCCTCGTTGCCATCACCAACTCTCACAGCCAAAGACATAAAGCCTCAAAACATTTAATTTAGGAAAAGTTCCTTAATGGCTCCAATAGTGTTTGAGGAAGATGTTAAGAAAACAATTTTATAAAGGCACGTCTATGTAAGAAACAACACCAACTTAATTTAAGCCTTCATAAGCATAGGTTTCGATTAGGAAGCCCTCTCCGGTGCCAACAAAAGACCTAAAGGCATCTGACCCCTATTCCTTTCGAAATAACCACTTTGATTCTTACATAGATACAGATACATATAGGGAAATGGTTTCTTTTAGGAAAACGCCCCTTTGGGTAATTACTGAAAGAGTTTAGTGGAGCCATATCTTTTAAAGCCAAAATATTTCTAAGTATCATAACCAACTCCCAAAACCAAAAGATAGAGGCGGAGGCCTGAATACTTCATTTACCAATGTGTGATATTCTAGGTATGCAGTGCTTCCAAATTGATTTCCGAAACTATGTCGGAAGTGCTTTTGGATCTGGAAATGGCACCGATAGTAATTTTATACAAACATTTTTATTTCTATATAAAGTATTTCTTTCCACCAAGTCTACTACATTCATCGAAATTTTATTGGTTTGTAGAAAAGAATATTTACATAAAGTTTTATACGATTCCCAAGTACTTTGTACTTACATAAAAATACAAAATACATGGTTCTATCAATTTATACGTTAATTCTAGTATTAACGCGTGATATCCCCTAAAGCATTCACTCTTAGGAAATTCGTAATAAATCCATACAAGCATATTAATGCATGAAATTCAAAATCAATCTCTGAAAGCATCAATCATACATTATACATAAATTTTAGGTTATTTGGAGATACCTGAGGGTTTCGATCTACACTAACCCATTTTCATATTTACAACCTAAAAAATGCAAAAGCAGGTTTAACTTATATTTTTAAACCATCTTCTTCTTGAGTCATATCAACGATCAAAACCAACACGTCTTTAACTTATCAACTAAAAGCAACTTAACACATTACATAACGTACGTGATTACAACAACATAATGATAAACACGAAACCATGTATTTCAATATATTTCCAAGTATCATTATTACAACCAAACCTAAACATTTCAACACACTTTTGGTTATAATCATAACAACTGAATGCAAGGAAATATTCAACATATAATTTTTCAAATATAAACAAAATAACTGAAACGAAGGGGTAATCTTATTTTTCATCTTGATTGGATAAAGATGATGAGATTTGATAATGTATTTCCAAGCTCCTAAGTTTCCTAGCTTTATCTTCTTATTCTTCTCCTATTTGTTGTGGTCATCCTTTCCTTAGAATTTTCGTTAGTTTTAGTTTTAGATTTTAGAGTCAATGATATGGTAGAAGATATGATGTATTTATACATGCGCCAAGGGACAAAAGTTACATCAATGCTCTTATCATGCCATATGCATGTATTTGTTAATTTATTAGGTTATAAGTCCAACCTATTAATTAGTTAGTTAATGCAAATATCACATCGCTTCCATCACATTATTCTAATACAACCCTTCGTTAAATCATGGAATAACATTTTACTAAAACTAGGGTTATTACAAATACTGTGTTCAAGATCGGATTTTGACTTGTTGTACAAACGATCTTCCAATCTCTAGTTCAATAACATATACTTGATAGTATATATTGACACCAAAAATGGCATAATACCCAAGAAATGAAATCGTAGAGAAAAAATGAAGAATAATAAATAAAAAATGAAGAGAAAAGCGATCACACACAAGTTTATAGTGGTTCGGCGTTAACGAGCCTATGTCCACTTTATATCTCTTATATCTAAAATTAACTATTACAGGTGAAATAATCACAACAATAATATAATCAGCGATTCCTCCAAAAGATCCTTCTTCTCAGTCCAGAAGGTTTATTTATAGATGCTACAACAATTAAACTTTCTAAAGCATGAGCTATCCGATCTAGGATTTTAGGAGATTCTGAAGAGGCATTCTTTTTGTAGAGAACAACATAATTTGAATCGGTACTGGAAGGTGGCATCCGATCATTAAGGATGACTAGGAGCAGTTAAGTTGGAGTAAGACCAAATCTTCAGGAGAGTATCTTGTATTGAGTTAGGCGGGACCTGACCTAGTTGGTCTGAAGATCATGGGCTCTAGCTGTATTGCGTATCTCGTTCTTGTGTTCGACCTATGTCTCAAATTAAGATCGACTCGACGTCCATGGGCTGAAGTCTGTGTCATTAATGAATTTTTATGGCCTTACCAAAAGGCTGGCCAACACTCTACCCCTCCCCCCCAAAATATGTTGTGTTAAAAACAGGGCATGCTTTGTGTATTTTATTCTAGAACATCTCTTACCACAAGAAAATCGGAAGAATATGTTTGTATCTGCTTGAAAATCCCTTCACGAATCATATGAGCTAAGGGTCATCGGAATGACTTGGAAATTAAAACTAGTTCAGGAATTGGTGAAGCCCTGCAGTTATGCGTCCATTAGATCATGCTTGGCTCATTAATGGATTGACTCATTAGTCCTCGTGTTGGGTTCAGCAGTCATGCCAACAGAAAATGAAGAGTCCCTTCGTTTCATTATAAAAGGCTGGCCCACCTTCTTTATTTACCTTTACTTTTTCACTACAGCCGAATCAGTTACTTTTCAAAACAATTGGAAAAAAAATTCTTCGTCGAAGACCGTCTTCTCTGATTTCTCCGTAGATATTAATGTCCTTTTTCTTAATACTTTAAACATTGTTATTTCACACATGAATCTTCCCTAATCTTCCTTTTTCGCATCAATTCATATTCCATATAATCCATGGTCTGAGTCGGCGTTGAACTCGCTGGAATAGTGGCCTGAGTGTAAGATGGTGGTCACATGTATCTTGGATAGCACAGAGATGATAATCGGTGGTGAAAGAGGAGTTTCCCTTATGAAGAGGCATAGAATAAAGAGGTATATCCTTCTTCGAAACATTTTTAAATTTCGATGCATCATCAGCTCTGAGGACACGTGGTAGTGGGAAAGAATGAGCGATTGTATAGGCATGCTCAGGTAATGATGGGGCTTTTGGTATGGTCAGCCGGATGGAGAAAAAAGATGACTTTAAAACTAGTGCTTGCATACTTGGCACTGTAAGCTAAGTAATTGCCTTCATCACGTTTGGGAATAATACTCAACCTTGGGTCGGTAAGGTTACCGGTCGACCTCTTTAGATCGAAAGCCATGAAATTGAACATGCTCCAGGCTATTGCTATTTAAGTTAGACTATGTAACACCCGTAATTTTAACGAACACTATAATGATAAACTAAAGAATACTTTATTAAATATTGGGAATTAAGTAAAACAGACGGCGCCATTCCATTCATCTCGGAATTCCGCTTAAGACAGACTCTGAGTTTGCATAAAACGGACATCATATGAAGAAGATATTAAGGTTTAAAGTTTGTATACGTATAAGAGAATAATACATATATACAAACCAGTCCAGAAAATCAAAATCAGAGGGAAGGAAGACGCGGGAAATCAAACCGTTAGGGGTCGACCCCATGACTTATGAGGGTCGACCCACACAAGGAGTTGTCGACCCTAGGGTCGACCCCACCCAGATCTAGGGTAGATTCATTCTTTGAACTGGGACTTGTTTCTTGACCAGATTCATTGGTGGTAGGCTATAAATAGGAACTCATTTCTATTGTTTTTCTCATAAAAAACAATGGAGACAAGGAGATGCTACCCTAATTCAGATTGAATTAGCCTATTCTTCTGCAATAACAACTTATACATATTCAATAAACTCTTCTAGAGCATCAAAACTCTTTTCTCAGTTCTTTAGATTCAGTCCCTGTGAGTTTATGTTGCTTTTAGATATAAACATTTAATAAGTAATCTTGACATGTTTATAAGTTTGGATCTAAACTTATGCCTGTTAATAACCTGAATCATAACTAAACATATCTGCCATTACTTGTACACTTGATCTACTGTCCAGTTCTCATATGCATATTCCTGATAAGCTTATTTTGCTATTATGCCCATTTCTGTTATCATATGCCTATTTCTGCCATCATATGTCTATCTACTTATTATACCTATTTTTGTTCTCTTCTCTTCCTCCTTCCTTTTTTGTTTTTATAGCTTTCTTCCTTCGAGCCTAGGCCTATCACTGAAATATGCGAACAAACGAAATTGGGAATGGTTGGGAATGATAAATTGGGGCATAACTTGTATTGTAAAACATGACTGGGATTTGGGGGCATAACCTGTACCATGATCTCAGACTTTAATTTGGGGGCATATCGTACATGATGATTTATGACTTAAGGGTAGGGGCATAAAAACCTACGATGAATAATTGTTTAAGAATGAATATGCCCAAATTTACAGTAAATAGAAACTGTAACCGCACTTAAACATGAGGTTAGATTACACTTGTGCTAGAAGTCTGCCTGGAACCGCCCGGTAAATCCAACATCCATAAGTGGTTAATTTAATGTGAGGGGTCTAGTGCGTAAAAGTACACGTAACGGTGCTAAGACACGAGGTTAAGTCCGACTTGTGGTAGAAGTCTGCCCGGAGCCACCTGGCATATCCAACATCCACAAGTGGTCGACTTAACGTGAGAGGTCTGGTGCATTAACATACATGAAGAGGAAATAATAATAACCTGTTAACCTGTAATACTTAACCTGTTTAAATCTGTAAGGGTTGTATGAACCTGTCAAATTGTGTAAGGGTTAAGTAAACTTGCTTGAATCATTGGGGGTTAAGTAAATCTATTAAATCTACGAGGAGGGGGTACATAAACCTGACAAACTTAACCTATTTTATATGGTGGGGTTATGCGGGCTTGTTAATTTGTTGACATAACCTGTCAAAATCCTAATATGGTGATGCAAGCCTAGGGGGTGGCTTGTATCATCTGTTGTATGGGGCCCGTATCGATCAGTAACCCATATTAGTATCCACAGGGGGACCCCGAACTAGGTAAGGGTTAGGGCACGCTTACTGAGCTTATTATAAGAGGTTCATCTGGGTGGAGGTGTCTGATGGCGCTTTCCAACGGAGTCATGTGCGTGCATGGATTCGCTTGCTAGGGAAAATAAGACGCTATAACACTAGTAGATATGGTTGTGCCTATCGAGAAAAAATGGGTTGCCACTTTAGGAAGTGATACATCCTACTATGGGGCCAGCATATGGTATATACAGGATAGAGAGACGATCGATTGGGGTAGTAATTAGGGTACATCTAGTCCTGCCTGTTTAGTAGCCCGTTATTATCATTGGGTTAACTCCCGTTATTTCTGTTGGGCTGCCTGTTATTATCGTTGGAGGTAAAACCTATCACTAGAAGTACACCTAAGTCTACCATTCTGTTTCTGTTGGGATCATTCTATTTCTGTTATAATAGTATGGTGCAAAGAAAAGTATTTGGGAAGCACAATATATTTTGTTTCGTTTATTCTGCTTACCCTGTTCAGTCTGTTATACATGTTTTATGATACTGTTATCTCTTTCATCCAGTTTATAGGTCTGTCATGATGCTTTTACTTATTTATTTGCTAAAAGTGACTGGACTCGCCAGACTTTATGTCTGACCTGTTTTGTTTCCTTTTCTCTCTCTTCCTTCCCCCTCCCCCGGGTTCTTAGGGTGGGAATACTCAGACTTGATTAGGATTCTCTCTTCTATTTCCACTTGGAGCTACTTAGATGTACCACTTTGATTACCTGTCTACTCTGATATGGCTCTTTTTGGAGACTATGATTTTATATTTCAGAAATCTGATGATTTCGGTACAAGGCAGATATTTTAACTTGATGTAATGGGTTTTCTATATTTCAGACTTATGTTGTTACTGGACTTTGGACCACGAAGTTTTCTGTTTAAGAATAAAGTTTTAAATTCCACTATAATTTTTATATCTGTCTTGTAATGTTTCCGTTTCTGTTTACCTATAACACTTCACTGAACTTAATGCATTCTGTTGAGGGATGTGGGGTGTCACATTTGGTATAAGAGCTGAAGGTTACCAGATTGGATAAAAGGTTTTGAAAATTGTTTTCAAAAGATTTTAATAAAGAAATCATTTTCAAAGAAAAGTCTACTTTGAAAAACATATTCCCCAAAGCAATATGAAATATATTTTGATTCTCTGTTTGAACCCCTTTTCCTTTTCTTTTCAGCATGTCTGGGGAACCGAATATTCCCGAGGGCATTCAGATATCGACTTGGTTCCGTAGGTATCTCGAGGCTACGGCGCCTACTGGAGGCCTAGCAGGGTCCTCTCCCCCAACTGCAGTCGTTGTTCTTCCTCCTCTGCGAGTGGATAATTTCTCCAAGATATGCAAGTATTTCCATGCTATGCGAGAAAATCCATTCCGAGGAATTGATACTTTTGTAGAAGTAAGGAACTGGCTTAAGGAGACGGAGGATTTGTATGGGATTTTTGAGGTTGACGACCATAGGAAGATTCAGTTGGTCGTTTGGCAGTCGAAAGATGAAGCTTCATTTTAGTAGGAAGTGATGCAAGTGGGGCGTCCAGTTGAGACTTGGGATGATTTGCGATAGAGATTCAAGATGAGGTTTCTTCCTCAAGCAGAAGAGAGTATGCAAATGGAAAGGTTTCAGGCACTGAAGCAAGAAAGCATGTATGTCAAAGAGTATGTCAATAAGTTCAATCAATCAACGAGGTTTGGTTTGGAGCTAGTAAATAAACCACACAAGAAAGCTTTGAGGTTTGCAAGAGGGTTAAATGAACCCCTTCATGGGTTGGCTATGTCTCATATTCCGCCGGGGGCTACTTTTGAGAAACTTGTTGATATGGCATTGATGCATGAAGAATATAGAGGCGGAAAGAAGGAGCTACGTCTGATGAGACACAAAACAAGAAAATTTGGCCCAAGAAAGAACAACAACAGAAAAAGAAGGGAGTAATGAACGACAAAGCCCGAGACAAGAGGAAATGTTATAGCTGTGGATGAGAGGGTCATTTGAGCAAAGATTACAGAAAAAGGAAGAATGCTTGTTTCCAATGTGGAGAGGTCGGACACCATATTAAGGAGTGCCAAAAGAAGCAAGGACAAGGCCAAAGGGGAGGATCTTCTGGAGGGAAGGTGCATGCTCTCATGGCCGGTGTAGCAGATAGAGGTAGGAAAGTTTCTGTTGAAAGTTTGATTTCTCTTTCCAGTCATCCTATTAGAACTCTTTTCGATTTTGGCACTTCACATTCTTTTATATCCGATTCTGTGGTTGAGTCTCTGCACCTTAGTAGTAGTATTGTTTTGGATCACACTGTTGTCTCAAACCCTATTAGGGGAACAGCTCATCTGTCTATGGTTTGTCTAGGTTTGAGGATATCTGTGTTGGGCGTCGAGTTTGAGTGCGACGCATATGTGCTTGGTTTCATGGGATATGGTTTGATTCTAGGGATGGATTGGCTCGCCATATATGGTGCAATTCTAGACTGTGAGAGCAGGGTTGGTAGACTTTTGACTTGCCATGGGAGGACTCTCGAGATTTCTTGTGACCCAAAAGGGTCTGTCATGCTTAGTTTCCTAGAATCGCTCGATGCATCTATCAATGATTTACAATCTGTGCCAGTAGTCTGTGAGTATCCTGATGTTTTTGAGGAGGTTTAGGGCTTACCTCTGAGGCGCGAGATTGATTTTGAGATACACTTGGTGGACAATGCAAAGCCAGTTGCATTGCCTGTGCACCATATGGCTCAAAGAGAAAGGAGGGAGCTCATCAAGTAGAGGAGCTACTTGAGGAAGGGTTTCTTAGGCGAAGCATATCGGAATGGGGTGCTCCAGTCATTTTCGCAACTAAGTCAGATGGCTCGCTTCGCTTACGTGTGGATTACAGGGAGTTGAATAAGCTCACTAAGAAAAATAGACACCCACTTCTCAGGATAGATGGTCTGTTTGACCAACTTGTTGCTGCATCTGTTTTCTCCCTGTTAGACTTGGCCGTGAGGTTTCATCAGTTGAGGGTGGTCGAGGACAGTATAGACAAGACCACTTTTAGAACTCCAGATGGTTTCTTCGAGTGGTTCGTCATGCCTTTTGGGATGACGAATGCACCCGCCTATTTTGTGGATCTGATGAGTAGGGTGTTATAGGAGTTTCTAAATAAATACGTTGTGGTCTTTGTTGATGACACTCTAATCTTCTCGAAGGGTGAGGAAGAGCATGCCTTGCATTTAAGGGAGGTTTTGAAGACTCTTTGAGCACATTAGCTTATGGCAAAATTCCCCAAATGTCATTTTTAGAGAAAGGAGGTGAGATTTCTAGGGAATATGTTCTCTAAGGATGGGATAACAGTGGATCCCATGAAAGTAGTTGCAGTTCAAGATTGGAAGGTTCCAAAGAATGCAACGGAGGTGAAGAGTTTTCTTGGTTTAGTGGGCTATTATAGGAAGTTAATTAAGGACTTCACAAAGATATCAGCCTTACTCACCATATCGATGAAGAAGAATCTGACCTTTTCTTGGGGTATTGATTGTGAGGATGCTTTTCAGCGATTGATGAGGGCTCTGACAACAACCCCGGACTTGACTTTGCCTGATGGGAACATAGTGTTCGCAGTATACATTGATGCATGTGGTACAGGGCTTGGTGCTGTTTTGATACAAGAGGGAAGGGTAGTATGTTATGGTGGTAGACAGTTGAGAGTTCATGAGAAGAACTACCCTACACATGACTTGGAGTTGGCTACCACAGTATTCGCGCTTAAGACTTGGCGCCATTATCTACTTGGAGAGAAGTTCGAGTTGTATATCGATCATAAATCTCTCAAGTATTTGTTCTCGTAGAAGGATCTCAATTTGAGGCAACAAAGATGGCTGGAGTTCCTGGCATCCTATGACTTTGAGATTGCTTATACCCTAGCAAGGGTAATGTGGTGGCAGATGCGCTGAGTAGGCAGAGGATGACTTTGGGTCCACTACTTGTAGAGAGGCAGAGCTTGGAGTATATATCGACCTTTGATTTTAGGCCATCTACGAATCTTATACCTGGTTTGTTGGCATCCTTAGAGGTGCGACCTACTCTTATGGATCAGATAGGAACTTCACAGCGAGAGAACCCACAGGTAGCAGACATCTTGGATAGGCTCGGAAGACGGGAGACTTCTAGTTACCTCAGTAGATATTCCATGGATGATAGAGGGTGGTTGCGATGAGATGGAAGGCTTTGTGTTCCCCGAGTTGGGAGTCTGTTAAAGACAGTCCTTGATGAATTCCATCATTCTATGATGACTATCCATCCAGGCGGTGTTAAGATGTATAGAGATATGAAGAGGGTTTTCTTTTGGGCTGGAATGAAGAAAGATGTAGCGGAGTTTGTTTCTCGATATTTGATTTGCTAGCAAGTAAAAGCTGAGCAAAGTAGGCCCGGTGGTTTACTTCATCCATTGGAGTTCCCATAGTTGCAGTGGGAGAGCATCTCTATGGATTTCGTTGATGGTTTTCCTAAACCGAGGAAAGGCAACACCTGCACTTGGGTTATAGTTGATAGGCTTACTAAGAGAACTCACTTCATTCTTGTTAAGAGTAAGAGGACGACAGCATGGTTGGCAGCAGTTTATCTTTGTGAGATAGTTCGTCTACTTGGACTACCTTCCAGTATAGTGAGTGATCGTGACCCCATATTCACTAGTGAGTTTATGAGGAGCTTGCAGGAGGCATTAGGTCCACAGTTGTGTTTGAGCACCGCTTATCACCCTCAGATCGATGGGCAGACGGAAAGGGTGAATAGAGATCTTGAGGATATTTTGAGACTATGTATCCTAAACTTCGGAGGGACTTGGGAAGAGAATCTTCCATTAGTAGGGTTCGCCTACAACAACAGTTATCAGGCTAGTATTGGCATGGCACCCTTCGAGGCATTGTACGGTCGACCTTGTAGATCACCAACTTGTTGGTGGGAGTCTACAATAGGCTTGTACTTGGACCTAAGATGGTTAGAGAAACTTCAGAGAAGATTGATCTTATCCGCAGACGCATGAAGACAGCTCAGGACGGGCAGAAGTCCTACGCTGACAAGAGAAGGACTGATATTGAGTTTGAAGTGGGAGACATGGTTTTCATCAAGGCATCACCTTTAAGGAATGTGGTTTGCTTTGGATCTGTAGGTAAATTTGCGCCAAGGTTTGTAGGGCCATTTCCCATAATAGAAAGGATTGGACAAATGGCTTATAGGGTGAAGTTACCAGAGAGATTGGTAGGTGTTCATGATGTTTCCCACGTTTCTCATTTACGGAACTGCATGCATGATACCGAAGAAGTAGTCGAGCCGAGTATGCTTCAGGAAGTAGAGGTGGAACGAGAGGCGACAGTTAGACAAGTTCCTACCCATATTCTTGGATCAGAGGTTAAGAAGCTACGTAACCGAGAGGTTAAGTTGATGAAAGTTCAATGGGGAGAAGACCCCGAGGATGCAACTTGGGAGGCTGAAGACAAGATTCTCGCTTCGTACCATTTTCTTTTCAAGGTTATGTTCTTAACTTGTTTTTCCAAAGTTTTATTTGTACTTCCTTTTGTTATTAAATATATCCTATCGATCAAATCTTCAACTTTAGGTAGGAAACCAATGGATGTAAACATGTGTTTAAAACATGTTAT
This sequence comes from Allium sativum, assembly GCA_030737875.1. Classification (NCBI taxonomy): domain Eukaryota; kingdom Viridiplantae; phylum Streptophyta; class Magnoliopsida; order Asparagales; family Amaryllidaceae; genus Allium; species Allium sativum. Next base: position 969,592,072 of record CM060920.1, read on the forward strand.
GTTTGATGGATGCAAGTGTTTGCTAGTGGTTGCTCGTGGATGCATACACACACAAACACACTAGGGACTAGATCAGCTAAAACACTCTCATACTGCATATGGATGCGCGTGCATATTTTTCTTTTTATGGATGAAAATGGGTGTATCGTCATATGGATGTTGCATTTGGATGAATGATTGTGCACTCATATAGCATTTACATGATATACTAGGACTATTTGCATACATGTTGGATTCATGGCACTGACATACATTGCATTAAGGAGGTCGACTGAATCAATAGACTGTCTGATTTTTTTGCATTAGTGTAAGGACATATACACACACTATTGCATATGTTCATATAAGAATTAAAAATCTTTTAAGGATAATGGATGCCTGTGATCGGTGGATGAGTAGATGGATGTTAGGATATATATTCTCCTTAACTTGGAGATTTCGGGGATGAAATCCTTTAAGAAGGGGAGAATGTAACACCCCGTAATTTTAACGAACACTATAATGATAAATTAAAGAATACTTAATTAAATATTAAGAATTAAGTAAAACGGACAGCGCCATTGCGTTCGTCTTGAAATTCTGCTTAAGATAGACTCCGAGTTTACGTAAATCGAACAATGTATGAAGAAGATATTAAGGTTTAAAGTTTGTATACGTATAAGAGAAATATATATATACAAACCAGTCCAAAAAATCAAAATCAGAAGGCAGGAAGATGTAGGAAATCGACCCATTAGAGGTCAATCCCCATGGGGGTCGACCCATACAAGGGGGTGTCAACCCTAGGGTCGACCCTACCTAGATCCGGGGCAGATACTTACTTTGAACCGAGACTTGTTTCTTGACCAAATTCGTTAGTGGTAGGCTATAAATAGGACTTCATTTCTATTGTTTTGTTCACCAAAAATAATGGACACAAGGAGATGCTTCCCCAACTCAGATTGAATTAGCCTATTCTTCTACAACAACAACTTATACGTATTCAAGAATCTCTGCTAGAACATCAACACTCTTTTCTCAGTTCTTTAGATCCAGTCCTTGTGAGTTTATGTTGCTTTTAGATATAAATATTTAATAAATAATATAGACATGTTTATAAGTTTGGATCTAAACCTATGCCTGTTACTAAGCTGAATCATAACCAAACAGATCTTCCATTACTTTTACACTTGACCTACTGCCAAGTTCTCGTATGCCTATTCCTGCTATGCCTATTCTGCTATTGTACCCATTTTTGTTATCATATGCCTATTTTGTTAGTATGCCTATCTCTGTTATCATATGCATGTCTTGTTACTATACCTATTTTGTTCTCTTCTCTCCCTCCTTCCCTTTTTATTTTTATAGCCTGGCTACCTTCAAGCCAAGGCCTATCGTTGAAATATGCGAATGAACGAAATTGGGAATGATTGGAATTAATAATTGGGGGCATAACTTGTATTGTAAAACATGACTAGGATTTGGGGGTATAACCTATTCCTTGATCTAAGACTTTAATTTGGGGCATATCGTACATGATGGTTTATGACTTGAGGGTAGTGGCATGAAAACCTATGATGAATATGAATAATTGTCTAAGAATGAATATGCCTAAATTTACAGTAAATAGAAACTGTAACCACACTTAGACATGAGGTTAGATTACATTTGTTCTAGAAGTCTGCCCAGTACCGCCTGACAAATCCAGCATCCACAAGTGGTTAATTTATTGTGAGCGCTCTAGTGTGCAAAAGTACATGTAACGGTGCTATGATATGGGGTTAAGTCCGACTTGTGATAGAAGTCTGCTCGGAGCCGCCTGACATATCCAACATCCACAAGTGGTCGACTTAATGTAATAGGTCTGGTGCATCAACATACATGAAGAGGAAATAATGATAACCTGTTAACCTTTAATACTTAAACTGTTTAAATCTTTTAGGATTATATAAACCTATCAAATTGTGTAAGGTTAAGTAAACTTGCTTGAACCAATGGGGGTTAAGTAAATCTGTTAAACCTGTGATGAGATGGTATATAAACCCGACAAACTTAACCTATTTTATATGGTGGGGTTATGCGGGCTTGTTAATTTCTGTCAAAATCCTAGTAATGGGGATGCAAGCCTAGGGCGTGGCTTGTATCATCTATTGTGTGGGGCCCGTATCAGCCAGTAACCCATATTGGTATCCAAAGGGTGACCCCAAACTAGGTAGTGGTCAGAGCACACTTACTGAGCTGATTATAAGAGGTTAATCTAGGTGGAGATGTCTGATGGTGCGTTCCAACATAGTCATGTGCGTGCATGGATCTGCTTGTTAGGGAAAATTAGACGCTATAGCACTAATAGATATGGCTATGCCTATCGAGAAAAAAAGTTACCACTTTAGGAAGTGATACATCATACTGTGGTGCCATCACAGGGTATCTACAAGATATGGAACCGATCGATTGGGGTAGTAATTAAGGTACATCTAGTTTTGCTTGTTTAGGAGCCCGTTATTATCGTTGGGTTAACACCCGTTATTTCTGTTGAGCTTCACATTATTATCGTTGGGGGTAAAACCTGTCATTAGAAGTATACCTAAGTCCACCGTACTGTTTCTATTGGAATCATTCTATCTCTGTTATACTAGTATTGGTGCAGAGAAAAGTATTTAGGATGCACATTATATTCTGTTCTGTTTATTCTGCTTATCCTGTTCAGTCTATTATACCTGTTTTATGATACTGTTATTTCTCTCATCCAGTTTATATGCCTGTCATGATGCTTTTACTTATTTATATGCTAAAAGTAACTGGACTCGCCAGACTTTATGTCTGACACGTTTTTTTTCTTTGCTCTCTCTTCCTTTCCCCCTCCCCCAGGTTCTCAGGGTGGGAATACTCAAGCTTGATTAGGATACTCTCTTCTATTTCCACTTGGAGGTACTTAGATGTACCTCTTTGATTACCTGCCTACTCTGATGCGACTCTTTTTGGGGACTACGATTTTATATTTCTGTACCATGATGATTTCAGTACATGGCGGATATGTCAATTTGATGTAATAGGTTTTCCGTTTTTCACACTTATGTTGTAACTGGATTTTGGACCACGATGTTTTCTGTTTGAGAATAAAGTTTTAAATACTGTTGTTATTTTTATATTTGTCTTGTGATGTTTCTATTTTTGTTTACGTATAACGATTCACGGAACATAATGCAATTTGTTAAAGAGTGACATTAACGGACATGTGGTGTCACAGACTGTCACTTCATCTTTCGTGCTTACTTCAATGCATATGTTGAGGTATTTTAGTCTCTCCAATCTAACCATTTTTCATTAACAGTACAGCTCACAATGGTCAAATGCTGCAACACTTGTAGCCTTGAATCAGGCAAGGATAAGGTCCTATCTACTCCTGTTAACTTGGAAAGTAATTCATCTTCTGAATCTTGGACCGATCCCAAATCCGACTTTAACATCAATATCCAAGGTTGATCGACTGATCTGCCTCTTGCTATGGAAATAGGAGAATCAAACGGGGCAGTGAATGCACCCAATACACTCCTTGGTGCTACCTTTCTAAGAAATCCTCTCGATTCTTGGGCCGGTGTTGTGAGCGAACTGCAGCTGAGATATTTAAGATGAAGCATAAGATCCCATTGTTGGTGAACGGATTTTTGATGACAACAACCTTATTTCAATTATCATTGATTATAAAATATATAATAACACTTTTTGTATAGAATATATATATATATGCAGGAATTATATATAGGAAATATTACTAAAGACTGTACAGTTATAAAGATGATAAAGTGTAACGACCCAGGAATTTCGACGACTGGAGTCGGGAATTTATTTAAAATTTAACTATTAAAAATCAAATTTTATACTGGGGCTAGAAATTTATAATTAAAAAAATTATGGCTTTGAATATGAATTGAATTCAATATTTAACCAAGAATAGTTGTTTGAAAATCGAATAATTAGTGTTGAACATTCAAATTGAATTGGGTTGAATATTTGAATTGGATTTGGAATCCAACAGGCAAATATAAATCATTGAATTTAAAAATGAACGATATCAATGGAAAATTTATTGGTTCAAATATATGGAAATTGACGTGAATATATGAGTATTTGTACGTATACAAGGAATTGGAAATTTACATGTCAAATTTGAAATCGAACGGAGTTGTTAATGTCGGTGAACTGTTAATTTTAAAATAACGCAGTATACAAACAATGTCGGATTACAACCAAAATTTTTATTGGATGTAGAACATTGCGTTGGAACTTGTGTTAGCGGTACATATATTGAGCGTTCAGTAAACAAAATTCGCGGTATAAGTCAAATATTAAACTAAATAAATAAAACATTATAAAAGGAAAGAAAGCCTTCTTTTATTACCATTGTACATCTACAAACCTACTTCTTCAGCTACGAATTAAAAATTCGCTTCTTTTGTTCTGCAGTCTACCTCCCTCAGTTAAATTTCTGCAAATCCATCGCCTTCTTCATTTCAACCTCAAGCAGACCTACCTCTGAAACTTTCACAGCTATGGCCATACTATCGATTCCTTTCTACCCACGTAAATGTGGTAACCACGGTCCTTTTTTCTATAAATTGAGCATGCCCAATTCATTCATCAAGAAGAAAATAATAATAATGAAATCGTTCCCTTTTCCATTTTGATAGCCGAATCCCTAATTTCCCAAAATCGAAAATCCATAGCCTCCAAATCAAAATGCACTCCTCTCACCTCCGCTTGCATGAGCACCGCACCTTGTCGGTGCCTACTCCGACCGATTGCAGCATCGAAAAGCTCACCCTGGAGCTGCTGACGCAAGCCTTTGGACGTTGAGGCTTCGCCTTCAGTTGAAATCACCTACGTTGACCACCTTATCGTCGTCACCTCGAGACTCACTGCGAAACCGTCCGCCTGCACCAGTCAAAACCAAGCGTGCTTCTCTCCGACGTCGCTACAGGTGAGTTTTAACTCACTCAAGGTTTATCATTGATTCAAGTGATTAACTTCAGTAATTAGTTTAAATAAATAGTAAATTTGGGGTACTAGGGTTTGATTACTTCACTACATATTGCTACTCTGATTTTCACTGAAAGTTCATCGGTGATTGGGTTGACTTGCTATTAGGAATATCGTCTTGTTTTTTCTTGTTGTGATTGTTATTGGCACCGTAAATAATCCCTAACACCTTGTTGCTCACCCTGTAGCCATGCGTATTAACTGGGTATGACCTGTCTTTGACCGTTAAAATTACCAGACATAGTATCGAATAAATTAGAAAATGGTGTCACCCTGTAAATTAACATTCATTCTCCCCTATGCTATTTTACATCGCATGAAACAGTCAGTATCCCCAATATCCCCATTGAACTATTTATTGAGTTTTGAATGTAAGATTTTCACTTGAATCGAATTTATTGGTTTTGATAGCAGCTATCAAACTCCTAAAAATCGTACTGTATGTTGGCATCAAACTGGGATTTATTTTGCAAGGTATAGATAGACTTTTTTTGAAAGATTAAACATTCAATGAAATAGAAATAGCTAGTTGTTTCTTTGTAGGTAACTAAGTAAGAACTGTTACACTGAACATATGTTGAGATTTGATATTTAGACAGTATCAATTGTTTTTTTTCCTTCATCTCAATGTTACAAAGAACCTGGTAATAACTATATAAGTACTCACTATAATGGTGCTTTTAAAGGATGAATATGATTTGTTTGGTAGGTATTTATTTTCACTGTTCCGTTGTAATTAAAAATGTGTTGACATGCGTTATTAATCACTTTACTCACCATTACAATCTCTCCAGTGCAAGCTTCCTCGTTCGTTGCTTGAGTGAAGCACATTTACTGTCTTAATTTCTCGTGCATTCATATATTGGTTCACTTGTATGCTTTGCATTTGCAGACCTATTTATATACACCGTACAACGATATTTGCTATTGACTATTAGCATTTGCATTATGCCGAATTCATTTCTTTGTCTCATACTCCATTGTTTTGCTTTAGAAGTCAGTGTGTATATATATAAGCTGTCCTTTTTCTGGCTTTGCCGCAACCATGCCATGTTTAGCAATTGTTGTTTAGTGTGGCCTTCTTAAAAACAATTACTGCTATTTGTACGCTGGTTAACTCGAGAACATTTTATGCTATAACAATTGGTAGTATTGAACGATGTAAAACCAAACTGTGAAACTAAGAGGCACTATTTTCTTTTCTACTTCGTTAACTTCAAGTGGCAAAACAAAAAGAAAAAAAATCGATTTTCATAATTCTAGCTTGGGCTATAGCTTTATGTGGGATATATATAATATATATCTGTCCCTGCTTCACAACATTTGTGTTGGTGAAAGACTTGCCTTTTTTTGGGGATGCACCTGTAGAACGTTAATAATTGCCATATATTGGTAGCCTTTAATAGATTTTGCTCCAGTCCATGTTGGATTTAATTACGCAGTTTCATACTTGACTCTTTACATTATTAATTTGAATATACGTGTTGATTTCTTTCATACATATGTACTAATCTCGGCCTTTTCAACTGATGCGTATTTACAGTCATGCTATGAGTTGCTGTGTTGGTATCATACTTGTTAAATTGTCCAATTAGTATAGTTGGCATATGATGTGTCTTGGAACATAAGGGAGTATTTTACTGTGAATGATATCAAAGTGCAAAATAACTATTTTGTTTACTTAAATGGAAGTGCTGGAATCATTTCTGTCCACTGTAATGAAGTTGTTGAAACCATTTTTTTGTCCGCTGTAATGAAAAGACTGAAACCATTTGTTTTACTAAAATGAAATTGATTACTTGCCTGCATTTCTAGACTGCATGATTTAGTCATCCCGTCTAGCCGAGTTGCGCAAACTATATTGTCCCTGCGGTGAATTACCTGTATTCAAATCATGATTTTAATATATATATATATATATATATATATGTGTGTGTGTGTGTGTGTGTGGAGGCCGATGTACACATATGTATATACATACCACTGTATGTGTATATATATGTCATCAGCATACATATATATATAGATCCATCTGTTGTCCCAATTTGTTTTTGTTCCAAGTTACTAGATATATCTCGACAGTTTCCATAGGTTCGATGTACTTGAAATTTTAATAATCGACTGTTTTATATTTAGTTTATATTGAAGTTAATTTACTTGAACTATGATTTAATCCAGACTCGAGTGTTTTATGTTTTTGCATGGAACGCTTGGGTCAGACCCGAGTGTTTCAGATTTAAAGATCGCAGCTTAGGATGACGATTGGCAAAGTTGGGATTCCGAAGACAGCATTCTATGAAGTTTTCAAACCAGTAAAGATTTTTTTCTCATGTTATTTTTAAACTCCGCTGTATGTAAAAATTCCACTGTATGTAAAATTCTGATTATATATAAAAGTTATTTTACTGTTCAATACTGTGTATTTATTTATTTTGTGTTGATTCTGTCATTAAACTCTGTAAGCTAAACAACGATCCGTCGATTTGGACATTTTGAATTGGTTTAATTACCAGTTTGAAGCGGTCAAAAAGGCGGGACGTTACAGTTGGTATCAGAGCTTTGGTTTATTCAAAGCGTAGCTTATCGAGTTTAAATGAAAAGAATCGAAACTAGTAAAACGATTTTTTGAAATAAGAAAAGTTTTGAAAAAAAATAGATTTCGAAAAATAAAATATTTTGGAAATATTTTGAAACTAATACAGCGGAGAAAAAGTTATTTTGAGATTTAAAATTCTTCGGAATCCCCAGTCTTCGAATCCGGATTTGCCAGAGCTGTTCTTCAATAAGTTCCCTTAGGATTTGAATCTCGAATCCATCATCGGATGGTATCTAAGGTAGATAAGTAGGAGAGAAACAACGAATTAACATCGTTAAGCGTGAGTCTTAGAAATCAAAGATAACTGAAGTTGACTGTAAATAAGAATTCAATTTAAATAGATAAAGGAGAAATTTTGAAATCATTTCAAAGATGAAATGATGAAATTTATTTCGATATTCGAAATGTAAATTAGTAAAAAATAAATAAATCAAGAAGGTTATGATTGGAAGTCGACTGTGTCGAGTTCTATTTAGATTATTTAGAATTTGGCAAGATTAAATTATAATTGGTTCTAAGCTAATAACATATAATCGAATATGTAAATTCGATAGTGAGTTATTAACTTGTTAATTGATTAACAAGAAATGATGTGTAGACGAGAATATGAATGAAGCAAAATGTGAGTAAGCGTTATAAAAAGATGTGAATTTATAGCTAATTTGATTTGATGAGTCTAGATTCATATAAAAGGAATAATATTCAATTTTTAGAAGCAAATAACAGTTGAAAGCAAATCATGCTGCAAATGAAAATTTGAAATGGAGGGAATGGAATAGACCAGTACGGTGAGAATATTTTGAAGTTCAGAATGTAAATCAAATGAGAGTTTTGCAGAGTTCGGAATATGTTATCGAATACGAGAAGGTTTTGCGAAAAGTCAATTGTGTTGAATTTTAGAAAAATGCTATTTATTTCCATTTAATTAAAATTTTAATATATTATTAAGATTAATGAATAAGGTATAATTTAAAGTTACATATTTTCGAAGGCGTAAATTATTGTTATAATCAGCAATGTTCGTAGAAGGAGTAAATTGTTAACTCGAGTTCGGAAGTTACAAGAATTGAATTAATGTTTTTCGGTGTTCGAAGTTGTGAATTTTAACGATTTCAAAATTAATAATGATGTTTAGTTAAGGTCTGATAGGTAATTATACCCAACTGGATTAACTTCATTGGTGACTAAGAAATGGTTAAGATTCGATAGCAAGTGGTTAAATTAAGTAAATGAATGTTAGCAGTTAAGTGAAAATACCGGTGTTTAATTAATATCTGTTTTAATTCAAATAACGAATTTAGAAATGTTTTCCCCGAGAAAAATGTGTTTTCTATAGAAAATAAAGGTTTGCGAATATTGGAAATGTTTTCCAATGGTAATAAGTGATTTTCTAGAATTATAGAAGAGAAATATAATAATGTTTTTCAAAAGATCGGGAGAGACTAACGGGTTTTGATAAATTAGAATGGCAAGAACTGAAGAACAAAAAGCCGCACGTCGAGAACAAAGGGAAACAGAACATAAAAGAAGGGAAGAATTAATATTGGAATAGGAGGAACGGATTAAGGAAAAACAGATAGCTGGCCCCTACGATGATGTCGTCTGTTACAGATGTCAGAACAAGGGACATTATGTGGCTACGTGCGGAGAAAGAGACAAGGGAAATAAGAAAGAAGATAAATTTTACCGATCCGAGATTTTCTATTTTAAATGTCGAGAGAGGGGGCATTTCCCCAGTCGTTGTCTTAATATGAAAATTAAAAAGCCTGCCATCTCTGAGAAGCCCGATGAACCAATCGTTTGTTATCATTGTAAAAAAGTTGGACATATAGCTCGAAACTATTCCGAGAGACAACAAGGAAGACAGGCAGTGTTGCGCCCCGCTAGAAAGAAAACAGTAAAGTACGTAGATGAAGATGAATCCATCTCGTATTATTGTAAAAACTGCAAGGAGTGGGGTTGTGTGGATGAAGAATGCACTAATCCTTTTGTGGAGATTCCGGAATGATGAATAAGTGATGCAAATCGGTTATGGATCGAAAAGCAATTATTGATGATTGTGGCTCCTAATTAAGTTAACTTTGTACTATCCCTTGTAATCCCCTATGTACAGGTTTTGAATAAGTTAAGGCTATGTATAATTATTTAACTAAAGTGGGTATGGAAAATTTTGACTAGTATTTTAATCGCATTATATGAAGTATTCGAGAATCTTGAATAGGGAAGACCAGCATTTGTTTGATAAACCAAGTTGGTAAATAAGTTAATATTGGTGAGATGAGTTTATAATTAAATTTAAATTTATATATATGTAATAAATAAAAGGAAATTAAAAATGCAGTTAAGAAATTTAGAAACTGATTGGAGATTAGTTAAGTTAAATAATTTCCTGAGTGTTGATCTGATGTTGGTTTTGGCCTTTGGGATTGATACTTAGGTAGTGTTTGCTTACTAATTTACGGTCGATGGATGTGAATATGGAAGAGTGATAATACGTAAATAAGAAAATGGTTTGAAAAGTTTTTTTTTGAAATTTTGGGGGCGTAGAGATTTAAGCGATAAATTTAATAATTGAAGAAATGGAAGGAAATTGATTTGTAGAAACAAATTCATAAATTTAAGTTTGAAAGAATATCAAACATCTGAATCGATTAAGAAATCAAAAATAAAATTTTGAAATTGGAATGGAATTTGAGGATATCCGATTTCGAATATTGAATAAGAAGTTTCCGGAACTTATATATAAGAATACAACGAATTTAGAGACCGTTGATTTGGAAGGTAATCGAGTTGAAATGGAATCTTATATAACATAATTTATATAAGAAGGAGGTGTTTGCAAACAAGGTTTGAAAGGAAATCTTATGAATTGACATAAGTATGATTTTTAAGAAATATGAAATAAAATACTTTACATATATAGTATCAGATGTTTTTCAAAATAAAGATAAGGAAAGTACCTTCCTTCTCTATGAATTTCGAGCTTAGTTGAGATATGATGCTGGTGGTGGTAGGTTGTCCGGACATAAAACTCATGAGTTACCATTGAGCACGACTGCTAGCGTAATTCGCAGGGTTGCAGATAGCCTATGGCAGTCGGATGTTTCCTGAGGAAATCAGGTGTAACCATTGTGATCGCTGCGATCTAGAGTCGTTGGAATTCAACCGTGTAGTGAAATTCGTAGGGCTGCAGATAGCCTGCGGCAGACGAATGTTTCTTGGGGGAACCAAGCGTAACCATTGTGACTGCTGCGATCTACAGTCGAATTGTAAGGGCGTAATCCACAGAGCTGTAAAAGCTTACGGGTATGGATGTTTCCTGGGGGACCCAGGCGTAACCATTGTGTACCTGCGGTCCACATGGCATGTCTACAAGTGAAAGAGATGTAACCACTAGAGTTACTAAAGGTAGAATGGAGCCATGTAATGTTTGAGATATCTTAGTGATAGTAAGCCACCTGTTTGATGCAGCAGTTAGTCTTCGTAACTTGATTGGTCTTCGTGACATGATTTGTCCTTGGGACTTGTTTTGTCCTTGTGACTTGAAGTATCTTCATAATTCCTTGATTTGTTTCCATGATTCTGAGACAAAGCAATCAACGCTCAATGACCTCAGTTTTCTTTTGATTCTTAAATGTCTTATGTTGATTTGTCCATGATGAAATTCGCAGGGAAGTGATTTCCTATGGAAACAGATGTTTTCTGGGGGGATCAAGACGAAACCATTGCGTATCTGCGATTCATGAACAATCAACAATCAATATCACATTGGTACTTTCCGTATCTGTTTTCTTTTATAAAGGATTTTTGAAATATTTTCACTGGAAGTTAAAGCAAGGATATGTGTAGCACTTGTAGATTTCAGTCATGCGCCTGGCCAGCGTATGCCTAACATCTGTGAGAATGAAATAGACTTGTCAAACTTCAAGTTATCCAGTATTTTCAAATAAATAATTTGGAAATAAATTATACCTAGTTTAATAAGTTAAGAAAAGAAAATTTTGGGATAATAATACAAATATTTTCTGTATAAAAATATTAAATGATTTTGGATTTTGGTGATTTTCAATCCTATAATTTATGACTTGAAGAGGAAATGTTATTTACACTCTTCAATGAGTGTTGGGAACAATTGAATGGATTGTAAGGTGATTGAGTTAAACTTGGATCGTAAGAAATAAGGATATCAATAAACAAGTAAACATTGACAGGTTAGTTTTGGAATAATTTGGGGATGCGTGAAGAGATTTGTTTTGAAAAGGAACTTGATTTTTCGAGTTAATTGAGTACGATGGATAAAGAAAAAGGATCAATGACTTAAATATTGATATTTAATATAGAGATGGAAAATTCCGCACAAGTATAAAATTTTGAAGTATACATTGGTATAACTTAGCAATCTTTCCTTTTCGCGGACGAAAAGATTTAAAGGGGGAAGATTGTAACGACCCAGGGATTTCGACAACTGGAGTCGGGGATTTATTTAAAATTTAACTATTAGTAATCAAATTTTATACTGGGGCCAGAAATTTATAATAAAAAAAATATGGCTTTGAATATGAATTGAATTCAATATTTAACCTAGAATAGTTGTTTGAAAATCGAATAATTAGTGTTGAACATTCAAATTGAACTGGGTTGAATTTTTGAATTGGATTTGGAATCCAACAGGAAAATATAAATCACTGAATTTAAAAATGAACGATATCAATGGAAAATTTATTGGTTCAAATATATGGAAATTGACGTGAATATATGAGTATTTGTACGTATAAAAGGAATTGGAAATTTACATGCCAAATTTGAAATCGAACGGAGTTGTTAATGTCGGTGAACTGTTAATTTTAAAATAACGCAGTATACAAACAATGTCGGATTACAACCAAAATTTTTATTGGATGTAGAACGTTGCGTTGGAACTTGTGTTAGCAGTACATATATTGAGAGTTCAGTAAAAAAAATTCGCGGTATAAGTCAAATACTAAACTAAATAAATAAAACATTATAAAAGGAAAGAAAGCCTTCTTTTATTACCATCGTACATCTGCAAACCTACTTCTTCAGCTACGAATTAAAAATTCGCTTCTTTTGTTCTGTAGTCTACCTCCCTCAGTTAAATTTCTGCAAATCCATCGCCTTCTTCATTTCAACCTCAAGCAGACCGACCTCTGAAACTTTCACAGCTATGGCCACACTATCGATTCCTTTCTGCCCACGTAAATGTGGTAACCACGGTCCTTTTTTCTATAAATTGAGCATGCCCAATTCATTCAGCAAGAAGAAAATAATAATAAGGAAATTGTTCCCTTTTCCATTTTCATAGCCGAATCCCTAATTTCCCAAAATCGAAAATCCATAGCCTCTAAATCAAAATCCGCTCCTCTCACCTCCGCTTGCCTGAGCACCGCACCTTTTCGGTGCCTACTCCGACCGATTGCAGCATCGAAAATCTCACCCTGGAGCTGCTGACGCAAGGCTTTGGACGTTGAGGCTCCGCCTTCAGTCGAAATCACCTGCGTTGACCACCTTATCGCCATCGCCTCGAGACTCACTGCGAAACCGTCCGCCTGCGCCAGTCAAAACCAAGGGTGCTTCTCTCCGACGTCGCTGCAGGTTAGTGTTAACTCACTCACAGTTTATCATTGATTCAAGTGATTAACTTCAGTAATTAGTTTAAATAAACAGTAAATTTGGGGTACTCGGGTTTGATTACTTCACTACATATTGCTACTCTGATTTTCACTGAAAGTTCATCGGTGATTGGGTTGACTTGCAATTAGGAATATCGTCTTATTTTTGTTTGTTGTGATTGTTATTGGCACCGTAAATACACCCTGACACCTTGTTGCTCACTCTGTAGCCATGCGTATTAACTGGGTATGACCTGTCTTTGATCGTTAAAATTACCAGACATAGTATCAAATAAATTAGAAAATGATGTCACCCTGTAAATTAACATCCATTCTCCCCTATGCTATTTTACATCGCATGAAACAGTCAGTATCCCCAATATCCCCGTTGAACTATTTATTGAGGTTTGAATGTAAGATTTTCACTTGAATCGAATTTATTGGTTTTGATAACAGCTATCAAACTCCTAAAAATCGTACTGTATGTTGGCTTCAAACTGGGATTTATTTTGCAAGGTATAGATAGACTTTTTTTTTTGAAAGATTAAACATTCAATGAAAAAGAAATAGCTAGTTGTTTCTTTGTCGGTAACTAAGTAAGAACTGTTACACTGAATATATGTTGAGATTTGATATTTAGACAGTATCGATTGTTTTTTTCCCTTCATCTCAATGTTACAAAGAACCTGGTAATAACTATACAAGTACTCACTATAATGGTGCTTTTAAAGGATGAAAATGATTTGTTTGGTAGGTATTTGTTTTCACTGTTCCGTTGTAATTAAAAATCTGTTGACACACGTTATTAGTCACTTTACTCATCATTACAATCTCTCCAGTGCAAGCTTCCTCGTTCGTTGCTTGAGTGAAGCAGATTTACTGTCTTAATATTAGTTCACTTGTATGCTTTGCATTTGCACACTTGTTTATATACACCCTACAACGATATTTGCTATTGACTATTAGCATTTGCATTATGCCAAATTCATTTCTTTGTCTCATACTCCATTGTTTTTCTTTGGAAGTCAGTGTGTATATATATAAGCTGTCCTTTTTCTGGCTTTGCCACAACCATGCCCTGTTTAGCAATTGCTGTTGTGTGTGCCCTTCTTAAAAACAATTACTGCTATTTGTACGCTGGTTAACTCAAGAACATTTTTTGCTATAACAATTGGTAGTATTGAACGATGTAAAACCAAACTGTGAAACTAAGAGGCACTATTTTCTTTTCTACTTCGTTAACTTCAAGTGGCAAAACAAAAAGGAAAAAAAAAACTATTTTCATAATTCTAGCTTGGGCTATAGCCTTATGTGGGATATATATTATATATCTATCCCTGCTTCACAACATTTGTGTTGGTGAAAGACTTGCCTTTTTTTTTTGGGATGCACCTGCAGAATGTAGATAATTGCCATATATTGGTAGCCTTTATTAGATTTTGCTCCATTCCATGTTGGATTTAATTATGCAGTTGCATACTTGACTCTTTACATTATTAATTTGAATATATGTGTTGATTTCTTTCATACATATGTACTAATTTCGGCCTTTTTGACTGATGCGTGTTTACTGTCATGCTATGAGTTGCTGTGTTGGTATCATACTTGTTAAATTGTCCAATTAGTATAGTTAGCATATGACATGTCTTGGAACATAAGGGAGTATTTTACTGTGAATAATATCAAAGTGCAAAATAACTATTTTGTTTACTTAAATGGAAGTGCTGGAATCATTTATGTCCACTGTAATGAAGTTGTTGAAACCATTTTTTTGTCCGATGTAATGAAAGTACTGAAACCATTTGTTTTACTAAAATGAAATTGATTACTTGTCTGCATTTCTAGACTGCATGATTTAGTCATCCCGTCTAGCCGAGTAGCATAAACTGTATCATCCCTGTGGTGAATTTCCTGTATTCGAATCATGATTTTAATATATATATATATATATGTGTGTGTGTGGAGGCCGATGTACACATATGTATATACATACCGCTGTATGTGTATATATATGTCATCAGCATACATATATATAGATCCATCTGTTGTCCCAATATGTTTTTGTTCCAAGTTACTAGATATATCTCGACAGTTTCCATAGGTTCGATGTACTTGAAATTTTAATAATCGACTGTTTTATATTTAGTTTATATCGAAATTAATTTACTTGAACTATGATTTAATCCTGACTCGAGTGTTTTATGTTTTTGCATGGAACGCTTGGGTCAGACGTGAGTGTTTCAGATTTAAAGATCGCAACTTAGGATTTGACGATTGGCAAAGCTGGGATTCTGGAGACAGCATTCTCTGAAGTTTTCAAACCAGTAAAGATTTTTTTTCTCATGTTATTTTTAAATTCCGCTGTATGTAAAATTTCCGCTGTATGTAAAATTCTGATTATATATAAAAGTTATTTTTACTGTTCAATACTGTGTATTTATTTATTTTGTGTTGATTCTTTCTTTAAACTCTATAAGCTAAATAAAAATCCGTTGATTTGGACGTTTTGAATTGGTTTAATTACCAGTTTGAAGCGGTCAAAAAGGCAGGACATTACATAAAGATTCAAAGATCAGGGAAATTTCAAGACTAATGAGTAATCAAAATTTCAAGAAGTTCAAGAGTTCAAGATTAATATAGTTATAGAGTCTAGATTTTGTAAGACTCTAAATAGCACTCCAGGTTCAAATTCAAATTTTCAAATTCTGATTTTTCAATTCTATCCTCAATCCTCTCTATTTTATATTTCTATTTGTTTCTATTTTTATTCTTCTTTGTTTTTCATACTTAAATTTTATATAATTTTATACAAAATATTTATATTCTTATACTTTATATTTATATAGTTTAAAACCTTGTAATTTTATAAATATATTTATATAGTTTAAATTTATGTTTTCGTATGTTTTTCTATTATATAATATTAGTTTACAACACTAGATTTTTACTCAAGAATTTCCAGAATTATTTTCATATCAAAACACTTGAAAAATGCTTTGAAAATAAAAAATATACAAGGGTATGTCGATATAGCAATAACGCCATGTCGACATACAACTATCACTTTTTCCATTTTTGAAATGATGTGTCTTTTTACTATTTGAAATGATTCAGAACTTTTGCAACCTTTCATAGTCTATAAAAAGGGGTTAGACCCGAATTTTTTATCATCATTTCTTCCCTAACTTCATCCTCTTTCACTACACCATTATTCTTAATCATTTTTATGGTTTTAACACTTATACTCTGCAGAATTTCATTTTGTTTTGATCAAACTTCTTCTCTCTACACTCTCTACTCTCTGATTTAAGTACTATTGAAGAGTTATAGGGATGTTTGTAATTGCTTGGGTTGAGTAAACATTGTTTGTTTTGAATAAAAAAGGAATCAATGTATCTTTATAGCCGTGAAATCAAGGAAATAGGAGTCGATGTGTCCTTGTGAGCCGTGAAATCAAGGAAGTAGGAATAGGTGTCTCCTTATGAGTCGTGAAATCAAGGAGGTTGTACTTGACTATTGGAAATAGTAGTAAAACTTTGCGCAATCCAGCGTTGTGCGGGGCTGGATGTAGGAGCAATTTAAACCAGTATAAAATCTGGTGTGCTCTTTCCTTTCTGCGTCTTTATTTCTGTTTATTCTGCATTTGTGTTTGAATCTGTATCTGTGATTGTGTTTGTGGTGTTTAATTCATCTCGTAGTTCACTTTAGTTTTAGATTTTGTTCAAATTCTTACAAACACTATTCACCCCCCTCTAGTATTTGTTTTGCCTTAACGATCCATTACGCATTCCCTAAAAATTGGTATCAGAGCAAGGTCTTTCAAAAAATTCATAATTTGATTTTGGAAATTTTGGTAAAATGGCAAATTTTGGAAACTCTGTTAATACAAGTGTCAATTCATGCATCGTATCAATGTTGAAAGAGTTTGCATATGATAATTATAAAGAAGAATGTAATCTATTGAAATATTGTTTAATTCAGAAAAGAGTGAGTTCTATTGAAAATTCAAAAGTTGAAAAGATGGGTAAAGTGTCTGTTGGCAATTCAAATTTTGAAAAGGTGGTTGTTGGAAATTCAAATCTTGAACTGGTGTGTTACACGGCAGTTGAAAATCAAATTTAGGAAAGCAATTGGTGGAAATGAAAAAGGACAAATGGATATTGGATAGGGGTTTCTCGATACATATGACTGGAAATCTAGAACTACTCAATAATCTGAAGTATGAAGATGGTGGATTGTGAACTTTGGAGATAATTCTAAAGGATACATCATTGGAATCGACAATGTCGGTAATTTTGAAACTCCTACTATTTCTGATGTTTTACTAGTTAAGAATTTAAAACACAACTTGCTTAAGTACAAGTCAACTTTGCGACAAAGGTTATAAAATAAATTTTGGAAAGAATAAATGTTTCATAGAAGATAAGTATTCAAAAGTCATATCCGAAGGAGATAGAAAGAAAAATATTTATATATTAAGTATGAAAATTTCCAACGGTAATTTATGTCTTATGGCCAATACAGGTGATCCCTGGACCTGGCATAAGAGATTCAGTCATACGAATTTCAAATACATCTCTAGGATTTTTAAATTAGATTCAGTTAGAGGATTACCCAAAATGAAATTTAAAATTAATAACTTGTGCGATGCTTGGCATTTCGGAAAATTAAAGAAGAATTCATTTAGATCAAAAGAAGAAATTGCCACTTCAAAACTGTTAGAGTTAATACACATGTATTTATTTGGTTCATCCCAAGTTCAACAATTAAATCATAACAGATACATGTATATAATAGTTGATGATTTTTATAGATTCACTTGGACTTTGTTTCTAAAAAATAAAAGTGATGCTTTCAATCAATTTAAAACTTTTTCTAAAAGGATTCAAAATTTATTATCACTAAAATTAAAATAATACGTAGAGATCATGGTGGAGAATTCGAAAATGAGAATTTTGAAAAATATTGTAATAAAAAGGGAATAACCCACAAATTTTCAATTCCAAGAACTCCTCAACAAAACGGAGTAGTTAAATGTAAAAATAGAATGAGACAAGATTATGCAAGAACTATGTTATTCGATAGTAATTTACCAAGGAATTTTTGGGTTGAGGCAGTTGCAACAGCTTACTATATTATTAATAGAATTTCAATTAGACCTTTAACTCATAAAACACCATATGAACTTTTGTATAACAAGAAACCAAAAATATCATATTTTAAAATATTTGGAAGTAAATGTTTTATACTAAACACAAAAAATAATTTAAACAAATTTGATTCAAAATCCGATAAAGGAATTTTTACTGGATATTCAGAAAGAAGTAAAGCTTATAGAGTTTTTAATACTCAAACCAACACTATAGAAGAAATATTAAATGTATCTTTCGATGAAAATTATAAAAGTATAATTCAAAACAACGAAGGCGATTATGAAAATGAAATTAATGAAATAAATTATGAAGATAATCAACCGAATAAAAGAATGAGATTGCTTAGAGACCATCCTGTAGAAAATATCTTAGGAGATATTAAATCTATTGTTAGAACTCATAATCAATTAAATAATATGAGTAATATTGCATTTATATCAACTGGTGAACCAAAAAATCCAAAGGACGCTTCTTCCGATGATTCATGGATACTTGTTATGCAAGAAGAACTGAATCAGTTTACTAGGAATGAAGTATGGGAACTTGTTCCAAGACCAGAGAATAAAACAATAACAGGAACAAAATGGGTCTGTAAAAATAAAAAGAATGAACACGGTGAGGTAGTAAGAAATATGGTACGACTAGTAGCACAAGGTTATACTAAAAAAAAGGAATAGATTACGATGAAACTTTTGCCTCCTAGCAAGACTAGAGGCTATTACAATTTTACTAGCTTTTGCAAACTATAATAATTTCAAATTATATAAAATGGATGTCAAGAGTGCCTTTTTAAATGTATTTGTCAAGGAAGACGTATATATATAGAGCAACCACCCCTATTTGAAGATGAAAAATTACCAAATCACGTATATAAGTTGAAGAAAGCATTATATGGATTAAAGTAGGCTCCTAGGGCTTAGTATGATAGATTATGAAATTATTTATTACAATCAAACTTTGAAATAGGAAAATTAGATAATACTTTATTTATCAAGAAGAATAACAAAGATATACAACTAGTACAAATATATGTTGATGATATAATCTTTGGGTCAATAAATGAAAAAATGAACAAGAAATTTTCAAATATTATGACCAAAGAATTTGAAATGAGTCATACGGGAGAATTATCATTCTTTTTAGGTTTACAAATTTGACAATTAATGAATGGAATATTTATTAATCAAGAAAAATATGCGAGAGATTTAATTAATAAATGCAATCTAACAACAACAAATGGTAGACCAACACCTATGGCAACTAATATTGTTTTAAGTAAAGACGATACATCAAAAGATGTTGATCAGAAACTATATAGAGGAATGGTAGGATCATTATTATATATAACCGCGAGTAGACCAGATATAATGCATAGTGTATGTCTCTGTGAAAAATATCAATCACAACCTAAGGAAACTCATTTAACAGCCATATAATGTATTCTGAGATATGTAAAGCACACAGTAGATTTTGGATTATTATATCCTAAGAATGATTCATTTGATTTAGTTTCGTACTGTGACGTTGATTATGCAGGATGGAAACCCGATCGTAAAAGTATTAGTGGAACATGTCACTTCTTAGGAAATTCTCTTGTATCATGGTTCAGTAAAAAGCAAAATACCGTATCTTTGTCAACAACTGAACCAGAATATATATCTGCTGCTTTGGCTTGTTCACAAGTAATATATATGCAACAAACTTTAAATGATTTTGGTTTAAGTATAAATAAATTACCTATATGATGTGATATTACAAGTGCTATAAATATTTCTAAGAATTCAACTCATCGTTCGAGAAGTAAACATATTGATGTGAAACATCATTTTCTAACAGATAACATAACTAAACAAAAGATTTCACTAGAATTTATAGAAGCAGATAAACAAATTGCAGATATATTAACTAAACCTTTAAATGAAGCAACATTCACTATATTTAGGTGAGAATTAGGCATATGTTCATTAAGTGAGTTAGAATAAATAAATATAGTAATATATATATATATATGAATAAATTAAGAAATCAAAATAATAAAATTTAAAACAAGACTATGATGACAAAGAGTTTTTGGTATGTCGACATATAATTGCCAAAAATTTAAAATTTAATTCCCAACAAAAGTTAGTTATTTCAACTATTTAAACCTTTTATTTCAACTTTTCTACTTCATTTTCATTCTTCTTCTCTGTAAAAACTCTGAATTGAAAAGTGCAATGGCCTCCACTAGTCCAAATACTCAAATCAACTCTGATTCATACGTTGGACCATCTGAGGGTCCGTTTCAACGATCTACTCTATCTACGGTGATCAAAATTGAAGAAAAAATGGAGTATTTACTGCAAATGGTGGCTGAGATGCAAGTACTCCATATTAGGACTAGTCAGGAGCAAAATAGGCAAGGGAAAGTAATAAGAAGTCACTTAAAGATTATAATGGATAACGAGACTAATCTGATTATCATTGATGATGAAAATCAAGCAATGGAAGAGGAGGAAGAACCAGAAGAGGAAGAAGAAGTGATGGAGGAGGAAGAACAATAAAAGATTCAACCAACGATGATGGACAAAGATGATAACGTTGAATGCGTAGGAGAGGTTCTATTTGACGAAAATGGGAATGTGATCGAAAAGAATAGAGAATTTTGTCTTCTTTATCCAAACTGTCCAATTCACAAATCTCCCATTGTTAAAAATAATTAGTGATTAAGGTTTGCTTGGATTTTCGATGTATTATGTTTTTATGATGTATCGTATGTGCATAAATCTATATAGTTGTACGAAGTTGTGTCTAATAAAATTGTCGTTTATAATTAGTTATCTCTCTTTAAAATATAGAGAATGATTAATTAAGGGGGAATATTGTTATTTTTGTTTTATTCAGAGAATTTTATAATTTAGGGGGAGTATCTTTAGGATTTCTTTTTGATAATGCCAAAGGGGGAGAAATTATAAAATATAGGCATAGTTTATAGGATTCTTATAGACAGGGGGAGTATAGAAGGGACATCATCAAACAAGTATATACAGGTACGATATTTTATAAACTAAGGTTGTCCTCATCAAAAAGGGGGACATTGTTGGAGAATGGAGTTTTGATGACAACAACCTTATTTCAATTATCATTGATTATAAAATATAAACTAACACTTTTTGTATAGAATATATATATATATATATGCAGGAATTATATACAGGAAATATTACTGAAGACTGTATAGTTACAAAGATGATAAAGATTCAAAGATCAGAGAAATTTCAAGACTTATAAGTAATCAAGATTTCAAGAAGTTCAAGAGTTCAAGATTAATATAGTTATAGAGTCTAGATTTTGTAAGACTCTAAATAGCACTCTAGGTTCAAATTCAAATTCTAATTTTCAAATTTTGATTTTCAATTCTATTCTTAATTGTAACACCCCGTATTTTATGAGAATATTAAAAAAATGGTTAATTATGAAGAAGTTATTAAGCCTTGAAGTTTAAATGCATATGAGAGAAATATATATAGATATATATAAAAATTAAATAAATAAACATGCAAAAAAGGTTCAAAAGAGCGAATTGGGAGGGGGGATAACTGAACCGGCCCATTTTTGAGGTCGGCCCGAGCTCTGCTGGGTCGACTAGGGGTTAATCCAGGGTGTTTGGTTGTCATCCCGTGGGCCGATTCGCTCAAATGCAGATTTTGCATTTGAATGTTTCTCATGATTCAGGGTTAATCTAATGGTCCTAAATAACTTCCTACACCTATATATATACATCCCTAACCTAAACCTAAATCTCATATACAATTCTCTAGCCTCCATTGCTCTCTTCCTCTCTAAATATAAATAAATCAATTGCGTCTCTACTCTGCTGAAACCTAAGCTAGGACTTGTGCTTCTTCTTCCTCCAATTCTGATTAGGATTAAAAGAGAACGGCTACAACACCTTTTTCTTTTAGAATCCAACCAAGGCAAGTGCAGTTATTTTCCGATATAAACTTTAACCATAATTGTGACATGATTGTAAATCTGAATTTGAGATTTTGTATGTTCTGTTCTGATCTATTTTACTCTGTATCTCTTCTTCTTTCTGTTCTATAGCCAGGCTACTACGAGCCTGCGCCAATCTCCTAAGAGATTAACATACGCTAAAATATTTGGGACAATAGAATGAATAATGCATGAAATGGGCATGACCGATATGTGACTGATTTGAGGAAAGAACATAGGTTGAACTTGGAACTTAGGACATAAATCTAAGGCATATAATTGAACCTATGACTTGAGTTTGTGGCATAAAGAATATTGAACATACGACTTGAGAAGTTGGTTAATTTGTGACTGATTTAAGGAAAAAGGATATAGGTTGTAAACTAGATTTAGATCTATGCATATTCTATGAATTGGAAGAAGAGGAACCATGGTATGTTAACATATAACTTGAGATAAGGAGAATATGGTTTAGGTATAAAGATTTACATTAAAGTAGGATATCTATTAAATGTGAATAATACCTAAGTAGGAATTTTTGTCAATAGCTATTTTTGGTATAATTTATATGTGAATCTTTTGTACTAGGCAAGTTGAACTAAATTGGGACATGTAAATTATGACCATAATCTGTGACATGCAAATTTAATGCAAACATGGGGTATATGATCATATTGTGAATCATGACTATTATTTATGCATGTGAACTTAGGCAAGATTTATAATTAGGAAAGATATGTTGTGAAACTTTAAGGAATGATTAAATCTGTTATATTTGCCTAATTTGCTAGTTATGCTATATTTGCCTAATCTGCTAGTTCTGCTATATTGCTTAATCTGCTAGTTCTGCCCTACTGCCTAGTCTGCTAGATCTGTTCATCTGCCAAATCTGTCATCTGCTAATTCTGTTAAAAATGCCAACCTAAATCTGTTGAGATGCCTAATCTGTTATCTGCTAAATCTGTTAGTTGCTTAATCTACTGAATCCGTTAAGTCGCCTAAACCTGTTATCTGCTATGTCTGTTAAGTCGATATATTCAGTCTGTTATTGACATAATCTGAATTAGCTATGAATAATTGACATGTATATTAGGCGTAGGTATAAATGGGAAATCATTAATTAATTGGCCGCAAAGATAAACATGGCTAACTCGAGGTTAGAATGAGTTTGCGGCGTAATTCTGCCTGGAACCGCCCAGCATATTCCAGTGGCCGCAAACAATAGGTTCTAATGTGAGAAGTTAGTCATAACGTGCTTGAAACCCGAGGTTAGACTCAGTTTGCGACAGAAATCTGCCCGGAACCAACCGGCCTAACCAGTAGCCGCAAACTGTCAGTCTAATGTGAGAGGTCTGGGCATTAATATTTAATTAATGAAAATCTGAGATAAATATGATGTCTAAAACGTGTTGGGCGGATAGGATTAAACCCACTAGACTGATGAATTTCATAAATCTGTTCCGTGAATTTGTAGGCCCAATTACAAAGTTAGACAAATCTGTAAGTCTGTTAATCTGTAACTGGTTAATCGGTATGTCTGTTAAATCTGTATATCTGATCCGTTAGTCTGAAAACTTGTCTATGAACTAGTTGATCTGAATTCTGTATGTCTGAACTTGTAAACAAGTTTATCTGAAATCTATTAGTCTGTGGACACAAGGTTAGGAGGGGAATTACTTGTGTCATCTGTTGTTTGGGACCCATATTAGTCAGTAACCCTTTCTGGTATCAAAACTTTGACCCAACAGTAGGTAGGGTCCGGGCACGCTTACTGAACTAATTATAAGTGGTTCATTCTGATAATGGCGAGGGGTGTTGATGGTGCGTTCGAACCGGGTCATGTGCGTGCATGGATCCCGGTCTGTCTCTGAGGATGTAAGACGTCGTGACATTTGTAAATAGGTCTGTGCCAATTGGTTGTCACTTTAGGGAGTGATACACCCTACTGTGGGGCCGACACAGGATATTTATGTATTAGGGAGCCGATCGCTTGGGGTAGGGTTTTAGGGTACACTTAGGTCTGTCTGTTTCTGTTGGTACCTTCTATTTCTATTGGGTGGTAACACCTGTCTGTTTCTGCGTGGTACCGTCTGTTCGGGTGGTAAAGGCCCATTACTAGTGTACACCTAATTCTACATTCTGCTTCCGTAGGGATAAATCTGTTTCTGCTTCAGTCTGTTTCTGATCAGGTAGTAAAGGCCCATTATTAGCATTCTGTTTCTGTTAAATTATTCTGTACCCATTACTGTTTCATTTTAGACCTTAGGGTGACACCTAATTCGGTTATACTAGTATTAGTGCAGAGAAGTGTAAAGCAATAGTTTATGTCATTCTATTCTTCTGTTATATCTGCTACAACTGTTACAGTTATCTCTCATCCAGTTTTATGTTCATGTCATATTATTATTATCTGTTCATATGCTGAAAGTCACTAGACTTGCCAGACTTTTTGTCTGACCCTTGTTGTTTCGCCTCCTTTCTTCTGTTTCCCCCCAGGTTATCCAAGGAGGGAATACTTTAGCTTGATCCCGATTTCTCTCTGCTAGAAGTGCTTAAATTATGGCTTGGCTCTGAATAGCTCCCGTTCTATGGGGATTATGATTTTAAACCATGTATTTTGAAGGCTTTTGTACAAGACTGATATTTGTACTTGAATTCTGAGATTTGAAAGGATGTAACCATATTGATTTCTGTTTCCGCTGTAATAAAGTTAAAAAATTTCAAGTACTGTTTTATCTGTCTTGTAAGTTTCTGTTCTGTTTACTAAAATGCTCCACCAAAGTTAAGGCATTCCCTTTGTGAGTGACCTTAACGGAGGTGGGGTGTTACATTAATCCTCTCTATTTTATTTTTCTATTTGTTTCTATTTTTATTCTTTTTTGTTTTTCAAACTTAAGTTTTATATATTTTTATACTTTATATTTATATTCTTATACTTTATATTTGTATAGTTTAAAACCTTATAATTTTATAAATATATTTATACAGTTTATATTTATGTTTTCATATGTTTTTCTATCATATAATATTAATTTACAACACTAGATTTTTACTCAAGAATTTCTAGAATTATTTTCATATCAAAACACTTGAAAAATGCTTTGAAAATCAAAATTATACAAGGGTATGTCAGCATACCAAAAACACCATGTCGACATACAACTGTCACTTTTTCCAATTTTGAAAGGAAGTGTCTTTTTACTATTTGAAACGATTCAGAACCGTTGCAACCTTTCATACTCTATAAAAAGGGGTTAAAACCGAAATTTTTATCATCTCTTCTTCTCTAACTTCATCCTCTTTCTCTACACCACTATTCTTAATCATTTTTATGGTTTTTACACTTATAGTATGTCGAATTGAATTCTGTTTTGATCAAACTTCTTCTTTCTACACTCTCTACTCTCTGAGTCATGTTCTATTGAAGAGTTATAAGGTTGTTTCTATTGCTTGGGTTGAGTAAACATTGTTTATGTTGAACCAAAAAGGAATCGGTGTGTCCTTGTAGCCCTGAAATCAAGGAAATAGGCGTCGGTGTGTCCTTATGAGCCGTGAAATCAAGAAAGTAGGAATTGGTTTCTCCTTGTGAGCTGTGAAATCAAGGAGGTTGTACTTGACTATTGGAAATAGTAATAAAACTCTGCGCAATCCAGCGTTGTGCGGAATTGGACGTAGGAGCAATACGAACCAGTATAAAATCCGGTGTGTTCTTTCCTTTCCTTCATCTTTATTTCTGTTTATTTTGCATTTGTGTTTGAATCTGTGTTTGTGATTGTGTTTGTGGTGTTTAATTCATCTCGTAGTTCACTTTAGTTTTATATTTTGTTTAAATTCTTACAAACACTATTCACCCCTCCTCCCTCTAGTGTTTGCTTTTCCTTAACGATCCATTCCGCATTCCCTAACACCCATGGCACAATATCCTTGCTCCTAAAGAGGGAGATCTTCCTCATAATCCGCCGAGTTGCTATATGGAGTTTACTCGCCCAATGTGCACTGTCAAGGTATCCCTCCTTTTTCTCCGTTTGTAATCGACTTTCTAAGGAAAATGAATTTGGCGTCTATGCAGCTTCATCTAGTCGCATATACCAACCTGTTGTCCTTACGTGTCCTATACATCTAGCATTCGAATCGACTGCCAACACTTGATGACACAGTGTTTTTCTTCAACTTTAAACATCAAGAGAAAAAGTCTCCTTCTTTTCTTTTCTTTGAGACTGTCCGCAAATGAAAAGTCATGGATGGCGTCCCTAATAAGATAGGAGATACTAAGCACAATTGGTTTTACATTAGGCAGCAACCAGGATGTGCCTGCTTCTGGCTTCGATGTAGTAAATCTTTTTCTCTTTGTTGATTCAATCATAATCAGGCTTCTTATGTGAAGTATTTCCTTATAGGAGATGAGCCAAGAATACCCAGAAGTAGAGTGTTTCAAGAGCGTGTGAATACCTTGGTTGCCCTCAATGTGAAACGTCGACACTACAAGAAGCTTTTGACTGATGCCAAGTTACATCGATATCCTCTCCTGGACAAGAGGAGGACATTAGGACCCTTGGATGATCAAGCTTCTCCTTCACCCAGTGATCAAAATGATGTGCATCCATCTCGAAAGACATTGACCGTTGTCAAAGTCGATATTGATACTAAAAAAAGGTAGGTACAACTAGTTTGTAAATAGCTAACCATCGCACTATAAAAATTGGATAGGTTCGATCTTACTATATGTATATTCGGGTGTATGATAGACATTGGTACTCCAGTGCATTTCTCCCTCTGATTCAGAATAAATATGATAGACATCTGGTTATATTGATTATTTGCTTCTCTACCTTTCTTCCATTTATCTATCTAGTTAGTACCGGGATGGGAATTTTGTACGGTCTACTAGCCATGAAAGATAGAGTGAATTTTAATTGATGCCTGGTGCCCCCAGTCGGGAGCCGTCTGTCCACCCCTCGTCCGAAGGAAAAAGAATGCTTGTCCCAAAGAAAGGGGGAAAGGCCTGGTTTGAAGAGAATAATTCGGGAGTCCGACCGACTAAGAATGAAGGAGAAGCTGCCTAGAGGTGCTCCAGGGAAAGTTCGTGATGAAATAGTTGTGGAAGAGCTTGCCAATCGCCAGCTGAAAGAATATGAAGTTAGAAGAGATTCTTCTCCTATTCGTGGTCACCAGGAGGAAAAATTGGCCTTTTCTTTCCGCGAATTACAAAATATGGAAATGCCAGATACAATCATTTCTTCTCAAAACTTGGATCCGAAGGCTTTTTTTCCATCCTAAGTCTGGGGAAGATTTTATATTGATCGACCAAAAGACACAGGGGATGCATACCAAGTTTCAGGCTTGGGTCATTTTAGAAGAAACATTTAGAATATACACGGCACTTGCACTGCATGTCACAACTATTTTCTCTTGTGAATATTGAATATTAACCAAAATTTCTTTGTCATAATGCAGGAGCAAGGAATGAGGAGTATTATCATGACAACTTTGATTCTCTTTTAAGAGGAGGCAAGCCTGTCGAATCGGTCTCGCTGCAAGTCATGCAAGGCGATGGAGACAAGGGTGACAGCCGTAAAAATAAAAAGAGAAAAAAGAAGGAGGAAGAAGACAAATCCCGGAAGAGAGAAATGCAGGGGAAGGGAGATCGGGAACATCGGGAGAAGGAAGTGGAGAGGAGTGAGCCCCGTGGAAAAGAGGGCGAGCCTGAGACTTCCAAGCATCGATCTTCATCTCATTCTTAGGACAAGTCCCTCAAGGGCAGTGACGAACATTCTCAAGATATTCTAGGCCACCCCTAATTCTCGATCGACGCTTATCCCAAGACACGATCAACTGGACCACACGATCATGACTCTACCCCTCCTCTCGGTCATCCTGGAAAAAATCCCCAGGTATCAATCCCTTCGGATCAAGAGAGGGCATCTATCGATCGAGTCAAGGAGATGGAAGAGCTCTTCCTAGGTCTTTATTTTGCTGGAATCGAACTTTCCCCCATGCTGCAACCGTTGCCATTGAAATTTCATGATCAAACCAGATCGAATGTTGACTTCGCCCTAACCCAATATGACGCGACGTATGCATACGCAAAACAAGTATGTGAAGTGGTTAGGGGTAGAACAGTAGAGAACGAATGCTTGTAGAGGGACCTGGATGCTAACAGGAGGGCTTTTCAGTCGCTCAAAAAGAGGACAGAAGAGTGTGAGTCTGAAGTGGTTACTCTTAGAGAAAAGTGTCAGGAAATTTCGAGAAACTTAGAGGCTCGATTATAGTCGGTGAACCAGGAGTGTGCATCCTTGAGAACTGAAAATGAGTCCATAGGAAATGACAAAGGTTGATTGTATCGGGAGGTACAAGACCTCAAAGCTTGTGTCGATTCGTCCGAGCTCGCTAGAAAATAAGCCAAGGATAATGTCGCCGCTGCGATAAAAAATGCTGGCAATGCTCAACGCCAACATGAAACTGAAGTTTGTTCGATCGGAGCCGAACATGTTGCCGAGAAAAGAGAATTGTTGTATATGACACAGTTGTATACACAATTATATGATTTTTGTTTGATGATAACAACCAAATAAATATTATTTTAAATGTGTTTGTTACTGTACTGTTCTATATATACATCACAGACAGGAATAGAAAATTTATATTTAAATAGAATATGACTGTATAGCCTTTCATACATTCATACTATATTTAAGATATAAATATTATATTTCAAACAGTCAAACAGTACAACTATTTATTACTCCACTATTTAAACATTCACTTCATATTGTACTTGTATATAAACAGAATGTGATAGACAACAATAAAAATTTATTTCAATCAAATTTGCTTATTGCAAACATCAGTACAATTCATATATATATATATATATATATATATATATATATATAAACAACTCCTCACTACATCACTCATCACTCTATACAATTTCATTTACACAGATTCGTATACATTTACACAGACATTCTGACACTCTTCTTATTTTCAATCTTCTGTCTTCATAGTCCTTCGTTAGTCCAGTCTCCATACCTGTCACATGAAACAAACACACACAGTACAATGCAACAGGAATAAAAAAGAAAACACGCAAATATAAATTTTATTTTTAAAATTTTATTTGCCTTGGAATTTCGGTGTGTTTTCTCATCATCTTTCATGACTTGATCTGATATTTGAATGTAGCACATGTATGATACATGTATACACACATATGGGTATGTATATACACATATTTCAGTGCAGGGACAGAAAAACTCGTTTGATGGCTGCATGTACACACGTGCATATATATATATACACACACGTGTGCACTGCCTTGCCAATCAATGTGCAGCTGAGGAGTAGCCACGTGGACCATCTCGACTCAGTGCAACAATACAAAGTCAAAACAAAAAATTCAAAACAATGCAAATGAACACAAACAAGCTAAAGTGTCAAAATTAAACTGCTAAAAGTCAGGTTTCAAGTTCAATGGCATCAACAAAATGGTGATCATATAAACAGCAAGCTCATGCCTAAAGGCAGTAGTTCAGCATGATCAAAGTGTGGTACAATGCATTTTCAAAAGGGTAATCAAGGCAGCATAATGGAAACATGTCTGCATGGTTAGCCCACATGGTGCATAAGCAATGGTGAACAAGCAAATAGCATGGTGTATGGAGTACTACAAGCACAAGTGATACATAGTGATATAGGCAGCAGCTAAATTCATAGTGCAAAATGAAACAACTTTTTCAAATCCAAGTGTCAAGTCAAGCAAGTCAAAAATAGCAAGTTTTCATGGTTGATGCAGCTACAAGAATTTCAAAACAGGTGTGAACAAGACAAAATGGCCGAGCACATACATATGGCAGCCACAAAGAAAGTGCAAGCATGATGCAACATGGTTGAGGAAGGATGCTCATAGACAAACAAGACAACAAACATTCAAATGCAAATTATGGCCAAAGATGCACAAGTACAATATGATGGCAAATCTGTGCAAGGGAGTACATGTTCAATGCAGCAATTGTTCGAGAAATACTATTCAGAGCGCAAAGGGTCAAGCCAGTAAACATAGATGGTGCATGATCAAGTGAACAGATCATTTCAGCTCACATTGGAGTAACATAACTCATGGGCACATCAAAGGAGTTCAATGCCAACCAAGTTCAAGTTCTATACATCAAAACAGTTCAAACATTTCGAGTGTTCTATTAGCACTTCAGATTTGAGGTAAAGCATATGATCAACAGAATAATGGTGAATATGTCAAGTAGTAATGTTTTTCAGCAGTTATGAGTATTCAAGGAAAAAGCTTGAGTGAATATTGTTGTTCTATCTAAATTGCATGATGGATCATATTACAAACAAGGAATGAAAATACAAACAACATAGACATGTATGTCAAGTTCATAAAGTATAGGCAAACTCAGGTGAAAGTGCAGCTATGGCAATGCAAAAATACTGGCATATGGATGTCAGTATGATAAAGCATGGTGGAACTGGCAAGTAAACATCTCACGTCCAAGATAAATGCAGGGGAGAAGAAATAGTGTTCAGAAATGGTGCACAACAATTTTTGACAAGCAATTCTTTTTCCATGGAATGATTAATGGAAATCAGGGAAATTTCAAATGTCAAAAAATTAGCAGTCATGATATGTCACAAGTTTTTTGGAAAGCAACAATGAGCAAGGAATTTTTAAAAGCCAAGATAATCAATTTCGAAATGGAAATTTGTTCCCTATTTTCCATTCTCAATTCAAATCATTTCTTTGCTGAAAATCATTCATTTTTTTCTTGGCAATAAATCAGGGCTACTACTTAAGAAATTCAAGGCAGTACAATATTGCTCAATCAATTTTGGGTAACATAATTTTGTTTCCAGATTTCCAAATGTTTATATGGCAATGTTTCATTATAGTCATAAAAGTGAGGTGCAATCAAATATTCGAAATCAACAGAGATGAATAATTTTGGCAAGCAATATTTTTTTCCAGGAAGGCAACATCTCAGAAAATTAATCAAGGGGCAAACAATTTTTCCAGATTAAATAAAGACCAAAAACATATCCAGGCTCACCTCAACAAATCACGCAATTCTTTATAACCGAGAATATCAAAACAGGAAACATCGCAAATTATCAGGGCAAGTCATTATCACGAAATTAGAGGTTATAGGATTACGAGAATCCTATTTTATCACACCAATTCATCATAGGCTAGATATAGATTGAAACCACAAGCATCACAATTACAAGAAAAGATTTGAATCAGAAAACTCACAATTCGAATTAGGTTTTTCGATCGCCAAAGAGAAATCCCAAACCGATTGATCAAAGAAATCAGAGCACTGAAAGCATCCAATGATTCAAGGCATCACTGAAACAATTTCATCATCAAATCGACCTGGATTAGGTAGAATTTCCAAAACCTTAGCTGCCGCCATTTTTGATTCCAGAGGAAAGGAGAGATCGGGTTAAACAATGAAGAGAATGGGCCGGCTTTGGTTGACTTGAATTTACAAAGGGGATGACCCTTTAGTTTAACTCCCAGGGTTATTTATTTATTTATTTTGTATTTTTCTTTTCTTGTGTAATTGTCGTTTGTTTTTCTAGTTTCAACTAAAACTAGAGTTTACAGATTACTGGTCTGTAGTCTGGGAAAATCTGGTCTAGGGTACACAGATCAGTTTAGGGTTTTGAGTGTAGGGTTAGAATAGGAGCAGGGTTTGCGAGTGTAAATGGTCTTGTATGCGGGATCTGTTCTATCACCTAGTAGAAACCTTAGAAATGCAGCAGTAGGCAGGGTTTTGCCAAACCTGGGTATATGTGTGATTTATTTTCTACATTTTTGTTTCTGCTATATTCTGTGATCTGTTTATTATTATATATACCGTTAGATTTTTAATTCAGTTAAAAATTGTTATAAACCCTATTCATCCCCCCTCTAGGGTTAATCTTGATCCAATAAGTGGTATCAGAGCAGGTTATTTCATTAACTCTAGAGTCATGGGTCATCCTAGTTGTCAACCGATAGAGAGTCAGTCCAGTTCATCTCCAACTATTATCGATGGAACAGATTTTATAAACCGGAAATCCAAAATGGAATTTTATTTAAAATCGGTTAATATTACTTTCAATGCTCGTGCTATGAAAATTACTTTCAATGCTTATGCTATGAAAATTAGATTTGAATATCTTAGGACTGAACAATTTAATCTTATCTGTCACTGTTTATTTGCACAGGAAATTTGGAATACCCTCAATACAAAGTATGGACAAATTGACAACAGCTGCTCAAAATCCCGGAATGTCAACTCTGATTCAGATCTATGCTTGACAAGTCATAGAGATGAAAGTTTAGATGGATCAGATGATGGAGAATCAACAAACGTTGAAACAGAAAATTTCTCATATAAAGATCTGGTTTACATGTGTCTTGATTCAACGAAATCTGTTGATAAACTCCAACTGAAAAATAAGTCTCTGAAATCTAAGAATTTTGAGTTAACCAGCAAAGTTGATGATTTGGAATCACAACTTGAATATTTTAAAAATTCTTCAAATTCAGACTGCAAAAATTGTTTGAAATTGGAAACCAATCTTGTTCATCTCAATAAAAATATTCAAACGTTTGAAAATGAAATTTTGATCTTAAAAGAGAACAAGATTGAGTTATCAAGTTAGAATAATTTTCTGCAGAAGAAATTTGAAAATTTTAAGACTGCTATGAATTCCAAACTTGAAATTGCTGAAAATGAAAATTTGGTGAAAAGTGATTTGATTTTGAAAGAACTTGAAAATGAGATTGAAAAATCCAAGAATTCTGAGTCTGAAAAACAAAAATGATTTGAATTTGAAATCTCAGAATCTCAAGCTAGAATTAAATTTCTTAAAGATGAAAATTTGGTTTTGAAAACTGATTTTGAAAAGAATAAGATCACTAAAAACAGTTGTTTAGATTTAATGAAAGAGAATTGTGATCTTAAATTTAAAGTTCAACAAATTGAAGCAACTTTGGTTAAATTTTCTAATGGTGAAAAATCTCTAAATATGTTGTTGAAAAATCTATTTTCATCTGGAAATAAAAGCGGACTCGGCTTTGAGAAAATTAATGTTTTTGAAAATCGGAACTCAAATGATTTTAAAAATCCTTCAAATTGTTTTGAAAAGAATCGATTTAAAATTTTAAATTCTGATACTTTCAAATGATTTTTAAATCGTAATCGAGATGAGAATTTTTTTTTTTATAATAATCCATATAAACAACCTTGGATCCCAAAAAGAAACAAAACAAACCTCGTTAAATTCAGACAGACTTGGGTCCCTAAAGGTACTTTGGTAAATTCTGATGGATTGTTATATAAATAAGTTTGGGTACCAAAACATATGATTCCAACTGTGAGTGGTTTTACTAATTTCGTTAGACCACTCGATCCTCTAAACTGTTAGGTACCGAAGATGGCTGAGGAACTGCTGTGCTAAAAGGAAATTCGAAATCAAGTTGGTATATAACTCTGTATCATTTATAGTTCCTCTAGCCAAGATTTATTGAGTTAGAGATTTATTTACTCACGTCAATTTTAGGTATAACCACTAAACTCAACCTTTGTAAATATTTTTTCTTTTTCTTTGTGTATTCCTCCTTCTACCCCTTCTGTTTATTTTCTTAATCTTTTCTGTTTTGTCTCTGTCATCTCATTGTAACTTCTTCTGGGCTTCATTAACTTCCAATTGTAGAACTCATATTTTTTGGAAAATTCGCTTTAGTTGAATATAACTCTGATGTTTTTAATCATTTCCACATCTTGAATTTATTTTTGTAAATATCTGCAATTGATTTGAAGTTTTTTTTTGATTCTCTGAATTCATAACAGTGTTGATGTATTCTTGTCATGTCATGAACACTGTTGATTAGAATCCTAAATTTTTGAAGATCTGAATAATTAATGGAATTTCACATATCTCTGTTGTTTTGATTTTCTTCTAATTCATTTTAGAAAAGCTTGAAATAATATACTCATTACAGCACATTGCTACTTCTCAGTTGTGATAATTTCATTGATTCTCGGAATGTCTTGGAAATTTTAAATTGTCTTGAATCTCAGTAATACATCTTGAAATCCTTTTTATATTTATGATCAGTATGGTTGAATTTTTTTTATTTGAAATCATCTGAAATTCTTGATATTTTGAATTTCACACACCTCATAAATTTGAAACTATCAACCTTGTGTGAATAATTCATTATATCTCAAACTTAACATTGATTCAAGTGGTTTCAAATAAATTATTTTCAATTATTTTTATGAATACCCCTCAAACTTGATGTATATGATCTGAAATTACTCTTGTACTTGTCAAAAATTCTTGTGAAAAATTCTTTGAAAATCCGGTCTTAAATCTCTCTGTTTTTCATGATGATTTGATTGAATACTAGTTAGTTTAAAATCATTTGAAATTATTGATTTATTGAATCTCACACATATCTTGAATCTAAAACTTAATCTGGTGTGATTGATTCATTGAATCTTAAGATCTTCATATTTTCTCAAATGACTTCAAATAAACTGTATTGTTAATCTTGAATCATCTTATGTGACCGTCACCGTGATAAGTATGATTTGAAAATATTTTTTGTGCTACTCTGATACTATTTTTGAGAAATGTTTGTTTTGAAATCATCTGCTGCTCTGATTAAAAGAAATTGATTTGTAAATATTTTCGATGATTGCATGATTGGTTAATCTTTTCTGCTTGGGTCTTGTGATTAAAAAAAATCTATAGTCAGTGATATTCTGTTTTGTCTCCAGTGTCGTCTTACAATCCTCATTAATAGAGACACCATTTGGTATCAGTAGTGCTGAATTTTTTTGTGTATATTCTTATTAATCCATCTTGTGTTGTATAGATCTTTTAATTTCCTCTTGTAATTGATTTTCAATTTTAAAATTATTTATTGATTATTCATTCAGAAATTGAAATCAATATCCAAATTGACCTGTATTTATAAATCATCAAAATTATTACTAGATTTTGAAATTGTGATTGTAGTCTATTTCACAACAAGAGGAGATGTTTATTCAGATTTTTCGTGATGGTCGAACATTTATTATAATATATTTGAATTGGCAATTATTTCATGACCATCTTCATTATCTCTCATCTTTCTACCATCCATCGTGATTTTATAATAATGTGGAGAGTTTAATATATTTTTTCTAAAAATTTATCTTGAATAAACATTGAAAACATTTGTGATGGAATTGTGGTTATACTATTATTAAGAATTAGTGATAACTGAAAATTTTCAACAATCTCGGTACAGTTGATCATATTTCATAATATGATTAATCTAGAAATTTATTTCATAAACCATTTCTGTACCTACCACATTTCTATCATCCATATTGGTTTTATATACCAAGGAGTTTTGTTTTTTTCTCTTTTAAAGCTGAAAATGATAAATATATAAATTTTATATATAAGCGTGTCTCTAGCCTCATTTAAAAAGCCAAGCTTCGGTTATGCATGGTTATGAGACAACTTATAATTTAAGTTGCGATGGATCTCATTTAAAAATCCAAGATCTGGTTATATGTGGTCAGTGTGCTCTTAAATAATAAAAAAATGTGCTATAAATTGAAATTAATATGAAATTCTCCTTGGTGTTTAAAAACCAGCCTATCAATCCATATTCTAATCTGTGAAATGTGTTGAAATCTTATGACGTATTATGATTTGTTGATTGATAGTTATTGGGATTTGAGAATATTCGATTTTGTCACTTAAATTGAATTAATAATTATAGTCCAAATCCATCACTATTTTTGTGTTTTATTTTTATAAAAAATCTTTTGAAAATAATTGGAAATGGTTTGTTTTTAAAACTCTCTCCATTATGTATGAAATTCATCGTAAATCCGTCATGTGAAATATGCCACCTGTTCTCAGAATATTATGATTTTTGTTTGACTGATTGAGATTTATGATGATCGCTCTTCCTCTTATGCTGAAATCATAATTTTTAGTCATTTTTCATCTGTATTTTAAATTCTGTATCCTTTTGATGATAACAAAAGGAGGAGAATGGGTTGAGATTTTGATTTATGAGTGAATATTTTATAAATATTTTTAATTTTGAAATTTTACATTCATCTCACTCATGCACAACTATAGGGGGAGTTTCTGTTGTAGGGGGAGCTAATAAATAGGAGGAGTTCAATATTCAATGTAAAACACATTTATTGTGATCAAAATCTTTTATTTGTTTGTCATCATCAAAAGGGGAAGATTGTTGTATGTGACGTAGTTGTATACACAATTATATGATTTTTGTTTGATGATAACAACCAAATAAATATTATTTTAAATGTGTTTGTTACTGTACTGTTCTATATATACATCACAGACATGAATAGAATATTTATATTTAAATAGACTGTATAGCCTTTCATACATTCATACTATATTTAAAATATAAATATTATATTTCAAACAATCAAACAGTACAACTATTTATTACTCCACTATTTAAACATTCACTTCATATTGTACTTGTATATAAACAGAATGTGATAGACAAATTTGTTTGACAACAACAAAATTTATTTCAATCATATTTATTTATTACAAACATCAGTACAATTCATATATATATATATATATATATATATATATATAAAAACAGCTCCTCACTACATCACTCATCACTCTATACAATTTATATATACAATTTCATTTACACGGATTCGTATACATTTACACAGACATACTGACACTCTTCTTATTTTCAGTCTTCTGTCTTCACAGTCCTTCGTTAGTCCAGTCTTCATACCTGTCACATGAAACAAACACACATAGTACACTGCAACAGAAATAAATCAGAATACACGCAAATATAAATTTTATTTTTAAAATTTTATTTGCCTCAGAATTTCGGTGTGTTCTCTCATCATCTTTCATGACTTGATCTGATATATGAATGTAGCACATGTATGATACATGTATACACACATGGGTATGTATGTACACATTTTCAGTGTAGGGACATAAAAACTCGTTTGATGGCTGCATGTACACACGTGCATATATATATATATATATATATATATATATATACACACACACACACACGTGTGCACTACCTCGCCAATCAGTGTGCCGCTGAGGAGTAGCCACGTGGACCATCTCGACTCAGTGCAACAATACAAAGTCAAAACAAAAAATTCAAAACAATGCAAATGAACACAAGCAAGCCAAAGTGTCAAAATTAAACTGCTATAAGTCAGGTTTCAAGTTCAGTGGCATCAACAAAATGGTGATCATATAAACAGCAAGTTCATGCCTAAAGGCAGTAGTTCAGCATGATCAAAGTGTGGTACACAACATTTTCAAAAGGGTAATCAAGGTAGCATAATGGAAACATGTCTGCATGGTTAGCCCACATGGTGCATAAGCAATGGTGAACAAGCAAATAACATGGTGTATGGAGTACTACAAGCACAAGTGATACATAGTGATACAGGCAGCAACTAAATTTATAGTGCAAAATGAAACAACTTTTTCAAATCTAAGTGTCAAGTCAAGCAAGTCAAAAATAGCAAGTTTTCTTGGTTGATGCAGCTATAAGAATATCAAAACAGGTGTGAACAAGACAAAATGGCCAAGCACATACACATGGCAGCCACAAAGAAAGTGCAAGCATGGTACAACATGGTTGAGGAAGGATGCTCATAGACGAACAAGACAACAAACATTCAAATGCAAATTATGGCCAAAGATGCACAAGTACAACATGTTGGAAAATCTGTGCAAGGGAGTACATGTTCAATGCAGCAATGGTTCGAGAAATACAATTCAGAGTGCAAAGGGTCAAGCCAGTAAACATAGATGGTGCATGATCAAGTGAACAGATCATTTCAGCTCACATTGGAGTAACATAACTTATGGGCACATCAAAAGAGTTCAATGCCAACCAAGTTCAAGTTATACACATCAAAACAGTTCAAACATTTCGATTGTTCTATCAGCACTTCATATTTGAGGTAAAGCATATTATCAACACAGCAATGGTGAATATGTCAAGTAGTAATGTTTTTTTAGCAGTTATGAGTATTCAAGGAAAAAGCTTGAGTGAATATTGTTGTTCTGTATAAATTGCATGATGGATCATATTACAAAGAAGGAATGAAAATACAAACAGCATAGACATGTATGTCAAGTTCTTAAAGTATAGGCAAGCTCAGGTGAAAGTGCAGCTATGGCAATGCAAAAATACTGGCATATGGATGTCAGTATGATAAAGCATGGTGGAACTGGCAAGTAAACATCTCATGCCCAAGACAAATGCAGGGGAGAAGAAATAGTGTTCAGAAATGGTGCACAATAATTTTGGCAAGCAATTCTTTTTCCATGGAATGATTAATGGAAATCAGGGAAATTTCAAATGTCAAAAAATCAGCAGTCATGATATGTCACAAGTTTTTTGGAAAGCAACAATGAGCAAGGAATTTTTAAAAGCCAAGATAATCAATTTCGAAATGGAAATTTGTTCCCTATTTTCCATTCTCAATTCAAATCATTTCTTTCCTAAAAATCATTCATTTTTTCTCAGCAATAAATCATGACTACTACTCAAGAAATTCAAGGAAGTACAATATTTCTCAATCAATTTTGGGTAACATAATTTTGTTTCCAGATTTTCAAATGTTTATATGGCAATGTTTCATTACAGTCATAAAAGTGAGGTGCATTCAAATATTCGAAATCAACAGAGATGAATATTTTTGGCAAGCAATATTTTTTTCCAAGAAGGCAACATCTCAGAAAATTAATCAAGGGGCAAACAATTTTTCTAGACTGACCAAAATCATATCCAGGTTCACCTCAACAAATCACGCAATTCTTTATAGC
This sequence comes from Allium sativum, assembly GCA_030737875.1. Taxonomy (NCBI): domain Eukaryota; kingdom Viridiplantae; phylum Streptophyta; class Magnoliopsida; order Asparagales; family Amaryllidaceae; genus Allium; species Allium sativum. The sequence continues at coordinate 969,631,341 of CM060920.1, forward strand.
CGAGAATATCAAAACAGGAAACATCGCAAATTATCAGGGCAATTCATTATCATGAAATCAGAGGTTTTAGGATTACGAGAATCCTATTTTATCACACCAATTCATCACAGGCTAGATATAGATCGAAACCACAAGCATCACAATTACAAGAAAAGATTTAAATCAGAAAACTCACAATTCGAATTAGGTTTTTCGATCGCCAAAGAAAAATCCCAAACCGATTGATCAAAGAAATCAGAGCACTGAAAGCATCCAACAATTCAAGGCATCACTGAAACAATTTCATCATCAAATCGACCTGGATTTGGTAGAATTTCCAAAACCCTAGCTGCCGCCATTTTTGATTCCAGAGGAAAGGAGGGATCGGGTTAAACAATGAAGAGAATAGGCCGGCCTTGGTTGACTTGAATTTACAAAGGGGATGACCCTTTAATTTAACTCCTAGGGTTTTTTTATATTTATTTTGTATTTTTCTTTTCTTGTGTAATCGTCGTTTGTTTTTCTATTTTCAACTAAAACTACAGTTTATAGATTACTGGTCTGTAGTCTGGGAAAATCTGGTCTAGGTTACACAGATCAGTTTAGGGTTTTGACGTAGGGTTAGAATAGGAGCAGGTTTTGCGAGTGTACATGGTCTTGTATGTCGGATCTGTTCTATCACCTAGTAGAAACCTTAGAAATGCAGCAGTAGGCAGGGTTTTGCCGAAGCTGGGTATATCTATGTGTGATTTATTTTCTACATTTTTGTTTCTGCTATATTCTGTGATCTGTTTATTATTATATATCCCATTAGATTTTTAATTCAGTTAAAAATTGTGACAAACCCTATTCACCCCCCCCCCCTCTAGGGTTAATCTAGATCCAACAAGAATAAGCAAGAAATTTGGTGCCAACATTCTGCGTTTTTTCTCCTACGTCCTTCGTCATAGGAACCTATCGTGGATGGAAAATTATCAGCGGGTATTAACTGATGCATGGGAAGTGTTTATGAGAGAAGAGGTTGAGGTTGCGAAAAAATAGCCAGTGGATGAAGAGGCATTAATGACTCGATATTTTCATGGTGACGAGCAAAATGCATTGCCTGAAGGGAAGAGAAAGCTAAAGGAACTAAGAGATGTCGAACGATACAAGGTTAAGAGGAAGTCGGTCCCGGAGGTGGAGACAACCGTGAGTAAGATGAAAGCATCTCTTCCTTTCTCTTCTATGAAAGATGTGGCTGTTTCGTCCTCTATTCCTCCTTCTCCAAATTAGTCCTCTAAAGTAGCAGAAGAATATAGTCCAAACAATCCTCTTCTTTCTTTATCTGGAAAAAGTTCAACTAACCTCTTCTTCTTATTCTCTTCTTCTGGTGGTAACTTACTCTCTTCTTCTTATTCCCATCGAACATTCATTCCCTTGATCATAACCTTTTTTTTCTATTGTAGGTACGCTATCGGCAAGAGCAGTTCTGGGTTGGAGACCAAAATGCCAAAGAAGGATCCCATTACCATCCCCAAAAAAATAAAGAAACAGTTGATGCTCCAAAAAAACCAAAAGTGAGCTATCTTCAATCGAACGATGATGACATAGAAATTGTGGGCGAGGTCAAGAAGTCCGACCATCCATCTATGGTGGAGATGAAGGCTGAGGGGAGGAAGAGGTTTCCTCCCCTAAGGTTGAACTAACTAATGAACTACTTGAAATTCCTCCTCTCCAGAGTATTCCTCCAACTCTAATTTCATCTATCAAAGTGGCACCACATCCAGCCCCGACTACTCTGAGCAAGAGAAAGCTTGACACAATATTATCTGGTCGATATATTTCTATTGGTAGCACACTCAAAAGACCAAAGCATGGTTTGACTACCGAGGAAATGCCGGAGCCGATTAGGAAAAGGGAAAGATAAAGGGAGGAAATGGAGAAGTCTGGTGGTTAGCCTCTCAGAGCTTAGAAGTCCTCTGATGTATGTCTGTTTTAGGCCCTTTGAGAGTTATTTGCGAGTGTGGCCCTCGCGCTTTTGTCTTCATCAAGGCTTGCATTTTGTGGACGAATTTTGATGTGCCTGCAAACAATATTATTTTGTAAGTTAAGCTTATGTTGATGTTTGACAATGTTTAATGCCTTTCAAATACTTATTAATGTGTCCAAGTAATTGTGAAAGTCCTAGAGGAGTAATATTAATGTCCGCAATTTATTCCTAACTCTGGGGGTCATTCAAGTGAAACTCCTAGTCGGATCACTTGTATATCCCCATGCCCTAAGTGTCATGGGGAATCAGTTCGGTTGTCAAGTTTTCCTATCGATCCTAAGATCGGAATATGTAAATCTTTTTATACTCTCTGTCTAGTCATTAAGGGTTAGAGTTCCAAGGATCGAGTGGTCTTTAGTCGGGATGAACCTTTCACACTTGCCTATAATTTTATACTCCTTCTCAAGTCATGAGAATCGGCGTAGCTCTAAAAAAGGCAGTCATTTGTTTACATCTGCATCATCCTCACTTTTGGTTAGCAAAGCATGGTCCGAAGGTTCGAGCGTCGATATCAAGCTTGAAGTTAGTCTCCCCCTATTTCATTCTGGTTCCTGATCGAGGTCGATTCATTGAGACATGGGTCAGTGTTTGGGGAGTAGAATTCTGACCTGATATTGGTCGAATCACAACATTCAGTCATTACAATAATAAGACAAAGCAAGAAAGAAGATTTTATTCATAAACTATTCCAGGTGATATACAAACCTTATTACAATACTAAAATAAATAAAATAATAAGAAAACAAGAGTCCTAAGAAAGGTAAGGTCGTAAATGCTCCGCATTCCATGCTCTTTGAAAAGGTTCGCCATCAATAGTCGCTAGCCTGAAGGTTCCATTATCAAGCTTCTGTTGGATCAAATAGGGCACGAGAGTTGGGAAGACCCATTTTAGAATAAGATCACCAACATCGAAGGACTTAGGTCGGACCTTCTTGTTGTAATATCAGCCACCCTCCATCGAAGAGCTTCGGCATGGATATTTGCTTCTTCTCTTTTTTCATAAATCATGTCTAATGATTCCAAGAGAAGGGCTTTGTTTGGTAACGAATCATCGTATGTAGTCTTATGAGAAGGAACTACTAGTTCTATGGGAATGACAGCTTCCGATCTGTAGAATAGTGCAAAGGGAGTATGGATGGTGGCAGTCTTATGGGTCGTTCGGTATGCCCAAAGGGCTAAAGGAAACTCGTCGACCCATTTTCCTTTAGCTCATTCCAATCGTTTCTTCCGGACGGACTTGATAATTTTGTTGACGGCTTCAACCTATCCATTGGATTGCGGATGCGCAACCGTTGTATGCTTCTTCTCGATATGATATCGTTCACAAAAATCTCTGAATTCTGAGTTGTTGAATTGATTCCTATTGTCAGTTATGATAGTACGGGGTAAACCAAACCGACATATAATATTCCTAGAAATAAAATTGATGACTCGCTTTGTCATGATCGTGGTCGTCTGTTCGACTTTTGCCTATTTTGTAAAGTAGTCTACTGCCACAATCGCATATTTTGCACCTCATTTTGAGATTGGAATGCTTCCAATAATGTCTGTTCCCCAAATGGAGAACGACCAAGGGCTGACCATCTAAGTGAGCTCTGTTGGTGGGGATTGTGGGATTTAAGCAAACCTTTGGCATTTATCACATCGCTTGGAATAGTTGGCTGAATCTTTGCTAATGGTCGGCCAAAAGTATTCATAACGCAACACTTTCTTAGCCAATGTTTGTCCTTTTGTATGAGCGTCGCACTTCCCTTCATGTACTTCTCTCAATATTCTCTTGACATCATCATTATCCACACATCGTAGCATCAATACGGAAAAAAACCCTCCTATAAAATTAGTTTTGCTAGATGACGTATCATGAGGCTTGTCACATGAGGGCTCGTCATTCATTCCTCCTCTCGGGGAAAATGTTTTGAAGGAGAAAATTCTTGATGAGTGTCATTGCGGATTCTTTTTCAGGTTCGGCTTCTAACTGATCGACCTCCATCTGATATATACTCGGAATGTTTAAAGTTTCTATAGGGACTAGTTCTGTTTCGCTCGGGTTATCAGAACTGGCGAGTTTTGCCAATCTATCTGCCTTTTGTTTTCCTCTCTGGGGATGTGGGAGATGCTATATTGATCAAAGCCACTCAGCAGTTCTTCGACCTGCTTAAGATATGAAGCAAGTCGAACTCCTTTGCTCTGATACTCTTTCCGTACTTGAAATACAATATAGTGAAAGTCATAGAAAATGTTAAGCGATGTTATTCTTAAGGACCTCGCGAGTTTGAGCCCGATAATCACGGCTTCATACTCGGAGTATTTGTTTGTAGCCAGGAAATTCAATCTCAGGGCATAATAGACCTACCGCCCTTTAGGAGATAATAATACTATGCTGGCACCAGAACGTCCATCATTGCGGGACCTATCTGTATACATCTTCCAGGTGTCGATCTTAATTAGGTATCTGAAATCTTGGTACTATCCTCTAAGTTGTCGTCCTCCGAAGTGGTGAACTCGGCTATGAAATCAGCTAGTGCTTGTCCCCGGATAGACTTTCGCGGGACAAAAGTCAAGTCGAATTGACTTAGCTCGATATTCCATTAGAGCAGTCTCCCGCTCGCCTTGGGTCATTGCAAGACTTGTCGTATCAATTGGTCTTTGAACACCTTGATAGGGTAAGCCTGGAAATAATGTTAGAGCTTTCTGGTGCAATCACTAGACTATAGATGAGCTTTTAAATTTTTGGATAGTTGCTTTCATCCCCTGTTAGTTTCTTGCTTACATAATAAACTGGTTATTGTACCCGATCCTCATCATGGATTAAGACCGAGCTAATTGCATGCGCGTATACTACTAGGTACACAAGCAGATCTTCATGGTCGATTGGTTTGGATAGGATAAGAGGTTTCTCCATATCGTCGAGTAAATTCTGAAAGGCCTCGACACAGTCGGGTGTCCAAGCGAAGTTTTGTTTCCCTCTTTTGATTAATTCAAAGAAGGGTAAGCACTTGTCGGTTGCTTTGGATATGAATCAACCCATTGCTGCAACCTTGCCAGGCAAACTTTGCATGTCCTTGATTCTTCTAGGTTCCTAGATTCCCTTGATGGCTAAAATTTGATCAGGGTTGATTTCGATCCCTGGAGAGCTAACTATGAAACCAAAGAACTTTCGTGATGCTACTCTGAAAGAACACTTCACGGGATTAAGCTTCATTCCATACCTTCGGACGATGCCAAACATCCCTGACAAGTCTCTAACATGATCAGATGATTGCCTCAACTTCTCCAACATAGCTTCTATGCATACCTCCATCGTTCTTCCTATCTGATCATGAAACACTCGGTTGACCAGACGCTAATCCCCGCATTCTTCAGTCCAAAGGGCATGACCACGTAAATATATAGCCCAAGGTTGGTTATAAAGCTGGTATGTTTCTTGATCCATGACATGCAATGCAATCTGCTTATAAACCAAGTATGCGTCCATGAATGAGAGGAGTTCGTGCCCCATGGTCGAATCAACCAACTGATCGATCCTGGGTAATGGAAAGTTGTCTTTGGGCCAGACCTTATTCAAATAAGAGAAGTCGATACAAGTTCTTTATTATTCATTTGCTTTCTTCAGAAGCACGGGGTTTGTTATCCATTTGGGATAAGTTGCGTCTCAAATAAACCCATTGGCTTGAAGCTTTCCAATTTTTTCCTTCAGAGCCTCTCCGGGCCGAGCATCCGCCTCTTCTGCTTTACTTGGGTATATTTCGGGTCGATGCTAAGAGAATGAGTCATGATGAAGGGTGAAATCCCACACATTTTGGCATGGGTCCACGCAAACACATCAAGGATAGCACGGAAGAATTCAGTAAATTCCCTCGTTCGGTCGTTGTTGTCAATTGAGATCTCCACAGTAGTATCATTCGGGGCTGCCTTCCTACATCCTGGTTCTTCGTCCTCTCTGGGATCAATGTCCTCAAGTTGTCAGATGGATGGTCCTGGCCGGGATGTTTTTTCTAGTTGCTATGCTTCCTTCCTCTCCGCATGGGGAGGGGTATCTTCTAATCCCTTGTTGTTTTTGCTTCGTAGTTCCTTCCAATCTGCAACTCTCCCTATTATTTGGTCCCCATGCATTGGTTCGATCCCTTCATCGGTAGGGAATTTTAAAACCAGGCACCAAAGAGCAATACAAGCTTTAAAATCAGCTAGGGCCGGTCGTCCCAAAAATGCATTGTATTCGGAGTTTATATTCATTACAACAAATGGCAGGATCTGTACTCTCCTATGGTCTCCATCTCCCAGTTCTATTGATACGTCAATTAGGTCGACCGACTCAGTGACGACCCATTAAACCCACGTATCTTGCTCATGTATGGCTTCAGGTCCTTCAATTATAACTGCATCTGGTCATAAGAATGTGTGAACAAGATATTTACCGAGCTCCAATGTCTACCAAAACCTTTCGTACTATGGCCGGGCCAATAATGGTCGTTATGACCAATGGGTTGATGCTCGGGGTTTCTACACTGATCGACTCCCGATCGTGGAAAATGATGTCATCAGTCCTCGTCTTTCTTTGTTTTATGAGACTTGCAGCTTCAGGAGAAGTGTCTCTATAATGTCAAGATGTTTTGCGGAGTTTACATACCTTTCCATAGTCCGAACGCTATTCCCCGTTGGATGAGGTCCTCCAACAATGGCATTGATCACTATCCCCTTCGCCTTTTCTTAGGCTACGGCTCTAGGCGCCGCTTGACTTTGCTTAGATGTCGAAGTCCCTTGCCTCTGTCCCTCAGGGACGCCTTGTACTCATCAAGGTTTCCCTCTCGAATCAGCTTCTCAACAATGTCCCGAAGGTGAAGACATTCATTAGTCGCATGCCCATAAATCTCATGGAACAAACAAAACTTCACAATCGCCCATTCCTTTTCCATGGACTCGTGTAAGAGCGGCTTCTTGTATAAGACTGTACTTCACGTGTCAAGATAGATATTTTCAAGCGTGTCATTCAACATTGTATAACTTTTAAAAACTTGGAACCAGAGTCACATCCTGGAATTCCCTCTTCGTCCAGTGTTTCCATTAGCTCCCTCCGGTTCGTTACCATTTCGTTTTCCATGGTTTCCAACATTCACTTCCACCTTCCTAGAATTATCTCCGGACTGCTTGATTGCTACATTACTCTAAATGGATTTGGTAGAAACGTTTTTGTCCCATCCTCTTCATCCAATTGCACATCTTTCTACCACAATCAGACATTGACCTATTCATAGAACATCTCAATTGTCATAGGTGGCTTCCCGATAAGATACTTTCTGAACTCTGACCTTTTGTCGATACTTCTATTATGGCCATCAAAATTGTCTCATGATTAGGATTGCTTACTTCAGTGGCGGCACAGTTAAATCGACTGAGATAGTTCCTTAGGGATTTATCCCTTCCTTGCTTTATTGCGGAAAGGGCCATAACATGCTTCGACTTATAGGCGTGGAGGTCGAATTGATTCAGGAACTTCTCACTTAAATCTTTGAAATTAGGGACCGATCTTGGGGGAAGCTTAGTGAACCGCATAAGAGCTACCCTACTCAAGAAAATCGGGAAAGCTTTGCATTTGATGGTATCTGGAGCTACAGCTACCTCCATATGCTACCAGCACCTCGTTAAATGTTGTGGGTTGGTAATTACCTCATAATGGCTCATTTAGTGCATATTAAACCTTCTGGGAATTCTACCTGTAGAATGTCATCTGTAAAAGGCCTATGGCTTCAGCCAATCCCCCAATCTTCATTCTAATATCCTTTTTTGTCATTCATGATTTGTCGCACCATGGCAGTCAAATTTGAAGGGATAAGTGCACATTGATCGGCCTCATCAATTGATCGGACTCTCCCTGCTCCCTCTCCAGGCAACATTGCCTGAGTTGCCGTCTGGGTGGAATTTCCTCTACCCCTGATATCCCGGTTGTGTATAGGACGTCTAGTGGGAAGAGCTGGAGCTTGGATTGTTTGAGTAGCATTCCGATGAGCCGAAGAAGATCTGCTTCGATCCTGTCGAGTTGCTGGATTGATGTCCTCTAGGTTTGTCAGATCGACTTGAGTTTGATCAGCTGTTCTGAGCTGGTTGGTACGGCTTTCTAGATGCAATTGTTGTACGTTTTTTGGTCTTTCCAGCGGACGTCATGGGTGAAGTCGATCTTTGCTTCCTTTGGATTATGATGAACCTTCCGAGTTTTGGTCCAGCGAGTGATGGAAAGACAGTTGCTTCCTTAATTCTTCCAACTGACTCGACATACGACCCATGTATTCTCTCATAACTGCACTTTCCCAAGGTTAAGTGTTTAGCGTCATCGTAGCATGCTTGAGTTGATTCATTACAATTAAAAACTCATCACATGTAGCAAAAGATGAGGTGGAAGTTGGATCTGCTGCAGAAGGTTGCACCAAGGATGGTAGTGTAGGTTGGCCCAATGTAAGCCTCGAAACGGTTGAACCCTTGGCTGCATCTACTGATGTTGCAGCCTGTGGTTGCTTCCAGTATTAGGTGCCGAGGATTTGGCGACCCTGATTCAATGATATCTAAAAAGTCGTACGATCTCAACTTGGAATTACTGATCCGAAAGTAGAGCAAAATCATCCAAATGCTGAGAATATCAAAATTCTCGATGAAAGCTCCAAAGTGTTGATACCAAAAAATGACGCAACACCCGAGAAATGAAATCGTTTAGAACAAATGAAAAATAATAAGTGAAAAATGAAGAGAAAAGCGATCACACACAAGTTTATAGTGGTTCAGCATTAACGAGCCTACGTCCACTTTATAATCTCTTATACATGAAATCAACTATTACAGGTGAAATAATCACAGCAATAATATAATCAGAGATTCCTCCAAAATATCCTTCTTCTCAGTCCAGAAGGTTCATTTATAGATGCTACAACATTTGAATTTTCTAAAGCGTGAGCTATCTGATCCAAGATTTTAGGAGATTTTGAAGAGGCGTTCTTCTTGTAGAGAACAACATAATTTGAATCGGTAGTGGCAAGTGGCATCCGATCTGATCATTAAGGATGACTTGGAGCATTTAAGTTGGAGTAGGAACAAATCTTCAGGAGAGTATCTTGTATTGAGTTAGGCGGGACCTGACCTAGTTGGTCAAAGATCATGGGCTCCAGTTGTATTGCGTTTCAGGTTCTTGTGTTCGACCTATATCTCAAATTTGATCAACTCGTCCACGAGGACGAAGTACGTGTCATTAAAGAATTTAAACGGCCTTACTAAAAGGCCGGTTAACAATATATGAGTAGATGGAAGAATATACAATCGGGAATATAAAATTAGAAAGCAATTTAAATCGATTGAACTCATTTTTTTAGCAAGGTTGGTCGATTGAACTTATTAGAATAGAATATAGAGAAGTTCAGATTTTTTTCTTCACAATCTTGATCGTGGTGTATTTAAACTTGATGTAGAGTTGCCTCGAGTGATTGCTTCCGTTTCTCTTCAATTATAAAGATGCTTCCTTTCACTGATGAAGAGTTTCAGTGAACAGATCAAGAGGCACCTTTTCAAAAACCATTTTTGCTTTTAAAAAAAATTCCTGAACCAGATTTCAAACGTCTGGTCATGAGCCTTAGATGTTTGGCCTGGGTATATAAAGAAATCAAAGAGCAGGGTCAACCGACTGATGCTCTGGTCCTAAACGTATGACATGGGTTATTTGTGTATGTGACTTTCCTACCTTGTTTCTTCGTCTTGAGTCTTTTTATTATGATCTATGATGCTTATATGAGAATGATATACGTATATATATTATACATATATGGGAAACGTTCCACTACTCCTCTTCGGATACACCTATATTTTCCCTAGAATTCCAACCAATCATTTCGATTTTAATATTCATTCTCTCTCTCCTTCCACTACACTATATTATTTAATTCAATCAAAGAGAGAAAGAATGGAAATTAAAATCGGAATAGGTGACTGAAATTTGGGGGAGATAAAGGTGTACCTGAGAGGTGTAGCGGAATATTTCTCATACATACATACATATATATATATATAAGCAAGCGTTCGGTTGCACCCCAAATGCCCTCTGATTTCCACGTATCGTTTATATTAATTTAAGTGAGTAGCAAGTGAAAGAGTGAGTGGAAAGAGAGAGAAAGAGAAATGAGTGGTGGAAATAAGGGGGTAAATGGGGTGTTGCACTATTACAGGTGTCATTGAACCTGCCTCATACACACACTTACACTCACACACACACACACACGCGCGCGCGCGCGCACACACACACACACACACATATATATATATATACATATATATATAACTTATCACAACAAACATAGATCAGTGGACGAGATAAGAAAACTAATTGAAGTGGAAATTAATTTAATTACGAAAGCAAGGGGAAGAAGACATACGTCGGCATTGGTAAGATTACCGTCTAAGGATGAAAATTTGGGCTGAGAGGATAGGCTGGTACTTCGTACTGTAGCTGAAAATCATTTGCCAGCATGAATTCGTCATCGAGTATAGCTCCGCCACCATTGAAATTCATTTTGGGAATTTTCTGATGTTTGTAATTTGGGAAAGATGCAATTGTAAGTGAATGTATTTACAATATTATATTCGGGTGAGTTGTATGTCGCGCCGTCGAACTGTGGTTTGAGTGCATCTGAATTTGGATTGTCAAGCCTTTAACAAAAGTATACCCCTATTTTGCAGCACCTCTATCCTGTCGTGGGCTACACTAATCTTAATCCAACAAAATTTTGTAGATGTTAAATCCACATATATATATATATATAGTATATATATTATCATCGATTTAAAATTTGAGCTCGTTCCGACACTCGTAACATTTTCAAAATCTTAGCTTATTTATACATCATTCAGATATTAAATATTATTCTACGAATGTTGGAACGAGCTCAAATTTTGAATAGATTATATATATATATATATAGGCATGTTCAATGACACCCAAAAAATAAAGCACCCCTTTAGTCTACCATTTTCCACCACACATTTCTTTTCTCTCACCTTCCACTAACTCTCTCACCTCTCACTAACTTTAATTAATATAAATGAGAGTTGGAAACCAGAGAGGCCAAAGGGGTGCTCCGTTTGTGGATATATATATATATATATATATATGAGGTAGGTTCATTTTTAGGGTGCCCTTGAACGCTTGCCTATATATATTATTCTGTGGTTGTTACCGGCGAAATCGTGTGATGTGGGCTGTAACAGCAGACATGTATGATGTCAATTATTCAAGAAACAATCAATGATAATCATTATTTTTGCAGCCTTGCACCTTGGCTTCAATTTGGGAAGGAACATATATAACTTACAAAGTGGTTTGTTTCTTTAGTATGTCATTTGACTGGAGACTCACAATGCCAAACCAAATTATGAAAAACAGGCTGTAAATGCTTTGAAAGGTCGGCATCAATGATGCTAATATATGATATTGTTATCAGTACACACCTGTTAACTGACCTCTGTAGAATGCAACATGAGCTTAAAGGCAGCCCCTATCTTTCATATTTTAGTTGAAGTCTGCACGCAATGTTTGGAACGATACAACCATTTGTGGAACACATGTATTATTTGAAGCCTTCAACCACTGTGAAAAGCACCACTTCATAGGAAAAAAGATTTCTTTAAGTGATAGTAATATAAAAAACTTATGCACAATTAGTTAGTGCAGTAAAATTAATATGTTGTCCTTTGGAAAAAAACTTAAAAGCTCTGGTACCAACATGTGTCAACATGGTAATATTAAAGCCTGATAGAGTTAAGGATACCTTTATAAAGTGATATGGGCTGAAACTAATACCATCGCACTAAGTTTCGAGTAATTTAACATATTTTATGCAGCTTAATAAAGTATGGCTCAGAGTACTAAAATGCCGTAATTTCGATCCTCTAACAAAAAAACCTTTAAGAAAATAGTTATTATTAAACTAACAAAGCCAAGTAGTCATTGCCAAAAAGTATGCCTTCGAAAATTTACTAGTAGAAAATATAAAGCTACTCATGCTTATAGGTTTTGTTAGCATGTTAGGCTAATAGGCTTTTGAAAATTTTGTAGGCCCAACACTCTCGATTCTATTTTTCCTTGGTTGATTCGATCTCAAAGAAAATCTAATCATATCTATGAAGTCATTGTTGATCGGTTAGCTAGCAGATGATTGTCTGTCAAATTCAAACAATTCTCTAGGTCTGTTGAAATCCCTTCCTCCAACATTCTTCTGCACGCAATTTAGTTAATCTACTTGGTTTGACTCTTAGGGTAAGTTTGCGGCGAACTAGAACGAAATACTTGAGCGTGGCACTATTATGAATGAGAAATGCGTTTTTTGCTACGAACAAGTTATTTGAACGTGGTATTTGAATGGAGTATTTATATGTTAAGCTATTTGTTTTGAGTTAGTTATATACTAATCGCACAAAAGAAAACGACTACATGTCATTGAACAAACGGAAATACAAACATGAATACAACTAGTACACTGGAAATAAAACAAAATAAATGACTACATATGGTGACGATGCTCCAATCTCCTCAACTCCGCTAAAATAAACCCTCGTATATCATCGTAGGTACGATCTTCGACAATCTCCACATTCTGCGGATCATTGTGGAAAATCGTCATAATCTCACATCGTTTGACATTTGTCACTTCTCAAACAATGTTGTAGCAGTTTATCCCAATCGCGAAACAACCGTTTCATATTATCTAATTAATTTTTAATTTGAGTTTTTGTGTAACCCATATTGAAACGGTCATCCAAAGCCGCCGCAACCGGCCCATAAAACTTGATGGCGCCTCTTGTTCGCTCCTCTAGAAACACAATACACACATCAATAAAATCAGTCTCCCGTTCGTCTGTCCAATCAGCGAAAGGATGAAAAGTAGCGGAGACAAAACTTGAAGACATACTTCAAAGTAGAAAAAATTTCAGAAAAATTTCCGAAAAAATGTATATTATAGAATTAAAAAAAATAAACACAACGGTATATAAAAAAACCTGTTTTGCAGTTTGAATTGCTCGAGTACATGTCTGTGTGCTCCATGGATTTCCATGTCTGCAAAAGTTGTTTGAATCATTTTTAGTTCAAATTGTATGGTATAATTTTCAACCACCATTTCCATATTACAGATTATACGAGTTTTTCTACCAAAGGAAAGAATATAAGTTTGTTACTAGTCAAATATTAGTGGTTGCCTGTTCAGAAGAAGACAAATATACAAGGAAATTTGAAATTATATCACAGTTTCAATCAACATAAAATTGACAAAAATTCTAAAGATGGCATACCTAGAATCAGTGTTTAAAAGACCCAACCTAACGTCGATTCGACCACGGTTAACCTCCGACCTTAAAGCGCTATTGATCTGAAAAGGAAATAACTCTGCGTGTGCATGAACCCGCGGTCTAATCTCAAAACCTTGAAAAACCTGAAGGTCAAACTTTTTTGGACTTCACGGTTCTTCAAATTTGAGGAAAAACTATTGTTTCACTTTTTAATTATTCACATAATCAATTTAACTAACAACTAATGTGCATTACTATTGTAAATTTTACGAATTGCAATTGAACTGAATCACTTTCATATTCACAAATAAGAAAATTTACAACTTTGAGCAAACGAATTAATATAAAATTAATTCAACAAATGTATTTCACGAACTGCTCAAAACTAATTGCTTTAAAGTAAAATGTATTTATTGTAATTACTTAATTTTTTACCTTAATTGAAATAATTTTATATTTGAATTGAAAAGAATAAAAAAAAATCAATCAACACGGTTCTCACGTCTAACCGGTTCAACCACCAGAACCTTTAACCTTGTCTAACACGGTTCAGCTCATGGTTTGTTCTTCGAAACTATGCCTAAAATAGTTGTAAAGCATGAAATTGTAAAGGGGTTTGTTAATGACACACCATTTTTTGTTAAGGGAGGGGGATAGGGGGGTCATTTTAAAAAAAAGAATATGTATTAAGGGGCGGACAACCCAAATAGTCCCCCCTTAACAATATAAAATAAAATTCCCAAAATGTCCTTTTTTCTACTGTGGTAAAATAACGTAATCACTAAGATGAAGATTAAACTCTAATTAGTTTCTAATCAACTTCTTAATTCAACAATGGATGATCCATCAAATCAAGATTCAAATATGATTCTTACGCAAGAAAGTGAACATCACGTTGAATATATGGAAGAAATAAAGCAGGTAACTAATTTTTTTAACCAATTTTTTTTTAAAGGTTGCGGGGCTATACTGTCCCATATCATCGTCGAACGACAGCCCACCGTCATATAATGATGCTTTATACGACAGAACAGTGTCGTGTAACAATATACGATAAGGAATTTAAAGCCGTAATTATACGGTAAGAATATACCGTGTTGATTAACTTTATACAACATATGTACGTCATATAACCCTAAACGGTAGTGTTCTGTCGTATTACTACAATTTTGTAAAAATTTTAATGTTTGAGCTACTTCCGCAGAAACTAGCAGCCACCAATGTACAAACTGATGATGGTGTCGACGTTCAGTTTGACATTGCGAATGGCATTGAGAATGAAAATGAGGATGGCATTGAGAACGACAATTTTAACATGGAGGTTGACATTGAGAATGACAGTTGTAATGGTGAGGATGACAATGAGAATGACAATTTTAACAATCTGGATGTCAATGAGAATGACAATTGTAACAACGAGGATGACAATGAGAATGACAATTGTAACAATGATGAATATCCCGATTTAACAGCTCATTTCACTACGGATATGGTAAGATAAACATATATTTAAATTAATTAATTGAAGCATGTTTGAGTTTTTGTTGTTTGTTTTTTGCAGATGTTTGATTCTAAAGAAATAGTACGAGATTGGTGCATAAAATGTGGCATTGCTGCAAACTGTTTTGTTGTGACAAAAAGAACTAGACTGAGAAATTTGCATGCAAATGGAAAAGGATCGTTAATGTATCTTGTTTGCGAAAGAAGCAGGGAGTATATTGACCATAAGGGAAGAATTATGTTCCGATATCGGGGAAAAACGCAGACAGTCGGGAAGTAGAAAATGCGCATGTCTATTTAGTCTACATGCTCGATGTCAAGAAGATGGAAGATGGACATTGAAAATTATTAATGGACAACATAATCATAGGATTCCAAACGTACTAACCGGACATCCTTTTGTGGCAAGGCTAAAAGATGAAGAATTTAAAACCATTGAAACAATAACGATTAGCGGTGTTAGGCCTCGAAATATTTTAAGTGCTATAAGAATTGACAACCCGGAGAACAAGTCGACCATAAGAACTGTGTACAATGCTAAAGTGAAAATTAAACAACATAATACAGAAGGTCGGACGATTATGCAGCAATTTATGAAATTGGCCTGCAGCCATTCTTATTCCGTTCAACACAGAGCCGATGAGAAAAGTAACGAAATAACATATTTATTCTTCATTCATCCAAGATGCATCCTTCTAGCGCAGTGTTTTCCTCAAATATTGTTTTTAGATTGCACGTTCGAAACGAATCGATACAAGCTTCCGTGCTTCCATATGGTTTCCCAAACATCGATAGGAGCATCCTTTACCATTGCACTTTCTTTTCTTAGCCGAGAAACAAAAGAATCATATATATGGGCTCTTCAGTGCGTAAGACAATGTTATAGAGAAAAAGAAATTCCAAGTGTTATTATCACGGATGCCGAAATCGCACTTATAAATGCAGTAGCTAATGTATTTCCAGCAGCTCGACATATCATATGTGCATGGCATATTTCGAAGAACGTTCAAGCAAACTGTAAACCCAACATTGTGAAAAAGAAGCGAGTAATGATCCAACAAAAAGAGGTCGTACTAGATGATGATGAAGGTAAAAAGGAGTATGAACGTGTTTGGGAAGGTTGGGCAAATATAATAAACTCACTTTCCGAAGAGGAGTATTGTCGCAATCTTAACTCGTTTCGTCTTGAATGAGATGGAAAGCAAAAAAAAATCCGTCACATATGTGATTAAAAATTGGTTAAATAAATATAAATGTTTGTTTTTGTAACAACCCAAAAAATCTGAACCAGTTTGCAAATTTTATTCTTAGAAATTTTGTTGGAAATTTAGTCCAGATTTAAAATTTCCAATTTTAAATAATTAAAAATGGTCATTTTTCAAACAGTGCCTGTTTTCGACGAAACCACTTTTGTTGGAACCGGAATGTCAAATTATTGCTAGGTTTCAATTTTTAGAATTTCCCGAGTTGAAATGTGAGCGTGGCAGAGGAAATGTGTTTTGTTCAATTTAGTCAAATTTAATCGATTGAAAAATATCCATTTTTCAAACAGTCTCGGAATTCGACGAAATTGATTTCGTTAGGACCGTATCATCATAAGAAAGCCAGAAATAATTTTTCTGGATTTTTCTGAGTTAGTATGTGGCCCCGGTAAGATTAAAAAGTACATTCAAATTTAATATTAAAGATTTATTTTAAAATAAAAGGAACATGATGTAAACTTCAGAATTAGACTTCGGCACTAGCGCCATTGCGTTCAGAAGACGTCAAAACCTATTGTTCGACAGTCGTTGGGCTTCATTTGGAGATCGGATGGAAAAACCTAATTTCTAGAATTAATTATATTAAAAATAAAAATAAATACCCTAGAATACAGTATAAATACGGGCTACAGTAGCTTCTTCCTCCCCGTTCCTTTACAGCCGTCGAAACCCATAACTCTTCAAAATTTTAAACTCCGATTTCTCTCTCGTTTCTCTACGAAATCCTTCGCAGTAATACCCGTTTCGAAGAGATTCTCGAGCTCTTTGATTCTACACCAAAATCAAGGCCTCCCGTATCCTGTAGCCGACACGCCGACCCCGTAAAGTCAGCCGCCGCCGCACCAAACCGGGCCCACCACGGCCAACCGCACCCCACCCCCTTCCCGGCGCCGATTCCCCTCTCCTAGCTCTTCGATCTCCAACAAACCGTTCTGAAAACCATCAACTATATCTCCCGAAAATCCAAATCAAAGTTTTGAACAAAAACTGAAAATAAAGGTATGAAATTCATTTCAGATTTTGCCACGCTTTTGTCTGTGGCAACTGCAGTTGTAAAAAAGTAATTGTTATTCAAAAATTGATAATTAATTCATACGAACTCCAAACTGAAAAATTTTCAGATCCGCGTGAATCGTGACAGCAAATACTTCGACTTAGAACTGATTGGGACAATTTTTAAATTTATTTGGATTTTTAATTCTGCTTAAAGCAAGGTGAGTATTCTGATTTAATTAATTAATTTTAATCTAGTTATTTCCTTTGCTTATAAATCATGCTGCGTATGTTATTGGTTCTGATCTGTGATGTTGCGAGGGATTACTGATTTGTTTGAGAGTTATATGGTTACTTTAGTCATTGATTTATTTAGATCTACAATTGTATATACAATAGAAAGGCATGAAATTTATATCGTATATAAAATGACACCTTGTATGTAATTATAGGAAAAAAATTGATGATCTGAATAGATTCAATATTTTATTGAAAACTAAAAGTGAGAATTTGACGATGTGAATAGATTCAATATTTTATTGAAAATTAAAGGTGAGAATTTGACGATGTGAATAGATTCAAATACACATTTTTATATGTAAATTAAGAAAGGAGTTTACATGTTAATATAAAGATGATATTTTTACATGTTAATATAAAGATGATATTTTTACATGTTAATATAAAGATGATATTTTTACATTGTAAATATAAAGATGATATTTTTACTTGTTAATATAAAGATGATATTTTTACATGTTAATATAAAGATGATATTTTTACATGTTAATATAAAGATGATATTTTTACATTGTAAATATAAAGATAATATTTTTACATTGTAAAATATAAAGATGATATTTTTACATTGTAAATAAAAAGATGATATTTTTACGTTGTAAAAGTATAAAGATGATATTTTTACGTTGTAAGGTATAAAGATGATATTTTTACGTTGTAAAGTAAAAAGAGATATATTTACATTGTAAATAAAAAGATGACATTTTTACATTGTAAAGTAAAAAGAGATACTTTTACATTGTAAAGTAAAAAGAGATATTTTTACATTGTAAACTAAAAGATGAGATTTTTTTTCATGAAAATTAAAAGTAGAAATTTGCATTGTAATAAAATTTACACTTTTACATGTAAATATAAGTAGAATTTGAATTGTAGTTAAATTTTCATTTTTGCATGTATATAAAGAGTAGGAATTTACATTGTAATTAAATTTACATTTTTATATGTAAATTTAGAATAGGATATACACTGCAAATATAAGTTACATTTTTTATTATGTAATTAAGGTGAGGATTTACATTGAAATTAAAAACACATTTTATATGTAGATTAAGAAAGAAGATTTACATTGCAAATGTAAATTACATTTTTTTTTTATGAAATTAAAGAGAAGAATTTACATGGTAGATTAAATGTACACTTTTATTTGTAAACTAAAAATGAGAATTTGTATGGAAAATAAAATTTCATTTTTAATGTAATTGAAGGTAGGATTTTACCTTGGAAATTAAAGACAAAATTTGACATGTGAAATGTAATAAAAAGGGTAGGACTTTATAGTGAAAATAAAAGGGGCAAATTAAAAGATAGAAGTTACACTGTCAGGAAATTTACATTTTTAATATAATTTAAAAAGAAAGGCTTACATTATATTGGAAATTACATTTCAATGTGATTAAGAAAAAGAATTGGACATTAGAATCGAAATTACATTTTAATGTAAAAAGTTAGAATTTTTCACCGTAATGTTAATTACATTTACAATGTAATTGAAAAGGAAAATTTTACAATGAAGTTGAAAGGTAGGAATTTTACATTAAAATGCTAATCATATTTTTAATGTAATTAAAGAGGAGATTTTACAGTGTAATTTAAGGATTAGGAAGGAAAATAAAATTTTACATTGGAATAGAATTTACCTTTTTAATAGAAGAATATAAGGTTGGAGGAAATGTTGAATTATAATTTACATTTCCATGTAAACAGAGGAATGGAAGAATGAAAAAATGATGGTGAAAGTAGACGTTGTAATAGAATTTACACTCTTATGTAAAATGAAAGTTAAAAGGTTCATATATATATATATATATATATATATATATATAATTAAAATTAAACGAATCGAGCGCGGTAGTTAGCGTTTTGAAATCGTGCATTTAAACGATTATACCAAAAGAGCCGACAGTCGGAATTCCCCAAAACTGAAACCGTTAGGACTGTCTTGGGAAGATCTTTCCAACGATATAAACTGCGTTAAGATCCAACGGTTATATTTTGAGAAATGTGAAAATCAAAATTTGTCGAAAGCAGCGCTAGGGTCGCCATTGACCCGAAGCGTCATTGAATAAAATTTTAATTATTTTAAATAATTAAATAGGAATTAATCATTATAAAATAATATTAACGAATAGGAAGGATTTTCAATATGTATATATATACGAGAACTATTTGGAAAGTCTGATTTTCTCTCATTCCAAATAATCAAACGACGTTAAGAATCGAAGTATGAAGACGGCGTATGAAGACCGTAAATCTTCCATCGAGAGGACAACAATCGAGGCCCTGATTTGACTTGCTCCCAATTCAAGGGTCATGGTCACTGTCCAAACGAACATGTTGATTGTACGGATTTGGTTTTCGCTCAGACCCAGAGCATAAGCTTATAAATGGAATGTGTGTCCGACATTGTACTCCTTTATATTGTATTTATTGATTTTCTGTCGAATGTATGAATGTTTGGTGGCGGAGAATTTATTCTCTTGCTTAACACCCTTTCATATGTTTCGGCAAAGGATTTGTAGTGTGATATGGAGTGACAGTGGGGCATACTAAGATGCAATGATCAAGGTATCTTCTTGAAAAGCAGAACTTTGTGGTGATGATCAAAGCACAGCTTGAATAAGCATAGCTTTGTGTATTACGTAGCTTCACGAGCCTCACAACCCGGTTGAGTCTAAAACGGGAGAAGGGAACGCAGGGAGGCAACACGTTTCTTTCTAGTTAGAAGTAGTGTCAGTGCTTAAATTGGCTGATATTTTACTTATGTGGATGATGGAATGAGGCGCCTCGGATGTTAGGTCCTATAGGACCGGGAAACGTGTGTTCAGGAATAACTAATCCACAAATCGCAAGTGTGGACCGGCCCTGTAGCTTTCCAAGGGTTCTCTGCGGGGAATCCTGAGACATTAGCTAGAGTGTCTCGAATCGGTAAGGAGCTCATCCCTAGCCTTGACTCATGTTGGAAACCAAATTCCAAATACGACCCTCCGAATTTGATTGTATTACTAGTACGGAGGCATAGTATATGGTAGCAATGCTTCTTAGGATTGATACATTTATTTTGAAATGTTTTTATATACACTAATAATAATATTATATTCGTATTTATCGTATTTAGCATGTTTAATCACCATAAGGTAAAACTATATCCTCTGGTTTGCATTGCATTGTGTGATGGGACTTGGGTCTTATGGTGATTCCATTTTTCTCAAAAGCATAGCGTTGTTTTACGAATTACTTATTATTTGTTATGCCACTTTAAATTATGCACGGCAATCCATTGGGGTAAACCCGTTCTGCGTTAGCGGCGTGGTCTTTGGATTTGCCTTATTACTAGTAGTTAAATTAGTTAAGAATTCTCACACCAGTCCCATGACTGACCTGTAGTTTGTTTTCACCTTTGCAAACTCGTGTGCCCTCTTTTCCACACGGGCAGCAAGTAACAGGTTTGGCTTTCTTTGGATTGCTGTCTTTGGAGCTTTCTTGGTGTTGCTTATTTGGAGGTGCTTATGTTGGACCACGAAGACTATCTATCATTTATCTTTTGTTTACATTTTATCTTTAGACTCTGAGACATCCAGACTTATTTTATTTCCAGTTGTTCTAATTCGGAAGTTGAAACTTATTTCCCTTTTTGCTGAAAACTTGATGTAATAAGTTAGTACTCTATGACTGTGGGATTCTGTGTTTGATGACATTCATATTCCGCTGCTATGATGTTGTTATTCTATGGTTTTCCTTTGCTATGTTGTATCTGTGATCTGTATTGTTATATTTATGTTTTATTCCAAATGATTATTCCAAATGATTATTCCTTACTTTCATCCCATGGAAGTTTGGGGTCATCACAGTTGGTATCAGAGCTTTGGTTAACCTTAGCTTTGGAGTATAACATACTTATAGCAATTCATTTACATAGAATCACAGTATTCTATGGCGAACATTTCATGAGAATGCGTAATAGTCAGTCATTTTATCGCCATCCTTTTATCCATCCTTTTATCGTTATCATTTCTTAAAATCACTATTATAGTTGTTCCGACTCTTTCCTGGATCGTACAGAACTAACTAAAAATGAGTACCGCTAGAGCTAGAGCAAGGAGGCAAAATATTGCTGAAACTGAGGAGGCCACAGTTCAACATCCACCACCGCAGCACTTTGACTTGGATAAGGTAGCGAAGAAATTCAAAATTTAGGTGGAGTTCCATTCACTGGTATGGAGAACGTGACACAGGCTTAGGCATTGCTTAAGAATTGTGAAAAGATATTTGGAGGGATAAGGCTAGATGATCAAAGAAAGAGATTTATGGCTTCATGGCTGCTCCAAGGCGAAGCACAGAATTAGTGGGAATTGGTCAATATAGGAGGCGATGAAGAAAATGTGACTTGGAACAGGTTTAAAGAGCTATTCAATGAAAAGTACGTTCCCAGGCAAGAAGTGGAAAGGCTGCATAACGAGTTCGCCAACTTGAAGCAAGGCGACAAAACTATCTCTGAGTATGTGAGAAGATTTGAAGACCTCTCTCGCTACGCCCCAGAATTGATTCATGATGATTTTCAAAAGAACAAGAGGTTCATTAATGGACTTGCTAGGAAGTACGCTGACAGGGTTACTGCTCACATTGACCTTCCTTTCAATAAGCTGATTGATTTTGCATATCGCTACGAGGAGAACGACAAAAGAGTTTCTCAACAGGATAGAGAAAGAAGCTTGGCCAACAATAATAAAAGGAAGCAAGCCGAAAAGAAGAATGAAGGAAGCGGTTCTGGAGCTGCTAAGACTCATGATAAGTCTAAGGTGCATTGCTACAACTGCGAGAAGTATAGACACTATAGCGAGGAATGTAGAAATCCAAAGAAGGCCAGAAGTGGGGACACTAGAGAATGCTATAACTACCATAAAAAGGGTCACCTCAAATCTGATTGTCCACTGTTGAGGAGTGCCCAAGTTGCATATGTATATGAAGGGGCAAGTGCACCATCTTCTTCCGCACCTACTTCTTCTGAAGGAGCAGGTAAGCATGATGTTTTAGATGGTACCATTTCTATTAAAAACATTCTTGTTACTGCTTTGTTTGATACGGGTGCATCAAGGAGCTTTATTTCTAGCAACACGGTTAAGAAATTGAAATTAAAACCAAGAAATCTTAAAGAGCCAATTAATGTTCATAATCCTGTAGGAGGTTCTACCACTCTAGATTTATTTTGTAAAGTGCCTGTATCCTACTCCTATTTCCAATTTCCATTTAACTTGAAAATTATGAATTTTTCCGAGTTTGATATCATCCTTGGTCTGGATTGGCTAACACAATATGACGCTGAAGTGCTATGCTCAGAAAGAGTGGTAAAGGTGAAAACAGGATTCGGAAATACTATTGATATACCTTGCCAAGGTTCAAAACCTGATAGAAAGGCCTTTTGGTCTTCTCTTGAGATCACTCCTATTTCTTTAGAAAATATTCCCGTGGTCAAAAATTACGCGGATGTATTTGTAGAAGTAGACAGCTTACCCCCGCGAAGGGAAATCGATTTCAGGATTGATCTTGTTCCAAATGCAAGACCTGTAGTTCAAGCTATCAGAAGGATGACCCCTAAAGAAAAGGAAGAATTGCAAACCCAAACTAAGCAGCTCTTGTGGAAGGGACTAGTCCGGCCTAGTTTTTCCATTTGGGGTGCAGCTGTGGTGTTTGTCCCCAAGTCTGACAGTACTTTACGGCTCTGTGTGGATTATCGCGACCTTAACAAACAAACATTGAAGAACGAATACCCCTTACCTCGCATAGATGACTTAATGGACCAATTAAATGGGGCCAAGGTGTTTTCTAAGATGGACCTAGCCACCAGTTTCCATCAACTACGCATAGCTGAAGAATACATACCTTTGACCGCCTTTAGAGGTCCTGACATATTCTACGAATGGTTAGTAATGTCGTTCGGTCTATGCAATGCTCCCGCCTACTTTGTTGACTTGATGAATAGGGTCTTCCGAGATGTCCTAAATAAATTCGTCCTAGTTTTCATTGATGATATTCTAGTCTATTCTAAAACTAAGGAGGAGCATGAAGGGCATCTGAGGGAAGTGTTGGAGATTCTACGAAGAAATGTTTTAAAAGCAAAATTTTCCAAATGCACATTTTGGAAAGAGGAGGTAAAATTCCTGAGCCATGTTATGTCAAAAGAAGGAATTGCTGTTGACCTAAGTAAAATTGCCGCCATTCGAGATTGGAAGCAACCCAGTACACCCACTAAAGTAAGAAGCTTCTTAGGATTGGCTGGATATTACAGGAAATTTGTCAAAGACTTCGCCAAGCTGTCTGGCCCATTAACAAAGCTCACCAAGAAGCATACCAAGTTCAATTGGACACTGGATTGTGAGGAGGCCTTCCAAAAGCTAAAAGTGAGTTTGACAACTGCTCCCGTACTAACCATCATCGATGGCAACCAAGATTTAAAAGTCTACACCGATGCTTCTCAAAGTGGTGGTCTTGGCGCGGTACTGATGCAAAGAGGCAAAGTTATTGCTTACGCAAGTCGTCAATTAAAGCCGCATGAGAAAAATTATCGTGTCCATGACTTGGAGTTATTGGCCGTAGTCTTTGCTTTAAAAATTTGGAGACATTATCTTTTGGGCGAAAAAATTGAATTATTCACAGACCATCAATCTTTGAAATATCTCTTTGATCAAAAGGATTTGAATTTAAGGCAGCAACGGTGGCTAGAATTTCTGGCGGCATACGATCTTGACATCTTATATACGCCGGGGAGAGCCAATGTTGTGGCAGATGCACTCAGTAGAAAGAATACCATTGTCGCAAGCCTTATCATTACCCCCTCTTTGATTGATAAAATTTCTGCTCTTCAAAAGGATGATGAATTTATTCAAAGAATTATTAAAAAAATTCAAGGAGGTGAAAACACAAGCTTCCAAATAGATCGCTAGGGAGTCCTTAGATTGCAAGGGCGGATCTGTGTTCCAAATATTCGAGAGCTCATAAGGGAAGTTTTAGATGAAGGTCACAAATCAAAGCTTAGCATCCATCCAGGCGTGAGCAAGATGTATCAAGATCTAAAGTGCACGTTTTGGTGGAGATCTATGAAGAGGGATATATCCATCTATGTGAGTAGATGTCCTACATGCCAACAGGTCAAGAGCGATCAACAGAAGCTAGTGGGATTGTTGCAACCATTGGAGGTTCCAAGTTGGAAGTGGGACCAAATCTCCATGGATTTTATAGATGGTTTTCCCTGTACTAGGAGAGGGAATGACAGCATATGGGTGATTGTGGATCGCTTCACAAAGTCCGCTCATTTCATACCTGTCAAGTCCACTCGAACTGCTCAAAGTCTGGCGCAAATCTAATTCAAAGAAATCGTCAGGCTACATGGGTAATGAAGCTAAACCTTTCCTTTTTATCATTATCTGAATGAAAATTCTCATTTTCTAAATAAATAATAAAAGAAAAATCTTTTCTTTTAAACAGAGTTCCTAGTAGCATTGTTAGCGACCATGATCCTATCTTTGCTAGAAAATTTTAGGAAGCATTCCAAAATGAGTTGGGAACGAAGTTAAATCTTAGTACCGCGTATCACCCTCATACAGATGGCCAAACTGAGAGGGTGAATCGCATTCTTGAAGATTTATTGCGAGCTTGTAAACTTGATTTTGGAGGCTCTTGGGAGGATCACTTGCATTTAGTTGAATTCTCATATAACAATAGCTATCAAACAAGTTTGAAAATGCCCCCATTTGAAGCCTTATATGGTAGGCCATGTAGATCGCCAGCATGCTGGGTTGAAAAAGGAAATCGTCTTGTTTTAGGTCCAGACATGGTTCGAGAAGCTTCGGACAAAGTTGATTTTATTAAAAAGCGATTATTGGTCGCCCAAAGTAGACAAAAGAGCTATGCAGATTTAAGAAGAAGAGAGCTGGCTTTTGAAGTGGGTGACTATGTCTATTTGAAAGTTTCTCTAATGCGAGGTGTAATCCGTTTTGGAAAGACAGGAAAATTAGCACCTAAATTCATCGGCCCCTTTCCTATTCTTCAGAAGGTTGGTACCCTAGCTTACAGAATTCAGATGCCCGACTGGTTGCCAGGAGTGCACGACGTATTCCATATATCTCAACTTCGAAAGCACATCCATGATCCAGATCTGGTTGTGGAGGAAGCTGCACAGCAAGATTTGGAAATTACCCCAAGCCTTGCAATGAAAAGGGAGCCTCTGAAAATTATTGGCAAAGAGACTAGAGAACTGAGGAATAAAAGAATCAACCTAGTTAAAGTACAATGGAAAGGTGATCCTAGACACTGAACTTGGGAAACTGAGGAGAGTATCAAACAAGCCTATCCCAATTGCAGAGTGGATATCTCTGATTAGATTTTGTTTTGAGGTACGCTTAAAACATTTTACATTCTTTGTGTTGGTGCCTACTCTTCTATTTCTCTTTTTCCTTTTCGAGGACGAAAAGTTCTTAAGTAGGGGAGATTGTAACAACCCAGAAAATTTGAACCAGTTTGAAAATTTTATTTTTAGAAATTTTGTTGGAAATTTAGTCCAGATTTAAAATTTCCAATTTTAAATAATTATTAAATAATTAAAAATGGTCCTTTTTCAAACAGTGCCTGTTTTCGACGAAAGAACTTTTGTTGGAACCGGAATGTCAAATTATTGCTAGGTTTCAATTTTTAGAATTTTCCGAGTTGATATGTGAGCGTGGCAGAGGAAAATGTGTTTTGTTCAATTTAGTCAAATTTAATCGACTGAAAAATAGCCATTTTCAAACAATCTCAGAATTCGACGAAATTAATTTTGTTAGGACCGTATCATCATAAGAAAGCCAGAAATAATTTTCTGGATTTTTCTGAGTTAGTATGTGGCCCTGGTAAAATTAAAAAGTACGTTCGAATTTAATATTAAAGATTTATTTTAAAATAAAAGGAACATGCTGTAAACTTCAGAATTAGACTTCGGCACTAGTGCCATTACGTTCAGAAGACGTCAAAACCTACTGATCGACAGTCGTTGGGCTTCGTTTGGAGATCGGATGGAAAAACCCTAATATCTAGAATTAATTAAATTAAAAATAAAAAGAAATTACCCTAGAATATAGTATAGATACGGGCTACAGTAGCTTCTTCCTCCCCTTTCCTTTACAGCCGCCGAAATCCATAACTCTTCAAATTTTCAAACTCCGATTTCTCTCTCGTTTCTCTACGAAATCCTTCGTAGTAATACCCGTTTCGAAGAGATTCTCGAGCTCTTTGATTCTACACCAAAATCAAGGCCTCCCATACCCTGTAGCCGATGCCTCTACCCTGCAAAGTCAGTCGCCGCACCAAACCGGGCCCACCACGGCCAACCGCACCCCACCCCCTTCCCGGCGCTGATTCCCCTCTCCTAGCTCTTCGATCTCCAACAAACCGTTCTGAAAACCATCAATTGCATCTCCCGAAAATCCAAATCAAAGTTTTGAACAAAAACTGAAAATAAAGGTATGAAATTCATTTCAGATTTTGCCACGCCTTTGTCTATGGCAACTGCAGTTGTAAAAAAGTAATTGTTATTCAAAATTGATAATTAATTCATACGAACTCCAAACTTAAAAATTTCAGATCCACGTGAATCGTGACAGCAAATACTTTGACTTAGAACTGATTGGGACAATTTCTGAATTTATTTGGATTTTTAATTCTACTTAAAGCAAGGTGAGTATCCTGATTTAATTAATTAATTTTAATCTAGTTATTTCGTTTGCTTATAAATCATGCTGCGTATGTTATTGGTTCTGATCTGTGATGTTGCGATGGATTATTGATTTGTTTGAGAGTTATATGGTTACTTTAGTCATTGATTTATTTGGATCTGCAATTGTATATACAATAGAAAGGCATGAAATTTATATCGTATATAAAATGACACCTTGTATGTAATTACAGAAAAAATTTTGACGATGTGAATAGATTCAAATACACATTTTTATATGTAAATTAAGAAAGGAGTTTACATGTTAATATAAAGATGATATTTTTACATGTTAATATAAAGATGATATTTTTACATGTTAATATAAAGATGATATTTTTACATTGTAAATATAAAGATGATATTTTTTACATGTTAATATAAAGATGATATTTTTACTTGTTAATATAAAGATGATATTTTTTCTTGTTAATATAAAGATGATATTTTTACATGTTAATATAAAGATGATATTTTTACATGTTAATATAAAGATGATATTTTTACATTGTAATATAAAGACGATAATTTTACGTTGTAAAATATAAAGATGATATTTTTACATTGTAAATATAAAGATGATATTTTTACGTTGTAAAGTATAAAGATGATATTTTTACGTTGTAAAGTATAAAGATGATATTTTTACGTTGTAAGGTTTAAACATGATATTTTTACATTGTAAATAAAAAGATGACATTTTTATATTGTAAAGTAAAAAGAGATATTTTTACATTGTAGAGTAAAAAGAGATATTTTTACATTGTAAAGTAAAAGATGAGATTTTTTTTCATGAAAATTAAAATTAGAAATTTGCATAGTAATAAAATTTACATTTTTACATGTAAATATAAGTAGAATTTGCATTGTCGTTAAATTTACATTTTTGCATGTAAATAAAGAGTAGGAATTTACATTGTAATTATATTTACATTTTTATATGTAAATTTAGAATAGGATTTACACTACAAATATAAGTTACATTTTTTATTATGTAATTATGGTGAGGATTTACATTGAAATTAAAAACACATTTTTATGTAGATTAAGAAAGAAAATTTACATTGCAAATGTAAATTACATTTTTTTTATGAAATTAAAGGGAAGAATTTACATGGTAGATTAAATGTACACTTTTATTTGTAAACTAAAAATGAGAATTTGTATGGAAAATAAAATTTCATTTTTAATGTAACTAAAGGTAGGATTTTGCCTTGGAAATTAAAGACAAAATTTGACATGTGAAATGTAATAAAAAGGGTAGGACTTTATAGTGAAAATAAATGGGAAAATTAAAAGATAGAAGTTACACTGTTAGGAAATTTACATTTTTAATGTAATTTAAAAAGAAAGGCTTACATTATATTGGAAATTACATTTCAATGTGATTAAGAAAAAGAATTGGACATTAGAATCGAAATTACATTTTAATGTAAAAAGTTAGAATTTTTCACGTAATGTTAATTACATTTACAATGTAACTAAAAAGGGAAATTTTACAATGAAATTGAAAGGTAGGAATTTTACATTATAATGCTAATCATTTTTTTAATGTAATTAAAGAGGAGATTTTGCAGTGTAATTTTAGGATTAGGAAGGGAAATAAAATTTTACATTGGAATAGAATTTACCTTTTTAATAAAAGAATATATGGTAGGAGGAAATGTTGAATTATAATTTACATTTCCATGTAAACAGAGGAATGGAAGAATGGAAAAATGAAAGTAGTCGTTGTAATAGAATTTACATTCTTATGTAAAATGAAAGTTAAAAGATTCATATATATATATATATATATATAATTAAAATTAAACGAATCGAGCGCGATAGTTCGCGTTTTGAAATCATACATTTAAACGATTATACCAAAAGAGCTGACCGTCGTAATTCCCCAAAACTGAAACCGTTAGGACTGTCTTGGGAAGATCTTTCCAACGATATAAACTACGTTAAGATCCAACGGTTAGATTTTGAGAAATGTGAAAATCAAAATTTGTTGAAAGCAGCGCCAAGGTCGCCATTGACCCAAAGCGTCATTAAATAAAAAATTAATTATTTTAAATAATTAAAATAGGAATTAATCGTTATAAAATAATACTAACGAATAGGAAGGATTTTCAATATGTATATATATATATATATACGAGAACTATTTGGAAAGTCTGAGTTTCTTTCATTCCAAATAATCAAACGACGTTAAGAATCGAAGTATGAAGACGGCGTATGAAGACTGTAAATCTTCCATCGAGAGGACAACGATCGAGGCCCTGATTTGACTTGCTCCCAATTCAAGGGTCATGGTCATTGTCCAAACGAACATGTTGATTGTACGGATTTGGTATTCGCTCAGACCGAGAGCATAAGCTTATAAATGGAATGTGTGTCTGACATTGTACTCCTTTATATTGTATTTATTGATTTTCTGTCGAATGTATGAATGTTTGGTGGCGGAGAATTTATTCTCTTGCTTAACACCCTTTCATATGTTTCGGCAAAGGATTGGTAGTGTGATATGGAGTGACAGTGTGGCATACTAAGATGCAATGATCAAGGTTTCTTGTTGAAAAGCAGAACCTTGTGGTGATGATCAAAGCACAGCTTGAATAAGCATAGCTTTGTGTATCACATAGCTTCACGAGCCTCACAACCCAGTGGAGTCTAAAACGGGAGAAGGGAACGCAGGGAGAGCAGCACGTTTCTTTCTAGTTAGAAGTAGTGACAGTGCTTAAACTGGCTGATATTTTACTTATGTGGATGATGGAATGAGGCACCTCGGATGTTAGGTCCTATAGGACCGGGAAACGTGTGTTCAGGAATAACTAATCCACAAACCGCAAGTGTGGACCGGCCCTGCAGCTTTCCAAGGGTTCTCTAACGGGGATCCTGAGACATTAGCTAGAGTGTCTCGAATCGGTAAGGAGCTCCTCCCTATCCTTGACTCATGTTGGAAACCAAATTCCAAATACGACCCTCCGAATTTGATTGTATTACTAGTACGGAGGCATAGTATATGGTAGCTATGCTTTCTAGGATTGATACATTTATTTTGAAATGTTTTTATATACACTAATAATAATATTATATTCGTATTTAGCATGTTTAATCACCATAAGGTATAACCCTATCCTCTGGTTTGCGTTGCATTGTGTGATGGGACTTGGGTCTTATGGTGATTCCATTTTTCTCAAAATCATAGCGTTCTTTTTACGAATTACTTATTGTTTGTTATGTCACTTTAAATTATGCACGACAATCCATTGGGGTAAACCCATTCCGCATTAGCGACGTGGTCTTTGGATTTGCCTTATTACTAGTAGTTAAATTAGTTAAGAATTCTCACACCAGTTCCATGACTGACCTGTAGTTCGTTTTCACCTTTGCAAACTCGGGTGCCCTCTTTTCCACACGGGCAGCCAAGTAACAGGTTTGGCTTTCTTTGGAGTTGCTATCTTTGGAGCTTTCTTGGTGTTGTTTATTTGGAGGTGCTTATGTTGGACCACGAAGACTATCTATCATTTATCTTTTGTTTACATTTTATCTGTAGACTCTGAGACATCCAGACTTATTTTATTTCCAGTTGTTCTAATTCGGAAGTTGAAACTTATTTCCCTTTTTGCTGAAAACTTGATGTAATAAGTAAGTACTCTGTGACTATGGGATTCTGTGTTTGATGACATTCATATTCCGCTGCTATGATGTTGTTATTCTATGGTTTTCCTTTGCTATGTTGTATCTGTGATCTGTATTGTTATATTTATATTGTATTCCAAATGATTATTCCTTACTTTCATCCCATGGAAGTTTGGGGTCATCACAGTTTTGGCTTGGACCAATAAAATAAAACACTATGATAACGTGTATATGAGCATTGCAGAAAGTGCACATGTCCGTTTGAAATTGTACTTTGACACGGCTGTTGGAAGTTTTGTGCAATGTTGGAATAGTGCACATCTGTGTTCTGAAAATGAATTTGTCGGAATAGAAAATGCATTTGAAATAAGCACATCGAAGGCAATGCATCGATTTCGAAAAGAACCCGTGTTGAAGGAGTTAATTGGGTTTGTGTCACATAAAGCATTGGACTTGCTACTAGATGAACTACGAAGCATTTCAACTATTGGTTTGACTGCTGACAATTGCAGTTGTGTTATGTGGCAAGTAAATGGTTTACCCTGTGGTCATATGCTCGCGGACTTTAGACACACGCACGGTTTCATACCTCTAACCGTTATAGATGCTTATTGGAAGCAATTATCTTGTACTACCCCTGTGTTACATCGATCAACTCTAGATTTTTATGACTTGCCTGAAATCAAGGCCTTGAAGAGCAAGTACGATGACTCCCCTGATAACGTTCGATTAGTTATGCAACAAGGTTTGAAAAAGCAAGCGTTTCCGCAGACAATTGATATTTTAGAACCTCCTGTGGCCATGATTCGAAAAGGTAGACCGTCCAAAAAAGATAGATCAACTAATCGAGATCCTTCTTATTACGAACATGTTGATGCTCAACTGTCATGTTGCTCGAATTTGACTCCGGTTAGTCGGTATCTAAAAAAACTCGGTGTTTCTACTAAAAAGGGCTACAAGAACAAACCATTTGAGCACAAATATTTGTTGCAAATTCCAAAATATGGAACCATATATACTTGATATACAGGACATGCCAAGTGACGAAAATTGTTGATATTGGGTTGTTGTTGAACATCTAAATCTACATATTCGAAGACCTGATAATCCGTGTAAGTTTGTTCGCGAGTCGATGCTTGACAACCTATCACAAAATTCGGAGATGTATAAATGAATGTGGGATGAATGTGGTTTCGATGAAATTAAAAATAGAATACAAGATACAGATTTTGTTGGGGTTGATAAGTGGATGCAGATGCTAGAGTCAGGATTTATAATAGCATAAACATTTGGCACCGTGGTAGTGCTGATAAGTAAACAGGTCTGCTGT
Source organism: Allium sativum (assembly GCA_030737875.1). Classification (NCBI taxonomy): domain Eukaryota; kingdom Viridiplantae; phylum Streptophyta; class Magnoliopsida; order Asparagales; family Amaryllidaceae; genus Allium; species Allium sativum. The sequence goes on from CM060920.1 coordinate 969,663,419, forward strand.
ACCTTTGTTCCGGCTAGAGTTCGTGTAAACTTATGAATGAAAATAGAATGGTTTTTATGGGCTACGTAGATGGTTCGCATTTTGTTGGTCTAAAACTTACTTCAGCAAGTCCATTGCCTCCTCCACCGCAATTTCAATACTTTGAGCAATTCTACAACATAAATGCACAAGATTGGGTCCGACGAATAAGTGACCGAATCAGCATGTACCGCGTGATTGCTAAAGACTTCGAAGATGAGGACAATAGTAAACCAGTAGATTTGTCTTCCTCCTATAGTATTTGAGACTCTTGTTATTGACAAATTTTACATGACAAATTCATGTCGTATAGGTCTATACGTAAGGTATAATCCGTAGTAATATATTTTATATGAAACATGTACATCGTATAGTTGCAGGAAATATGATAGGCTTGACATATAACATAATGCGAAGAGTAAATTGCGTGTAAAAAAATATTAAACGACAGGGCCACGTCGTATAGTTGCAGGAATAATTACAGTAATCACATATAACATAACACGACAAGTGTCTGTCGTCTGAAATTTTTTTATGCGACATACCTATGTCGTGTTATGTTCTATGGGATTACTGTAATTATTCCTGCAACTATACGACGTGGCCCTATCGTGTAAAAATTTTTTATACGATATTAGTATGACGTGGTATCTTATATGGGATTACTGTATTTTTTCCTGCAACTATACGACAGGGAGACCTCATATAAAAAAAATTAGTACGACATTTACTCTTCGTATTAGGTTATATGCCATTCCTGTCTTCTTCCTGCAACTATACGACATACATCTTCCATGTAAAATATATTAATACAGACTCTACCCTTCGTTTTGTCCTATACGACATGCTTTTGTCATGTAAAATTTGTCATTAAGAAGAGTCAAATTCAGACCATCGACAAATTCACACCATTCTCAACTTCACAAATTCACACCATTCTCAAATCCACACCATTTTCATACCATCCACAAATTCAGATTCACAAATGACTACCATTCACACCATTTTCATACCACTCACAAATGATTACCCTTCATTGTTTCATACCATTCACAAATTCAAACAATTCACAAATTTTCTAAAGTCATAAAATTCATACCATTGACCAAAAAATACCAGTCATAACAAGTCACAAAGTCTTGACCATCATACCGTACATAGAATTAATTTCATACCAAAACACAATAAGTTAACCCACCACAAAACACAGTCACCTACGACAAGTACATATTTAACAAGTGCATATTAACAAGTACACAAAATAGTAATGCAACTACTTCCTCTTCTTCACTGGTTTCTTTTTGGTTGCCACCTTTTTGGTTGCTTTCGTCTGCAGCGCCTTGCTAACACTTTGTTCCCCAGCAGCAATATCCTCTCCGTATAATTCCATTGGCTCTGGCCCCTCTATCTGTGCAATCTTCTCTAGTGTTTGCTTCTTCATTGTTTCATCAGGAGCAGAAGAGCTTATGAACTCAGTAATGTGTCGCAACCTCTTTTGCTGCATGACGACATATGAAAATGATTGACATCAAAGTGGAAATTACGTAATAAAAAATGAAAAAAATACAGCTTACAATACAACGAAGCAGTTCAGTTGCGTCACGTTCATTCCTTCATTCAGTTAATCTTTTTTTAGGATTAGCCACCAGAGGATGCGAAGCATTGCTATACCATTCCATGTAAGAGTCGGCACAATCCCAAGGACGTACAACTTTTGTAGACAGTAATCTCTCGTTCAACAAATGATTCGACCATTCTTCCCAACTATGATCTTGGATATTAGAGTATGTTGCTTTATAAAATGTAGTAGATAGCTTGAACTTCTTACTATTGACAAAGAAAGTAGTTGAAGGGATGGGTTGAAAGTAACCAAATTGACGAAGTGCCCTTTGCGGAAGATATAGCTCAACGGTTTCAAAACAAACAATTGGGCCATGGTAAAAAGAACATCGCTCTAATTTGTAGATGCCACATTTGCCTTGGTAACAGTCCCACACAACATCACACTGTGTTAAATCATCAATCTTCTCTCTCAAATTAATTAAGTCGGACGACAGTTTTTTAGCTTGATCAATTGCAAAGTAGAATGATGCTCTCACATCTCCCTCAACTGCCCCAACACATCTATTATTTCGCCTTAAAACATGAAAGTGCTCATAAATCCATACCTACACCATGTCATCATTATGCATTAGTAATTACACGTAAAGGATAAACAAGATGAATCACAAACACATACCTGCAGCAACGTCATACAACCACTTGATGCACATCTTTTCTGCTGCACTAACCTAAATTGTAGAACAACCAGCTCAAGCAAGCTGTGGCCCATGAACACGTATGCACCGAACTCAAATCATCAAGACACTGTAAATACTGAACGAATACTTTGTTGCCCGACTTATCACCACACACTAACAAACCAATGGTATACAAGAGATACGCAGTTGCACTTTTTTTTCGATCATCAGAGTCGTCCTCTTTCGAACCTGCAAACGTCTTTCTCAGCCATTCCAATCGTATCTTTTTTCCCCTCCTGTTATCATAATAGCCTCTGGCCTATCTATCCCTAGATATTTTTCCAAGAGACCATAAACATAATCAGGACTTATAGTCCTAGAACCACCAAGAGATCTTGAAACAACTCGTCTTTCTGCTGGCAAACCGGTAATGTGAACAACTTCATCGATAGTTATCATCATTTCACCTAATGGAAGATGAAATGTATTTGTTTCTAGATAATATCTTTCCACAAAAGCATTGATAAGCACTCTATCGAGTTTATCGTGAGAATGTAAAATTAGCTTATATAAACCTGACCCAATTACGACATCCCGCACAAACTTGCATTCATCATCTAACACCCACTGTCGATGTGATCCCACGTGATTGTGAATTCTTACAATTCTAGCTTCCCCTTTCGACGCCTTGCATAAGAACAAGTAAATTAATCAAGATATGCAAGTTATTTATATCATTTTACTAAATGTCCTTTGAAAGCAATATGTCCGTTATTTGTAATAAAGATTATCAAGATATGAAATGATAATCAAGATATGAAATGTATTTTTAATCAACATAATCAAGATATGCAATATGTCTGTTATTTGTAACCAAGATAATCTAGATAAGCAATATGTCCGTTATTTGTAATCAAGATAATCGTGCTACTAATTAAGATAATCAATATATGCAAGTTATTTGTAGACTTACCGTGGAGTTCCATATTTTATGAGCAATATGTCCTTCGAAAGAAAAAAGGAGGGATGGTTGAACGTCTTTTCCTTTGTGTTGAGTGGATGATTGTTTACTCTTTCTCTTCATAATTTTTGAACTGCTTTCCTCTTGCTCGTCATCTTGGGATTCTTGTTCCTTGCTACTTTGTTCTTCGTCATCGCTACTTTCGTTTTCTTCCTCATTGCTTTTTTCTTCTAAACCAACATTACTTTCTTCGTCACCGCTACCTTCATCATCTTTACTTTCTTCGTCACCACTACCCTCATCATCATTGCCCTCCTCATCATTTCCCTCCTCAGTACCCTCCTCATCATTACCCTCCTCATCATTTCCCTCCTCAGTACCCTCCTCATCATTACCCTCCTCATCATCATTACTTTCTTCATCATCGCTACCATCCTCATCATTGGACTTAGTAGGTTCTTCTTCCATCGCAATTTTTTTCCTTTTTGATTGTTCTTCTTTTTATCGTTCGGTTTGAAGCCGTTTCCGGTTCGAAGCCGTCATCGGCTTACGAGATGATGCCCTTGTCCCTTGTTTCCTGCACAAACAAAACATGAACCAAAAAACACACTAAGTTAACCTCTTTTGCAGAAACAGCAAACATAAATTACTGTTTGTACGACAAAGAACTACTGTATGGGAGAAAACGAAAATCAATAATCGTATAGAAATTATTAATACGACAACCCAGCATCATATACATTTGGTGAAAAAATAGAAACATTACAAAATTTCATACGATATGGAGCGATAGTATTAATTCATACGGAAGGTTAATATCGTATAATACATACACTACGACATTTGTACGTAGAATGAACTAATTATGCAAATATAAATTTTTGACAAATGCCGACATGTTGCCTTCGTATAACTTACACTAAAACGACATAAATGAGTCGTATAACTCCATACGATGCCTACTTACCAACCGACAATGTCAAACTACACATACATGAACACCTACGTACCACCACCCTCAACTCTCACCAAATACCCCACATTCCACTTTACACTTGCCGTGAAAATCAAATTAGACAGCACGCAGAGATTAGAACAAAAGTTTTCTTACCTCTCCAGCTTCTTCTGCATCGGATTAGGATCAACGATGTTCTTCTTCCCCATTCTCTTCGATCACGGCATCGCTTGCGGTTTTAAATTGAAGGTTTACGTTGGGTTTTGATTTCAAAAATTTAGAACGAGATATTAGGGTTTATGCGATTTAAACTTTTAGTGAGAAAGGGGTTTGCGTACGAGATAGGTTTAGCTATATTAAGTTGAGGGTAGTTTGGGAATGAGAGAAACAAATATTAAAACACTTTGACCTCCCCTTAACAATTTACTTAATGTTGGTGTGCCCTTAAAATTTGACCCCCCTTAACAAAAAAATGGTGTGTCATTAACAAACCCCATTGAAAATTGTCTATTTATTTTTCGAGTCACCATGCACCTCATCCTATTAGGCTTCCCATGTCTTTTCTTTTTCCTTACAGCATCTTTTTCTCATTAAGTTCCATTAAACATATGTTGTCATTATTATTTTCTTTATGGGAGCCATTTTACACTCATATATCCACTGTGAATGGTTGATTACTTTACTGAAAATTGATGTGATGGAAAAATAATGAAGGTTACAAAAAAGCACAAATTATATGTTAGTGATAAACTGTTATATCAAGTGACACCGAGCTGGATGAACGAGTAAGTATGCCTAGGTATACAGTGAATTGTATCAACGAGAGATCGGAGGCTTCAGAATCTAACTTGGTCAATTAAGTCAGAGGGGTTTTTGTAGTCTTAAAATCGGTGTAGGTTTCAAATTGATTAGATCTCAATCTGGAGATGAACCTAAATCTAGGGCTTCGTGATTGCTCGGATCTAAATATCTTTAGTCCAACAGATTCTCTACTCAAACGGATTAGTAAAATCGAAATGATAAGAAGTAAAAAGATTGAAAATTGTTTCTTATTAAAAAGTGATATCAACCAAAACTATAAGACCATCCCCAACGCGAGGTTGGTTGGGGATGAACCGACCCCCAATGGAGGGTCGACAAGTCACTTCTGGGTTGCTTTGGCAACCCCGAAGGTTGCTTTTAATATACACCATAATTGGCTTATTTAAAGCCGGCTATGGTTACCCGGCTTTAATTACGCCAGGGAAGGACTCTTATCCGGCTTGTTTAAAGCCAGGTGAAGGGGCCAACATTATTTCCGTTGGCCCCTTAGTCAGCTTTAAATAGGTCGGATAAGGACCAATGACTATAAAATTATAGTCATTTCTCCCAACCGCTCCATTCTCTCTACGCAACCTTCCTCTATATATAAAACATATTTTCTACCTTTCATAACACACCATTATCTCCTACTTCACTCAACCTTCCAAGTGCAATTTTTTTATCATCGAATTGCAATGTCGAAGAAAACAAGCAGCAAGAATAACAAAGGAAAAACGAAGATGTCGTCCCAAAGCAATCTAAATCCGTACAATTTTGTTTAAGAGCAGTAAGAGTTCTCAACGACAACTTCGTATCAGTGCAACGAACATTTTAATTTAGGTACAATGCAAAACACTTCAAATTATTGTCTTCCACATCAAAATCAGAACTTCTACTAGTTACAGCAAAATTCATATCGTTTTCAAAACACTCAAGTTTCTGCCTATGGCCATAACCCCCCTTTTCAACAATCCTATAGCAATCAACTGTATTCTTCTCCTAGCAGCCAACATCAATCGATCTTTCCACATACTTCTCCTAATCTTTCCAGAGATTTGAACATATTATATGGTGATAATAGCGTTGAAAACGACGGAATGGGAATTGATATCGATGAGACTCTAGACTCAGTTACCATTCGCCCGCCTACGAAGGTTGCAAAAATGGTCAAATGATCACTGGATGAACAAGTTGAACTAGCATTTTGTTCGGTTTAGTGTTCTAAAGATAACTTGAAAGGCACAAGTCAAAATGAAAGCTCGTTTTGGAATTCGATTTGTAAATTATTCAATGACGGAAGTCCATATAAGCCTCCAAGATCGGTTGACTCTTTTAAGCTGTGATGGAAGAGAATCAATGCTAGTTGCCAACGTTGGAAAGAGGTTATGGCTGGGTTGGTTACTAGACAGCAAAGTGGAGCAAACAACATGAATTTGGTACTATATTATAATAAGCTTTTTTTCTTTATCTTGTTTTATGATATTTTCGTTTAGGGTAATTGATGTTATGCAGCTTAGCAAAGCAAATGAAGTGTATATTTCCAAATCAAACAAACAACCTTTCAATTTGCACAATTGCTATGACATACTTTCTCAGGAAGAAAAATGGAGCAATGTATGACAGGAGCATACAACACAGCGATTTATGCCACTCAGGCCGACCGAAGATGTTAGTCCTGGAAGCTTAAATTCACATGAAGTCACCCCTTTTACAACTAGTTCAGGTGGAAGGCCACTTGGAAAGTACAAAGCGAATAAAAAGACCATGAAAGATTACAGCTAGTATTATGAGAAACTCGTTGGACATATGGCAGCTGCGAAGGAATTAAATAATTAGTACATGGAAACAAAGAAATCATCTAGAATAGAGAGGAGAGGAAAGACAACGATGATGTGAAGAGCTTCAGCAATCGAGAATCATTGAATTGGAGATACGAAAAGCCGAATTAGCTCAACAACATAGTGCAGATGATTTTGCTCTTATGAGTGTCAAGCTAGAAGTTCTAAATCCAATACAAAGGAGGTATATGGAAAAGCGGCTTGAAGAGTTCAAGAGACGTAACGCAGATTAGGACATTTAATTGTTAGAGTATGTTGTAGTTTCATAGACCTTGTTATTGCTTTAGTATTTTAATTAAGTTCTTGTAATTCAGGTTTATAGTTAAGTTGTATTACCAGTTGTATTTGTACAAGTTGAATGAAATTTTAGTTCTAGCCATATTAAAAATTGTCATAACAAACCAAGATTTAAAAGTAGAGTTTACAGTAAAACAAAGCATACAGTCATTAATTTAAAATAAAATAGAAACCACCCATACGTAATGACACTTAAACTTAAATAATTAAGGCTTTGACGATAAACATTAAGCAATTAATTAATTATTGGTTTCCCGGCCAATAGTGCTCTACTAGCTCTTCTCGTAATTCTAGATAAGCTTGTGGATCTCGGACCTCTTCCAGTTGTTGCAAGTATTCTGCAAATGTATTTGGGTCCTTATATGGTTTTTTCCTAAATTCCACTGCAATGTCCGGGTAGTTTCGAAGCTGGAGGTCATATCCTCCTCATTCTTCTTCAACAATCATATTATGTAAAATAATGCAACAGCACATGATGTCAGCTATAACTGCTTTATCGTGGAAGTGTACTTCGTTTCGAAGTATATGAAACCTACCTTGGAGTACTTCTAATGCTCGTTCAATATCTTTCCTCAAACTCTCTTGCTACTTCGTGAATAAGGCTTCTTTTGCATTATTCGGTTTTTTATATGCTTGCACTAGCGTCTTCCATTTTGGGCAAATTTTGTCCACAAGATAACAACCAACAGAATGATCCTTGTCTCCAATTTTGTAGTTGCAAGGAGGTGAAAGGTCATTGTACAAATCATTAAATAAATATGATTGTCGTAGTACATTAATATTGTTTAGAGATCCAGGAACGCCAAAAAAAAGCATGCCATATGTAAAGGTCAAACGAATCATTAGCTTCTAACACCATGGTAACCTTTTTCATATGCTCTCTGTATTGCCCTTGCAGTGCCACTGGACAATTTTTTCATGTCCAGTGCATACAAACCAAGCTACCCATCATGCCTGAAAATCCATGTTGATCTCTCATTGCTAATAATCTCACAATGTCACGAGGTATTGGAGATCTAAGACACTCTTCACCGAACTCATGTACGATGGTTTTGCAAAATTGTTTCATACATTCTATTGTCGTTGACTCCCCAATTCTTATTTTGTCGTCCAAGAATCAGTAGAACTTGCATAACAAATCATACGTAGTGCGACCGTAACCTTCTGAAGTGGTGAAATTCCCAGCTCGTTAATGGTATTTTTTTTCTATGTGTGAAATGATTGAAGCACAACACCATATATTTTGTTTCTTCGTGAAACGATTGTTGCTATCGATTGCGATGTTCAGCATATTCGTCCGACGTTGATGACGAAGAAGAGCTTGAAGCACAACACCATATATTTTTAAAGGCACTTATTGATGTTCTAATTGATTTCCAAATGGTGAACTCTAGGATGCATGCTTAATAAATTCTGGATTACATTTCTAATGTATGAGCATCTAATAAGGAAATTAGTGGTGATACCATCATGTAAATCAAGATGTGGAGATAAACAATCCAAAAGGGTGAAGTCCTGGAACTACTCGTCGTATGGCAAGGTACCCCTTTGGCCTATGGCAAGACCAGTAAGCATAGAAAAGTCTAATGGAGTGATTCCCATATCCCCAAAACTAAAGTGGAATGTATGAGTTGTTCTCCACCGACAAGCAGCCAATGCACCACATAATTGAACATCTTATTTAAAAGGTGTTCGATACCTATTTAATGAATAAAAATTAATTGACAATGAAAAATATGAAAATGAAAAAATGTATGTAGATACGACAAGAAAACGTACTCAAAAAGTCGTCAAACCCAATAATTCGGAGAAACCCATGAATAATAGCCTCTGTGTCGTACTCGCGAAACTGTCTGTATTAACGAACAACACTAGCCCAAGACCCACACATTCGCTCACATCGAGCCTAATATAACGAACGAAACTTATTTATTTTGTGACTGGCATTAAATAGGGAAATATTTAATAAAAAAAAAACGTACCGATGCGTCAACTAATGTGCTAACTTGCTCCTCAGTACCCGACAACTCACAAAAATTGGCCAGTTGTTTATCTGGTCTTAAATTCGGGTTTTTGTGAGACTCTAGAACTGTCTGATCACTTCATCTAGCATCACGCCTTCTTTTAACCGTCGGCGTTTCACGACCTCTTGTACTCTCAGCAGGTACGTTCTCTTCTGCCGGTACGTGCTCCTCAGCCGGATCCACATTCTCGCTCCGGCTTTTGCTCCCTCGCAAGGCTCTCTATGCACGTCTCATGTTTTTTTTCTTTAGGAAAAGGTGGCTGAAAGGGGGGGTTTAGAGGAGGAAGAGGCGCCGTAAATGGCAAGAGTGAATTAGGGTATAGACCCGGCTTCAACAAAGTTGGTATATATACCGTAATTGCTTAGCCAGTTCTATTAAAGTCGACTAAGCGTGTGGTGTGGGTTTAATTCCACACCACACCACGGATCGAAATCCAACGATTGGGGATTGCGATTCGTGTGATTTCTTTATCTGGGTTAAGAAAATCCGATAAAGCAATCAAAGCAATTACCCCGCGTTGGGGTGAGTTGCTTTCGTTCTTGGAACGATTAGACCCTCCCCAACCCATAGCGTTGGGGATGCTCTAACAATCAGTAATGTAGAATATTGACTAAAAGATGAAGAAGCTATGAGTTATCTGGGTAAGGGTCTGATCTTGAGGATGGTAAGCGGATGAAATGAATATATTGACTGAGCAATGTATTTAGCATCAATAGTGAGTGGAGAATTGAACAAAGTATTGAACATTAAATCACTAGTAATTTTGTAGAGTAGAAATTTTGTAACTCAAAACATATTGTGCAAAATACCATTAAATTTTGATAAATGATAGAAATAAATGAATAAAATAAATGAGAAAACGTCTATAAATAAATAAAATATTTGTACATGTCCATTATGTCATTCCTGCTACAATTAGTTCATCAGTTAACTAAAATATTCACTCAATTCGAAGTATGAAAGAATCCTAGGGAAGACTAGAGGAGAAGCTAGCGGAGGAGTCAGAAATAGCTTTCAATAGAACCAAAAAGTGTTTCTGTAGGTAACAGAAGAGCGTTACTAAATGCATGAAGAAGATTAGCCTGAAGAAAGGCCTTTGAAGAGACCAGAGGACCTATGGGAACATCATATATGAGTTGTAGAAAGCATCAAAATAAAGTAAGTTGGGACACTCATGTGTAACTCTTTGGAAGAGGAATAGGCCTTTCGGGATGGTGGAAGAATCACCAAGGGTACAATAGAGATACCAAATGTCAATAAAGTAAGAAAGCAACAGGAGAAACCATTCAATATGGTCAAAGAGACACATCCATATTACGAGGGCAACATCACACTCGACAAGAAGACTGAGTAAGGCTTCCGTTAGTATCTATCACCCTTTTAAATGAACCGAATGGTGTAGTTTATCAATATTTGGATTAGGAGAAATCCTAAAATAACCCAAAAGCAAAAACGAGCCAGCTTCGTTAGAACCAAAAGGGTCATTCTTCGAAGAGGAGGCACCGATAATATAAAAATGGTTTCCAGGAGTCGTGAAGACACTACCTTGTAATACCCCAAAATTAGATATTATTTATAAAACTAATGGTAATAATGGGAAATGATGTTCGCGTTTAATTAACTAACTAGAAGATTAGCTTTAGAAACAAACTAAAATATGCGTATGAGAGAGACAAAGTGATAACTTTTCGTCCTTATATATATATATAATGTCCTACCATTTTTTCACTTCTCATTCATTTCTAAAAACCTAAATAAAACTGAAGAGGTCAGCCATTAAAACTAAGAAATAATAGAAAGAATGAAAGCTAAGATTTAAAGCTTGGAAACTACATCAACAAATCTCACAATCTTTAAGCAATCAAGATGAATAATGCTTTTACCTATATGTTTCAATTATTGGGAAATTATCTGAATGTGTTATGTGCTAAATGATGGTTTTTTATGGTTGAAATGATGCTATATGGTGGTAAATTATTAGTTATGTTCGTTACAGTTTATGTCTGGAAAATACATAAAAATGGAAAGGTTTCGAGTTAAAACCTATAGATAGAAATATCTAAAAGTTATGGAATATTAGTAAAACGTTTATTGTATTATTTGGATGACAGGTTCAATTTTCATAATTTTCCACCGATATTTGAACTAGTCATGAATTTTCTATGTTTAGATTGATTCGGAAATGTTTATATGTTAATTAATATTTTTATATAAATGTTTCAAGCTTTTGGCTGGTGTGAAATACTGTAAAAGATTGTATTTTCGATTGTACTATATTTACAAGCCAATAATAATTTGATAAATATGGTGTAGCAGGTATAGAGTATTGCTTTATAAAGAAATAAATTAGTTATACCTATATTTACTATTAATCATAAGTGCCACTGCCTTATCCGAAAACAACGTTTTGTTGCTTTTGGAAGCCACCTTTGGAGTCACAAAATACTTGGAGTATCATGGCCATAATATAGGAAGTATTTAGGCTACTATTTTTTTTTGCTTTCGAAAGGGTGTTGGTTCTACTGCTTAAAGTGTCTTCAAAGTGATAATTGCTCCCCAAGAAGCTACACCACTAGCCTTTCGACAAGGACGAAGGGTTGTCTTTTTATAAGAAAGAACTGTTTGATATAAAGAACTTTACCCTCTTTAGGGAAAACTGAAAGGGAGTCTTAGAGTATTGATGCTAGGACTTAATGGATTGCTTGATTGCATGGCTCCGAAAGGGATACCTTTTCAAGGAAATTGTAATAATGCTAGAGGGGTTTGCCTTCAAAGTAAATGGTTATTTATTTTACAGAATTGAAAGGGGTTGCCTTTCGGAAGTAATAGACTATTAAACTTGGTAGGAAACCATTGAAAGTTGCACTTGTTAATTGGTTGAAAACCATGGACATGACATTTGCATTTGCATTTGCATATGAACATTTAAGAGAACCAATTAAATAAAAAAGCTAAAAGGAAGAGCCTTCAGTCTCATTGTTAGTGAGGAGTTAGCTTGCGAAGCATGGAAGGGGATTGAAAGGGGCATTGGTTCCATTTCCTAGTGCAGTGCGAAAGCCAAGTGGTATCGGTTATGTTGTTAGTAAGGGTTTACCTTGCAAAGCATGGAAGGAGAACCGAAACTAAGAATGAAAATGATGGGAAAACATTAAGATGGGAAATCATACATAATAGGGATGAGGAACCCATTGTGTGTTCTATATTGTACATTATATTATCGCTTATGTAACTTTAGCTTTCATACTAACCTGTAGTGTCCCGAAATTCTGGTACAATTTGAGCTGACCAAATAACACAAGTCCAACCCAAATCACACTGGAAACCAGAAAACTAATAGAAAGAAAACAGATGGTGAGAATAGATAAGATAGAAACTTAGAATAAAAGAAGAACATACATCATCATCATAGTAACACGAAACTCACAGCGTAATGAACAATATATAATAGATACATAACTTCGAAATAAAACTAGCATATGTATACAGTAACATTATCAAAGTACAAAACTTACAACACAACGGAATAAACAATAGCTATATAATCCTGAAGCCTCTTGCTGCAAGCTCTTCAAGTATATCTGTAAAATCCTGAGTACTTGACTGCCCGTGCAAATTTGGGCACCCAAGAGTTTAGGGTAAAACAAAACAAAATAAACTCTCGGTCAGTCATGGGACTAGTGTGAGTAAAACAGTTTAAAACAGTTTGAGCAATTAAACGATATCTCATAAGACCACGCCGTATAACGGAATGGGTTTTTCCCTTATGAGCATCCAAAACATTTGATTTAACTTTCAAAATCCTTTTGAAAGAAACGATAAACTTTATATCAAAACTCTTTTGATATTATAATAATGTCTATTAGCCACAACTAAATAATCATCTAGCAGAAACGCTTTCATCTCACATTATACATATATAGTATACAATCAAAACCGCGAGCACTTATTGGGTAATGGATTTCCCACTATGACAAGGTATGGAACCACCTTCCGATAGTGTACCCCTAGAGAGGAATACACTGGGTTCAACAAGAACATCTTGCAACCCGTCTACACATGACCGACCACTCATTTCGCTTGAGTGTATCGAATGTATATCACCAATGGTTGGGATCAGCAAACGTTTCCCGAATGGGACATCATTGAATAGATTAAAGAATGAAATGAATATATCTAGATAGGTGATAATACACCCTACTTGGCAGCCAACCACTTAGCCATGATGTCTGCCCGATTTTTGTCATTTCCCGGTTGTGAGGCTAGAGGCTTCGCTTATCTCTGACAGATCACACATTTATTCACTTTGAATGTCACATCGTCATACCCGCCAAATCACAAATTGATTTCTCTAAAAATACAACGGGTATACAGCTAAGATAAACGAATTCCTCCGCCACCAAACGTACATACGTTCGAAGAGATCAACTTACGCGATCTGTTAAATATACTATGTCAGACATTCTTCCATACAGGTCGTCCTAGGACTGGACAAATCGAAGGCACTATTATGTAAACAGGACAACCCTTGCATAACTCCGTCTTCAATTATCTTCATCATATTTGATTCGCAACGCTAATGCCCATATAGAGTGGTTTCAGATAATGAATCTGATCCCGGTCTCTCCGTATTGACGACCGAAAAAATGGTCAAAAACTTCGATAGTCGGTGAGTTAACTATCAAAGAAAAACATGTATGCAAACAGCGGTCGTATTTCCAAATGGAAATCTTACCGAGCAAATCATCAATCAACACTGATCCACTTTAATTTAATTTGTCATTAAATTATCCATTTCCCTATTCCTGTTTCCATATATTCAACATTTCTTATTTTCTAAATTTAGAAAATATACATTATTAAATTGGAAAACATTTTCATTTCTTATTTTCTATATTAGAAAACATTTCTGATTCTTATTGGGAAAAACATTTCCAAAACTCCTACATTGGATTTAAACAGATGTTTAAATCAGACATCGCTATGCCATCTCAAACCATTATACTCGTAACTAAATTCACTTAACCAATCTTCACAGTAGAACCTTAACCATTCCTTAGTTAAAAACCAAGCCAATCAAGCTGGGGTATAACTACCTCTCAGACCTTAACTGAACAACATTTCTAACTTCGTAACAGACAATGTACACCTTTTAAACCTTTAACAAACTTCCTTACGTAACTCTCTTTCGAATAAATCTCTATTCGATAACTCTTTCCTTTGAATAAACTATATTCGATAATCTCTCTTCGAATAACCGTATTCGATTAACTCTTTTCAAATAATACTATTCGATTAACTCTAATCGATTTACTCTTATCAGTTAACTCTATTTGATTAACTCTATTCTATTAACTCTATTTGATTAACTCTGTTGGATTAACTCTATTTGACAAACCCTAATCGATTAACTCTATTGGATTAACTCTAATCAGTTAACTCCTATCAATTAACTCCTTTCGAGTAAACTATATTCGATTAACTCCTTTCGAATGAACTATATTGGATTAACTTCTTTCGAATAAACTATATTCGATTAACTCCTTTCGAATAAACTATATTCGATTAACTCCTTTAACTCTATTCGAATAAACTATATTCGATTAACTCCGTTCGAATAACTAATGTTCGATAATTCCTTTCGAATAACTAATATTCGATAATCTCTCTTCGAATAACCTTATACAATAACTCTTTCTTCGAATAAACTATATTCGATTAACTCTAATTCGACTAACTCTAATTCAATTAACTTTATTCGAATAACTAATATTCGACTAACTCTTTTTCAATTAACTCTAATTCCTTTTATAATCCTACTTACTTTCCAAATATTTCCTTTTATGATATCTTATTTATTTTCTAAATAAATATTCCTTTTATCTTTTTATTTATTTTCCCAAATATTTATTCCTTTTATCTTCAAATTTGTTCAACAAATATTTCCTTTTTTCTAATTCTTTTTATTTAACAAATAAATATTTCCTTTTCAATTCTATTTATTTAACAAATAAATATTTTCCTTTTATAATCTATTTATTTTCTAAATAAATATTTCCATTTATAATCTATTTATAAATGTTTCACAATTATTTCCTTTTCAATTCTATTTGTAAATGTTTTACAGATATTTACTTTCCAATTTGTTTTCATAAATATTTCTTTTCTATTATTCTTTGATTTTATAATTATTTTCTTTTATAAAATCCCTTTTATTTTTATATATAAAATCTATTGATTTTATATAAATACTTTATTTTCAAAATACACTTTGAAAATCCCTTTTTCTATAGCCCAGTATTTCTTACGGTATTTAAAATACCCAAATAACAATGATCGATATCATTCAACACACGTAATCAACACAGATTATATATCACATCAAATATTACAATATATGAAAAAAGGTAAAATAAATGTTGAGGAATCCAGTTGGATTCCTCTGACCTGTTTCCCAGCATCCACAGATGTTAAACAATATAATTAAAATAAATTCCATTTCACTATGAAATATTTTGCTAAACAGAATCAATTTATATATATATATAACTAGATCTATAATTTCAACCAATTACTTAGCAGTTCAACCAAACAGTCAATACACAGCAATCAATAATCATTTATCAGTTCTAAATATACGTTATAAAAATATGAACTTATAGAGTTGGTGAGTTTTACTCACATTGGACGGTTATCATTTAAACAACGATTAACTATCTTTGATTTGATTCTGATAATTTATTTCACTATAAATTTTAATGAGCTCCAATCAACTCCCAGTCAGTTCCATTGCGTAGCCGCCGTCCATACGATTCCAACGGATCTGACCGTTCAAAATTCTGATACAGTATGGGAAAGTTATACGATTTATAAGTTTGAATATATTCACGAGTGATTAACTAGACTAATTATATATATTAATTAACACTAATATACCATTATCCACTTAAAAGTCCATGTCATTACCTTTAATTGGCCTACTTATTTACTTTCTTCCCAAAATGAAGGAACCCGTTTCCATTGGAAAACTCCAACTCATAGCCGACATCCTTCCCAACCAATCTCCTCCTCCAATGCCTTTAAATTCAAACAAATAACACCAATACACTCCTCTCTAAAATCTCTTCCACTCCATCATTCTCTGGGAACACTCGATCCTCCTTCTTTAGGTCGCGATACCCAGTTTTCACACCGAACCATTTCCACCATTTTCAGACACCCACCGCTCCTCCTTCACACCAATGTTCGCCGAGCAGAAACCAGCGTCGGCCTCCCCTTCCACTCCTCTTCTTCCTCATCTGATTTTCCCTCATATCGCACTAAACTTTTAAAAACTGTCGTCCGCCCTTACGTCACACCCCAGTGTCGATATCGACACTTTTCATCACCGAAATCGCCCAAAGCTTCACAAGCGAAGCCAACTCCAACCATAAACCCAAATACCATCGTCGTTTCTCATATTAAAGTCTACATCTGTCGAAGTCGCTAACCTTAGGTCAGGGCGGAAACCTCGAGCCCTAGGAAAGCACTATCGCACCTTGAACAACATACTCCAAATCAAAGAGTAACCCATAGCGATTCCGTATATATTTATAATTTGATTTATAGATTTCTTTTGGTTTTATCTTGATTTTTGAAGATCCGTGTTTTCACGTTTGTAATGAAGAGGGTGACGGCGTAATTTGTTTGACTGGAGAATGATCAAATTAGGTTAAGGGTAGTGAGAGTATTTATAGAGGAGTTTTAAATATTTTAATATTCGATTTTTTTCCAATATAATAAGCTACCGCCATTTATATTCATCATTTTAAAATTCCTATGGTCACACAAAATATCCTAAAATCATGAAAATTGACATGCAACTAGTGTTTGACATTACGGACCCAACGAAACTTGTTTCGTCAAATTCCAACTCCGTTTGCTCATACATCGTATTTTAACCGTCAAATTATCGACTATAGTTCACATTAAAATCTCGTACGGCCACACACTGACCCCAAAAATCACAGGAAATTGAAATGTAACAATAATTTAATGTTACGGATCCAACAAAATTAGTTTCGTCGAAAACGGATGTCATTCGCAAAACTGGCTATTTTTAAAGCTCTAAATAAACCAATTTAAATATTAATATATTTAAAAACAATTCAATTTAATATTAATAAATTAATATTATCGTATATATTCACACTAGAATATCATACAGCTCCAATTGAATTTATAACTCGATTATTCAAATCCCGGTTAAATCGATATTCAATTTATATTGAAAAATCCATTTAAATTTATAAATAAATCATTATAAATTATAAAGGAATTCCATAGTGACTTTTCGAAAATTTGATTTGGATATAAATCAAAATCTACACAATGAAATCCTAATTTTTCTCTTCCACTAGAAAATTATACTACACCAGCTCCGAACGTTTCTTGTTTCACAGAAATCTGATTTAAAACGGATTCTGTATATTCATTTAAAGTTCAAATCGCCAAATAGCGAACTACCACGCCATTTCGAGTTCGATTATAATTATAATATAAATTATACGTTCAATTGACAGTTATAAATAAATGCATTAATATAATTCAACTCTAAACTGAATATATATATTTTAAATTATCCAGTTCACATTATATTGCCAGTTCACTATTTCTGACTATTTCAGAAATTAAATATATTATTTAATTATTTCATTAATTAAATATTCAATAGTTATTTTAATTTAAACCATTTAAATTACAAAACCATATTTTAAATAATTAAATAAATTAATTATTCGACCGTAAAAATACGGGACATTACATTCTTCCCCCCTTAAAATAATTTCGTCCTCGAAATTGCTAAGGTAGGAAACAAACCCTATTAGCTGAGTTACAAATTATTTGTTTACTTATTTTACAGTTTCAACTAAACCAATTTAATTTCAATTAAAATATTAATTAAATCCTACTAACGAAAATTTTCAAAAATCCTGAAAATTTTCTAACACCTTAACTTTTTGAAAAAATTCGCCAGCACCTCATTTGTATTGGTCAGTCGGTACAACTACAACTCGCCTCTCTGGGCCTTCTCTAACCTAAAAGAAAATCAAATAGCCAAGCGGCTTGCTAGTTCGGCTCATAAATCACCAAACTCATATGAAATATAAACTTGTACCTTTTTGTCGGGCATATCATTTATATCCTTTACATATGCTACTAATTCAGCATATACCAATGTCATCCCGATCAATCTCCAATCCTTTTTTATCTCCAACACAACCATTCGCTTATCCAAGCCAAATTCAATTTCAATCCAAGTTCCATTTTCGATTTTCAAATTCTTAACTCATCAATTCAATACTATTTCGGATTCCTATGTCACAAATCCAATTTCCTCGATATCATTCTAGTTTAATCAAATTCAATATTTTCCATCTCAATTCATTTTCCACTTAACTGGTTTTCAATCCAATTTCTATTTCTATTTGATTTTACGAATTCTAGTTTAATTTGTTTTAATTCAAACAATCTTCCCTAGGGAATTTTAAATAACTTAGTTTTTCAAAATCAAATATTCCTTCTCGGAATTCAAAACAACTTGCTTTTCTCAAAACAATTCAAAAACAATCTCTTTGGTAGTAATCCGTCATTTAACACTCGAAAATGAACACCGATGATGTCACGATCTTCATCGGAATTTATTTTCCAGCTATCGAAGTGAGTTCAATACTATATCACTTTCAAAATAATTTCTAAACACTTTCATTTTGAAATATATTTCAAAATACCATTTCAATGCTTGTAACAAAATTAAAATCTCCCGGGATTTTAAAATTCACATATATTTAACCCAGATTCATTTACAAACACTTTTTCCCAATTTTAGAAATTTCAATTCCAATTCAGATTTAATTCATCTCGTAACACTCATATGAATTTTGCTTGGTTATTTACATAATCGTTTCAGTTATAATCTTATTCGATTATAATTACAACTAACACATTCAATAATAATATAATACTGCAAATATCTATATTTTGTTTATATAAAAATATAATTTGGGTAAAATTATTTCATTTACCCTCTTTTCAAAACATATCGTGTCGACCCATCGTATTCTAGTGTTTCGAAACTCCTACCGATACAGTGGATCAAACCGATCGATCAGAACCCATAAACAACTCAACCAACAAATCTCCATAATATAAAACAATTTTATATTGAATAACAAATACGTTCACTCGTATATATACACTCAACTCAATCTAGGGTGTTACTAACCCCATCTCTACTGAGTTACGCTACAGAGCCAAGGTAATAACTTAGCGATATGCTCTGATACCAACTGTAGTGTCCCGAAATTCCGGTACAATTTGAGCTGACAAAAAAACACAAGTCCAACCCAAATCACACTGGAAACCAGAAAACTAATAGAAAGAAAACATAGGGTGAGAATAGATAAGATAGAAACTTAGAATAGAAGAAGAAGAAGAACATACATCATCATCAGAGTAACACGAAACTCACAGCAGAACGAACAATATATAATAGATACATAACTTTGAAATAAAACTAGTATATGTAACAGTAACATTATCAGAATAAAACATTTACAATACAGCGGAATAAACAATAGTTATATAATCCTGAAGCCTCCTGCTCCAAGCTCTTCAAGTATATCTGTAAAATCATGACTACTTGACTGCCCGTACAAATTTAGGCACCCAAGAGTTTAGAGTAAAACAAAACAAAATAAACTCTGGGTTAGTCATGGGACTGACGTGAGTAAAACAGTTTAAAATATTTTAAGCAATTAAACGATATCTCATAAGACCACGCCGTATAATGGAACGGGTTTTTCCCTTATAAGAATCCAAAACATTTGATTTAACTTTCAAAATCCTTTTGAAAGAAACAATAAACTTTATATCAAAACTCTTTTGATATTATAATAATGTCTATCAGCCACAAGTAAATAATCATCTAGCATAAACGCTTTCATCTCACGTTCTACATATATAGTATACAATCAAAACCGCGAGCACTTATTGGGTAATAGATTTCCCACTATGACAAGGTATGGAACCACCTTCCGATAGTGTACCTGTAGAGAGGAGTACATTGGGTTCAACAAGAACATCTTGCAACCTGGCCACACATGACCGACCACTCATTTCGCTTGAGTGTATCGAATGTATATCACCAACGGTTGGGATCAGCAACCGTTTCCCAAATGGGACAACATCGAATAGATTAAAGAATGAAATGAATATCTCTAGATAGGTGATAATACACCCTACTTGGCAGCCAACCACCTAGTCATGCTGCCTGCCCGATTTTTGTCATTTCCCGGTTGTGAGGCCAGAGGCCACGCTTATCTCTGACAGATCACACATTTATTCACTTTGAATGTCACATCGTCATACCCGCCAAATCACAAATTGATTTCCCCAAAAATACAATGGGTATACAGCTAAGAAAAATGAATTCCTCCACCACTAAATGTACATATGTTTGAAGAGATCAACTTACGTGATCTGTTAAATATACTCTATCAGTCATTCTTCCATACAGGTCGTCCTGGGACTGGACAAACCGAAGGCACTATTCTGTAAAAAGGACAGCCCTTGCATAACTCCGTCTTCAATTATCTTCATCGTATTTGATTCGCAACGCTAATGCCCATATAGAGTGGTTTCAAATAATGAATCTGATCCCGGTCTCTCTGTATTGACGACGGAAAAATGGTCAAAAACTTCAATAGTCGGTGAGTTAACTATCAAAGAAAAACATGTGTGCAAACAAAGGTCGTATATCCAAATGGAAATCTTACTGAGCAAATCATCAATCAACACTGATCCATTTTAATTTAATTTTTCATTCAATTATCCATTTCCCTATTCTTGTTTCCATATATTCAACATTTCTTATTTTCTAAATTTAGAAAATATACATTATTAACATTGGAAAACATTTCCATTTCTTATTTTCTATATTAGAAAACATTTCTAATTCTTATTGGGAAAAACATTTCCAAAACTCCTACATTGGATTTAAACAGATGTTTAAATCAAACATCGTTATGCCAACTCAAACCATTATACTTGTTAACTAAATTCACTTAACCAATCTTCACTGTCGAACCTTAACCATTCCTTAGTTAAAAACGAAGCCAATCAAGTTGGGGGTATAACTACCTCTCAGACCTTAACTGAAAAACATTTCTAACTTCGAAACAGACAAGGTTCACCTTTTAAACCTTTAACAAACTTCCTTACGTAACTCTCTTTCGAATAAATCTCTATTTGATAACTCTTTCCTTCGAATAAACTATATTCGATAATCTCTCTTCGAATAGTCGTATTCGATTAACTATATTCAATTAACACTATTGATTAACTTTAATCGATTTACTCTTATCAGTTAGCTCTATTTGATTAACTCTATTCTATCAACTCTATTTGATTAACTCTATTGGATTAACTCTATTTGATTAACCCTAATCGATTAACTCTATTGGATTAACTCTAATCAATTAACTACTATCAATTTACTCCTTTCGAATAAACTATATTCGATTAAATCCTTTCGAATAAACTATATTCGATTAACTCGTTTCGAATAAACTATATTCGATTAGCTCCCTTCGGATGAACTATATTCGATTAGCTCCTTTCGAATAAACTATATTCGATTAGCTCCTTTCGAATAAGCTATATTCGATTGACTCCTTTGACTCTATTCGAATAAACTATATTTGATTAACTCCTTTCGAATAACTAATATTCGATAACTCCTTTCGAATAACTAATATTCGATAACTCCTTTCGAATAACTAATATTCGATAACTCCTTTTGAATAACTAATATTCGATAACTCCTTTCGAATAAATAATATTCGATAATCTCTCTTTGAATATCCTTATTCGATAACTCTTTCTTCGAATAAACTATATTCGATTAACTCTAATCCGACCAACTCTAATTCAATTAACTTTATTCGAATAACTAATGTTCGACTTACTCTTGTTCGATTAACTCTAATTCCTTTTATAATCCTACTTACTTTCCAAATATTTCCTTTTATGATATCTTATTTATTTTCTAAATAAATATTCCTTTTATCTTTCTTTTTGTTTTCCCAAACATTTATTCCTTTTATCTTCGTATTTGTTCGACAAATATTTCCTTTTTTCTAATTCTTTTTATTTAACAAATAAATATTTCCTTTTCAATTCTATTTATTTAACAAATGAATATTTTCCTTTTATAATATATTTATTTTCTAAATAATTTCCATTTATAATCTATTTATAAATGTTTTACAATTATTTCCTTTTCAATTCTATTTGTAAATGTTTTACAAATATTTCCTTTCCGATTTGTTTTCACAAATATTTCCTTTTCTGTTATTCTTTGATTTTATATTTATTTTCTTTTATAAAACCCCTTTTCTTTTTATATATAAAATCCATTGATTTTATATAAATACTTTATTTTCAAAATAACTTTGAAAATCGCCTTTTCTACATTCCAGTATTTCTTACGGTATTTAAAATACCGAAATAACAATGATCGATATCATTCAACACACGTAATCAAAACAGATTATATATCACATCATATATTACAATATATGAAAAACAGTAAATAAATGTTGAGGAATCCAGTTGGATTCCTCCGACCTATTTCCCTGCATCCACAGATGTTAAACAATATAATTAACATCAATTTCATTTCACTATGAAATATTCTGCTAAACAGAATCAATTTATATATATATATATAACAAGATCTATAATTTCAATCAATTACTTAACAGTTCAACCAAACAGTCAATACACAGCAATCAATCATCATTTATCAGTTCTAAATATACGTTATAAAAATATGAACTGGAAGAGTTGGTGAGTTTTACTCACATTGGACAGTTATCGTTTAAATAATGATTAACTATCTTTGATTCGATTCTGAAAATTTATTTCACTATAAATTGTAACAAGCTTCAATCCACTCTCAGTCAGCTCCACTGCGTAGTCGTCGTCCATATAATTCCAACGGATCCGACCGTTCGAAATTCTGATATAGTATGGGAAAGTTATACGATTTATAAGTTTGAATATATTCACGAGTGATTAACTAGACTAATTATATATATTAACTAACACTAATATACCATTATCCACTTAAAAGTCCATGTCATTACCTTTAATTGGCCTACTCATTTACTTTCTTCCCCAAATGAAGAAACCCGTTTCTAGTGGAAAACTCCAACTCATAGTCGATATCCTTCCCTACCAATCTCCTTCTCCAATGCCTTTAAATTCAAACAAATAACACCAACACACTCCTCTCTAAAATCTATTCCACTCCATCATTCTCTGGGAACACTCAATCCCCCTTCTTCAGGTCGCGATACCCAGTTTTCACACCGAACCATTTTCGCCATTTTCAGACACCCACCGCTCCTCCTTCACACCAATGTTCGCCGAGCAGAAACCAGCGTCGGCCTCCCCTTCCACTCCTCTTTTACCTCTTCTAATTTTCCCTCATCTCGCACTCCGCTTTCAAAATCCATCGTCTGCCCTTACGTCACACCCCAGTGTCGACATTGACACTTTTCACCACCGAAATCACCCAAAGCTTCACAAACGAAGCCAACTCCAACCACAAACCCAAATACCACCATCGTTTCTCATATTAAAGTCTACATCTGTCGAAGTCACTAATCCTAGATCACAGCGAAAATCTCGAGCCCTAGGAAAGCACCATCATACCTTGAACAACATACCCCAAATCGAAGAGTAACCAATTGCGATTCTGAATATATCTATATTTTGATTTATAGATTTTCATTTGGTTTCATCTTGATTTTTGAAGATCCGTGTTTTCACGTTTGGAATGAAGAGGGTGACGGCGTAATTTGTTTAACTGGAGAATGATCAAGTTAGGTTATGGGTAGTGAGAGTATTTATAAAGGAGTTTTAAATATTTTAATATTCGATTTTTTTCCAATATAATAAGATACCGCTATTGATATTCATCATTTTAAAATTCCTATGGTCACACAAAATATCCAAAAATCATGAAAATTGGCATGCAGCTAGAGTTTGACATTACGGACCCAACGAAACTTGTTTCGTCATATTCCGACTATGTTTGCTCATACAGCATATTTTTAACCGTCAAATTATCGACTGTAGTTCATATTAAAATCCCATACGGCCACATACTGACCCCAAAAATTACAGAAATTGAAATCTAGCAATAATTTAATGTTACGGATCCAACAAAATTAGTTTCGTCGAAAATGGTGGTCATTTGCAAAACTGGCTATTTTTAAAGCTCTAAATAAACCAATTTAAATATCAATATATTTGAAAACAATTCAATTTAATATTAATAAATTAATATTATCGTATATATTCACACAAGAATATCATACAACTCCAATTGAATTTATAACTCGATTATTCAAATCCCGGTTGAATCGATATTGAATTAATATTGAAAAATCCATTTAAATTTATAAATAAATCATTATAAATTATAAAGGAATTCCATAGCGACTTTTCGAAAATTTGATTTGCACATAAATTAAAATCTACACAATGAAATCCTGATTTTTCTCTTCCACTAGAAAAATATACTTCACCAGCTCCGAACATTTCTTGTTTCATAGAAATCTGATTTAAAACGGATTGTGTATATTCATTTGAAGTTCGAATTACCAAATAGCGAACTACCGCGCCGTTTTGAGCTCGATTATAATTATAATATAAATTATACGTTCAACTAACAGTTATAAATAAATTTGTTAATATAATTCGACTCTAAACTGAATATGTATATTTTAAATTGTCCAATTCACATTATATTTTCAATTCACTATTTCTGACTATTTCAGAAATTAAATATATTATTTAATTATTTCATTAATTAAATATTCAATAGTTATTTTAATTTAAACCATTTAAATTATAAAACCATATTTTAAATAATTAAATTAATTAATTATTCGACCGTAAAAATACTGGACATTACATAACCTATGCAATGTAGGAGCCTGGGTTAGTTCCAGAGGAATTCAATACCTACGAGGAGGAAACCCGTTCTACAATGTGGCATGGTTCCACTAGATATCTTGATATCGAGTATAAAGAATTATTATTCACACTAGTCTTTTGACTAACCCATAGTTTTTGTTTTCCCCTTTAATCTCGGGTGCCTATATGAGTAGGCTGAGGGTTATGATCCTTTAGGTCTTTCATCGAATATGCTTCCAAAGGCGAGGAGGAGGCTATAGCCATGAGGATTTATGCTTTGTTTTCTTTATGGTTTTGCTATAAGTTTTGGAAAATTATATTTGCCTAAGTATTTAGACTTTGATCATTTGAGGGTGCATTAATTCATGTTGCTCTCGGAGTTTTATTTTGTAATACTTAAACTTTCTCCGAACGAGTTCTACAAAGGGGTTGTATGAATGAAGTGTTTATCAATGAATGCTTTCTGAAGTTTTTCATACTCCCGTGACTTCTGATGTTACTGTTTATTAACATCCGGCTCTCTATCACTGAAAGTCAATACTAGAGATGACTACAATATTTGTAGGTATTGACCAACTTTTGGCAAAAGTTGTCATAGTTGAACGAATTGAAGCCCAATGTCAATAGGCTCACAAAACAGCATCAACCGACCCTAGCGGACGTCCTCTACTTTAGAAATCCCAAATAAGATTTGGCCCAAGCCGATTTCCCTCGGGCAACGACATTTCATTCCCCGACATAATCGTTCTTCCAGAGCGACCGAGTCAACTATTCCCGTAAAGATCGGATCGATCAGATATCTTTGGATCTACGTGGAAATATCCAAATAAGTCATTCATTTCTTAACCCGATTCTCAAGGAATTAATGGTGGTCAAACACTTTCGGCCAAGGCTCTACTTTTAATACACCTCATCTCGAGTGCCACGCATACCATAATTCTCGAGGATACTATTAATCAGCAGTAGACTGGGTCCCATCGCTGCAACTATACTAAAGGATCGAGCTCAACGTGTCCAAACTCCACAAAAGAGGCAGGCCACGTTGCATCATGCTCGGCCCACTTTTCCACCTATAAATACCTCCATGCCCGGAATGGAAACTGGGGGGGGGGACTTCTTCTTTTCTTCACTCAAGCTCGGATTCTACGACTAACTCCAAAAATAATCAACTCTTTCTCAGCAACATAGCAACTTTGTGTTCCTCTCCAACTTTCTTCGAAAAAAGTAAACATATTGTACTTGTAATTAAAAGAAAATCAATATATATAAAGTGGACGTCGGCACCATCTCTTGCCGAACCACTAAAAAAATTCTTGTGTGTCCCCTGTTTTACTTACTTTACTGTACTCTATGATTGTTATTCGTGTGTTCTACGCACGATTGGGGGTTGACTGTCACTAGTGACCAACTTTTGACA
This sequence comes from Allium sativum, assembly GCA_030737875.1. Lineage (NCBI taxonomy): Eukaryota > Viridiplantae > Streptophyta > Magnoliopsida > Asparagales > Amaryllidaceae > Allium > Allium sativum. Next base: position 969,689,996 of record CM060920.1, read on the forward strand.
TCAGCACTTTGGCATGCCAGGAAGGAGGCAAGCATCGACATACCCCACAACCTTCAGCAATTTGCGATCAATGGCGATCAAGCGGAAAAAAGATTCAACGTCTTCTCGTCCTACAAACACCGATGTAGCAGAAACAAACGCTGCTAAGGCAAGTCAAGAAGCCCTGTCTCATGAAGACACGTACCGGTACCTTACCAGGAAATACATGGATAAGATCCTGGCCGAATTCATAAAACATATGGCATCTCTGGGTAAACTCCTCGCACATCAACAATAGTTGATGAATGACCTCCTTGCTCAGATGGAAAAGGGATCTAATGCTCCAACATCAATTCCTCTACCAGGCGAAGCTGGGGTGATAATGGATCTTCAGTCTACACAAGTACAAGCCGCAGATCAGACCATGCCTTTGCTTCCTCCTGGCTCGGCTTCACTATCCGACCGATCACTGCGAGGATCGCCACTTCCAGCAACTAACGCAGCCGCAGCTGCATATTCGTAGAAGGCCCGCAATCAAGATCTAGGTCGTTCGACCACTTTGCCACTCCATGGTACAATTCTACTCCCTGACCCGACCAAACAACAGCTGGACCGACCGAGATCAGTGCCATTTCCATTACAACTCAGCACCATACAGCAGACTCGTCTTATGTTGCCTCTCCTTCGACGAAGAGCTGGTGGAGCCTTCCCTTCGAACCAGGAAAAAACTCTACCATACTGGTTCCCAGCATGGCAGAGGAAAACGCTATTATAAACCCTTCTAACATAGCCCCGAGCGGGGGCAATCCCGAATTCCAGACGGGTAACACTCGCCCGAGCCTATTACTCCCAGCAGGGACAGGTATGGTGTAGTCCAATAACGACCGAGTAGTCCCAACCGCGACTGAAATGGGCCTCGAGATTGCGATGGACCCTTGCCCTCATATTCACTCATCTCTTGGAGGCAGAACCCAACCAACGACCACCCTTTCAAGCATGCTTTCAGTGGACCCTAGTAATGGAATTCTCACCAATGCAAAGCTGGATTCATGGCAACGACTCCTCGGAGATGGAAGCCAACTTGATAGCATCATCCGAAGCTTTACCTGGGGAACTCCTTCTCAACATGATATAGATGATACCCACTGTAGCCCCTTCATCAGGGAAATCAGAAACCCTCGCAATCCTCCAGACTTCAAGTTCTCGGCCATAGAATCCTACAACGACCGGACTGATCCGACTATTCATCTCCTGTAGTACATGCGTCACATGGAAGTACTCTCTGCATCAACCAACGTCATGGCCAAGTGCTTCCCTCTCTTCCTTACTGACATGGCCGACATGTGGTTCCAACAACTAATACTGAATCGATCAACTGCTAGATCATGTTGGTCACTCGCTTCATCGAGCAATTCGGAATTCACATATCCTGACCAAAGAGCGTCATGTTCCTCACCTCAATCAAACAGCGACCCGATGAAACACTCCGTTCCTTCCTCGAAATATTCAATGTGGCAGTAGCATCAGTCGATCGACCCGAGCCATCGATGGTGCTTATGGTAGCCATTACGGTGTTTAGAACCAATTAGAATTCAAAATATCTTTAACCAGAGACCCACCCAAACATATCGAAGATTTCTACGTCGAGGCCCAGTGGTTCCTCCGGCAAGAAGATGCCAACATTGAGATGGATATCCTCGAGGTGCTTGCCACCAAAGATGGAGGTCCATCCAACACCAATGGCCAGAATAAAGGAAGAGGAAATGTCTTTGAAAAGAATGAATGTAACGTACGACTACGGAGAGAGAACGAGTACGACTAATACACCAAGCTCAACTCCTCCCTGCTCGACATCTACCTTGACGTTCAAGGATCTCTGCCTTTCTCGAAACCTCCTCGAAGAGAACCAATGCCAAAAGAGCTCGTCTCTGGAAAGCACTTCATGTTTCACAACATTGCAGGTCATAGCACCAGTGAATGCAGGCACTTGTGCCATCTCATCGAGGATAGGGTCGGGCATGGAGAACTACCTGAGTACGTCAAGAAGCCCACACAGGCCTTGCCGGTACAATCTTCCGCCCAAGCTCCTCAGGTCGGTCCTCGATCTCTTAGAAACGGAAAGGGCCCTGAGCCCAGCAATCGCGGCATCATCATAAATTAAATAAGATTTAAATTTCTTCTTTCAAATGTATTTATATTTCTTTTAATAAAATGGGTACGATGAAGTACACATGTTAGGATTTAGCTCCCAAGCGTGCTTTGGATTCAGTTGTCACCCATTTCGAATTTATTTGTAATAGCTCTTTAGCAGCAATAAAGCTTTTTTTCAAACAAAGATTGTGTTTGAATGATTTAAGTCGAGCATGACTGATGCTCACGACCTTAGTATGGTCAGTGTTAGTCACAATTACTAAGATACGGTCGATACCTGCCACCATATTAAACCAACTCCATAAGCCGAGTATGGATGATACTCGCCCCTTCTCTAAGCCAAGTGCACTCTTCACTCACCAAAACCCAGAAGTACTCAAATTACTTATGAAAATATGGTCAGTTCTTGCCACCTTCACTAAGAACACGATCGATGCTCGCCACCATATTTGACTCCACTAACCAAGCACAAATAAGCTTATATAAGCCGAGCATGGCTAACACTTGCCAAAGCCGAGTATAGATAATAATCGCCACTTCTATAAGCTAAGTATGGATAATACTCGCCACTTTCGTAAGCGAAGTATGGATAATACTAGCCACCTAAATAAGAAGAGTATAGATAATACTCACCACTCCCGTAAGCCAAGTAGGGATAATACTCGCCACCTCTCTATGCCAAGTGTTATTACCGCTCACCAACTCTTTAAAGCCTAGTATGGCTAATACTCTCCCAACCAAGCTCACAGCCATCTCTAAACCGAGAGTGGTATACGCTATCCTTACAGGTATTTGATATTGCTACAAAGACTACTTCTGTGGTACTCTCAGCCTTAGTGCGATCTTCCATAGTTGTCAGTCTTCTGGACTTAATACAATCTGCACCGATTGTCGGATTTCTAGCCTTAATACAACTGTCAGGATTGTCATATTTATGTCCCTAATATGGTTCGCCACAACCATAGATGCCCATGCATTGAGCTTTGACACAATATTCAGAACACACCTCCTTTACCAAGAAAGATGTATTCTGAGGGGCAAAGTGTTGACCAACTTTTTAGCAAAAGCTGTCACAGTTCAACGAATTAAAGCCCAATGCCAATAGGCCCACAAAACAACATCAGCCGACCCCAGTGTACAACCTCTACTTCAGAAAGCCTGAACAAGATTTGGCCTGAGCCGATTTCCCTCAGGCAACGGCATTTCATTCCCGACACAATCGTTCTTCCAGACCGACCGAGTCAACCGTTCCCTTAAAGATCGGATCAATCAGATATCTTTGGATCTACATGGAAATATCCAAATGAATCATTCATTGATTAACCCGATTCTCAAGGCATTAACGGTGGTCAAACACATCCGCCCAAGGCTCTATTTTTAATACACCTCATCTCAAGTGCCACACAAACCATAATTTTCGAGGATACTATTAATCAGCAGTAGACTGGGTCCCACCGCCGCAACTATACCAAAGGATCGAGCTCCACGTGTCCTAACTCCACAAAAGAGGCAAGCCACATTGCATCAAGCTCAGCCCTCTTTTCCACCTATAAATACCTCCATGCCCAGAATGGAAACTGGGGGGGGGGGGCTTCTTCTTTTCTTAGCTCAAGCTCAGATTCTACGGCTAACTCCAAAAATAGCCAACTCTTTCTCGGCAACATAGAAACTTTGTGTTCCTCTCCCAATTTCTTCAAAAAAAAAAGCAAACATATTGTACTTGTAATCAAAAGAAAATCAATATATATATATAAAGTGGACGTAGGCACCGTCTCTTGCCGGACCACTATAAAAGCCTTATGAGTCCCCTATTTTACTTACTTTACCATATTCTATGATTGTTATTCGCGTGTTCTATGACGATTGGGTGTTGACCGTCACTACTGACCAACTTTTGACGTCAACAGTAGGGTTGTGCTTCCGATCTTTGGGTATGGGGCTTTACACATTTGATATCACTTATACAAATTTAAAAGAACGTTTACTTCACAAGGATTTTTATTAAAACAAAAGATCAGAGAAATGTGCTAAGGGTTGGGATAATAATAATGTAACGTATTTGTATTATATAAGTATATTTATACTCCACAGTCTTAGGGTCACCCCTCGGTATCTTACTAAAGTTTATCTACAGAATAAGGAAGTGAGATATGAAGAGAAGGAGTGCAAGGCTGAATGTCGGTTGCGGAGGAACCACATCTGATGGAAATGTTCTGCTCGAAGCGAGAGGACAGGGCCGAAGGGAAAATGAGAATCAAGGTGCTGTAAACCCATCTGCGGATATGGGAAACTTGTTCTTGATGTTTTTCTAAATGTTGCAAGCCGGAAGAGTTAATCAGAGAGCACAAGTTGGAAACAACTATGTTAAATTGAGCATAGATTAAACTAGCTTAGGAGGAAAGCCATTTCTTTTGGAGTGAAGGATGTTGCTGATGTTGACACTTAGCTATTGCATTACGATAGATCTTCGGGGACTTTGGCTTAATTGATGAGAAAACGGGAAGAATGGTTTCGAATCATCTGCGGAATAATGCTTTGCATTGGTGGAATGTTGTTATGGCTATGACACTAGAGAAAGAAATCACTTAGGAAGACTTCCGTAGAGGCTTAGGGAAAGGTTTATGTCGGAAGTAGCCTAGTCTATAATGATGAGAAGTTTTGATGATTTGTAATAAGGGGATACGACAGTGGTTGAGTATGCCACTAGGTTTAATGAATTGTCTCGTTATGCTTGAGGGAAAATTAACATCGTTGTTTTTTAGGAATGACAAATTCATCAAGGGGCCAAGGTTTAAGATTGCAAAAGCTACGATGCCTCATATATGAGACATTAGTGATGTTTTGGTGGAGATGGTCATTCGTAACGAAGAGATGAGTATGGAAGGGGGAACCAGGTCTATTAGGGAAGGAAAAGGAAATTCTTCAAGGGTGGGAAGGCTTCGAAAAAAAGAAAGCCTGAGAAGGATAAGGCAGAAGCTTTTTACTTCAAGTGTCAACTAAATGGTCATATTCGACCGATTGTAAGGAAGCGGAAGCTAAGACCACTGTTAGGTAGTAGGATGACCGATGTTTAATTGCAATCAGCTCTGACATTATAAGGACAAGCCAAGGGTAATGTGATGATTGTGGAATGTACGCCTTTTGGACTTACTACTATGGAAAAAGGGAAAACGGTGTTGGAAGTTATGCTTTTGTTTAAGAGCATACCTGTTAGATTTTTGTTTGACACAAGTGCATCACATTCATTTATCTCTAGAGGTGTAGTAGATAAATTGTCTTTGGTACCATCATACCATGTTACTTCCTTTAGGGTGGCTTATCCTATAAGAGGGTGTGCAACTATGGGAATGAGATGTAATAACCTAAAATTTCAGCTATTAGGTCATACCTTTGTTTGCAGTTTGTTTGTTTTTGATTTCGAGGTTTCAAAATTATTTTGGGTATGGATTGACTAAGTTATTATGATGCAATAATATTTTTTTGAGGCAGAGCCATATCGTTGAACCATTCCATTGTCAACGAAAGGGTTGTGTTTTTGGTAGAAAAAGAAGCTTCGCAAACGTCTTCTTTGATGAGTGTTCTGAATTTAGAGGAAGAGATAAGAAACATTCTATTTGTTATGGATTTTTCTTATGTTTTCAAGCCAGTGGAAGGATTTCCATAGATAAGAGCTATTGAGTTCCGAGTTAATCTTGTGGAAGGAGTTGAACTAATGAGTATGATGCCTATCCAAATGGCCCCTTTAGAGATGAAGGAATTGAAGGTGCTACTTGTCGAGTTGGAGGGTAAAATCTTCATTCATCCAAGTAGTTCGCCTTAGGGTGCACCGACCTTATTTTTAAAGAAGCCCAATGAATTCTTCAGAATGTGTATCAATTATTGGAAGCTCAACGAAAGTATAGTAAAGAAAAAGTATCATTTTCCTCATATTGATTATCTGTTTGATCAATTGCGCGGAGAAAAAGTGTTTTCTCAGTTGTATTTGGCTACTGGGTTTCGCCAGCTGAGGGTAGCACTACACCACAAATCCTATTTGGTCACTCCCCTATCCTTTAAATTTGATACGGTCTATAACCATATCAAATTAGAGAGGGTTCTGAGCCGTGCCTTTCTATTTAGAAAAGGCTTAGAGCCTAATTCGAATTTGGCCCAAATTTTGACCGTATCAAATTTTTTTAGCAAGGCAGACGTGCTCCCCCTAAATCTCGATGACCGTACCAAATGTTCTTTCCTACAACCTACCAATCCACACCTCCTCCACCGATTCACATCTAACCCTACATCTTAAACATTATGGATCGGTTCATTTGGTCTGTCTCTTCTCCGTATCAAATCTGGATCAATTTTCGCTCCCGCTGTTTTTTTTTCATTTTCCCCAATTGGTGCCACATTCATTTCCCTCTTTTTTTGTTCGCTTTTCATTTTTGGGGCAAAATCATACCAGTTTTTTTCGAATCCAAAGGGAGTAAATTCATACCAGTTTTTGGGGGCAAATCCATGACTCCTCTCGTTGATTTCTTCCACATCCGAACTTTGTGAAAAAAGGTAAAATCCCTAAATCTCGTCCTTCGTGTTACTGCTTATTAGGCTACGATTTGTTTTACCACTTATTTATGCTTATTTATTCAAGAGAGGTCGATACTACTTTCCGTTGCCGATCTACACATGAGGAAGACTACTTGAAGAAATTAAAGGCCAGTTTTCACGTTTTATTCTACTTATGTTGGTCTCAGTTTTCTGAATGATGCTTGGGCTAATTTTGAGACCACCGTAGTCTTTGATGACAGCAGGGTTCAATGTAGTTTTCGTTATCAGCATTTTTGAAAACCACAGTTACCTGGTTTTGTAGAAATTTTGACCGTCTCAGTTATTGTTTCAACAATTTCCATTATCTTTGTAAATTCATAGGTCATGGTAATGAATCCCTTTGATATATATCTAAGATTGACATCTGAGTTCTTACACTTTTGTATTTTAACTATCTCGTAATAAGTTATGAGTCTAAATTTGACGCTTCTTAATGACTGTTATTCTTAAGAAAAGAAAGGAAGTAAGAATTATTGATAACATACTTGATTTGCTAGTTGATGATTTGGAAAGAGATAAAAAAATAGTAGTAGCTTGATGTATTTGATGATTAATGAAGAATCCTTATTAAACCATTAACAGAAGAAGAAAATAACAGGAAGTCATTTGTTGCGATTTACCCACACAAAATGTAAGCAGGATTATGGGAATTACTAGATAATTATTGGTAGAATATTTTCTTTTGGATCAAAAACAAAAAGGTTGTGTAATTGATATTACAATCTCAGATTGTGATTTTGATTCGAATTTTGGTTGTTGTCGACAATATCTCCAGACGAAATGAGCTTGGCACAAGATATGAATGAGATTTGACATGTTTTCTTGCTAAAATTTAAAAGCCAGAACTTGGACAAGATTCAAAAATCTCTAGTTAGAGATGATTATTAATAAAATGGATCTGGGTAAAGCAATTTTGACATTTTTATGATTGTTTTGCCCATTTCTATTTTCTGAATAATGAAGGCTATTGCTATATAAATTCAATTTTGGTTACCGTGTAACTATGCAAGTTGATTTGTTGCTAATTGACATGTTTGAACAAATAATCCTGTTTGAACAAATAATCACTGTAAGAACTGGTTCCAGTTTGAACAAATAATCCAGTTTGAAATTCAGTTTTTTTTTTTCTTAACTAATAAAAGAAAGATATGAGGAAGATATGCTTAAATGAAAGTTTTCACATGTTTCAACCTAGGATAACATAAGTACTTATTGAAATCAATCAATTGCATGCATATATTATACGATAAAATATATGATATGATCCTTGGGTCGCAAACTGGACTCAGTTTGCAAATGAGTCGCAAACTGGACTCAGTTTGCGACTCAGTCGCAAACTGAGTCGAGTTTGCGACTCGCAAACTGAGTCCCGTTTGCAACTCAGTTGCAAACTAGACTCGCAAACTGGACTCGTCGCAAACTGAGTCCAGTTTGAGAGTTGCAAACTGATTCCGGTTTGCAACTGAGTCTAGTTTGCTACTCAGTTGCAAACTGGAACCAGTTCAACCAGTTTGCAACTGGCAAACTGGACTCACTTTGTACCAAAACCAGTTTGTACCATATACTTCAAACTAGTGAACTTCAAACTATGATTAGTCACTTATTGACAGTTTCCTCCGTTTAAATATACTTCAAACTAGTGAATTCGGGACACAGTAATCAAACAATAATTTCATTGGTTAATTATTTCTCTTATGTAATGCACCATGTATCATATTTGCTAAGGTCAAGTCTTAATAGTTGTGCATATAATCTGGAACACGAAACCATGCGAGAATGGATTCAAATATGCGCCTTTTGATGATTATAAAATGGAGTTTGCATAGGCAGTGATAGCGTCAATACAGCACCCTTGCATGTGATTATAGCTTAAACATAAAAAGCATGTTTTCTTTAATAAATGCATTTAAGCACGTATTAGATGTTTTAATAAGTTTGTTCACTTCAGTTTTCAGTATACGTTTCACATCCGTTTTAATAAGCATTTGAGTAAGTGAAATAATATATGTAAGAATGTAAAACAAAATAGATAAACTGAAAAAACATCTACAAACAAAATTATAGTTCTTTTTAGTGATGGGATTTGAGTTTCAGCGAATCAGATGACAAATTGTTCAATTGTAAACCGAATCCACTGATTGCATTGCTAATATTGTAATAATGCATTTTCAATTGCTCTTCAAACTGATATATGTTTATCAATTGATTCAGGAATGCAACCAGTCTAAGAGACATAGAAATGTCAAATGATCCAACTAAAGCAATAATTATTTATCTACGGTATGTGAAATTGTATAAGAGCTAAATAACCAATTTCAATGAAGCATATTTAAAAACATCTATATTGTCATACATTAGATGCTGCAAGCATCAGCATCTACATCAAGTCACCTGCAAAGATCACCAAGTTTATGAAAACAAATTGGGTTAATCCACTCATGAGTCAGAATATTATAATAAATTGGCAACAAAAGGAAACAATATGGAGAAAAAAACTTAAAATGGAGCTTGATTGACTTATCTTGTTTTATTTTCTCAAAATCTTCGCATGACTATTAATTTAATATGAAAAAGTTACATTTCTGCGAATATCTGAATAGGTCCATAGTTGGTATATGTAGATAAAAAAAGTATAGTTGGTAACTAAAAAGTTATAAATCTCCACCACATAATAATATATAAAAATAATAATTTATAACCAAACAACACAATTGCACAAAATCTTGAACATATTGCCCCACTTTAACTACTAATATAATTGTCTATTTATAAAGCAGGTGAAAAATCTATGATGGTAGCTTAAGGAAACATATATCACCAAACATGGTAATCACATACATGGAAATCGAACTATATAGTACAAAAATCATCTGTATAATTGCCAAAATGGACTGCTTTACCCAAATCAGCAGTACTAATATAGTAAAATAATAAGAAATTTATTTTAAATGTGAAGAAAAAGCGGTGAAAATAATATGTGCTCTGTTGCATCACTCACATACCTAGCTAGTGTTCTATTGCAATAGGCGTGAATAAAAGATGCTGGTTCATTGTTGCAGTAGATTACTTCAAACTAGATGCATTTATTTATTTATTTTTATGTCGATTCAAACATGTTTGTTTGAAGTCGGTTAAGCTATCTTGAATATTTTTTCAAGTTCACTGAGTGAGATTAGTAGCAAATATGAAAATATAAAAATAAGGAAGAAATTTTATATGTGAAAACGCACTAGTACTGGTTTTATATCTGGTTTCAAATGGTTGTTGCACTGCCTTTACTGAATAGTTTTATATGAGAAAATTTTGTTGACTATCAGATGCGATATAAAGAAAAAGAGGAACTGGTGTTCATAAAGATATTATTTTCAATGTTATGTCCCCTTGGTTGCTCTTGTAGTCATGTTCGTCACCGCATGCCTGCGCTGCCTCTTACCGAGACATGGTTTTCCCTTTGGTCTATCAACTGTGTAAAACTGGACTCAGTTTGCAAATGAGTCACAAACTGGACTCAGTTTGCGACTCAGTCGCAAACTGAGTCGAGTTTGCGAGTTGCAAACTGATTCCAGTTTGCAACTGAGTTGCAAACTGATTCCCGTTTGCAACTCAGTTGCAATCTGGACTCGCAAACTGGACTCGTCGCAAACTGAGTCCAGTTTGCGAGTTGCAAACTGATTCCAGTTTGCAACCGAGTCCAGTTTGCGACTCAGTTGCAAACTGGAACCAGTTCAACCAGTTTGCAACTCGCAAACTGGACTCAGTTTGTACCAAACCAGTTTTAAAATTAATCTTTGATAATTTAAAAGGTTGCACCTGAAACAAATGTGCTGTAGCCAAGAATGCTTGGCTGTTTGCAATTTAATGCTTAGTTATCTCGACCAACTCTTGCTCCTCTTCTTTTTCTTCTTATAGGTAATGCTTAGTTATCATGGAACCCCTGTTTTCATTCGAAAATGGACTATCATGTTAACTTATGCGCATGCAAATTAGATATATACAAGTATGAGTTTTTTTGCTAGAAAAAAACTGCACTACAAAATGCTACTAGAAATGATAAATTTAGTGATAAAAAACATAGATTAGTAGCTACGAAGTCACAAATGCAATTTCGGAACTAAAACGATCACAAATTCAATAAATTTAATTGTTTAAAACATAACTCTTTAAACTTTAAATTAATACATAACTCAATAAATTTTAAAATATATCTGAATTTTGATTTAAAATTTATCTCGGTGTAAGTGAAAGCATGATATTCCCAGTAACTAAATCATTGCATTTAACTTAAAATACAAAATAGTAACTAAATGTTATTCATCTCGGTGTAAGTGAAAGCATGATATTCCCAGTAAACGTTGTTCCTTTCAGCATATTAACTATTATAGAATTTGCTAAGTTACTTATATTTGGTATACAATGTCATATTCAATTATCAGATTGGAAACATTGCATGCAAAGTACACTATACTAACCAATGGTATCCCAAATTTTATCAGACAAATGCTTATATTATGATTCCTATAGTGTAAAAGGTGCCAAAACTTGTAAAGTATGGGACTAACTATAAGGGATTTTTTTCTTTCTGAAAGCATCAATCAGTCCACGTTCATAATTTTTCAGTGAATACACAGCCATGTGTGTGTGTTTTTGAATCATAAGTTGAATCATTTTCCCTGGTCGAACTCTAAGTGATTTAAAACAACATGTATATAAGTTGAAAGTGAATACACAGCCATGTTATGGTGTTAAACATGTTGTTTTTAAATCCATTTTTGAATCATAAGTTGATCTTAAACTCTAAGTTGATCTTAAAAATGGAATTTTTTTTCCAGTGAATACACAGCCATGTGTGTGTGTTTTTGAATCATAAGTTGATCTTAAACTCTAAGTTACAGACTTTTTTTTCCAGTGATTTAAAACAACATGAACAACATGTATATAAGGTGTTAAACACCCAGTAGCAATGATATGAACATCATGTGTCTGAATCCAATTATCCAGACAACTCTAAAATGGATTTAAAAGGAAAGATAAGAGTTTATTGTACACATGGCTGTGTATTCACTTTCAACTTGGTTTAATGTACACATGACTGTGTATTCACTTTCAACATGGTTAGTGTCAAGAATTGTTAGTACTTCTAGAACTTTTTTTCTTTCCCAAAATGGCAATACTACTGTTTCTGTTTGCGCCTAGAATGTGGGGCTAAGTGAACATACTCTCAGAAGTTTGAGGCTAGTCTGACATAACTTTGTGCAAACTAAATCTGTTGTGCGTCCTTTATACATATAAACGCATGCACACATGCATTTGAGTCATGTACATTAAACCTGATATCTTTACATACATATAGTTTAAGCTGCTAAAATTAATAGTAAGAAATTTAAGTATTTACTCAGCATTCAAAAAGATTGATGAGTTGAAATTTGGTATCTTCATTGCACTGTGGAGGATCAATCTTCCTTAAACCTATGACCTGATTAGTTTTTAGAAACTCCTTCAGCAAAGCCTTGTGCAATTGGTTTGATTTCTCTAGTTTTTCTGAAACCCCTGTAACGACAAATACATTCAGAGAATAACCATCCGTCGTTGACCACAAAGAGAATTCTTTAACCGTTATACCCATTGAAGCAAAAACACGTATGAAATGAGAGAGAAGCATCGAATTGGTATTAGAAGTACATGTTATTTCATGCAACATTTGCCTCGGCCAATTAGTCTCTACATCAAGAGGATGAACCTCAAAATGGCCAACATCAATTGCTGGAAGATTAGCCGGGGTTTTTGCTAAATCCAAGAGTTTCATGTGTTTCAAAACATCCTTGAACCCATCAAATTGTACAATCCTTGCATAACTTGCAGGCATTTTATTGAAATGTGAACAAAGCTTTTGATAAAATGCGGGAGATCGAGAACCCATATAACATCCATATCTCTGTCAACTTTGTTGTCTATACTTTCCATTAAGAAATAGAATTTAGGATTCCTCTTTTTACGGCGAAACAAATAAAGCGGATCTGGAATTAACCGAATGATTGGAATGCAAGTTAAGTTGATCTAAGACAGCAAAGGGATGAAAGCAAAAATTAAATGTCAGTCAATGTTCCATGATACTAAATCACATGAGATGTAAGCATACAGATATATTTATTTAGAATCATACATGACAATTCCAAACCATGGCTGTGTAACATGACAATTCTAGTTCAGTCTTTTGATTTTTCTAGTTCAGTCTTTTGATTTAGACACTTTCAACTTGGTTGTGTATTCACATATTCTTTTTTTTTTACAGGTGTTGGAACAAGCGGCTCGACTACTGCAGTTTAGTTATCTCCAATTTTTTTCTTTAGAGCAAGAACTTCGTTCGAACACTATGCTTTGTATAAACTGTGTTATGCTTTGTGTATTGACTGAAATTATGCTTTGTGTATTAATTGAAGTTATGTTTTATGTATTAATTGAAGTTATGCTTTGTGTATTTTCTTTATGTACTGTTACATAGGTGCATCGTATTTTCTTTGTTGTGTATATATATCAATGGGTGAAGTAGCGTACATTAGATACGTATCTGGATGATCATTAGTAATTTGATACGCCTAACCCGTATCAAATTTACCAGTTTGATACGCGTTAAACCCGTATCAAATTTCAATTCGATACGCCTTAAAGCCTTATCAAAATTTCAATTCGATACGCCTTAAACCCGCATCAAATTATCAAATTGACAAGCCTTAAACCCGTATCAAATTTTCATTTTGGCACGCCTTAAAGCCGTATCAAATTTTCAATTTGGCACTCCTTAAACCCGTATCAAATTATCAACTTGGCACTCCTTAAACCCGTATTAAATTATCAAATTGATACACTTTATAGCCGTATCAAATTAGTGGACTGATACGCTTAAGGCGCACCAATTCACTAATTTGATAAGGTTGTAAGGCGTATCAATTTGATAATTTGATACGGGTTTAAGGAGTGCCAAATTGAAAATTTGATACGGGTTTAAGCAGTGCCAAATTGAAAATTTGATACGGGTTTAAGGCGTGCCAAAATGAAAATTTGATACGGGTTTAAGGCTTGTCAGTTTGATAATTTGATGCGGGTTTAAGGCGTATCGAATTACTAATTTGATACAGCTCTAGGGCGTGCCTAAGTAACAAACACGCATTAATTTGATATGGATCTGAGCACTGCCAAATTGCATTTGATACGGATTTTAGCACTGCCAAAATGAGCTTTTTGGTGTAGTGTAGCGGAAGAGAGTGTTCTTTTGACAGTGTTTCATACTAGAAATGGTTCATACAAATGGATCGTTATGTCATTCGGGTTGATGAATACACAAGATTTCTTTATAGACTTAGTAAATCAAATATTCGAGAACACTTAAACAAATTTCTATCGGTTTTTATAGATGATATATTGGTGTATTTGAAGGATGCAGAAGAGCATGAGATTCACTTTCAAATAGTGCTGGAAACTTTGTAGTAGCACCAACTGAAGGCTAAACTTTATAAGTGTCAGTTTTAGGAAAGGAAAGTGAAGTTCCTTGGTCACGTTGTTTCGGAAGAAGGGCTGCCAGTAGATCCACCTAAAATTGATGCTATCGTTAGTTGGAAGGAGGTCCAAAGCTTCTTGGGATTGGATGGATATGATCGAAGGTTTATCAAGGATTTTCCTCGGATAGCATCACCTCTTACTAAACTAATCGGAAGGATGATAAGTTTGTTTGGTTCAATAAGCATGAGGAAGCATTCCAAAATTTGAAACACTTGTTAACCAATGCTTCAGTGCTAGTAGTGTTGGAAGGAAACCAAAATTTGTTATGCTAAAGCTTGCGGGACAGGGTGGGGTGTTGTTCTTATATAGAATAGAAGGGTTATTGTCTATGCTTTCCGACAACTAAGACCTCATGAAGTCTGATACACAACTCATGATCTTGAGTAAGTTGCTTTTGTTTTTTCCTTGAAGATTTGGAGGTATTATTCATTGGGTGAAAGGTTCGAGTTGTTCAAGGACCATAAGTCCTTGAAATATTTGTTTTCTCGGAAGGAGTTGAATATGTGACAACAAAGATGGTTGGAGTTCTTGGAAACATATGACTTTAGTATACAGTACACTTCTAGGAAAGGAAATAAGGTTGCTGATGCACTTAGTAAGAAACATCAAGGGATGATGTCGGCTATGCTAAAAGAATGTAAGAACTTTGAAGCTTCGGTCACATGATGTGAAGATCAAGTTGACAGCCAATTCTATTAAAAGTATGTCGATGGTGTCGTTCTTAGATGTCTGACCAGCTTTGATAGTGAAGACTGCTTCTAGGCAATAAGAGGACCCTTCATTGGCCAAAAGGATTGGAGATCTTAGAGCAAAAAGGAAATGTGATTGCCTTGGAGAGTTCACTCTTGACCAGAACGGTTGGTTATAATGGACGGAAGGCTACATATTTCCAAGGTTGATGATCTTAGGAAGAAGTTCTTAGAGAATGTCATTGTTCCAAGTTCTTGATACATCGCGACATGAA
Organism: Allium sativum; assembly: GCA_030737875.1. Taxonomy (NCBI): domain Eukaryota; kingdom Viridiplantae; phylum Streptophyta; class Magnoliopsida; order Asparagales; family Amaryllidaceae; genus Allium; species Allium sativum. Next base: position 969,705,231 of record CM060920.1, read on the forward strand.
GAGAAGCATCTTTTGGGAAGGCATGAAGAAGGATGTTGGCTTGTGGGTAAAAAATGTCTAAACTGCCAGTAAGTGAAGGCCGAAAATCAGAAGCCTAGTGGTGTGTTGCAAACATTAGACATTCTAGTTTGAAAATGGTTTGATATCCACGTATTTTTCGATGGATTACCGAAATCAATAAGAGGGAACAATAGCATTTAGGATATCGTAGATAGATTAGTCAAGAGTGCCCATTTCATTCCTGTAAGTCCTACCAGGAAGGCAATAGTTTTGACTGAGTTATTCATGAAGAATACAATAAGGCTTCATAAAGTTCTTATTAGTATTGTAGGCAACATGGATCCATTGTTTACAAGTGAATTTTGGTAAGGTTTGCAGGAGGAAATTGAATGAAGCTCGACATAAGTGGTGGTTATCACCCACAGATAGATGGGAAAACCAAAAGAATGAATAAGGTACTAGAAGATTTGTTGAGAGCTTTTGTTTTGGACTTTGTGGTTCTTGGGAGGATTATTTGCATTTAGTGGAATTTTTCTATAATAACAGGCTATTATAGGAATGACGCCTTTCGAAGCTTTATTTGGAAGTCCATGTAAATCACCTTCATTTTGGTTGAAAACAGGCGACCGACTATTTTTTGGCCTAGAATTCATGAAAAATGCCATGGAAAGATTGAATTCATTCGAGGTTGAATGAAGGAAACTCAATATAGTCAGAAGAGTTACGCAGATAGAATGTATAAGGATTTGGAATTCTCTGTCAGAGAAAGGATTTTCATCATGGTCTCACCGTTGAAAGGTGTGTTCCATTTCAAAAAAGCATAAAAGCTTGCACCAAGGTTTATTTGGCCTTTTCTAGTACTGGAGTGAATTGGAAAGCTTGCATATCGGTGGAACAGAAGTCTATAATATGTTTCTTGTATCGCACTTGCGGAAGTATGTACACGACCCTAGTGCTATCATTGATCTGAAAGGATTGGAGAGGTTGATGGTAGAACATGATTTGACTATCATAAGACAACCGGATCATGTTGTGGATAAGGATAAGAAAATTAAGACCCAAGACGGTTATAATGGTGAAAGTTCAGTGCAGCACTGATGAAAGGGACCATACTTGGTAGACGGAAGAATGAATTAGAGGAGCTTTTCCTGATCTGCTTTCGGTATGAAATATAATACTCTATAGATTAGTTACTAGTAGGGTACGCTAGTATATGTTTGTTAGCTTTGCTTGCTAGGTTGTTATGATTGCTTTGCTCATTTTAGTCCTTGACTGGATTTTGAGGACGAAATTATTTAAGGAGGGGAGACTGTAATAGCCCTAAATTAGATAACATTATTCATGAATATGATTGATTAAAATAAATGGGAATAATGGGAAAGGGCGTATAATAGGGAAAAGTGGTAACTTTCGGCTCATATATATATATATATATATATATATATGTATGTATGTATGTATGTATGTATGTATGTATGTATATCATTTTGTTTTCTCATTCATTGCTAAAAATCTAAAGAAAATTAAGGAGGTAGTACATTAAATCTAGGAAAGAAACGGATGAAGGAAAGCTAGGATTTAAACCTTCGAAACTATACCAACAAATCTTACTACCTCTAAGTTATTAAGGTGAATAATACTCTTACCTACAAGTTTCAGTTACTAGGAAAATATCTGAATGTGTTATGGGTTACATGATGGTTTTTCATGGTTGAAATGTACGGTGTTAATCACTAGCTATGTTTGTTGTGGATTATGCACGGAAAATAAATAATAATGGGTAGGTTTCGGGTTAAAACCTATAGATGAAAATATTTAAATACCATGGAATTTTGATATAACCTTTATTGTATGATTTGGATGATGGATTTCAATTTTCATGCCCCTCAAAGCCAAGAACATAGTCATTACATATAAAACCAATATTGCGTATATCCACATCTAGGTCTTTGCATATTAAGAAAAGATATGTCGACCTCCGATAGGATTTGAAACCGCTATCGGGTTGGTGACAACTTGGGTTTTCAGGTTGAAGGATTTAACTACCTTTTCAACTATAAATGAATGAACTACCTAAGAATCAAACATTATATGATTAACATTTCCAGATATAATAATTGTAAATTCCAATACTTCCTTAACCGAGTCTATGAGCAGTGGTCTATTAGAGATTGGAACCGCCTATATAGCATAGACCTTCCTACCTTGACTTCATTTAGAAAGTTTTATACACTTGTTCTTGAAATGTCCTTCCTCAAATCAATCATATTAATTTCTTTTGAATTCTTCTATCATCATGCTTACTCTATAGTCAGTGGAAACATGGCCTTTTTCGCACCTATGACAAATTATCCATGCACTCTTCATATTTTTTTTCAATATTATTATTAGCCTAACATCCCTCATTCTTAGCTCGTCCTTGCTTTGGTGTTGATTCAAACTACTTCTTTTACTTTTCTTTGCCCTAACTTGTTGCAGTTTGCAATAATTCCATCTCGATAATACTTCGTAAGTAGCATCCATCGAGATCTGGGCCAAAGGCAACTATCTCAAGGGTGAATTCAGACCTTTGACAAATTCTAATGTATTTTATGTCTAACTCATCATAAACATCTTCAACTCTATAAAAAAATTAGTGTACTTAATTATTGTGGATTTCCCTTATTTTAACCGGATGCCTTTCCAACTTTAGGCTAACTTCTACATTCAACGGTGAATATTTACTCAAAGAGAGTTTTGAGCCCATCTCAAGTGGACACCACTATTAGCACCAAAATTATCAAGAAAATGTCGAAATCCAAAACCAAGGTAAAGGCATGCTAAGACCTGCAGTTCTTCAGCAAATGTAAAGCTAACTCATCAATATATGCTTTTGGAATTAGCGATGAAGAGGCAAAGGATTTTTCTTCTTCAAGAAAAGCCTCTGTCGACATAACCCAAAGGGAATAAGCACCAAATTTGACATCTCCAAGCATGAAGAGCTAGTCTTAGTATACCTACCGGATTACCCAAATGGGAAATACAGAAAAGATTGAGCCTCCGCCAGTTAACCATCGAAAGAGACACATGTATAAGAAAGCAAGGTCACATGCAGCACCGTGAGATGAGAGCTCCAGCAGGATCACCTATTTAGCATTTAACTATAGCTTCTTCCTCAGGAACAACCCTTACAAAAGTTTCTAGAATAGTCCCATAGCTACTCCTCTGAAGAATAGCGAAAAGCACATCCTCGAAGCCTCCATGGGAACTTCTTCCAAAAAGCAGGACAAAGCCCGTATACAGGAGAAGGGCCAATCCAAACATATAAATATGACCATAGGGGTCCATAATTATTTAATTATTACTTTATTATTGTCATAAATATACAGGTTTCCTATATATTGGTTATGAAACAAAAGAATCCGATCGAGATATCATTTGAAAGATTACGAAAGGTCATAATCATCATTTAGATAAACTCTGAGATTAAGACATATGTATCCCTCTAAATTATTGCTTACCGATGGTTACTTGAGGTCACTCAACCTAGTAGGGTTCAAGGTCTTACTCTAACTACCCAATAGGTCCTTTGTTAGTCCAATCGAAATAACTTAAACCTATAATCAAACGATGGTTTCTAAAGATTCCTTAATAAATAAAAGCTCAATTTACATATCCAAAACACCTAAAGATCCTTTGCATATCTCACCGAGAGGATATTAATGGAACCATGAAGTTATTCCTAACAGGAGTTTTAAGTTCTCTAGATCACAACACTGAGGGCTATTGGTCTATTCGAAAGGTTATTACTGAAACCACTAGAAAATATGACTCAACAAGGAACACAAGCTATTTCCAGATGGTCTACTATTCTCTATTCTACCGATATCTTATTTCCTACAGGGATTAATTTTTAGAAATCACCGGTAGTATATTACAGGAATTTGGTTACTGAAACGGTACTTGAACCAGATTCACTTCTATCACAAGCAAGGGATTCTACTGGAAAACATCATTTGGGGGTTTCAACCATAAATCTGGCTAACAACCTCCTTGTCATTATCCTCTACAGTTACAGTTCACTAGTCTAGAACCTCCTTCTTTAGATGTCATGGAACGACCTACCTTTACATCCATGCTTGAATCCAAGTTCTCCAAATATTCAATCATAATCATTAATCTAAGCCTTGTTCTTAATAAAATCCCCAACTACAAAATATAAGCGTTTGCATATGTTTTACAAGTTGTTGCATAATTTAGGGAAGTCGAAAGGTCAAGGTGTCGCTACTTCTAGTAGCACTACAACATCTTACTGTGGAATTAGGACCACTACTGCATACCTCAAATACTATTTAAACCACTCCAGCATGCCTTTAAAGTTGGGAATTCCTCTAGGTGATAGGTTCCTTGCATTTGAGCTTTCATCCATATTAACTATCTGCAGGTGTTAGACTATTTTAGCGATAGCTAAATTACCTAGTGTGTTTGCAAGTGCTTTCTTATATTCTTTTAAAAGGTATAGATACTTATATATAGGGCTTTTTTGGAAAAGATTTCAGAACATTTTCAAATACAGCAAGTACGCCCTCGTACGTATATTTATCCTACTTCTTAATACATAACCTATGCTATGATATCACATTTAACAACCCACCTCAAAATGATCCTAGATTCTGACCTAGTAAAGGTCCATTAGAACTTAGAACCATCCAATACTGGTTGTTAGGTTAATGAAATTTAGAAACAACACTCAATACATACAGTTATTTATTTGCTTTAGAATATATAGTGGAATGGATGAATTATAGTAATAAAACTGTATCAATAATTAAAACCGTCTCAAAATGAAATGGCACACTTTTATATACTTCATTGCATTTAACACAAACTCCATAACTTATATCCTTAAATTAATAATTAGTAGTAACAACAACATAGTTTGAAATTTGGCTACATGAATATAACACCATATGAAAACGATAACAAATAAACAGCTGCCACAACTAGCAACTCAACCTTTGCTCCTCAAAACAATTCCTATCTCCCCTAACCTATTTTGTTGAAATAAGGAATATTCAGGATAACAAAATTGAGTGAAAATAACCTCAATTTTTTCTATAATAGTGAATTTGGGTAGTATTATTTGGATAAGCCATATGTCATAAGTAATTAAAGTCTTATATACACATATCTCACTGCAATCCTAAAAGGCTTTTTAAGTCTAGCTTCTCCACCATTTCTGTTCATGGTGTTGAAGGGGGCCTTATCAAAGCCAGACGTGGCCTCTAGCAAGGTGACCCACTCTCCCTCTCTTTTTCATGCTTGTAGCAGATGTCCTTAACCAAGTGGTTAGACTCGCTACCATAGCCACATCCTCAACTGAATCCAATCGATACCCAACCTCCCTACCTCTACCAACATTCAATTCACTAATGACACTATTCTCTTCACCCCTACCTACAAAAATATCCATAGTCTGAAAGTATTGCTCTACACCTGTGAACTCATCTCGTGTCTATCCTTCAATTTCTTAAAAAGTTCAGTCATCATGCTTGGCGGTGCTGATTCATTGGGCCCTTCTATTGTCGATGCACTAAATTGTCGTTTCGGTAACTTTCCCATTCCCTATCAATGTGTCCCTATTCGACCCACTAAGATAAAGGAAGTGATTGGTTTCCCTTTGTAGCCAAATTTGAATCCGGGCTAGCTAGTAGGAAAGCCTCGTCTCTCTCTGCCACTGGTCGCCTGATCCTTATCAAATATGTCCTCTCGGCACTGCCATTATATTGGTTTTTCGTTCATTGCGCCCCATACTAGTTTACCACTAAAATTGATCTTCTTGGACACTCTTTTCTATGGCACGATGGACATTCCAGACCGCTCGTTAACTGAAATACTGTATGTAACGATACTGAATCTGGTGGTCTAAGGATTCCTGATCTTCGCACCCTGAACCTCGCCCTGCTTTCAAAATGGATCTGGCGATGCCTATCTCCAGGAGAATTCATCCAGAAATCGGGTCATGAGCTGCACTACCTTCCCTTGTCTAGACCTTCGCCTTTCTGGAGTGGCGTCCTCTGTACCCTCCCCACACCAAAAACCTCTTCTCCTTCCATATTAGTAATGGCCTCTCCTGCTCTTTCTAGCATGACGCCTGGCTCTTAAATTGCCCTCTTGCCCACTTTTATCCTGCCCTTTTCTTGATCACCCCTTATCCCATGATCTCCATCCATGATGCCACACACAGGGGAACAGCATGTATCGCCCCTCATTCTTACTTCTCCGCCAACAATCTCGACTAATTTTTATAAGTTATCCAAATCCTCTATACTACTACTTTCTCCTCTGACCCGGACAAGGTTGCCTCAGCTACACTCTCAATTTTTCATTTTCGGTCAAATCTTGCTACAGCTTCCTCTCCTTCCCTGGTAGGTCGTTCTCTTTCTCTAGGCTCTGGAAGATTTCGGCGCTGCCTAGAGTCCGCTTCAACCTATGGTGTCTAGCTCAAGGAAAAATCAGTATGAAAGACAAAATTATTCGAAAGAATATTCATGCTAATCCCAGATGCGTTCTTTGTCTTCAGACCAATGAGTCAATTCAGCACCTCTTCCTGGACTATGATTTCAGCTACTACATGTGGTCCTTCAATTTTGCTCACATTTTTGGCTCTGTCCGATCTTTCTTCCACCCATTTGAGCATTGGCAATGTTTTCCTCACTCTACAGATCTAGACTTCTTCATTGCAGCCTTCTCCTGGTCCATTTGGCTGGAAAGGAACCGTCGTTGTTTCAATAGCCTCCAGAAATCCACTTTTACCCTCTTCCACAAGATTACTCACATCTTCTCTATCTGGACATGTGCCAGCGCGCAGCATCCCTTCAGGCTCTGGCTCACTAACATTGACATCAACTCCGATGAATCGGTTGGAAGCTCCAAGGTGGTGGGCGTCAGTTATAGGAGAATCTACCCGTGCCCATGGTGACAAGCTCATCCAGCTCTTCTTGTGACTCGCCTTGGTCGTTGCGTCCTGTCTTTTAGCTGTTTTCAGATTTAGGCTAACTCTGCTTTTAATGGGCCAATTGTTTGGGCTGATATTCATGTTTATTAACTTTGTTCTGATGTACTTTGTTATGCTTCTGCTCTTTGTGTATTATTATTGTACCTCTTAAACACTACTTAGCCATTTTTGGCAAGGCTATCGGTCTGGCCTGTTGACCGAGACTTGCTGTTTGCTATATTACTATTAATCGGCTGTGTAGTCCTGTAATACACAATCGTCTAGCTCTGAATAAAAGTCTAGTTATACAATTTAACCTACACTAGTGGTTATAATGTAATAGAAGACAGATAGAATAATTAGTACCTCTTTAATGGAAATTAGGTGTATTATGACCATCTAGACCTATATAAAATAGGCAGGTGTCTATCATTTATGACCTATCCTGAGGCGGATCCCTACAAGGTCATCACCAGCTAACATCGTATGAAATCCCATAAGGTCACTTACTACTTCTTAGCAGGTAAAGGGAGAACCGTAGTACAAAAAATTAATACCTTTAACTCAAAGCGAACCCCTCCAAGATTTCAATTTCTATCATAAACAAACATAGATATATGATATAGCCTAATCCACGATGTCTCATATTAGTTCGACAATTCGTAGATACTAGTAGTAAGATGGATTGGGTAGACTTATCCTATAAAATTAGGGGTAACTTCGCAGTCACTTGGGTTGTTTATTATAGGGGTGCCCAACATCAATCTCAATGTTGGTAGCTATGTTAGTTAGTCAATCTTCAACATAACAGTAATTGACCTCGCATCCCTATAACATTAGCATACTTTATATAGATTAACTACATACATATATACATATATATATATATTATCCCACATAATGACAAATTAAAGCCATGTAAGGTAACTTGTTATTTTGCCTCTAATTACAGAGTAAAAATCCATAATTATAATTAATTATTATCCTGATAATTTAATACTAGCATGATACAATTAACAATAGGTAATGTGATCCATATATTATACACAATATGTAACACCCCACCTCCACCAGGGTAACTCTTGCAAGCACACTAGCTTCGGAGGGGCGTTTAAACAAGGTAAACATGCATGCAGATATCACAAGATAGAACATATAAGTAAAACAGAGTAGTAAAGCAGCGGATAAAACTAGCATTTCAAAACCATAGTTAAGTTACAACAAAGTCATTATTTCCCAACAAACAAAGTCTAGATAAAAGCATAAACTAAAAAACTGAAATACATAAAGTACTATCCCCAAAGTGAAGTGATAAACCATAGGTAGCTCAATGTCCAAAACCGTACATGAGCAAATCCAGTAAGCAAGCTATAAAGATCCAAGCTAAGCTCCAATGTTCCCACCCTGAGGACCTAAGGGGGGGGGGAAACGGAAGAAAAGAGGCGAAAGAAAATAGGTCAGTCAAAAAGACTGGTAAGCCCTAACTACTATCAGTCCATGAACTAGTAAAGTTAACTGGCATGAGAAGCTGAGATGAACATAAGGATAACAACATACTGGCATGATGATTAACTAACAAGATAGATAAAGGTGTCATTGCATAATCAAGGTTAAGTTTTGCACCACTGGTGTACTAGCATTCTAACATGTCAAGTAAAAACAAGAATTGATCCCTTGGCCCAAGCTTGGCCCAATATCATGAGGTGACCTAAATCAAGGTCCAACTACACGGTCTAGTTGATCGGCTCCCTATAAGCCTATCTCGTCAAGTGTCAGTGTCATACGACCCAAACATGAAATGTAGTTAAACTGCGCTAGGTACACCCTAGGGTGTATCAAGTCCTAGGGTGTCAACCTCAGACACAAATTCAAGTATGCACAGTCTAGATCTACTGGTACCTGTGCCTGATTCTCCAACGTCGGACTATGTGCACGACCATAGTCCGCCTGGACCTACACCGGCGTACCTACACAGCCGTCGTTTTGGTCGCTTACATGTCAGCCCAGTAATCGTGCCCACCCTAGCCTAGTCCTAGGGTCTTATGATAATATCAAGAGGGTTACTGCTGAAAAGGACCACGCAACTAGGGTTTCTTAATGGGTTAAATGTGGGTAACCCAATCCAAACGTGGATTAAATTGGTTAAGTGTACCCAAGATTCATGACTTAACCCCGATTAACCCATCAAGCCCAAATTGGTTAAGTATTAAGTGGACCACGACTTAACCCTAACCAGGAGGCATTCATTAACTTAATGTGCTTTAACCTCTCACATTAGACCCTGTTGTGGTTACTAGTTAAGCCGGGCGGGTCCGGGTAGCTTTACACCACAACTTGGTCTAACTTCGGGTTCGAGCACAACATGACCAACTTCTCACATTGGGTCCTATTGTTTGTAGCCACTAGTTGAGCCGGGCGGGTCCGGGTAGATTTATGCTACAAACTCAACCCAACCTCGAGTTGGCCACACTCATATTTTCTAAGTGTCATGTCCATTATGTTTCCAAAACATAATTACATATCACGTCATGTTATAAAAACCATGTTCATGTCATAATGTTACCCAACCCCAACGTAATCCCGTCGTTTACATAATCGCAACAACGCATAAAGATAAAATAGGGAACTTGGCATAATCATGACAAAAAGGGGTTGAAGCCACAAGTTTAACATGATGGCATATGAAATGTACATATGTTCATATACTTGCATATTGCATTATTAGGCTTCAAAAGTATGCATAAAACCAAACTTAGCATATAAGTGATACATGGTGACAAATGACATGTAGAAGTTGCTAGAAGTTCGCATTCAACCTCACATGCAAGTTATCATAAGGGATATGATAACTTCCATGTTGCCAAAATGCAACCTTTAACATAAAGCTTGAAGCTTTAAGCTCACAAACTCAAGTTTAACTTGCATAACATGATAACATGATCATTGTAACAACCCGCACCTCCGTTCATGCAAGATATTGTCCCCAACTTAGCCACCGTATAGGTGTGGGGTTTTGTTCCTCAAAAGGCCTCGGCATTAGTAAGAGATGGGTTCTACTATATAAGTACCCACTTCACACACGATTCCACGATGTGGGACTTAGGGGTGTTGCATTCTCCCCTCCTACAGAGCTCAACGTCCCCGTTGGCTCACAAACACCTCACCCAGGCGTTGTGGTCCACACAGGAGCCACAATTCCGGCTGGGTATTGGCTCTGATACCACTGTAACAACCCGCACCTCCGTTCATGCAAGATATTGTCCCCAACTTAGCCACCGTATAGGTGTGGGGTTTTGTTCCTCAAAAGGCCTCGGCATTAGTAAGAGATGGGTTCTACTATATAAGTACCCACTTCACACACGATTCCACGATGTGGGACTTAGGGGTGTTACAATCATCCCAAACTTGCATAACATAGCAACATGTGTCATACGTAATGATCAACCAAACTTGCATATCACAATGATCAACCAAACTTGCATATCATAATGATCAACCCCAAACTTGCATATCATAATGATCAACCCCAAACTTGCATCATTCATTTAACTTTAGAGTTCAAAAATGAAAGTAGAAAAGGGCTTACAATGATATGAAGACACAAATGAATATTTATTAAAAGATTGAGACGAAGCCCTTATGCAATCACCAAAAATCCCAAATATGCAAGCTCCAAATGAAAAACCCTTGAGCCAAATCACTAAAAACCCTTGCTTTGAAATAGAAATGTTGCAACTTGACTTGAATGCAAGCTAAGAACACCCATACAAGCTTGAATACACTTGTATGAACTCAAAATCTCTCATATAAATAACTTAGAAATTTTAGCATGAGAGTGGAGGCCATGAGAGGAACAATTTTGGCATAGTTTAGTTGTAGGGTTGAATAATGATGACTTAGGCTAGGCTTAGGGGTCTTTTTATAGAAGATTAGGATAGTATTAGCCATAGGATTAACCCTAGATTCAATCCAAGCCATCAAATCCCGTCATAAGCCTCCAAAACAGGTCCAAACAGCCAAAACAGGTGCACTAGGCCGACCTGGCCGACCAGGGAGGTCAACCCCCAGGTCGACCCTAGGGTCGACTCCCCAGTCGACCTGGGGGGGAGGTCGACTCCCCAGTCGACCCCCTGGGTCTGGCGGGAATTTTCCCGCCACTTCTGATTTTCTGAAATTTGAATCTATTTTGAATTTGAATTTTTCGTGAAACTTCGCGAGGCCATATCTTGGTCATACGGACTCCGATTTTCGAAAACTCGAACTCTATTTCGCGTATTTTTCCGAGACGAACGCAATGGCACAGCCCGTTTCCCTTGATTCAGATTTTACAGTTTAATTCTGCCTTGATTTATGTTATAACATGTTATTCAAAAATACGGGTTGTTACATTCTCCCCTCCTTAAAGGATTTCATCCCCGAAATCTCCAAGTTAGGAAGAACGTATCCTACCATCCATCATCCATCTATTCAAAACATCATCCACGTGCAGTCATTGTCCTTAAAGGATTCTAAATGTTGTATGATCATATGCAAAGGTGTGTGTATATGTACTTATCTAATGCGAAAATCAGGCGGTTACTGATACAGTAAACCTCCTTAATGCATATGTATGTTAGTGAAATGAGTCCATATGTATGCAAATTCCTAACATAATTTATAATCTCTACATGAGTGCACATAACATTCATCCATATGCAACATCCACGCGATAGCATAACAAGTTTCATCCATGAATAAGCATAAACACTCATGCATATGCAATATGAAAGTGTGTGAGCCGATCTTAGTGCCTAATGTGTATCATGCATCCACGAGTATCCACTTGCAAACACTTGCAACCACTTGCAACCATCAAGCATAACATGTTTCAAATACATGTTTCATCCAAAGGGTTTCTACCTAAGGTCCTCATGACAAGATTAACAAGATAACTAGACAAACAAGGTAAACATGGATGGCAAAAGAAAGATAGGAAAAGAGATCGAGAATGTACCCTCAAAAAGGAATGGATAAAGCCCACGCATCTTCTCCTCGGTTTCCCAAGTAGCATTTCTCTCATCCTCTCCCCATTGCACTTTGACTAGTCGAACCTCTCTGTTTCTCAACTTCCTAATCTCTGACCCAAGGATGCGGGTAGGAGCTCGTCAAATAGTCGCATCACGATCTACCTCCACTTCTCTAAGCAAGCTCGGCTCTACCACCTCTGCGGTCTCATGAAGGCACTTCCTCAAATGTGACACATGGAATACATCATGTACCCCACTAAGTCTCTCAGGTAGATCCACTCTATATGCCATCCGTCCAATCCTTTCCTTAATGGGAAACGGTCCTACAAGCCTTGGAGCTAACTTCCCAATGGACCCAAAGCGGACAATATTCCGTAATGGGGATACTTTGACAAAGACCATGTCCCCAACATCAAACTCTAGATCCGTCCTCCTCTTATCCACGTAAGATTTCTGCCTGTCTTGTGCTGCTTTCATCCTTCTTCGAATCAAATCAATCTTCTCCGAAGTCTCTCTAACTATATCAGGCCCAAGCAAGATCTTATCCGTAGATTCCCACCAACATGTAGGTGATCGGCAAGGCCTTCCATAAAAAGCTTCGAAAGGAGCCATACTAATACTAGACTGAAAGCTATTATTATATGCGAACTCCACCAATGGAAGATGCTCTTCCCATGTACCTCCAAAATCCAAGATACAAAGCCTCAAAAGGTCTTCTAGAACACGATTCACCCTCTCGGTCTGGCCGTCCGTCTGAGGATGATATGCGGTGCTCAAACACAACTGAGTCCCCACTGCTTCTTGCAAACTCTTCCAAAACTCGCTAGTGAAGATAGGATCTCGATCACTCACTATGCTAGAAGGTACCCCATGCAATCGAACTATCTCTCGAAGATAAACTGAAGCTAGCCATGGAGCAGTCCTCTTGCTCTTCACAGGTATGAAATGGGCGCTCTTAGTAAGTCTGTCTACCACAACCCAAATTCCCGTATTACCCTTCCTCGATCTCGGTAACCCATCAATAAAATCCATCGAGACGCTATCCCACTTCCATTGCGGAACTTCCAATGGGTGAAGCAACCCGCCGGGTTTCTTTTGCTCCGCTTTCACTTGTTGGCGCACCAAGCATCTAGCAACATACTCGGCCACATCTTTCTTCATACTGGCCCAAAAGAAAACTCGCTTCATGTCTTGGTACATCTTGTCCCCACCGGGATGAATGGTCATCCTAGAACGGTGTGCATCATCAAGAATAGCCTTCCTCAACTCCTCATTTTGCGGTACACAAAGTCTACCATCTCTACACAAGCACCCCCTATCGTCTAGGGTGTACCTACTCAAATGGTTGGATGACTCCCCCCTTATGAGCCTCTCTACCAGCTCAACCAACTGTGGGTCGTCCCGTTGCGCCTCACCAATCCGTCCCAAAAGAGTAGGCCTGACCTCCAAGGATGCTATCAAACCGAGTATATAGTCAACGGAAGGTCTGAAATCAAACATCGACATAAACTCCAAGCTTCGTTGTCCCACGAACAATGGACTCAAGGACAACCTTTTTCTACTCAAGGCGTCCGCCACCACGTTACCCTTGCCAGGGGTATACGCTATCTCGAAATCATAGGATGCTAAGAACTCCATCCACCTTTGTTGTCTCAAGTTCAAATCCTTCTGAGAAAACAAGTACTTCAATGATTTGTGGTCAGTGAACAATTCGAACCTCTCTCCCAGAAGGTAATGGCGCCAAATCTTAAGCGCAAAAACAATAGCGGCCAACTCTAAATCATGGGTAGGATAATTTTTCTCATGCGCCCTCAACTGCCTTCCACCGTAGGCTATTACCCTTCCCTCTTGCATTAAGACTGCGCCCAGTCCTGTCCTACAAGCATCGGTATAGACAACAAATGGCTTACTCCCATCTGGCAACACTAAGATTAGAGTTGTGGTTAAAGCTCTCTTTAACCGTCGGAACGCGTCATCGCAATCTACGTCCCATGCGAAGACTAAATTCTTCTTTGTCAAGCGAGTTAATGGGGCTGATATCTTCGAGAAGTCCTTGATAAACTTCCTATAGTAGCCAGCCAACCCCAAGAAACTCCTTACCTCGGTAGCATTCTTCGGAACCTTCCAATCTTGGATGGATACTACCTTCGCGGGATCCACAGCTATGCCTTGCTTAGAAACTATATGTCCAAGAAACCGAACCTCCCATCTCCAAAAATGACATTTGGAGAACTTGGCTTTCAACTGATGCGCCCTAAGCGTATCCATCACTTCCTTGAGATGCCCAGCATGCTCTTCCTCATCCTTTGAGAAGATCAGAATATCATCCACGAAGACAACAACAAACTTGTTAAGGAACTCCCTGAGCACCCTACTCATCAAGTCTACGAAGTAGGCGGGTGCATTAGTCAATCCGAATGGCATGACAAGCCATTCAAAGAATCCATCTGGAGTCCTAAACGCAGTTTTATCAATGCTATCCTCAGCTACTCTAAGCTGATGGAATCCGGTGGCTAGATCAAGCTGAGAGAAAACAGAAGCACCAACCAGTTGATCAAAGAGATCATCAATCCTTGGTAAAGGGTGCCTATTCTTCTTTGTCAGCTTGTTCAACTCTCGATAATCAACACATAGACGAAGCGAACCATCCGCCTTAGTAGCGAATACCACCGGAGTACCCCATTCAGAAATGCTTCGTCTAATAAAATTCTTCTCAAGCAACTCCTTGATCTGCTTACTAAGCTCCCTTCTTTCTCGAGGGGCCATGTGCCTAACGGGCAATGATACTGGCTTGGCATTATCAACTAGATAAATGCGAAAATCTATCTCTCGTTTTAGGGGGTAACCCCTTAACTTCCTTAAAGACATCAGGATAGTCTCGGACCACCCTTACAGATTGCAGATCATCGATGGACGAGTCGAGAGATTCAAGATAACATAACATGACGGGACCTCTAGAGTTACAAGAAATTTCTAGGGTATTACCGAGGCGAGTCATGAGCCTCACCACCCTATGATCACAATCGAGAATGGCTCCATAACTGGACAACCAATCCATGCCCAAGATCAACCCATACCCCATGAATCCGAGAACATAAGCATTACACGTGAATTCTACGGCCAAGACAGAAATCTTCAAATCCACACACAAACCATAGATAGATGGGCGGAACCCCCAATTGGATTTGAAACACTAACGGGACCTCAACTAGACTAGTAATTAGGTGCAAAACTTTCAAAAAGATCAGAAATAAAACTATGCGATGCGCCAGAATCAAATAAGGTACGAACAGGAAAATCAGAAATATAAACGAGGCTTTCTACAGAAATACTACCTCGATCAAAAGCTGGAAGAGTGAGGAGAGCCTGCAACTGCCCCCCAAAGGGTCCTACTTGTTGAGTTTGTCCTTGCTTCTTGGGGCAATCCTTGCTAAAATGTCCAGATTCTCCGCACTGAAAACACTCGCCTAACTTCCTCTTCTTCTTCCTGCAATCTTTGGCTATGTGCCCAACGATCCGATAGAACTTGCACTTCCTTGTTTCCCTGGTCTTGTTGTCATTGCGATTGTTGTTGCCCTTGACCTCCTTCTTGCCACTCTTATCTTCCTCTTGAAGTAGGGTCGTATTCACCAAATTCTCGAAGGTCGCCCCCAGGGGTATATGAGACATGGACAAACCGCGCAATGGCTCATTCAATCCTAGAGCAAAGTGTAGGGCCTTCTTCCGAGCTGTATTTACCAATTCTAGACCGAACTGAGCAAGTTGATTAAACTTGTCCACGTATTCCCTAACGATCATGTCCCCTTGCTTTAGAGATAGGAACCTCTCCATCTGAAGGTTCTCTTCTGTCGATGATAGAAACTTTAGTCCAAACCTTCTCCTAAAGTCATCCCAAGTCTCAATTGGTCTAGTAGTGGTGGTGACTACCCACCAATAAGCAGCTTCCCCTTTCA
The DNA here is from genome assembly GCA_030737875.1 of Allium sativum. Taxonomy (NCBI): domain Eukaryota; kingdom Viridiplantae; phylum Streptophyta; class Magnoliopsida; order Asparagales; family Amaryllidaceae; genus Allium; species Allium sativum. The sequence goes on from CM060920.1 coordinate 969,721,166, forward strand.
ATAGCCATACCGCCAACAGAACTTTCCTACGATCTTCCACATCAAGGATAGCAAAGAGGTCTTCAGTTTCCTTTAACCAGTTTCTTGCCTCCACAGAAGTTTCTGTTCCGACAAAATTCTTGCAACCCATCGCCTTAAAGTCTTTGCAAAGCTCCGCGAAATTCGCTTGTGTATGCTGAGGGGGAGGAGGAATATCTGCGGGGCCGGCTTCATTCGCCCTTGCCTCAATGTACCTTCTAAACCAAATAGGTAATGGTACACCCCCCGAGATGGCAAAATTATCGGCCATACTGAAACGAAGGAAAAAGATGGATAAATTCAGAACGAAGAAACGAAGGAAAGTGCTAATGGCTTTTGGGGAATAGCCTTTTAAAATAAACTAGAATTTTCTTGGAAAATACTTAATTGGTTTTGATAATAGTTTTTCAAAAGGTAAGTTTTTAAAAACCTTTTGCTCAAATCTTGTAAACCTTATGCTCTAATACCAAATGTAACACCCCACCTCCGCCAGGGTAACTCTTGCAAGCACACTAGCTTCGGAGGGGCGTTTAAACAAGGTAAACATGCATGTAGATACCACAAGGCAGAACATATAAGTAAAACAGAGTAGTAAAGCAGCGGATAAAACTAGCATTTCAAAACCATAGTTAAGTTACAACAAGGTCATTATTTCCCAACAAACAAAGTCTAGATAAAAGCATAAACTGAAAAACTGAAATACATAAAGTACTATCCCCAAAGTGAAGTGATAAACCATAGCTAGCTCAATGTCCAAAACCGTACATGAGCAAATCCAGTAACCAAGCTATAAAGATCCAAGCTAAGCTCCAATGTTCCCACCCTGAGGACCTGAGGGGGGGGGGGAAACGGAAGAAAAGAGGCGAAAGAAAACAGGTCAGTCAAAAAGACTGGTAAGCCCTAACTACTATCAGTCCATGAACTAGTAAAGTTAACTGGCATGAGAAGCTGAGATGAACATAAGGATAACAACATACTGGCATGATGATTAACTAACAAGATAGATAAAGGTGTCATCGCATAATCAAGGTTAAGTTTTGCACCACTGGTGTACTAGCATTCTAACATGTCAAGTAAAAACAAGAATTGATCCCTTGGCCCAAGCTTGGCCCAATATCATGAGGTGACCTAAATCAAGGTCCAACTACACGGTCTAGTTGATCGGCTCCCTATAAGCCTAGCTCGTCAAGTGTCAGTGTCATACGGCCCAAACATGAAATGTAGTTAAACTGCGCTAGGTACACCCTAGGGTGTATCAAGTCCTAGGGTGTCAACCTCAGACACAAATTCAAGTATGCACAGTCTAGATCTACTGGTACCCGTGCCTGATTCTCCAACGCCGGACTATGTGCACGACCATAGTCCGCCTGGACCTACACCGGCGTACCTACACAGCCGTCGTTTTGGTCGCTTACATGTTAGCCCAGTAATCGTGCCCCACCCTAGCCTAGTCCTAGGGTCTTATGATACTATCAAGAGGGTTACTACTGAAAGGGACCACGCAACTAGGGTTTCTTAACGGGTTAAATGTGGTTAACCCGATCCAAACGTGGATTAAATTGGTTAAGTGTACCCAAGATTCATGACTTAACCCCGATTAACCCATCAAGCCCAAATTGGTTAAGTATTAAGTGGACCATGACTTAACCCTAATCAGGAGGCATTCATTAACTTAATGTGCTTTAACCTCTCACATTAGACCCTGTTGTGGTTACTGGTTAAGCCGGGCGGGTCCGGGTAGCTTTACACCACAACTTGGTCTAACCTCGGGTTCGAGCACAACATGACCAACTTCTCACATTGGGTCCTATTGTTTGTAGCCACTAGTTAAACCGGGCGGGTCCGGGTAGATTTATGCTACAAACTCAACCCAACCTCGAGTTGGCCACACTCATATTTTCTAAGTGTCATGTCCATTATGTTTCCAAAACATAATTACATATCACGTCATGTTGTAAAACCCATGTTCATGTCATAATGTTACCCAACCCCAACGTAATCCCATCGTTTACATAATCGCAACAACGCATAAAGGATAAAATAGGGAACTTGGCATAATCATGACAAAAAGGGGTTGAAGCCACAAGTTTAACATGGTGGCATATGAATTGTACATATGTTCATATACTTGCATATTGCATTATTAGGCTTCAAAAGTATGCATAAAACCAAACTTAGCATATAAGTGATCCATGGTGACAAATGGCATGTAGAAGTTGCTAGAAGTTCGCATTTAGCCTCACATGCAAGTTATCATAAGGGATATGATAACTTCCATGTTGCCAAAATGCAACCTTTAACATAAAGCTTGAAGCTTTAAGCTCACAAACTCAAGTTTAACTTGCATAACATGATAACATGATCATCCCAAACTTGCATAACATAGCAACATGTGTCATACATAATGATCAACCAAACTTGCATATCATAATGATCAACCCCAAACTTGCATATCATAATGATCAACCCCAAACTTGCATCATTCATTTAACTTTAGAGTTCAAAAATGAAAGTAGAAAAGGGCTTACAATGCTATGAAGACACAAATGAATATTTATTAAAAGATTGAGACGAAGCCCTTATGCAATCACCAAAAATCCCAAACATGCAAGCTCCAAATGAAAAACCCTTGAGCCAAATCACTAAAAACCCTTGCTTTGAAATAGAAATGTTGCAACTTGACTTGAATGCAAGCTACGAACACTCATACAAGCTTGAATACACTTGTATGAACTCAAAATCTCTCATATAAATAACTTAGAAATTTTAGCATGAGAGTGGAGGCCATGAGAGGAACAATTTTGGCATAGTTTAGTTGTAGGGTTGAATAATGATGATTTAGGCTAGGCTTAGGGGTCTTTTTATAGAAGATTAGGATAGTATTAGCCATAGGATTAACCCTAGATTCAATCCAAGCCATCAAATCCCGTCACAAGCCTCCAAAACAGGTCCAAACAGCCAAAACAGGTGCACCAGGCCGACCTGGCCGACCAGGGAGGTCGACCCTAGGGTCGACTCCCCAGTCGACCTGGGGGGGGGAGGTCGACTCCCCAGTCGACCCCCAGGTCGACCCCCTGGGTCTGGCGGGAATTTTCCCGCCACTTCTGATTTTCTGAAATTTGAATCTGTTTTGAATTTGAATTTTTTGTGAAAATTCGCGAGGTCATATCTTGGTCATACGGACTCCGATTTTCGAAAACTCGGACTCTATTTCGCGTATTTTTCCGAGTTGAACGCAATGGCATAGCCCGTTTCCCTTGATTCAGATTTTACAATTTAATTCTGCCTTGATTTATGTTATAACATGTTATTCAAAAATACGGGTTGTTACACAATACGTATTATTTCTAATAATTGATACACTCTTATATATATATATGCATGGAATTCATGAACTACTTATTACGTCCCATTAATGCAATAACAATTTGATTATTTTTTACAAGAAAATTTGAAATATCAATCTCATACAAATTTCAGATCTCAAACAAAAACAACTACTACCAATATCCAAATAAAATTATTTTTATTACATTGGAACGTCATTAGACTTGCTCTAAGTCAATATACTAGAATCATCTTCAGTTATAGAGAAATAGATCTCAATAAAAGTAAATAATTTATGTTCCATTTAGCATAAAAACATTTTTTAAAGAAAATGGTTCTTTCTTTTCTTACATGATGGAAATAAGAAGTGCAAATTACAACAATCAAACTTTCCATTTTACTTCTAACTTACTTGGATTCAAAATCCTTTACACGACAATTTGAGATAAGAGGAAAATGATTGAATAAACGGTAAATTATCTGATTTCAAATAATTTGATTCAACTCTAAAATATTAATGTGCAATAATTGCAATTTCAAGATATACAAAGACTGATATTTACTAAGGGAAACTCAGGGGTATAATTATTACAGGATTTTGCATTTATCGAATTCATCAAGGCATATATCAAATCCAAATGAATACATGAGAGATATTAGAATAGGAAAGACTGAGATTCTACTGAAAAATGCTTTGACTCTAGATTGGATCTAGTTTATACAATCCCTAACACTTTAATGGATGCTAGATTTTTTGTATGTACACAAATATATTATATGTGTAAGGGTTTGATCCTAGAAGTTAAATAATAGAGAGAAATAGAACCAAAAATTAGATTAGAGATTTAAGGATTAGAATTTCCTAACAAGATTTTTACTATAATTTCTGAAATCATCGGGGGAACAGACCTAACAGAGCTTTGCAATAGATACAAAATTTTATACGAAAAAATGAGAGGTCTATGTTTTTTTGTATAAAGGTGGAAAAAAATGAGTGTTGTTAGATGAAAACAGAAGAAATTTGGTTGTTTAGGCCACAACTTCTCGGTGCCTGAATGCACAAAGCCCTACCCTTGGGCGGTTGACCTATAACGTTCGACCTTCCTCTGCTTTGGGTGTATTATTTTCTTTTGTCACTTATTTTATTTATTTCCTAATTAATTTTCAATTACTTTTAATGTTAAACTTAAATTAATGTTAAACTTAAAGTTACTTACTTGTTAAGTAAACTTTTTATATTTAAATTTTGAACTTCAAAAATTCCTCCATAAATTATGTTTTTAATTCTTTTAAACTAAAATTTCAAAAATCCAAAACTTTTCCATTTATGCTCCTATTTTGATAGTTTATATGTCAAAACTGATCGTAAAATTGCCACGGATACAATGTTAAAACTCTATAGCCAATTTTTGACTTTTATGCATTTTCATTTTTAATATTAATTTAATCACTTAATTTCTTTTAAGTTTTACGTGGTGTTACATGTAAGTCATTCGAGTTATCACATATCCAGTGCACTGAGTGAGTGAATGTAAGGATGGATGATAGATGTTATGGCTTTTATTATCACTTTAAGGATCTCATATGGGACGAATATTGTTGATGTGAGTATTTATGCATCCCTTGGTACTTAGATGTGTAGTACACCACGATGATTATGATGTAAAGTGACATATATCTTATATATGTGCTAACTTTGTGGATGTAGGGATTGATTAGGTATGGCTCTTCACATAGTTTGTCCTATCATAGTAGTGTATTAGTATTTTAATATTTACTACTACTCACATCAAACATTGTTTGCCTCAAGGTTTTTTGCTTTGCATTCTAATACTTTGGGTACTATTAACCAACTAGATTACAGATATTCGGTCAAATGAGCATGAGGACTAGAAGGAGCATGTTAGGAGAGCACTCTCGTACTACTATATTTACTCATTGTTTTTCCGCTTGTAATGAACAACATTTACGACCCTTAAATGTTGACTCTAAAACACCCACGGTATTTGTGTGTTGAGCATCCAAGTATCAAAAAATTCAAACTGTCAGGGTAAAATAAATAAAAAGAAAGAGATCAAGAAAGAAGTAAATGCAATATCAGAATCTCACATATTAACAATAATATATAATATCAAAATACAGTAATGTTGGCCAAAAAAATGGTCAACAACACAGGATGGTGAATTCTTTATTGAACTCTTAGTTAAGTCAAATTTACTCGAAATTAACCTTTTGATTTAAGAGAAAGTTAAAGTATCCATTAAAGTTAGACAGTTTTGTTCATGTAGTTTTAGATTAATTTCCAATATCACAAATTCCTTTGGATTCTATTGCTAACCTTTGATGCTTCCTGGAAGCTTGTCCCTATTGAAACAAAGATAATAGTTAAATGTTTGAATTTTTTTTCCTTTAAATTTCCTTAATTTTAAAAGACTTATGAGATCAATCTTGATTCTCGATAATTTAATCTTGAAGGTTCTGATGAAATCCTTTCGTTGTTATTAGATTATCTTATTCTCTCCGTCTTATAGCTGTCGCGGGGATAGTTTTCATCTGAATCCTCTTAAAGTTATCAAATGCAAGCCTTCGCCTCGGCCAGATGATTATCCATGTATATTAGGGTCACCTATAAGGGTTCAGAATGTGTAATCTAGACTTAATCCCTTTATAAATAACATTTAATTGAAACTTGTGTTAGTCAGTTGCTATACCATAATCATGCCCTTCCATGGGGTTAACATATCTAATTGAAACCATTATTAGGAGGTTATCAGAACGATTTGGAGGTTTCAGATATTCTGGATAAACTTTGATGAGTTTAAGATTTTAAATGGTTTCGAAACTAGGACCCTTCATATAGGTTTTTGTTATCTCATTCCATTCATTATATCCTTTTGGTGGCGTTTATAGTATAACTAGTTTATCTCTTTCGTAGCATCCGGAGCTCAACCTACAAATTTAAGATATAGTTATATATTGATTTGACAAGTAACTTTATATTTCCATAATTAATGATAAATTCGTCTTTATTAACAACTTTGAATAGTACAAAGACTTGAAGTAATCAATTCCCAAAATCTCCAAATTGATTCGGGAATTAGGGATTATAACTTAGTATTGTAGACAAGTGAGAGAATGAGTCATTCGTTCTGAATTCTAGACCTTTAGGGTCATATTTATAGATACAGGTCGATGCCTTCTGTGCCTGGGAGCTTCGCATTGATGCTTTCGCAGATGTGAATCTGAAGGCATAGACCAGGCAACGATCTTTTGAACTCGCATTTTGCTTCTCCGAGCAATGACCGTTCAAACTCTGATAACCTATATGAAATAGCGACATTAGCATAGCACAATCATGTTGATGGGTCGCAATCATCTAGGGTAGTTCGAGTGTGATGATGGAGTGGCCACTGGGAGGAGCACGCGACAAGGAGTTCACCAGAACTGATGGATCTCTGTTTCGTCGGCTAATAGGGATGTAATCGGGTTTTGATTTTCACGATAATGAGTTTCTTTTATGTGATGTATAAAGGAATGCTACGGTGTTGATTATGAAGTGGAAAGTTAATTAGACTAAGTGATTAGGTAAATCGTTTAATTAAGCTAATTATATTGCCAATTTGAATTGTGAAACTAATATCTTTTATATCTTGTGCATATGAGATCCAAATTGGAAGCATTTTCTTCCGTTGAACTTGTGTTGACGAGCTATATGCTGTAGAGCAAGTTTGGACCGATTTGGTTGAGGTAGGTGATATTATGTCTCACTATGCTATAGTTGTTCATATATTATAATTTTGATGTTTCTGAATGTAAATTAATTATAAACGAGATTTCGAACATAATATAATCTAGATAAAAAAATTATAAATAGATTAAAAAGTTTTTTTACTTGTTTTAAGATAAATACCACATTTGCTCCTATTTATACATGATTTGTCAATACTGCTAGATTTAGGACATTTTGACCCATATCTCACTTTGATCGCTTTAGATAGATTTTATTTATCCCATTGAGGAAATTATAGATGTTTGTATGTTGTTTTAAAACATTTCTAGGACTATTGATTGCTTGTTTGCGTAGTTTGGTTGAAAATGTCGCTCATAGACAACATAGGATTAGGATAGGTTCACGAAGAAGCTTCGAGACACACAGATCAACGTAGAAGTAGTGAATTAGCTCGACAATGAGAAAGAATAAAGAGAATTTTGGACATTTTCAATGGATAAGTATTTAACCAATTTTGGTTAAATACATGATCAGAGTGGTCGGTGCGATTACCATGGAGTGATCGATATGGACTACTATTTGCATTGGTTGTTTTGACAAACTTTGATGTATACAACAACGAAATTTCAAGGAGTTGGATATGATGGCCCATTCAATGATGGATTCGACATAATGGCTCTTTGATCAGTTATATTGGTATAAAGCAAGGTGGATGCTTTGCTAGGATTACAAGCGGATGACATAATCCATAGATTGAGGTGGTGAGATTTTCAGGGTGTACTAGGGATTGTGACTCTTTGATTTTGAGGCTCGGGTGAGTACACGATAGATCAGTATTATGCAGTTTATGGCGTGGCAAGGTTGATGGACAGATTAGTATTACGTAGTTCATGATGTGACGAGGTTGAAGGATATACAGTATGGTGTAGGGAGGTTGTAGGACAGATCAGTATGATGTGGGGAGGTTTTGGGATAGATCAAGATAATGCAGTACGTGGTGTAGCGAGGCTGTAACGATCCAGGAATTTTCGACCCTGAAAATCAACATAAAACCCATGTTGACTATCTAAGCATCGTAAATACCAGATCATTAATAGAAAGAAGTTAGAGGGTGAGAAATAGAAAGAAAGAAAATTAGTATAGAAGAAGAAGAAGATCACCACAGAACAGAATCAGAGTAGCACGAATCTCACAGCGGAACAAATAAAATATATCATATAACAACTTCAGAAATACAAACTGGTAACTATATATACATGCCATTTTCACATAACATCACAGTGGAAATAAACTCTATATATATATATATATATATATATGTATGTATGTATATATAACTCCGAAGCCTCCTGCTCCGAGCTCCTCCAAGTGCATCCGTCAAATCCCGACTACTTGACTTCTCGTACAAATTTAGGCACCCAAGAGTTTAGGGAAAACAAAACAAAATAAATTCTGGGTCAGTCAAATGACTGGTGTGAGTAAACTATAATCATTTTGGTTTAACTTTTAAAATCCTTCTAAAAGAAATGATAATCATAAGACCGATCCACACATAAACACAGACGGTTTTTACCTTATGATAACCCAAAATATTTCTTTAGATCAATATTTTCTGATATTATAATAATGTCTAAATCAAGTAAATAGAAATCTGGTAGAACGCTTTCATCTCGCACTCTACACATATAATATACAATCAAAAACCGTGGGCTCTTATTGGGTAATGGATTTCCAACTATGACAAGGTATTGAACCACCTTCCGATCAGTGTACTCTAGAAGCGATACACTGGAGTTCAAAAAGAACATCTTGTAACTATGCCACACATGACCGGCCATTCATTTCGCTTGAATGTTCCGAATATATTATCACCTTACGGTTAGTATGCCAACATAACCATTACCGGGAGATATAGAATTGAAATAAGTAACAAATATGAATATTCTCTAGATGGTGACAATATACCCTAATTGGGTGCGACCCACTTAGTCATGCTGCCTGCCCGATTTCTGTCATTTCTCGGTTGATGAGGCTTGAGGTCATAACCTATATTTTGACAGATTACATCATCATCTACTTTGAATGCCACATCGTCATACCTGCCAAATCACAAATTGATTTCCCCAAAAATATCACCGGTATAAGCTAAGAGGAACGAATTTATCCACCACCAATGTAAATACGTTTGAAACGATCAACTTACGCGATCTATTAGATATACTCTGTCAGGCATTCGTCCCTACACGTTGTCCTGGGACTGGACAAACCTAAGGCACTATTCCAGAACAGCCCTTGCATAAATTTCATCTTCAATTATATTTATCTTATTTAATTCACAACGCTAATGCTCATACAGAGTGGTTTTCAGATAATAAATCAGCTCCCGATCTCTCCGTATTGACAACGGAAATGGTCAAAAACTTTGATAGTCGGTTATTTAACTATCAAAGGAAAACATGTGTACAAACAATGGTCGTATTACCAAATGGATATCTTATTGATCAATCATCACGTCATTTTCCAATTTCCCATTTATTTCTTCAAATCCCGTTTTACTTCTCACGATTTTCTTGGAAAACGTTTCCATATATTCACAACTCTTCATATTCCTCTATTTCAAAAATACATGTTATTAACAATGGAAAACATTTCCATACCTTATTCACGCATCACTATCCATCAGTCGCTAACTGTAAACTAGTAAGAGAACAACTCCCTAAGTATCAATCCTAAAGGCCGAAACCAACATCAGATCGATACCTAGAAAGCCGTTCAACTTAACTAGTCTCTAATCAGTTCTTAATTACTTTAACTCCATTTTAAATCTGCAAAACGTTGCTTCTAAATCATTGTCCACCTTTAAACGTGACTATTATCTCTTTATAGAAATCTTGACTCGTTATATCCACTAAATCTTGATTTTATATAGTACTTACCAATTTTAGGTTAGAATTTCATCTATCGAATTATTTTGTAAAGTGACTTTTATATTCCACCTTATAAGCTCCGTTTACAAATAAACTTCCCGTTAATTATAAATCAAATTTTTAATTAAATGTCAACTTCATATTCTATTATAATTTATTATTTCCAAAACCAAATATTAGTTTTCTTATCAAATCCCAAATTTATATAATATATAATTTCTAAAAAATAAATTATTCGACATCGTCGAATTTTAATTACAAACCCTTAAGGTTTTATTTAGTTCTATTCACATTCGAACATTGAAATGAACTTTTATCGTTTTCTTTTGAAAACAATTTCCATTTCCCTTTCTACTATTCATTCTCGAATTTGTATTTCCCAATTATTTTAACATAATTATTTCATCTTATTTCTAAATATCGTTTACAAACCAACTTCTTGTTTTAATATAATTAAAACAAGTTATTTTATTCTAATCCATTTGATACTCGATTTATATTTTTAAAATAGAAATCCCTTTTATAAAACCCTAATTTATTTTCTAATATATTCGAATATATTTTTCGGCACTTTAAATACCCAATATTTCTGGGCCAATGTTAGTTAACATCACAACACTCAATAATCAGTCACGAATTATTTGTCACATCATATAATACAATATATGAAAAACAACAATAATTGTTGAGGAATCCAACCGAATTCCTCCAACTTGTTTCCTTACATCCACAGATGTTAATCAACATTTATTTCATATTGATATGAAAATAATAATAAATAGAATCCATATTTAACTAACGACTTGTATAAATAACTATACGTATTATTTTAACCAATTTATTCAAACAGCCATCACACACAGCATCCAATCATTTTTATCAATATTAAATAACGTTTATAAAATTATAAAATTGGACAGAGTTATGAAATTACTCACATTGTTCGTTAATCGTTAAATAACGATTTACGGTTGATTGGTTAAATCATGCGTTTAGTTCCACCATAAATTGAAATGATCTCTAAATCTCTCCAGGCCAGTTCCAGTGTGTAGCATGTGTCCGTGTGATCCCAATGGAACCGACCGCTCGTGAAACTAACATAATATGTAAGAAATATTTAATTTATAGATTAAGGTATATTTTTAAATTAAATAAATAAATAAAAACTTAAATTAAATTGTTTGGGCTTCACCATATTTTTCCCACGTCAGCTCACCATTCACATACCCGCTCCAACTAACCGTTCCTTCTTCCCCATGAAATGCAATGCAAGTTTGAGTGTATATACACTTCACATTGTTCACGTTATTCCTATTTAGTTAATTCACCTCACGTTTTGGGCCTTCCTTTTTATACTTTTTTTTAATAACTTGGATACCCACTAAAACCCGTTCCATTTCCCCAATACCCTTCCGTCCCTACTTCCTTCTTCCTGGATAAAGTTTAAACCCATATGCTCCTATTTCTTTGTCACGCTATGGCCCAATATCTAGACCTCTCAAGCTCCTCAGTTTCTCAAAGAATCTCAGTAGCGTTTCCACCTAAACTTAGCTTGTTTACTCCTCTTTCCTTTCATAACATTGGAGCTCCACTCGCACTCCACTTCCACGTGGTCATCATCCCTTCCTTGCTATTCACGTTAACATAATTAATACAATATGATGCTTTGGATCAACTATGCTTCGGCAGTTCAGCTCTTCTATTTCCCCACCATGCGTGCTTCAAACCACACCTCAATTCTTATTTACCCAACTTTGGTGTTCCCGTGTGCCCGACAAATCACCACCATACATCAACCACACATATTATTAATAATCAAATGAACGGGTCCTACAATCCACTCAAAACCATTAGATTTTGTGCAAATCAATGGATAAGATTGATCCGGCATATGGGAACACCAGAGTTGGATAATTCATCCCTGTGACTTGCTTCCAAAACTCCACCCCTTCACAAAAATATCAGCTTGCGCCATCCACTCACCGTGTCTCCTCATGTCGGCTACAAGCCTACACCACATCCACTGCTCCAGGAAACGGCGGACCAAAAATACATGAAAACTCCACTGATGATGACTAATAACCCCAATGCCAACTTTACTTGGCCACCCACTTAAATTTACTTCTTCTTTCCTAACTATTTTCGCTCCTTCCAGTATACAATTTGAACACTCCTTTTCCAAACTTCCCTTCTGTAGCTCCATCCATGTACAGAACGCCGAATGCCTCCACTTTCATTTGCCTCGTCCTCCGACAACCCAGGTCAGCACCATGTGAAACTCGCTTTTCTCTTCGATAACCTTCTAACGTTGATCAACCCCAAACCCACCTTCCACATTCACACTTCGACCTCCTCATGAAATACATGCGTGACCACCTTTGTCTCCTTCCCCATACTATCTCCCTGCTCCAAACAAAACTCGCCTGCGGCTGCTTTCCACTTCTCATATGACAAATGGTTGCTGCCTTTAGCAGCTCATGGTGAAAATCTGAAGAGGAAACATAGAGCCTCGGCATCGTATATATAAAATGTAATTTCCAGTGGAATCTTTAGTTTGATTTTTAGTTTACTTTAGGCTATTACAAACTTCGACTTTTGTTTGCTAAAGCAAGAAAATGTAACGAAGCCCCTGTGCACATGTATTTATATATAGGAGAAGACTTAAGGGCACCGGCGGAGCGCACCAATTCTTCTGTCCCTAAATTCGGTGTGCCCCCGTGTTCCAACCAAACAAAGTCCCCTGATTTTCACTTTTTGCATTTAAATCCCTGAATTGTTTTTGTACTTAAATGCAAAAAAGCGCAAATGTAGAGATTTGATTGGAGGGACATGGGAGGATAGTGGAAATGGGTAGAGAAGAATTGGTCTCGTGGCGGAGCCAGCTCTTATATTGAGATAGGGCAGCATTATTTCTTTTGTTGTTTGATGCTTTTAGATAGGGCAAATTGGTAAGTTTATGTGAAAATATGACAAATTTTAGTTAAAACATTGCGTTTTACAAGGGAAGTCCAAAAAATGAGGTGGAGCCTGAGCCCTACCTGAGGCGAGGCCAATTGCGCTGTACCTAATCCCCATGTACCCTCCAATCGAATCCCCTAATTTTTGTCTTTTTGCATTTAAGTCCTCTAACAATTCAGAAGTTTAAATGCAAAAAGGCGGAAATCAAGGGATTTGATTGGAGGACACATGGGGTACGGGGGGATTGGGTACAGAGCAATTGGCCCCACCCAAGCAGTACTGCCACCGCCCCTGCTTAAGGGTTAAGGAAGAGAAATATTTGTTCATTATCAAACCGACTTTGTCGGTTCTCTTAATTCGATTGCATCAACAAAAATTTCCGTCCGTCTAAAGCCAAACAATACCCATTTTTTCTTCCACAAACGCAATCATGTCCTTCGCTGGTCTTCCGATTCTTCCATCTTCTTTCGCTCCGATACTTCCCTACCTTTCGCATATACAAATTCATCCCCAAATCTCTCTGTCCTCGTACTAATTCTTCTTCGAATATCTTTCTTCATATTTCTCACGTCCTCTATAAATTTTACCGCCCTAGCCTATTTTAATCAACACCCAAATTCGATTATTCCCTCTCAAATCCAATCCAGTCAGCTACTGCCTCCTCCGGCGATGCTGGCGCACACTCCTTCAATGAACCTGCCACATCTCAGATCTGACCGCATCACAAATTTGATTCAGGTAAACCTTTATTCAAATTGATACCCTCAAATTCAACTTTTAGAATCTTATTTTTAATTTTCTTACGGTTTATTTCAACATTTTCCAGTATGAAATTTGAGGTTTTAAATGTCTTTAACCAATTAGATGTTATCTGGTTTAATTAGATGTACATAAAACCAAATTTTTTTTACAGGAAAATACCCTGAAGGACAAAATGAACAAAAAATTGTTTCATAAGGATAAGGGGCTAAAATTTTGTCCATAAGGACAAATTTTAGTGTAAAGGAAGGAATTATAGTGGCCCCCTGAATTCCTCCCTTTACACTAAAATTTGTCCTTATGACAAAATTTTAGCCTCTTGTCCTTATAGAACATTTTTTTGTTTATTTTGTCCTTAAGGCCAAAAACCCCATTTTTTAAGACTAGAATATTTTACAGTATGGATCCGCCTATGGCTATTGTAATGGGTTAGGCTCTTCTTCCTATTACACTTCTCTTTGTTGTTTTTGTGTGCGGTGGACATTGGTTGTAACCTATGTATTCTCACTGCTCATATCTTAAATGATAGCTTAGTTAGATGTTATCTGATTTAATTCGATGTACACAAAACCAAAAAAAAATTAGGCTGGAATATTTTACAGTATGGATCCGCCTGTGGCTATTGTAATGGTAGCTCAACTTGAGTTTGATTAACCAATGCCCTGGTGTTTATTTGACCTTTTAATAAATTATGAAATTCTAGCAACACCCTTCTTTGCTTTATTTGCTCTTCTGTAATGGAGATGAATGGTTCTACATACCAATTATGCAGAAATTAAAGATTGAACTATGAAATCTGAACAAATTAATGGTTCTTCATAACAAATTCATGCTTTACAGTTTATGCAGGGTATATAATATTGTTAAATGGGTAAATCGTTTAACAGTATCTTTTCATTTGTCTGAAGTTGAAAGTTTAAGGCATATCTGATATTTAATGTATGTATTCTGATACGAATTTAACTGATGGCACAAATTGAAACTGTGGCTGTTATTCATGTACCTTCTCATAGCTATTATCTTTTAACACATATGCATCCATAAAATTTAACACAGTGAACCCTGACACCTCTCCATTTTCACTAGACTGCACACATTTAACTTCTCCTCATTAAAACGAATTTTCACTAGAGCAACAATATGAATTTGCATTAATGGCTATGTTAAATTTAGCTGATGGCACAAACTGTATTCATAGTCTAAAAAGATGAATGTATGTATTCATAACAGAAAAATAGTGTAAAGGACAAAATTAACAAAAATTTTACCCATAAGGACAAGAGGCTAAAATTTTAACCATAAGGACAAACTTTACTGTAAAGTATGAAATGATAGTAAGCCCTTAAATTCCTCCGTTTACACTAAAAAGTGTCCTTGTAATTAAAATTTTAGCCTCTTGACCTTATAGATAAATTGTTTGTTAACTTTTTCCTTATACCGAAAAATCCCCATTCATAATTGAAACTGTGGCTATTTATGTTAAATCAATTAAATACATAAATTGTTTTAAGGCATACATTTAACCGATGGCACCCATTATATTATTGCAAGTAACTTTATAGTTAATCAAATATAAACTTGAGTCAAATGCTTTTATTGTTTCTCATTTTTTATCCTTTTATTAAATTCCACAACGTGTTTACATGCTGACTGTGAATATTAACCACTGGTTATTTGAAATTAAGGCTCCATCTCAAATTTTGAATAGCGAAGGCGACCGTTTTTTGAGCCGAAATTAACCGGACGTTGTTGGAGGTGATGCAACTTGAGGGTGGGTCGGATCTTTCTAAGTTGCATACTCCAATTAAAGGTCTGTGATTATGTTAGGTTGATTTTTGTTTGCAATTTTCTATTTCAAATGATTGGAATTAGTTGACCTGCTGATGGCTTTTCTACAATTTGGCTGTATGCTTATGTTTTTGTATATCTTTGTCCTACGAAAAGGACCAGACTTGTGTCTGTTGTTGGAACCTGCATGTGGACAGCCAAGCCACCCATGTTTATTACATGGGCATGCAACCAACCAAGACCAACAACCAAGTCACCAACCCCTCCACCAACCCTCTTCTTACCTTATAAATACATCCTTCCTCTTCATAACTTTCATCTCACCCCAATCTCATATCCAACAAGAAGTAAAGGAGCGAGCAAGCTTAGAGTGAGAACGAGTGTTGATTGAAAAGTGTTTCGTGTAATCACTTTGTAATATTCTCTGAAATAAAAGATCTGCAGCAGCCCGGAGACGTAGGCATAATTGGCCAAACTCCGTTATCAAATTTTGTGTGTCTCTTACCATTCTACATTTCATTTCTTTTCTCCACAAATATAATCATAAGGAAATTTGATTAATTTCCCAACAACTGGTATCAGAGCCATAACTTGTTAGAAAAGAAATCTAATTCGAGTATAAGCGATGGCGGCAGATGAAGGAAAGGTGAAAATCGAGAAGTTTGATGGAGCTGACTTTGGCTTTTGGAAAATGCAAATTGAAGATTATCTATATCAGAAAAAGCTTTGTCAACCTCTCTCGGAAAAGAAGCCAGAGAATATGAAGGATGAAGATTAGGCTCTTCTTGATAGACAAGCTCTTGGAGTTATTCGATTGACGTTATCTCGCAATGTTGCTTTCAACATAGAAAAGGAAAAGACCACGGCAGGTCTTATGGCGGCTCTCTCCAGTATGTATGAGAAGCCGTCGGCCTATAACAAAGCTCATTTGATGAGGCGATTGTTCAATTTGCGGATGACAAAAGGTGCATCGGTAGCTCAACATCTCAATGAGCTGAATACAGTTACTTCTGAGCTAAGTTCTGTTGAAATTGAATTTGATGAAGAAGTACGAGCGTTGATACTTTTGTCTTCCCTACTAGAAAGTTGGAATGCTACTGTCATAGCAGTGAGTAGCTCATCGGGAAGCAATAAGTTAAAATTTGATGATATTCGTGATATGGTTCTCAGTGAAGAGATCCAACGAAGAGATTCTGGTGAGTCGTCAAAATTTTCAATTTTGCATACACAATCAAAAGGAAGAAATTCATCACGAGGAAATGGACATAGCAAGTCGAACTACTGAGGTAGGTTGAAGGACTGAAGATCAAAATCCAGAAATTCCAACAATTCCCACAGCTCAAAAACGTTGAGTGTTGGAATTGTGGAAAGACCGGACACTACAAAAATCAATGCAGAAGTGCATCAAAGGATCAAGAGGCGAAGGCAGAGGAAAACGTTACTTCTACCTCAGGAGGAGATGAAGCGTTGATATGCTTTTTGGAGAGCAAGGAAGAGTCTTGGGTGCTAGACTCTAGAGCATCGTTTCATGCCACTTCGCAGAAAGAATTCTTCGAAAGGTACGCCTCTGGAAATCTTGGAAAGGTATATCTTGGTGATGAACAACCTTGTGATATCGTTAGTAAAGGTGCTGTGAATATTAAGCTAAATGCGTCGGTTTGGGAGCTAAAGGATGTCGGGCACATACCGGATTTGAGAAAGAATTTGATCTCCGTCGGACAATTAGATAGTGAAGGCTATACTACGACTTTCCATGGTGATGATTGGAAAATTTCAAAGGAAGCAATGATGAATGCTCATGGTAAGAAGAGTGGTACTCTTTACATGACAGCATGAGCACGATGTTCAATCACTGTTGCAGCTAGCAACGAAAATTCCAACATATGACACCAGAGGCTAGGCCATATGAGTGAAAAGGGAATGAAGATTATGCATTCAAAGGGAAAACTTCCAGGTCTAAAGTCCGTGGAAATAGGCATGTGTGAAAATTGCATATTTGGAAAGCATAATAGAGTCAGCTTTCAAATAAATGGTAAAACCCCGAAGAAGGAAAAATTGGAGTTTCTTCATTCCGATGTTTGGGGCCAACGACCATCTCATCCATCGGTGGAAAGCATTACTTCGTTACTTTCATTGACGATCACTCGCGAAAGGTATGGGTTTATTTTTTGAGGAATAAATCTGAAGTGTTCGAGGCTTTCAGGATATGGAAAGCTATGGTTGAAAATGAGACAAATATAAAGATCGAAAAAGCTTAGAACTGACAATGGAGGTGAATATGAAGACACCAGATTCAAGCAGTTCTATTATGAGCACGGGATCAAAATGCAGAGAATCGTGCCGGGTGCGCCTCAACACAATGGTGTAGCTGAGCGTATGAACTGAACATTGACAGAAAGAGCTAGAAGCATTCGTATACAATCAGGTCTACCGAAGCAATTCTAGGCAGAAGCAGTCAACACAGCAGCTTATTTGATCAACATAGGTCCTTTGGTTCCATTAGAGCATAAAATACCAAAGGAAATATGGAGTAGAAAAGAGGTAAAATTATCACATTTAAAAGTTTTCGGTTGCATAGCATATGTGCATATTAGTGATCAAGGCAGGAATAAACTTGATCCCAAATCCAAGAAATGCACTCTCATCGGCTATGGCGAAAACGAGTTTGGCTACCGCATTTAGGATGATGAAAATAAGAAGGTGATACGTAGCTGAGATGTGATTTTAATGAAAGAGTAATGTACAAAGACAGAGACAAAACAGAAGTCAATGACTCAAAGCAGAGTGAGTCAGTATTTGTAGATGCAAACGATATTTCAGATAGTCTCATCACAGAACCGACTATAGAAAGTGCTCGGCCTGATGAAATCGTTGATTTGAGTAGTGTGGACCAGTCTGACACACTACAACATCCTACTCCAGTTCCTGAATTGAGAAGATCTTCTCGACCTCATGTACCTAACAAAAGATACATGAATTATTTGTTGCTGACTGATGCAGGGGAACCTGAATGCTATGATGAAGCATCTCAGACTGAAGATGCTAGCAAGTGGGAGCTTGCCATGGAAGATAAGATGAAGTCTCTTATCTCCAACCAGACATGGGAACTAGTTGAGTTTCCCATAGGAAAGAAGGCACTTCACAATAAATGGGTGTATCGGGTGAAAGAGGAGCATGATGGTTCCAAGAGATACAAAGCTTGACTAGTTGTCAAAGGATTCCAACAGAAGGAAGGAGTTGACTACACTGACATTTTCTCTCCTGTTGTGAAGCTCAATACTATCAGATGAGTATTAAGTATTGTTGTTATTGAAGACCTTCATCTTGAACAGTTAGATGTGAAGACCGCATTTCTTCATGGAGACTTGGATGAGGAGATATACATGCACCAACCAGAAGGTTTCTTCAAGAAAGGGAAGAAGAACATAGTGTGTAGACTAAAGAAAAGCTCATATAGCCTGAAGCAAGCCCCAAGACAATGGTACAAAATTTTTGATGGATTCATGCACAAGGAAGAGTTCCAGAAGTGCAATGTTGATCATTGTTGCTACTTCAAGCGATATAGGCCTAGTTATATTATTTTACTACTTTATGTTGATGACATGTTAGTAGCAGGATCAAATATGAATGATATCAGAAGGTTGAAGCAGCAACTGTCAAAGGAGTTTGATATGAAATACTTAGGCCCAACAAAGAAGATTTTCGGAATGCAAATCATTAGAGATAAGCAGAAAGGACTCTTGCAGCTATCTCAGGCAGATTACATCAATCGTGTTTTGCAGAGATTCAACATGGACGATGCTAAGCCAGTCAGTACACCATTGGCCAGTCACTTTCGCCTATCCAAGGATCAGTCCCTACAAACTGAGGAAGAAAGAAATTTCATGAATGGTGTTCCTTATTCCTCGGCTATTGGAAGCTTAATGTATGCCATGGTCTGTACGAGACCAGGCATTGGCCATGCAGTGGGAGTTGTTAGCAGGTTCATGTCAAATCCAGGGAAAGCTCATTGGGAAGCAGACAAGTGGATTTTGAGATATCTACGAGGTACCGTACATAACGCTTTGTATTTTGGTAAAGGGAAGGTTAAAGCTCAAGGCTATGTAGATGCAGACTTTGGAGGCAAAGTTGATCATCGAAGAAGTACTACAGGTTATGTATTCACGGTTGGAACTACAGCTGTCAGTTGGATGCCACAGGTACAGAAGATTGTCACTTTATCCACTACAAAAGTTGAGTATGTAGCAATCACCGAAGCTAGTAAAGAGATGATATGGCTTCAAGGTTTGTTAACTGAGATAGGATTCAAACAGGAAATGAATGTTTTATACAGTGATAGTCAAAGTGCAATACATTTGGCAAAGAATTTAGCATTCATTCCAAAACCAAACATATCGTACTTCGTTATCACTTCATCAAATCTTTACTACAAGATGATGTGTTAATACTGGAGAAGATCGAAGGAAGCAAAAATCCAACAGAGACGTTTACAAAGAGGTAACTATCGATAAACTGAAGTTGTGTTCAACTTCAGTTGGTCTGCTAAAGTAAAAAGAGCATAATGGTTGTTGCATCAGTCAAGGTGTGAAGACGGATTGAAATCAGTCTTCAAGTGAGAGATTGTTGGAACCTGCATGTGGACAGCCAAGCCACCCATGTTTATTACATGGGCATGCCACCAACCACCACCAACCAAGCCCAACAACCAAGTCACCAACCCCTCCACCAACCCTCTTCTTACCTTATAAATACATCATTCCTCTTCATAACTTTCATCTCATCCCAATTTCATATCCAACAAGAAGTAAAGGAGCGAGCAAGCTTAGAGTGAGAACGAGTGTTGATTGAAAAGTGTTTTGCGTAATCACTTTGTAATATTCTCTGAAATAAAAGATCTACAGCAGCCCGGAGACGTAGGCATAATTGGCCAAACTCCGTTATCAAATTTTGTGTGTCCCTTACCATTCTACATTTCATTTCTTTTCTCCACAAATATAATCATAAGGAAATTTGAGTAATTTCCCAATATCTGTATCATAGCTTTTTTGCATCTAATAAAATAGGTTTTTGTTTGAAAAAATTTGAGAATTTATAGGCATTTCAGTTTTTACCCTTTTCTGGAATCGGTTAAATTTTGTTATTCCTAAAAGTTTAAATTTTTTTTCTATTTAATTACTTATTTAACTTTACGTTGAATGTGTGTATATCAGTTAAATTTTGTTTCTGCTTAATCATGCATACTGGTATTTATGCTGAATAGAGTTTGCACTGCGATTTTTTACTGGGATTTTGGATTGATACCATGCAGGAATAGAGTTTTTCATCAAAATTTTAATCTTGCTTATCCTAGAAGCGGTATGTTTAAGTTATAATTTACTAAAAAAATTATTGCCCGTGTGCCAAAACACTAACGTCCTCCTTATTACATGCAGGCCTTGTGTTGTTCATGCTGGTGTGTTCATATCCATTTGTACATATTGGTAGTATCTACTTTTTTTTCCTTTTACATTACTGTGCTACCCTGTTTTTTATTTTTTTGAGCATGCTCTCAAACTAGTCTTTGTTAACTGGCCATGTTTAGTGCTTAGCCTTGAACTATAAGTGCATATATCCCTTGCTGCATCATGGTTCTGGGATAAATAGCTTGACCATTCCTTCACTTGTTTTATGCGTATAAAATATCCTGTGCCATTTCTATCTTGAATCATGTATGCACATGCCTGAACTTGCTTTTCTATTGTTATTTTATATTTTTGCTTGAGCCATTTCTGGTAGATTCATAATTGTTGCCTAGTTGTGTTGTTCGTAACAATGTAAATATAGTACGAACCCGATAGCAATCAATATATTGTCACTATCTAATTGTCACGTCAAGAAGTGTTACTAATTCGAAGTAGAATCAAAATTAGCAATGGCAAAAAGCGTGACCAGATTTGCAACAATAAAAAAACGTAGCAAAACAAAGAGTAGAAAGAAGTACCTGTCAGTAATGTCCGAGTCCATATTAAATCTGTTTTCTTGAAACAATATTGCCCCCTCTACGGCGCTGAAGGTATACGAGCAATTGTTTCCCAAGATGAAACGGACCGATCTCTGCAATGTAGCGCTTACAGTGTGCAGAGCAACGACGAACTCATGTAAGTTAATTTAAGAACAGAGCAACAGGGAAGAAGAAGGAGACAGAACGAAGTAATTTTTCTCGATTATCGGTGGCTATGTCAGACCGTCCATATATAGCGGCGGAGGGGTGCCTTTTTGGGTAGTCGCGACTGTCCGTACAGGCGCGCTGGTTCGAATGGTCGCATCTGATCACTGTTCAGGCGAACAGACGCATCCCCTAGCCCAAACGGTCGCATTTGCGCAAAAAAGAAACCATTTTCCGCCTGCTACGTATTAAACAGTCGGCGCCCATTGGATCACGAGACCCCAAGAGCCCCAAGGCCCAAGGCCCTTATCTTTGACATTTTAATATTTAATATGAAAGCCTAATGCCTACATAGCCCATTCATTCAAGTCCTTATGTGCTCATGCCATTTGTTTGATATAGCATATTGGGCTTTGGTATATATGGAGATATATTTACAAATCACACACAGTGTGGGACTTATATTTCTCCAATACCACTCAACCTCTTCTTCCCAATCTTCTCATTTATTTCCAACAATCCCCCACATGAATGAGAAATTTCTTTTTGTTCTTAAATTTTGTGAAACATTTAACGTATCGGTAAAAGTAGCACAATGGCCTTGAACTTTTCCTAGTGTTTATCGTTATAACTTACTGGCGGATCAGTGGACTAGATTGTCTTTGAACTGTAAGCCTTTTGTGTAAGTCTATAAAGATTACACACGTTAACTGTTTCTTAACCCCTTGCTTCTCTGTTTGTGTTCGTTTTTGCCATGAACACCTGCTTGGTCTCATGAGTGTTTAAAGAATTCGACCTTACAATTCTTTTTGAAGCGGCGCCTTCAGACTTACGTAGGTGATTCTATAAAGAGTATCCCGTAATACTCCACTTGGGTCTTTTATAATACCACAGTATGGACATCATTAAAAGCTAAGCTTATCCTATTCTCCGACGGGTTATGCACTGACTTATCATAGGAATGGTTTGTATTTTAACAGTGCTATTAAGTTTATATATAAACTTAGTTGTCCCTTTGAACCTAGATCTTGGGATCTCCAGTCAACTAGGTGGGGTTTCCGTTTAGAAAAACTTTTAGATTATAGGTCTTAAACCCATTCCCATCTATAAGGTTTGAACTTTCTCTCTAGGCAAGCCTTTAGTTAGTGGATCCGCAATGTTATCCTTTGACCTTACATAGTCTATAGTGATTACATTGTTTCATCAAATTTCTCATTCCATTGTTTTGGTGCTTGTTTAAGGCCATAAAGAGATTTTACTAATTTGCACACCTTATTTTCATTTCCTGGGCTTAGAAACCCTTCTGGTTGCTGCATATATATTTCTTCTTCCAGTTCACCATTCAAAAACGCAGTTTTCACATCCATTTGGTGTATTTCCAAATTCAATATTGATGCGATTGCAATAAGCATCCTAATTGATGTTATTCTGGTAACTGGAGAGTATGAATCAAAGTTATCCAGATCTTCCTTCTATCTGAATCATTTTATTACAAGTCTTGCTTTATACTTGTCTATTGAGCCGTCAGCATTTAGTTTCATCTTAAATATCCATTTATATCCTAGTGGTTTTGATCCTTTAGGGAGATCCACTAGTTCCCACGTATGATTTTGTAGAATGGATTCTATCTCACTATTGACGGCTTCTTTCCAATAAGGAGCATCGGGAGATGACATTTCTTGTTGATAAGTTAGAGGTTCATTTTCTATCATATATGCATAGAAATTAGGTCCAAAGGATTTTGAGGTCCTTTGTCGCTTGCTCCTTCTCGGTTCCTCTATCTCAGTTTCATCATTCATTTTTCTTTGATCAGTATTATCCTCGGGAGTATCTGGATCTCTTGGCCTCTTTTGAACACTTGTTTCAAAAGAAGTTTTTAGAGGATAAATGTGTTCAAAGAATCTTGCATTTCGAGACTCGATAATGTTGTTTTCATGAATGTCATCAATTTCAGATTTGTACACCAAAAATCGATATGCACTGCTATTATGAGCATATCCAATGAATATGCAATCTATAGTCTTCGGTCCTATTTTGACCTTTTTCGGTTTTGGAATTTCTACTTTGGCAAGACACCCCCACACTTTTAAGTATTTATAGGATGGTGGTCTGTTTTTCCAAAGTTCATGGGGAGTCTTGGACGTTTTCTTTCGTGGTTTTTATTCAAAATGTGATTTGCCGAAAGAATAGCTTCTCCCCAAAAATTATCTGGCAAGCCAGAGCTTATTAGTAAGGCATTCATCATTTCTTTAAGAGTTCTATTCTTCCGTTCGGCTATACCGTTGGATTGAGGTGAATAAGGAGCCATAGTTTGGTGTATTATACCATGCTCAGCACAGAATTCCTCAAATGGAAACTCATATTCTCCTCCTCTATCACTTCTTAAAGCTTTAATTTTTCTGTTGAGTTGATTCTCAACTTCTGCCTTATACTGTTTAAATATATCGAATGCCTCATCCTTGCTTCTAAGGAGATATACATGACAGTATCTTGTACAATCATCTATAAATGTGATGAAGTACCTTTTCCTCCTCCATTAGAGAGAAGTTGTCTTATGGTTTTATGCCTCCGACGAATATGTCTAGATTTACCATTATATAATGTACTATTCGCCCTTCCTATAGCAGATTGACTATCACAATGTATACATATTGGAGGTACTGGTTTTTCCCAATTTGGAATGTCCTCTAAAAAAACCCTAAGCCAATCTGCTTCTTCCGCGGCTTTATCTAGAGCAATGAACTCAAATTCCATTGTTGACCTTTCTATGCAAGTCTGTTTGGATGATTTCCACGAAATAGCTCCATTTCCTAATGTAAACACATATTCACTTGTGGATTTTGTATCATTTGAGCCCGTTATCCAATTGGCATCACTATATCCTTCTATTACTGAAGGATACCTATTATATTGCAACACATAGTTTTGTGTGTACTTTAGATATCCTAGGACTCTGATTATTGCTTTCCAATGATTTTTACCAGGGTTGCTGGTATATCTACTTAGCTTGCTTATAGCGTACGCAATATCAGGCCTAGTGCAATTCATGACATACATAATACTTCCCAGTATACGAGAGTATTCAAGCTGATATATGCCATCACCAGTGTTCTTTACCCAATTTTGGATCATATCTACTGGTGATTTTGCAGTAGTTATATTATACTGCTTGAATTTTTCAAGAATTTTAGCAATGTAATGTGACTGAGATAACGCATATCCCTGTGGTGTCTTTATAATTTTTACACCCAAAATTACATCGGCCACTCCTAGGTCCTTCGTATCAAATCTAGAGGATAGCATGTCCTTCGTAGATTTTATCATGACCTTATTACTTCCTAGGATCAGTAAACCATCAACGTAGAGACAAACAATGACATATCCGGCATCTATACATTTTATATAGACGCATTTATCTGATTCATTTATTTTGAATCCATTTGATAACATTGTTTCATCAAATTTCTCATTCCATTGTTTTGGTGCTTGTTTAAGGCCATAAAAAGATTTTACTAATTTGCACACCTTATTTTCATTTCCTGGGCTTAGAAACCCTTCTGGTTGCTGCATATATATTTCTTCTTCCAGTTCACCATTCAAAAACGCAGTTTTCACATCCATTTGGTGTATTTCCAAATTCAATATTGATGCGATTGCAATAAGCATCCTAATTGATGTTATTCCGGTAACTGGAGAGTATGTATCAAAGTAATCCAGATCTTCCTTCTGTTTGAATCATTTTATTACAAGTCTTGCTTTATACTTGTCTATTGAGCCGTCAGCATTTAGTTTCTTCTTAAATATCCATTTATATACTAGTGGTTTTGATCCTTTAGGGAGATCCACTAGTTCCCACGTATGGTTTTGTAGAATGGATTCTATCTCACTATTGACGGCTTCTTTCCAATAAGGAGCATCGGGAGATGACATTGCTTGTTGATAAGTTAGAGGTTCATTTTCTATCATATATGCATAGAAATCAGGTCCAAAGGATTTTGAGGTCCTTTGTCGCTTGCTCCTTCTCAGTTCCTCTATCTCAGTTTCGTCATTCATTTTTCTTTGATCAGTATTATCCTCGGGAGTATCTGGATCTCTTGGCCTCTTTTGAACACTTGTTTCAAAAGAAGTTTTTAGAGGATAAATGTGTTCAAAGAATCTTGCATTTCGAGACTCGATAATGGTGTTTTCATGAATGTCATCAATTTCAGATTTGTACACCAAAAATCGATATGCACTACTATTATGAGCATATCCAATGAATATGCAATCTATAGTCTTCAGTCCTATTTTGACCTTTTTCGGTTTTGGAATTTCTACTTTGGCAAGACACCCCCACACTTTTAAGTATTTGTAGGATGGTGGTCTGTTTTTCCAAAGTTCATGGGGAGTCTTGGATGTTTTCTTTCGTGGTTTTTATTCAAAATGTGATTTGCCGAAAGAATAGTTTCTCCCCAAAAATTATCTGGCAAGCCAAAGCTTATTAGTAAGGCATTCATCATTTATTTAAGAGTTCTATTCTTCCGTTCGGCTATACCGTTGGATTGAGGTGAATAAGGAGCCATAGTTTGGTGTATTATACCATGCTCAGCACAGAATTCCTCAAATGGAAACTCATATTCTCCTCCTCTATCACTTCTTAAAGCTTTAATTTTTCTGTTGAGTTGATTCTCAACTTCTGCCTTATACTGTTTAAATATATCGAATGCCTCATCCTTGCTTCTAAGGAGATATACATGACAGTATCTTGTAAAATCATCTATAAATGTGATGAAGTACCTTTTTCCTCCTCTAGTTTGACACATTTTCACGTCGCATACATCAGTATGTATTAAGTCTAGAGGTTCGGTTTCTCTTTCAACATGATGAAAAGAGGTTCTTGTCAATTTGGCTTCAGCACAAATTTGACATTTGTAATTTGAATCAATTCTACATTTAGGTATGAATTCTAGATTGATCAGTTTTTGTAAAGTATCAAAATTCACATGACCTAGTCTAGAATGCCATAGATTAGGAGAGTCAACCATATAAGCAAAAGATTCAATTTTATTCATATCATTGTTTGGTACAAAAATGGTCATATTAGCCTTAAATAGACCATCACATACATACCCCTTTCCTATGTACACTCCATTCTTAGGCAACACAAATTTATCAGCCACAAATGTCAGTTTGAAGCCATGCTTGCTGAGCAATGATCCTGAAATTAGATTTTTGCGAATTTTTGGAATGGAGAACATCATTTAGAGTGAGTTCTTTTCCAGAAGTCAATTTCAGCACAGTTTTTCCCTTGCCTTCGACCTTTGATGTGGACAAGTTACCCATAAACAGTTGTTCTTCATTAGTAGCACTTTTGTAGTTTGTGAACATCCACTTATTTGCGCATATATGCCTAGTGGCTACAGTGTCTACAAACCACTCCTTGTTGTTGCCAACAAGGTTGCATTCTGAAACAACTGCACACAGGTCCATTTCAGAAACACCGTCTGAAACATCCGCCTCATTTTCTTTTGATTTCTTCTTTTTGGGTGGGCCGCGATATTCTGCAGCTTTATGACCCTTCTTTCCACAATTATGGCATGACCCCTTGAATTTCTTTGACTTCTTAGGTTGATTGTCACGTTTTCTCTTATTGGACTTGTCCGTCTCGACAACTTTTGCTTTGGCAACCACATTTTGAGAAATCTTATTTTCAGAATTTCTATTATCTTCCTCAATTCTCAATCGAACTACAAGTTCCTCCATTGTCATTTCTTTGCGCTTGTGCTTTAGATAGTTCTTGAAGTCCTTCCACGATGGAGGAAGCTTCTCAATAGCAGCGGCAACTTGAAAAGATTCGCTAAGTGTCATCTTTTCATCTTCTAGTTAACGAATGATAAGTTGCAATTCTTGAATTTGGTTGATCACAGCTTTTGTATCGACCATTTTGAAGTCAAGAAATTTCCCGACGATGAATTTCTTCATGCCAGCATCTTTAGTTCTATACTTCTTTTCCAAAGTCAACCAGAGTTGTTTGGATGTTGCAACAGTGCAGTACACGTTGTATAGACTGTTGTCGAGGCCATTCAAGATGTAATTTTTACATATGAAATCAGAATTTTTCCAAGCAGTAAGGGCTTCAACTTTAACTGGATACGGTTCCAATTCGACAACAACTGGAGCATCTTCTGTAAGATACTTTGCTAGGCCCAACGTTGTAAAGTAAAATAGCATCTTTTGCTGCCAACGTTTGAAGTCTGCTCCGGTAAACTTTTCTGGCCTTTCTCCGTGAGACAGTGTCATTGGTGTAACCACGGGTGCAAAAGGATTGGTTACAGGCGGTGTTGGCGCAGCAGGACCACTATTGCTTTTAGCCATTATCGTTTTCTGCAGAACGAAAATATTGTTTCAAGTTTCTTGTTCGTAACAATGTAAATATAGTACGAACCCGATAGCAATCAATATATTGTCACTATCCAATTGTCACGTCAAGAAGTGTTACTAATTCGAAGTAGAATAAAAATTAGCAACGGCAAAAGCGTGACCAGATTTACAACAGTAAAAAACCATTGCAAAACAAAGAGTAGAAAGAAGTAACAGGGAAGAAAACTCAAGTTAATTTAAGAATAGAGCAACAGGGAAAAAGGAGACAAAACGAAGTATTTTTTCTTGATTACCGATGGCTATGTAAGACCGTCCATATATAGCGGCGGAGGGGTGCCTTTCTGGCTAGTCGCGTATCTTTGACATTTTAATATTTAATATGAAAGTCCAATGCCTACATAGCCCATTCATTCAAGTCCTTATGTGCTATGTCATTTGTTTGATATAGCATATAGGGCTTTGGTATATATGGAGATATATTCACAAATCACACACAATGTGGGACTTATATTTCTCCAATACCACTCAACCTCTTCTTCCCAATCTTCTCATTTATTTCCAACAAGTTGTTGTGCTCTAGAACCTTGAACAACATATGAGTTATGCCTGTATTTTATCTGCTGTAGTTTTACACATAATATATGTGATTCTTATGACTGATGTTGTTCGTATATCCCTTATTTGACATTAATTGACAATTTGTTGCTGTTGCATGTTCAATTCTAATCTTGCTTGAGTACATGATTCAAACCTAATGTGTTTGAATCTAGTCTGAGTGCGATTGAATTTGATTGTGCATTTTTCTTGAACCTGCAGTTGTTGTTTTTTTTTTCCTTTTATTCCTTATTTTCTGTTTTGTTTGTTGTAGTAGAAGAGAAAAAGAAATCGTCATTTTATATTGTCGTTCAAAGGCAAACAAAACATTTATTGTAGTTTTTAGTTAATTTTAAATTGAACATTTTGTGATTAGATATTGCACAAAACTAAATTTTGTCAAATGCATAAAGTTTGTCAACAGCCATTAAGTTGCTTCGCAGTTTCTAAAGGAGCCTACAGCTGAAATTTGTCCCACTCAAAACTAAATGTTGGAATCAACTATACATAGAGAACGTTGAAGTAGATGGGTGAGTTATGAATTTCTGCACAATTTCGAAACAACATGGTAAAAAAAATTCAAGCAAATAGTTTGCACAAGATTAAGATAAAATAGCCTAATCTGACTAGGGAATTTAACTTGCAATGTTTTGACGATTCAGGATTTGGCATGGTAAGTTTAATGTTCAGATTCAAGTAATACTCTAAAGCTGTGTGTTATCTTAAATCTTAGCAATGAAACATATGTTCAATATGACTATCAACCTACATGGAATATGTGGGCTTTTAGTGGCAAGAGCAGAAATAACTTCACCAATTGCTGACTTATTATTAGAGCATCTCTAACTGTTTAGGGTGCAGATTTTCGATTTTTCACACCCCAGAAAATCCGAAATCTCCAACAGTTTTAAAATCAGACGTTTGTTGAACAAATGCCTAAAAACCAGGCGTTTGTTCAACAAACGCCCAGCAGCTGAATTTAAAAAGTAAAATTAAAAGTGCCAGCAAAACAAAAGTGGGCAAAAGTGGGCCGGCTTGTATTAAATAAGGTAAATGTGCCGAATGAAACAAAAGTGTGTCAGTTTGTAGTGTGAAATTACGTGGGGTTTCAACTATGTGGGGTCTGAAAAGTGTGTCATACAAAGCTTCGTTGATGGAAAGGAAAAAGTTAAGTGAGGTCTGAAATTATCCATGGGTTTGTAGGGCCCTCATGCTGCGTGAATTTGGGGAATTCTTTTAACCCCGCGGTGGTTAAACAGACGCGCGTTTGTTCAACAAACGTCTAATTTCAGGCGTTTGTTTAACAACCGCCTCTACAGTTTGCATATTCCGAAACTTTTCCTCTCGAAATCCGAACGATGGGTAGAATGTACGCGCTGTTGGACAACGATTTGGGGTTCGATTTCAGATTTTTGGAAATTCAATGTTCTGTTGGATTTGCTCTTAAACATACAAACTGACATATAGAACCAAATAGTAATCATCTATAAATGATAATAGTATCTTAAACTTCTGACTTGTGTCATCTAAAGCTTGGAACCAGGCCTGGCCCAAGTGCAAGGCAAGAGAGACCTTCGCCTTGGGCAGCACCTGCCAGAGGTAGTGGAAGGCCAATAAAATTTTCTGAATGCTTTTATAAAATTTGATTTAGAATGATAGCAGGGCTACATATAATATTAGATATGTATGGTGCAGTGGTTTGAGCCTCTTGTAGCATTGTTGTGTCATTTGCTGTCCCATATTCAATACCTAGCCTGGGCTATTTCTTCTTTCCTCTTCCCTGCTTTGATTTTTTTGCAAATTTTGTCTAGGGCAATCCAATTGCTAGAGCCTGCACTACTTGGAACCAATTGTTAATTTCTCTAACTTGACCCAATATGGCATAAGCTGCAGAATAAAGGGTAGATAAATCCTCATCCACAATGCATCACAATGCATTAAACAACATATCTATTAATCATATTTTGTTCCATTGAAGTTCATATGGTATTAAAATTTATAGCCTAAAAGCATACCACAAACATATTTTGTTCCACTGAAGTTCAGCAACAAAATTTAGTTTTGTTTGTGGCAGTACAAGAAAGTAGAGTTGCACGTAAAAACCTATCCATCAATTGTAGATGCCTAGAATTAAACCCGCCTCTCTTCAACGGCAAACAAACAACGTACCGTTTGACTAAATAACTTATTGATAAGTCTTGGCAATTACAATTTATTTCAACAATAATAAATGTTTTTTCTTCGTAAAGATGCCCCTCTCAGTGGGGGTTGCCCAATTTGACCGCCTCAAGGGCTTTGTCCTTGGACCGGCCATGTGTCAGTGTAATGATTCAATACTTTTAACTGTAGCATGGTTGATGACTAGTGTTTTCAAATGTTTTACTTTATCAAATCAATTACAAAAAATTATATCTTGTTACTTCTTGAAATGATGTTGTTTTGTTACAGATATGCATTACATAGATTTGAATGATTCTTCTTACGCTAATGGTGATGAATAACCATCCTTTTTTCTTTTTAATAATTTTGTTAACTTTTGATACACTTACAAAACTCATGCGTTATTCTTCTTAGCTTTCAGGATGCTATGGAACTTTACATGTACCTGTCATGGGTAGACTTTAAAAAAGAATGCAACTTTTCATGGATAATTATGTTTTACTGAGATATGAAAGTTCTGGAATATTTGAATCACTGTATCAAACTTTTTTGATATTTTTCATGAATATTTATTTGTGTATTAAATCTTTACACTTGCATGGTTGATTAAAATAATTATTTTTTATTTTTAATATAATATATGTAATTTTTCTTTCATATACAGTCGTTCGTGTGTAGTTTCAAATAATTAAAAGACTACAACAAAATAATTTTTTTTATCGTATAACATCACAAAGTCGGTTTCCCCACCGTTATGCGGTAATACTAGTATACGATAGTTAAGGCTTAGGGTCCGTTTGATTTTGAACGGGAAGGGGCATTTGGAAGGGGCATTTGAAGGGGAATAATTGGGAACGGGGAATGTGTTCTTTTTACGAAAGGGGCATTTTGAAAGGGGCAAAGTTATTATTTTATTTTATTTGTATATATTATTTTTAATTGTTTGTGTTTGTTTGTATTTAGTGTTGAACAGATAGTAAAACGCAAAATACAAATATTACTGAATTTAAAAAAACAACAACTACAATTTAAAAAAAACAACACCATCACAACACCATTCAAAAAAAACCCACAACACCATTCAAAAAAAAAAAACACAACTAAACTCCAACATTATGTAGCAGTCTGTTCCAAGGTGCCCAATCTCTTTTCATGTTATCGAATTTATTCTTCATTTGACCAGCGTTGTAGTCCAAGCCGATCCGCTCGTTGAACGCCTGGGCGATCAACTGATACCATCCGCCAACATTATGTGCACGCGTACCCAGATGTTGCATGCACACGTCAATGAATGCGTTCGTGGTGTCGTTGGTCCATTCGGCGATGGAGCGAGTGGACGATGACTGACTTGCGGCCATTCTGGAAAAGTAACAAAAAAATTGTGAATAAACTATATAGGAAGAGGAGTAAATAAGAAAAAAAAACAGATTTAAGGGGAAAAAACCTGAAAATATCGACGAGATGAAGGTGAATAGAGCTGAAATTTTCGGATTTGATGTTGATTAGTGATGAAAATGGAGATGGAATGGAGTGAATATATAAGGAGAGAAGGAAGAATCGGCTGTTCTGGAAATTTTGTTGCATCGGACGTGCGTCCGACGCGTCGGACGTGAAACTTATCTTTTCACTCGTTCGTCTTGAAGGGGCAAAAGTGTGGGACCCACCTCTGACGCGTCGGACGCGTCGAACGCAGACGCGAACATTAACTGCCCAGTTCAGAAATCAAACGCTACCTTAAGGAATAGGGAATAGGGTAGCTCCAGCTTTCAAAAACATACTGGGTGAAAAGCGGAGAAAGTCTGCATCGCATTTGTTAGCCTGTGAAAAGAACATGTAGACGTTGGAACTTAGCTTATAAGGAATGTACTTATTTTTATTAATATATGTGTTTATATATATACTAACCCTGTACAATGAAGTGCTTGGTGCTAGCTTATATGCACCAGCAGCAAACGTAAGTAGTGGTTGTTTTAGTAGAATGGTGCTTTAAAAGTTGGGTCATGCATGGTAAATTTGTGCTCCACGTCATGTATCCATGCTACTGTCATTTTTAGTTTCAATCGCTCATGGTTCATCGATTATGGAATGTAATGTATGTCATTTGTTTTTACTTCTTTGTTAATGAACTTCAGAAATCGGATGATCCTTTGGCGCGGTGAAAAGGAATAGACCCATATATATGAACAGGCCCGGCCCGTAGCATAGTTGAGAGAGACTACGGACTAGGGCAACGCGGGATTCTGGGGCAACAGAAAGAACCCGCCTTTCTCAAAAATGCAATTTTCATCCTTCTCAATTATCTCGTCATGGTCGCCTGCACTTTGTCTTCCTCACTGGTATCTTAGATTGTCAGTTTATACTTTCATTTTCCAACATCAGGCAAGCTCTCTTATCTCTCTCAATTTCAACTTCGTTGAGACGGTTCTAGCCAGCCTCTGATAATTGATTTGCTGCAGCCTGCATTCTCTCAAATTCAAACCCTAACCCCAAATAAGAAATTGGATCAATCGATCAGGTCCCCAACTACGTCAATGTGAGTAAAGGCAAATAGTAATTATTTGTTGATATGCCTTTTTTTCCTCTGAGATTAACAAGTCAGTCTGTTCCCGACTTTGATTATATGTTTGCAAACTCATGTTTTGTTGTTTAGCATATATATATATATATATATATATATATATATATATATCAACGATTATTCAACATCAGTATAATACGTTAATTAAGTATATAAAGAAAAAAATTATGCTTTTTTGACCTCTGTTAACTGAAAAAGTTTTTTTAAAAAAAAAATCTGTAAGATATTATGGTATTTACCAATGGATACTAATATCGCATTATATTCTTAAACTGAGTTAGAAACTGAAAGATGAATTTTGGGATGCCAAAAACCGAAAGAAAAAGCTTTGTAGATGTGGGAAAACAAACACCGCTAAAAGCACACAAGCTTGTGGTTTCTAACACCATAGTGTGGTAGCGAAAAGCAGAAAGCTGAGTGCTTTTGGTTCCACAAACCGAGGTGTTTTTGGCAGTACACTATTTTTTGTTTGAATTAAAGGGCAACAAAACCAAACATACACGTTCGGCTAGGGCATTAAATACCCTTGGGTCGGCCCTGTTAAGAACGATACCTCATATTTAAGTAAACGAGGTATATACACTGTTATATTTAAATATTTTATTTAGTATTTAAAGTTTAGTGTACTCTGCTAAACACAAATTTATTCACTTACGGACTGCTATAGACAATAATAAAAATATAATCATGTCGAGTGAGGTTCCATGATTCCAAAACTATAACAAAATAGACAAGGCAGCTTATTCTGTGAAATCCAAAAATGTTGATTTAGGGTGTAAAATACTTCAAAATAAAAAATGCTTATTTTCCAAAATAAAAATTACAGAAAAATTCTATAAATTAAATTATAACTACATCTCAAATATCTTGTCCAATTTCGAAACCGATATTTAATTAAAATTAAATAGCCGTTATGGCTTAAAAACGATTTTATAGCGACTATTTGAAAATTTGATTTGGACATAACTCACAATCAATGAGACGAAATCACCATGTTTCACTTCCGTTAGAAAAATATGATCTAATAGATTCAAATGTTTCTTGTTTCACAGAATTCCGACTTAAAACGGATTATGTGTATCCACTTGAAGTTCAAACTCAATATTACGAACTACGGCGACGTTTTAAGCTTGATTATATTTCATATTATAATTAATACGTATTGTCGTATATAAACATATTCTTTAATATAATTCAATTCTAAACTGAATTAAATCTCATATATTATCCAATTTACACAATATTGCCAATATAGCTATTTCCGACTATTTCGGAAATAAATATTATTATCCCATTATTTATTATTATTCAAATATTCAAATATTTAATTTAAACCATTTTAAATTATCAAACCATTATAATATTAAATAAATTAAGTATTATATTGCTAAAAATCTGGGACGTTACAGAGGCTACCAGATAGATCAATGATATGCAGTTCGTGGTGTAGCAAGGATGCAGGGTGGATAAGTGTGTTATGCATTTCAAGATGTGGTGAGGCTGTGAGAATGTGGATCAATGTGATATGATCTTCATGTTGTAACCAGGTTGCAAGTTGTTAATGGAAATCGTGTTGGACATACGAGTCTCGGAAGCACGGTGGTAGAAAATTGCGACTCTTCAATTGGAAACTCGGACATTGGGTTGGGTCGAAAGAGTGGTTGATAGGAATCTTAGTACAGGGATAAGGCTGTAGTATAGTTGATGGGTCAGGTAGCATGGCTCGATCCAGTATTAGGATGATCTTGGAAACTGGGAGTGCTAAGGAATTGTCGATAACTAGGAGTGTTCTGGTTATGGATCAATGGTAGGTATTGTGGTTGTATACCTAGGTGACTTCGTAGGAGTGCCTGAATTGTTAGACAATTGGGTCCTGAAGGTAAATGTACTAGACAATTGTGTCCTAAAGATATAGGAAGCCAAACTAGAATCGGGGTTTTAACTAGTACTTGGCAGACATGCAAGTGGTCGTATGAGTTTTTTATGTATTCATGGCTTTAGAAGATGATAAATATGAGTTATTTAATGGATTCTATTATTGCTATGGTTGCTCCTATCTTATTTCTCTTGGGTAAATTATCACTTCTAGGATTCTGAGTAAAGAATGGGAGGTGGGGTCGAAGTAGGCTATTTAGATCCTTCTATCCTATTACTATTTCCTTTTTGTTTTTCTGAGCAGCATATATTATCTTAGTTATATGTGTTAACCCTGTGGATGCAGGGACACAACAAGTATGACTTTCCATAACTATGTTCTTTATACTATTGTGACCTTTAGTACTTTAAGGCTTGTTTATCACACACACTAGACTGTTGATTAACCCAAGGTTTTATGTTTCCTCTTATTACTTGATTGTTCAACGACGATGCTCGTGAGTAGGCGAGGTGATAGGTATTAATATGGTTTGGAGCTACGAAGGTACATGTAAAGGAGACAACACCTTTTTCAATTATAGTTGTATTATTAATTTATTTCGTTGCGCGACACTGTGGAGCCCTAACAGTGCTATTTATTATTGTGAAACAATTTGTCTATGATTTTATTTATCTCTTTTATAAACTATATTATTGTTCTGCATAACTGTATGAGCCTGTACTCTGATCATGTGGATTATATAGTTATCATTGTTTCACCAGTTATATTTGTGATTATTATTATATATTGTCTATTGCGCTATGAGATACTTGACATGTTATTTAATTGTATTTAGTGTTCTATTTTATTCTTTTCTCTTCGCTACTCCACTATTCTCCTTCCATTTCTCCTTTTTTTTTTCTTAGCGGCTATTATGCATCGATGGTGTATTGTGCTCGTTACATTTTGTATTAGAGCTTATGTTGCATAGTTTAACCTAATCGATATCAAAATCGGGATTTAATGTATATGAGAAAGTACACTATTTGTGACATATTTTGATTTTCAAAGTTATATATTAGTAGTATATTGTGTGGGTTATTCTACATAAGAGTGCCACAGATGTAGTTTCCTCATTTAGAGAATGATCATCCTTATCATTTATTTGTGATGATCTAGCAAATAAGGAATATTATTAATCACTCCGTCTATGGTGATAGGAGTCAGGCGGAATTGAGACTATTAGCTTCGATCTACAGAATATGTTCTCAGTGGTGGCTAGAACCATTGTTGGGATGTCCCACTTCCTATGGTTTGTTTCGGTACTCAAGTACTAAAGTTCAACTATATTATGTTGTATGGATACATGTGCGTCCATAAGGAGAACCGTTCCTTGGAACAGAGTCTTTTGTTGTGGTGCAAGAGATGTGTGGTTTTGTCTCTAGCTAGGTGTTCCCGATGACTTACAGTTAGGTGGTTCTATAAGGTCGAGGGACACTTTTAGGAAACTCCAAGATGAATATGAGTTTGTTGAGAGTTCTTATTGCTTTGATTTTCTATGAATAAATCCACTCAAAAACATTTTGTAATTCACTTTGAAGGAGTTTGTTTTGGCTTCTTGGAAGTTTGTGTCTTATGGAGTGTTCGTCGATTTAGGCGCTATGTCTATATTGGATTATATGACTGAATTCGGTGTTATCAAAGAATGGTTTATTTTTCTGCAGATACTTCACACAATAAGGATGGAGATTCCACTGGGGTGAGTAATCAACTGGGAAAGCAAATATTTCATTCGGAGATATTGATGGCATGGAGAGGTTGATCAGTGAAGCTATTGATGCTTAAGCTTCTACCTAGTGTTGGTGGTTGCACTGTTCTGTAGGGATACATCGTGGAGGCATATGAATTGATCGTCATTTTTGTTTTGTTAGGTGCCCCCTCAAGTGTAAGAATAGGAACCTATGTCACCACTTGATATATTCTTTCCACCAATGATGTTTCCATGCGTTTTTTATTTTAACATCGAGATTTCATCATTCCATCTTATCTTGTGGGTTAGTGGATGGAATATGTTTTGAGACTCGAGAATATTAATTTGACTTTTTTGAGGGTTTAGTTGGACTATATGTTTATAATATCTTGTGTTTGTTCATGAGGAATTCATACTATAGATGGCTGCAACGTCCACAACGATTAATTTCGGGCCTCGATGTAGGGAGTGTTACATCATACTGTCTATACTTGGCAGTATACATGGTTCACCAAAACTTAGCTCATCGATTCATGTTTTCTCATTTGTTAGTTTGGTTGTCATTGATTACTTAGGCTCAATTAAGTATACTATTAGGTTATAAGAATTTCTCGTTGGGAGGATACAAAACGTCGGTGATAGTGAGAAGTTGTTGATGACGATGATGGGTTAGGACATTTTTATCTTTAATAGCGAGTTGTCCTTGATCTAGAAATAGTGGACTGAAACACCTTGATCTTCAATAGTGAGTCGCTTATGGTTGGATGTAGGTGGGTTGAGACGCCGAGCTCTCTAGTAGGAGTAGCCATTCGAGCTTGTAGCTTAAGAATATCTAGACACATTCGATGAGATGACTAAGGTGCCACTATATTGAGTTGAGTTCCGTATTGATATGGTCTTTGTGATTGGACCTATGGTTGTTTCTATAGGGTATATGTACCTTTGGAGTAGGAGATGAGCTAGTATCCTTTTTTGTGATGATTAGTCAGATAAAATATAAGGTGCAGAATGAGGTTCTCTCAATTAGATCTCTTGAGGGGAATTTGCTAATGGAGAGTGATTAGAGAGTGTATGCCAATTTTAACATCTTATGCTGCTTTGATTTTGATTGGTAAGTTATATTGTCTGGGTTGACTAATGAGTCGGTATACCTTGTGAGTTTCTTGGATCCTATTCTGAGATTGCATGGATAGGTTATGCTTGTGCTACTTGATTGTATTTTCATCTTCTTATGGACTAATCGAAAGAACAAGGCATGCATGTGCTGCTGGTGTTGATAGTACATTGATTGTTGATGGGGGCTTGTTGGAGTTTTACTTTAGGATGGGTGAAGTGAGGTACTTAAGGTCACATTGTCGTGAAGAGGTCGATATCGATCCTATGAAGGTTATAGTAGTAGCACCATAAGAGAAAGTTGTATCTTTTTAGTCGATGATTGAACTTTTTTATGACAGTATTTGACTCTCGATTTGGGGTCGATGGCAATAGAGTTTGTTATAAAGTTTTGTAAGCACTATTTGTTAGGATGGAGCTAGAGTTATTAGTGGTATTACTTCATCGAGGTTACTCCTCTCCCAGTGGGATCGTGACCTTCTTTGGCAGTGATGGTTCAGGTTCCAAGCCTCCTAGCTTTGTTGTTGAGTCGGAGGTGTACCAATTTAGGAGCGGTATTCCACTAGTGGATGTTACTCACTTTTATTATAGGTTTTGGCTTCAGAGTTGAAATGATGTTGTAACTCGTACGGATTATACCAAGGTGATTGGTTCCATACTGAAGAGGTATTTTTGTTCCATGCACCGTTGGAGAGGATGTTTGGGCACTCATTTCTTAATGAGTGATTTGGTCAGCTAGATAATGCTGAGTGGGAACGGTCATGTAGTTCTCTGTAGCTACTTAAGATTCTCACATAGATGTTGCAACGGTTTTCAATGGTTTGAAGCTGCCTTTTGGGCTTACCGTCACACTGCTTCTTGCAACTGAGTCAACCACTTCAAGAGTCAAAGCTCAAGGATCACTGTTACCGGTCTCCCTCTTTGATTCCACCAAAGACCAGAGAGTGAGGGCATCAGGATGGACGGGGTGTCATTTACAAATATGACTCCAAGGTTCCATATGGGGTGGACTTTTCTCATTCTACTTTTTTTACTTATTTAAATGGTGAACTATAAACCCTAATTTCTAAATCAAATTGGGGATTTTACCAATTGTAAATAGAAAGTTGATGTACTTATCAATATTTTTAATAAAAGGATTATTTGAAGTACTCAATGAGAGTAACATTTTTGAACTCCATACTTACTCATTTCTCTTCCAACTCCAAACCGAAAGGGTTATTTCACTAGCAAATATCTATTAGATTAGATTGAGGGCTATTGAGCCTTCAACTTCGAAATACCATGGGACTTTCAATAGATGCAAAAGCCTTTATTTGTGAGCTTCAACGGAAAGCAATCCATTTTGGGGTGTTGACTATTTTTGTGGTTAACATTTTTGGTGCTAGAAAGAAAACTTGAACCTTCGACACTATATTCCTTCTTCATCGCCATCAGTCATAAAAGAGTTAGATCCAACAAGATAGATAGATCGAAAAAGAATGTTAATCAAGAATTCGGCCAACCATCTACTTTAGAGAACAATATAACTCCAACTTTTCATATAACAAATACATAAGTGGGCCAATCATCAACCTCGACAAAAGAGGCCAACAAATGAAATCAAGATCTAACATTTAAAACAACAATTTATTGACACAAAGAAGCTTATCGAAGCCTTGCTTAATATGTGGTTCTCTTGAAACCTTATTTCGTGTTTCTCACGAAGTTAAAACCCAAGAGGTAGAATCAAAGATATTAATGTCGCAAAATTACAAAAGTCTGGCAAGACTTCTTCCACACAATTCGGGTAATCTAATCACGTGTGAGAGAAATCTAGTATCTAAAGATAAATTTACTTTAGGGGAAAAGGAAATATTTGGGTTAGAAGAGGAAGAATGTTTAGAGATGGAAAAGAATAAGGTATCCCAAGGAATTTTTCTCCCATAAAATAATGTTCATCGAAATTCCAATCAATATAAAAATTCCACCGTTGACACAAAAATTTGCATCGTCTTGATAAAAAGCGAGAGTCCTGAAATTGGAAGAACAAATGGACTTAAGGCAACGAATCCAGAGTCAAGAAGAAATAGCCTTGAAGAAACACAGGCGACACCAAAAGCAAGGACTGAAAGCTGCGGAACCAATTCCAGAAGACACAAAAGAGAGGATCTTGAGACAGCTAGATCGGCATCAATAGAAAAAGGGTTGATGATGGAACCGAGCATCGCACCTGGTATCTTTGAAATCGGTATCAAAACTATGAAGGAAAAGCATGGAAACAACACGTTGAAGCGCATACTGCAAAGGATGAAAGCTGTGAAATCAGTACCAAAAGATATAAAGAGAAAGCCAACTATGCCGACACGGATAGCAAGGAGTTCATAAAGGAATAACCATCATAATGATACCAAAAGAGCAAGAAGAGAAGAAGATGAAGACCTAGTGTCGACACCAATATGCAATAAACAATTAGCTTGCCATTGACACTAAAACAAGAAGGCAAGTTTATGAAGACGATACCCAGAGAGCCGACATCAAAAGATAAATAAGATCAAAGCGTAAAGCCAACACTAAGGCAATAAAAGCACCAAATAAGCAGTTGACCTAGCATCAAGGTCAATACTGAAACCACGATACCAAAGTCTCGAAGGTGGAAACATAGATTTGACATTCAATATGAAGGCAACAACACTAAAGCCAAATGCTGAGAACCAATATCATGAGGGACGGTACCAAACAAAGAGCAGAGGAAAGGACATGGAGCCGAAACTATACTCATTGAGGAAAGTAAAGACTGGAAACAAACAAAACAGAGAAAAAGAAGAGCTATCAATACATAGAGTTTCGATGAGTAAAAGCAACACCTATCAATACAGGTAATAGAGATGGAACCAGACACTAAAGACCAATATCATTGAAGGCAGATCCGAATACAAAGAAAAGAAAACAACAATTTTGGTACTGGGGCATTTATGCAATACCGACACAACTTCAGCACCTAAAAATAACGTTAACAGAAAGCGAATCAATACCAATACCTCGACATCGAAACAGAGAAACACAGACCGAAGCCACTGGTACCAAAACCAAGAGCTACTAAGGAGAGTTAATATCTAAAGGTTGAGGCGGAACCAGGTTCCCTACTCGAATGCTACCAAAGGATGCTCAAATTGCCTATAGAAATGACCCTAAGGGTCTCATTTTGAGGGACTTTCCTCATTCTTAAATCTTGTATTCTATTTTGAGAGCTTAAATCCTAATCCATAAATCAAATTGGAGATTTCCCATGTAACCACCGCCATGAATAAAATCCTCAAAGCCTTCAAAGTAGAAGTAGGTTCAATATGAACGAACCACTATAAATCATTCTATTATTTTGCATATTATATTGTATATATTGTTGTGCTTATGCGTGTCAACTCTCCTCAATCCAGCCTTACCTGAAATTACCTAATCACCTTTAATAAGTATTTTAGTTTCGATTAGTGACGATTGTTGTAGCCTCATCCCAAGGTAAATGTTGGTCCTTAAGTTTCGTAAGCGTGATGCTCACTTCTTGAAGGAAAAGTAACCAATCTTTGAACTAAGGGCCTTGATACCTAAGGAGTGCCGAATTCAGTTAACCTTAAAAGGACTAGATTACCTTAATTCCACAACCATAATTCTATATTCCAGTGTTAATGAAAAATATTGATAACAACCACCACTCAAATATGGTGGAACCACCGATCCAGATGAACATGATTACAACTTTGAAAGTTTCATGCATTTATATAATGCCTCTGATGCAAATGAATGCAAAATTTTCTTAACTACACTTTGAAAAGCGGCCGATGAGTGGCACAGGCATCATCAGGGCGCTCTCATTAACACATGTGAACAATTATCTTCCATTTTCAGTATTCATTTCCATATGCATAAGAATCCAATTATCAAGCCCCATGAACTAGCTAAAATCAAGCACGGACTAAAGGAATCACTAAGTGACTACCCAAAGAGATTTCATGAGGAGTCATTGAGAAGATAAATGCTATCGACAAACAAAAACTAATAATGGTACACGCAGGATTGATTGAGTCATCACCATTCTGGAAAGAACTTTATACGAAGGAACCTGATGTTTCTACTCCCGAGCTAGTAAATTTATTCCAATGGAGGAAAAATCAAGCATACAGGAAATCATGCCAAAAAAAGAAGGTTTTCAACTTATACTCTTTCCTTCAAAGATTTAAAAGGTTAAAGAACAACAAAAGTAGTGAAAAAGTAAAGAGAAGGAGTTCAGATACAATCATCGAAGTACGAATAAAATCCTCTTGCACATCTTTAAGGAGAAGAAAGGTGACAAAATTTTTCTATAACACACATAAAGTGCATGGGAGACTTGAACCAAATTTAAGAGGAAAATATTGTAAATATAATAAGGCAAATGGGCACTCAACAAATGATTGTGACACCTTGTCAAAGATAATTCAAAAAATGCTCAAAATGGATGATTATAGGAATTCGCCAAAGAGTCTCAACGAACTCTTGAAGAATGAAAAGAAAAACTCAAATAGTAAAAAGTGCTTGCACTTTACTCGTCCCATACGATGACTATTCTAAAACTCTACTTACTTTTTTATTATGTTCTAAATTTCTTTTGCATTCAATCATGTATTGACCAAAATCCAAGTATCATTGTAGGTAGAAACAAAAGTCCTTTTAAGTTTCAAAATTTTCTAAACACACAGCAAAAAAGACAATAGATGCAAGCAAGAGTGAACAAATAATTTTGAGAAGAAATAAAATGTTTTCTCAAAGTGTCGATTACACAGTCATTAGGCTTATATACGGACAAACCAGATTACAAAACTACCCTACAATAATGTAACAAACAACGGAATATATGAAAAACTAAAATATACTAAAATAATTACTCTTTACTAACAACATTCTTTGATAGGAAATACACTCTATATCCTCCCTCAAGCTAGACATGGTGCTTTAGAGACAAATCCAAGCTTGGTCGACAGAAAACCATGTTGATCTGCTCCCGAAGGCTTCATAAGTAAGTCTGCTAGTTGAAGTGTTGATCGAACATGAAGAATATTGACGAACTTTGAGTCCATATAGCCTCGAATAAAATGACAATCAACACGCAAATGTTTTGTTCTCT
Source organism: Allium sativum (assembly GCA_030737875.1). Taxonomy (NCBI): domain Eukaryota; kingdom Viridiplantae; phylum Streptophyta; class Magnoliopsida; order Asparagales; family Amaryllidaceae; genus Allium; species Allium sativum. The sequence goes on from CM060920.1 coordinate 969,764,365, forward strand.
CTTGAAATACTTTGTTCTCAACAATATACTTGGCAGAAATGTTGTCACGAAACAAGTTAATGGGAAGAGACACTTTTATCTTCAAATCAGCTAACAAACCATCAAGCAAAACTAATTCACTTGTAGCATAACTAATGTTATGATATTCAGCCTCACAATTACTCTTAGACGTTGTCTCCTGTTTCTTTGTTTTCCAAGAAATCGGAGAATCAACCAAAAATACAGTATATCCAGAAATGACTTAGCAGAAAATGGACAACTTCCCCAATCAGCATCACAATATGCTGTGAGCTAAAAATCAGATTTTGCAGAGTAAAACAGAACCAAATCCAGAGTACCTTTCAGATATTTAAGCACATGTAGTGCAACATTTAAGTGTGTTTGTGCAGGTGCACTCAAAAATTGACTAAGTTGTTGAACAACATATGAAATATCAGGTCTGGTCATATTGAGATACAATAGTTTACCAATAATTCTTCTATAAACGTCAGGATCTTCAATTAAAGGTGCATCTTCAATGCTAAGTTTCAAATTTCTTTGTAAAGGAACAGGAACAGGTTTACATTCTAACATGTTTGTGTCCTTCAATAAATCCAGAATGTATTTTCTTTGACCAAGAAGGATGCCTAATTCAGTTTTAAAAAACTCTACCCCCAAAAAACATATTAAATGACCTAAATCTTTGATTGTAAACACTTAATGTAGGGAATGTTTAACAACTTGAATTTCAGTCAAAGAATTTCCAGTAATCAATAAATCATCAACATAGGCAACCGCAACAGTAAGATTTAATGAAAAGAGAATAATCTTGTTTCGATTGTTTGCATCCTGAATTAATTAGATGTCTACTTAGCTCCACATTCCACTGTCTTGTAGCCTACCTCAAACCATACAATGACTTCTTCAATTTGCATAATTCCCCGGGTCTAGCTTTTGAATAACCAGGTGGTGGCTGCATATACAATTCTTCTTCCATATATCCATGTAAAAATGCATTGTTTATATCTAATTGGTGAAGCTTCCAATTTTTGCAGCAACTAAAGCTATAAGAATCCGAACAGTTGTAAATTTTGCAATTGGACTAAAGGTATATTTAAAATCTTCACCTTTAACTTGCTTATAACCTCTTGCCATAACTCTTGCTTTGCATTTATTTACGCTTCCATCTAGATTGAATTTGGCCTTAAACACCCACTTACTCCCAATAGCAGTTTTATTTGAAGGAAGAGTAGTCATCTCCCAAGTATTATTATTCTCAAGAGCCTGTAATTCTTTCTCCATAGCTACAATCCATTTAAGATCATCTTTTGCTTGAGCATATGAAGTTGGCTCATGAACAAACAAAGCATTAGCTAAACTTCTAATGTACTCTGAGCATAAATGATTCGGTTCTGGATTGGAAAGAATATGATGAACAAATGAACATGTAGTAGGAGGTTTGATATGCTTATCTAGAATGAATTGGTCAAATTTTTTAGGCAGTTGAATAGCTCGAGTAGATTTTCTAATTGGTAGACATGTAGTTGAAGGTGAGCATTGTTGTGGAGAAGAATTAGATGAAGAGGAAATAGATTGATTATGTGGAGAAGAATTAGATGAAGATGACATTTCAGGAAAAGGAGGAATATTTTCAAAATTATCTTATGGTGGCTAATTAATGTTTGGACTTGAAATGTTGTGTGAAGAGTCAGAAGAAATCGCAGGATTAACAAGAGGAAAACCAACATTTTGATTTGAATTTGAGGAAACAGGTAATGAAGATTGGAAAGGAAAAATATTTTCCTTAAATATAAAATCTCTGCTCAATAGTACTTTATGATCTTTTAAATCATAGAGTTTATATCCTTTTTTAGCATAAGGATATCCAAGAAAAATACATTTTTTTAATCTAGAAGCCATTTTGTCTTGAATTTTAACACTTGGATAAGCTAAACATCCCATAACACACAAATGTGAATAATCTGGAAACTTATTCATTAAGACCTCATATGGAGTTTTCCAATTAAGAACAGAAGAAGGCAAAAGATTTATCAAATAAGTTGTTGTAAGAAAACATTCTCCCCAAAACTTACTAGGTAAATTAGCATGTGCTCTAGCAGTTTCAGCCAAATGCTTGTGTTTACGTTCTACGCTTCCATTTTGTTGTGATACTCCTACAATACTTTTTTAATGAATAGTTCATTTTGATGTAAACAATAGTGTGCAAGACTGTTGAATAATTTCAGTTCCATTATCTGACCTAATGATTTTAATTGATTTTTGAAACTAATTTTCAACATATGCCAAGAATCCAGTTATAATTTGAGGAACTTGGTCTTTATGATGAATTAAATGAGTCCATGTAGTCCTTGAATGATCATCTAAAATGGCTAGAAAATATCTTACACCAGATATAGTAGGGGCAAGATATGGCCCCCACAAATCAATGTGAATTAATTCAAAACTTGCATTTGCAATGGAAGATGATACAGGAAAAGGTAATCTGTGATGTTTTGCACAAATACATGCTTCATGATAAAAATTATTATTACTTTGGAATGAAGATGAAAAAGAAGGTACATGTTTTAGTTTTCCTGCAGAGTCATAACCAAGTGTAGCATGAAACAACTCAATCGAATTTTGTGTATTAGAAACAAGAGCAACCGGACATGATCGGAAACAACATTATTTGGAAAAACAGAAATAGAAAGTAAGTATTTAACAAATCTATACAAACCCCCTTATCTTAAACCAACAGCCTTCGCTTAATTAGTTGTAATGTCCTGAAAAGAACAAGAGTTTTGCTGAAATTTGGCAACTAAATTATTTTGGTCCAATAAACTTCCAACAGGCAAAAAGATATGTTTAAAATCCAGAACATAGAAAACATTTTTAAGAGTGATATGAGGATTGATAGAAATGATGCCAATTGTAGAAACAGTTTTTAAACTTCCATCAGGAAGAAATATTTGTATAGGTTGTTTAAGAGTATGAGTTTTGTCAAACATATTTATGTCAAATGACATATGATCACTAGCTCCTGTATCAATTATCCATGTATAAACACTTGCATGTTCAAATGAAAAATTCACATTAAATGCAAAAACAATAATTTCAAAGTTTACTACAACATTATAAGCATCAGATGAAGAAGAAGACCTCTGATTTGATTGCACCATCTTGACAAATTCCTTAAAATGAGTATAAACCATCTGAGAATCAACTGGAGTTGAGGTATTAACAACATCAGTATTATGTTCTAAAGGTGAACTGGGAGGAGTAGATCCAAGAATTCCAGTGGCAGCAGAATTTTCTTGCACATTTCCTGCAAATCTTTGATGTTTCTGATTTGTTTTCCCTTTCCACCAATCAGGATAACCAACAATTTTAAAGCATTGCTCCTTGATATCCCTTTCGATTTGCAATGATCACAAAACTTATCAATCTTAGCCCTCTTAAAATCTTTCTTTTGGAAGGGCAAATTGAAATTGTGAGAGTCTCGACCACTCTTTGTAGAATAATGGGCACTTACTTCAATAGACTGAATAGCAGCATTAAGAGTATTTTGCCTTTCAATTTGTTGCAACATATGACAAGCCCTATTTACATTTGGTAAAGGATCCATACTAAGAAGATTAATCTTGGCTTGATCATATGGTTTGTTTAGACCAAAGATAAATTGAATAAGCTTTTTCAACTGATCAGCTTCAAGAATTTTCTTAAGTAATCCAGAAAAACATTGAATAATTGCTCCATATGTACAATCAAGGTAGGGTTCTATGATTTGTAGTTGATCCCAAACTTGCTTAAGATTTGAATAGTATGTTGCAGTATTATCATCATTTTGCTATATATTCATCAACTTCTTATGAATTTCATAGATTTGAGGAGCATTATAATGTCCATACCTCTCTTGAATCTCAATCCAAAGTTTTCTGGCAAAAGAACTAAAAATAAATCTCTCTGATATTTTCTTCTCCATTGAACAAAGAATCCAAGTTGTCACCATATAGTCATTTCGAATCCACTTCTGTAAATCTGGAGATTCATCACCTTGTCAAAGAATAGATCCATCAACAAATCCGATTTTATTCTTTGCTCCAAGAGCTAATTGAACACTACGACCCTAATTAAGATAATTGTCTCCATCAAAGACGATTTGACCTAATTACGAATTAGGGTTATCATCGTGAGAAAGAAAATAGGGATCATTGTAATTAACTGCAGAATTCCCTAGGTTCTCTAGATTAGAACTCGAGATATCACTTGATTGAGGCATATTGAATTAGGGTTTAGATTTGTGGAGAAAACCGCATAGCTCTCGCCAGTAATCATTTTCGGCCTCTATAACAGTCCCCTTTAACTCTATCTACTCTAATTTAAAATTTACATAAAGATCAATGTTCTAAAGTTAGCTTTGTCTACACAAAAATCTAGATATCAATGTAGGAAGAAGCAGGACCTACTAATACATCATGAACAACTAAATAAAGCCTCTAGAACAAGAGGCGAATCAATATAGCCTCAAGAAGAAGAGGTGAATAAATAAAAACTCCAAAGAGGAGGTGAACCAAAAAACCTTCAGATAAGAGGCCACATCAATAACCTCCAAATGAGAGGCTATGTCAATAACCTCCAGAAGAGAGGCCAAGTCATTAACCTTTGTTGTAGGGTTAATCCATTAGCCCGCGGTAACTAGTCCGTAGCACCTCCAATGGAAGGGTTAATCTGTTAGTCTGCTATAACCAGTCTGTAGCACCTATATGAGAAGGGTTAATATCATAATATACTAGGATAAGTATCACTAACATCATTATTCCTTTAGATAAGAATCATTCATTGCATATCCCCATAGAAGTGAGGCAAACATTTAGATCCATTCTCTTGTACAATGGGTACTATTTTCTAGTGTCATATATCATACAATGCCATTGTAATTGTGGATAAAAACACAATATAAATAAGCAAAAGATAGTTAAGGGATACACAAAGAAAGGAAAGACCTATTAGAGATCCCATAGGAAATACCATCAAGTGGACATATGAAACTCAAAAGGCTTAATAAGCGGCATAAGGGATCAAGTAAGTTTGTTTTTTACAGAACTGAAGAATCAACTAAACCAATACAATGAAATTAATCCGATCTCATAGTTTTGCATTATCTTTCAAGAAAGAAATATTCGTCAAGAGCAAGTAGTAAGGATTGTAAAACATAGTTGTCAGTGCTATAGATTAAGAGATAAAATAGGGTATTAGCAGCCAACTAAGTTGAAAGGTCGAACGAAGCTACTTACCGGAAAGGTTGGATAGTTTGATGACCAAATGGAACTGCCTACTTCAACGATTGACTAGCCAAGTGACTAAATGGAACTACTCCGTTGAACAATCAGGCGGTTAAATAAGTTGGATGACTGAATGAAACTACTGTTGAATAGTCAAGTGGCTAAGTGACTGAATGAAATTACAGTTAAATGGTTGGATAACTAGAAAACCAAACAGAACTCCTAAACGGTCAAACAACTATAAGGCTAAATAGGGTTAATTTATTCTAAGAATAGATCCAAGAGTTTTATTACTATAAGATGATGACCTTCGTGAGTACGTGGAATTATTGATATATCATGAGTGGGTGATTTCTATTAACGTATAGCCTTCGAAAATTGTATGAAAGAATGCACGATAAATTCTGGATGGCTTTCAAATATTACCATGCTGTGATATTTTATCTGATTTTGATAATTACATTCACCATACCATGTGTATAGCTTCTAATTGCATATTATTTTCGAATACCTTTAGATAAGTTTTAGATTTGATTCATTATTAAGTGAGTGGATGATGTTTTCGTGATTTTTGATTTTTGAGTAATATATCATTATCACAGACTTCTGCCCATGGATGGCAATTTTGGATGAATTATAGTATCTGAATTATGTCCAGATTTCCAACCATGAGTCGGCAGTATCATTTCATTTGAAGAGATACGTGATGTTTTTAAACACCTTTTGACGAATTTTTTATTATTATTGATGAATTTTAACATTGTTCTAATTTTCGTAAATTTCTAATTTGATGGTTTTTGCTTATGATTTTGATTTACTATTTGCGTCTACATTATTTGTAGATTTGATACTATTTCAGCTTCTTTCATGAATTTTGAGATTATTAATCTTCTCCTTAATTCATTGTATGAATTTTTGATTCAATCTGGGAATGAATGATGAATTCGTTTAAATGATTTTCCTAATCTTATGATTCTTAGAAACTATTCTGCTATTCTAATTTATTTTTTGTCCAATTTGACTCATAGGGAACTAATTTATGCTTCTGAGAGTTCAGTCTGTTATTGTGATTAGTTAGCAATCTTGAGTAATTTTTAATTCTTTGGTTTCATGGTTCTCTAAAAAAAATCTTTTTGTTTCCAGAATGATTATATAATGCCTTCAAATGCATTTTGCTTCATGATTGTTGAGGTATTTCACGAAATGATTTTACTTGTGTCATTTATAAAGTAATCTAGAGCTTCAAGAATTTTGATTTTCATGCTTATAATTTCTTTTGGTTTTAATTTTAGATATTCACTTATGTTTTTCGTGATCACTAAAGGATCACAACCATTCTAATAAATCTCAGAATTATTACTTTCTTGATCATTAAATGATCTTTGGAAATTTGCATTGCGATGATCTTCACTTTTCTAGAATGAATTTTTAGATGACCTTTCATTATTTATAGAAGATTACACCATTTTGTATAAACCTTTCTCGGCCTTAAATGGTTGAAGTCTATGTTGGAGAATGGAGTTTTGATGACAACAACCTTGTTTCAATTACCATTGATTATAAAATATATACTAACACTTTTTGTATAGAATATATATATATATATATATATATATATATATATATGCATGAATTATTTATAGGAAATATTATTGAAGACTGTACAGTTATAAAGATGATAGAGATTCAACGATCAGAGAAATTTCAAGACTCATGAGTAATCAAGATTTCAAGAGTTCAAGATTAATGTAATTATAGAGTCTAGATTTTGTAAGACTTTAAATAGCACTCCAGATTCAATTTCAAATTCTAATTTTCAATTCTATCCTCAATCCTCTCTATTTTGTTTTTCTTTTTTATCCTCAATCCTCTCTATTTTGTTTTTCTATTTTGTCTCTACTTTTGTTCTTCTTTGTTTTCAAATTTAAAAAATTTATATACTTTATATTTATACTTTATATAGTTTAAAACCTTAGAATTTTATAAATATTTTTATATAGTTTAAAAGTATGTTTCCATATGATTTTCTATCATATAATATTAATTTACAATATTAGAATTTTACTCAAAAATTTCCAGAATTAGTTTTATATCAAAACACTTGGAAAATGCTTTGAAAATCAAAAATACACATAAGTATGTCCACATAGCAAAATATGTATGTCGACATATAACCGCTATTTTTTTAATTTTGAAGGGAAGTATCTTTTCACTATTTGAAACGCTTTAGTACCGTTGCATCCCTTCATACTCTATAAAAAGAGGTTAAAACCGAATTTTTTAACATATCTTCTTCTCTAACTTCATCCTCTTTCATCCCACCATTATTCTTAATTATTTTTTATGGTTTTTACACTTATACTCTGCCGAATTCAATTCTATTTTGATAAAACTTCTTCTCTCTACACTCTCTACTCTCTGAATCAAGTGCTACTGAAGAGTTATAGGGATGTTTTGTAATTATTTGAGTTGAATAAAACTTGTTGTGAGTCAAAGAGGAGTCGGTGTGTCCTTATGGGTCGTGAAATCAAGGAAAGAGGAGCCGATGTGTTCTTGTGAGCCGGGAAATCAAGAAAGTAAGAATCGGTGTCTCCTTGTGAGCCGTAAAATCAGGGAGGGTGTAACTGCCTATTGAAAGAGTAATAAAACTCTGCACAATCCAGCACTGTGCGGGACTAGATGTAGAGTAATCCGAATAGTATAAAATCCGGTGTGTAATTTCCTTTTTGCATTGTTCTTTATTTCTGTTTGTTTTGAATTTGTGTTTGAATTTGTGATTGTGATTGGTTTATGTTGTTTGATTCATTCCATAATTCACATTAGTTTTAAGTTTTGTTTAAAATTCTAATAAACACTATTCACGCTCCCTCCCTCCAGTGTTTGCTTTACCTTAACGATCCATTCTGCAGTCCCTAACAATTGGTATCGGAGCAAGGTCTTTCAAAAAGTTCATAATCTGATTTTTGAAAATAGTGATAATGGCAACCAACACTGGTAGCAATAACTGTTCTTTTATAGAGGGTCAATCCACTGTTAGATCACCATTGTTTAATGGTAGTAATTATTCATATTGGGCATGTAGAATGAAAATTTATTTGCAATTCGTAGGATTAGACACATGGAGTAGTACACAAAATGAATATATTGAACCCATAACTGCATTTGCACAATGCACAAATGGCTGCTGCACCGAGCAATTCTAAAGCCATGAATTTGTTATTTTGTTTATTAGATAGAAATGAGTTTAATAGAGTATCAGTATGTAAGACTGCTTATGAAGTCTGAAGAACTTTACAAGTTACTCATGAAAGAACTAGTAAAGTTAAACGGACTAAGATAGGCATGCTAGTTAATAAGTTTGAACTATTCAAAATGAACGAGAATGAGTCAATTTTAGATATGCATTGCAGAGTTCAAGAGATGGTGAATTCACTAACAACACTTGGAAAAATTTATTCCGAAGTAGATCAAGTCAGGAAAATATTAAATTCATTAACTCAAGAATGGGATCAGAAGAGTTTGGCTATAGAAGAAGCCAATGATTTCAATGAAATGAAGATTGAAGAGTTAATTGGGAATCTGATGTCATATGAAGTTCAATTACAGAAAAGAAAAGAAAATATATCGACTGAAAAGAAATCTATCGCACTGAAAGCAACAACAAATGATTCTAACTCAAGTAGTGAAGATGATGAAGAAACAACACTCATGACAAATCATTTTAGAAGATTTCTAAAGTATAGAAGGAAGAGTTATAATCAAGCAAAATTAAATGATGGACGATGTTTTAACTGCAACAAACTAGGTCATATAAAAAGAATGTGTCCATATCCAGACAAATCCACTCAACAAACGGACAACACCAATTCATCAAGGAAAAGGAAGAAAGCATACGCAGCAACATTAGACGATTCAGATTCATCATCAAGTGATGAAGAACCAGAAACTGGAAATACAAATATAAGCTTTACAACAATTCAGAATTCAGAAGATCATGAAGATAAGGATAAAAAAAAGGGTACGCATTAATTAATTTTTAATTTTATTTGGTTGAATGGTTGCTTTGTTTGTTTGTTTTGGTTTGACTTTAAAAATTTAATAATATTTTGAAATTTGAAATTCAAAATTGAAATTTGAATTTTGAAATTCAAAATAATAATATAATATTAAATAACCAATAATTAATAAAATAAACTGTTTGTGTGTTTATTAGGATTAGAAGTATTTCAGGAAATCGTTAAACCTGAAATATAAATCGATAATTTAATTCAAAACTTGAAAAACCAATTTCCTTTTGAAATAAGTATTATATGTCGACATACAGAAATATACATGTCGACATATCCAATAGTTTTGAAATTTAAATTTTGAATTTCAAAAGTTTAAACTTTCAAAATTCCCTCCAATCTTTTCATCAACTCCTATGGTCTAAAAAGGTATCCTTTCAATCTGAAAGGTTGTGCCTATTCAATTCATATTCATTCAATTTATATCTTTACATTTTCTATATATAATTATATATATATATATATCCATCCTTTCTACCTTTCATTCACAACTCAAAACAATATTCTTCATATCTATTCTCTTCAAAATTATCATATCAATGGCTTCCTCAAGTTCATCTCAGAAATTGAAGATAACCAAAACTGTAAAAGGTTATCTTTACAATGACAAAGAGACCATCATAACCTATGTATATTTAGCAAATGCTAAAGTTAACACGGGTGCTTTCGCCGTCTTTAGCGACTTTCCATCTTATGATCTCGCCTCTCTTTTCCAACACAACGATGTCTTGAGTCTAATTGACTCTCGTGATAACGACGAAGTATGTTATCCCAAACTCGTGAAGATGTTCTATGCGAATCTCAACCGCGGATTTTATCAAGGCGACGAAAACCAAATTTGGAGTAGTGTCAAGGGAACTCAAATTGTTCTCAATGCCGATCTTTTAGGCGAAATTCTAAATTGTAGAAGTGAGGGCACAGATTTCTCAACTTTCGGTATTGATGAAACTGATAGGGAAACCTTTCACGATATCTTCGAAGAAGATGCCTAAAAGTATTTCAAAAATCATTTCTTTCGTCCAAAAACAAGAATTGTCAACCTTCTCCTTCAACGTACCATCACTCCTCGTTCCGAAAGTTACAACAATCCAACTCTTAAGGTCCAAAAGGCTCTCTTAGCCATAATAGGTGGATGTAATATCAATTGGGCCGAAATGATTCTTAATGAATTTAAGCCCATGGATGTATCTACAAGAGAAATCACTCTCTACTATGGTGTTTATCTCACTCATATTTTCAAATACTTTGGAGTTGATCTTAACAGAGAAGAATTTGTCCCAAGAAAAGTGTTTGATGCATCAAACATTTATCTCATGCAAATTACTCTCACTTTCAAACCTTATGAGACATATGAAGCCAAAAAAGCTCGATTATAACAAGAATAAGACCCAAAGGAAGTCGAAGAAAAATAAGATACTTCAATGGAAAGCATTGAGTACCCAACATTAAAGCGTAACTCCAAAGACATGGTTATTCAAAATCAAGTGAAAATCGTCAAAAATCAAAGGAAGCTTAACAAGAAGCTTTTCAAAATATCCAAATTCATGGTCAAGATAGGAAGAAAACTTGGAATTTCATCTTCCTCATCATCATCCGAAAACTAGACCATCTAGTTTAATCTATCTTTATATATTTCCTTGTATTTACTTTCGAATCCCGTGTTTAAAGTGTGACTTGTTTAGTTGGATGTATTTACTTTCTACTAAGTAATGAATGGAGTTTTATTTCTTATTGAATCATCTTTATGTTTCTGGAAAAACCATAAAACATAGTATAATATTTCAAGAGTTCAAAAGTATTCAAAAATTTCAAAAAACATACTATATTATGTCTACATGACAAAACATGTATGTTGACATATAATAGACAAAATTTCAAATTCTTTCAAATTTTAAAATTAAAATAACTACTCACGTCCATTCAAAATCCAATGAATTCCAGACCCTATTTAAGTACATTTCTTCCAGAAAACTTCATTATTCCATTACTCCTTCTTCCTTAATCGTTTCTCATCAAATCCATGGCAAATCCTATCTATAATCTTAGTGAAAATCTAAAAGAAACTCTCAATTCATTCAAAAATATTCTCTCTATCATTCTACGAAATCAATGTCATCTTGATTTTAGTCTAATAAAGATGATCAAACAACAAGAAAAGTACCTTGACGCAATGCGATAGCTAATCTCTTCTCTTTTCAGAGACGAAGAAAATAATCTCGCAAAGGCTCCACCAACTAAAGAAGATGAAGGTTGGGAAGTAATTAAGAAGGATCCTATCTTTGGAGAAGATGGTTGGGTTGAAGTTCCAAGAAACGTTTAGTTGTTTGGTACGATTTGTTTAATTATTCTAAAAACATATTGTGTGGTGTGATTTAGATTGTACTGCTTGAAACTTGTATATATTAAGACATATGGTGTGATTTAGTTTGGTTTGATTTGTGTGTATGTGTGTATATATATCAGACAAACATATGTAAATAATGCTTGGATCGGTTTGTATTTAATCATCATTATGCTATGTATTATTATGGATAAAGGGTAGTGTTCTACTTAGAAATAGTTAATAGTTTAAAGGGGAGTATTAGGGATAGTTGCTTATTCAGAAAATTCTACAATTCAGGAGGAGTATTTTTAGGAATATTACTTTGGTTCTAGAGTTGTATAATTTAGGGGGAATATCTTTAGGATTTTTTTTGATAATGCCAAAGGGGGAGAAATTATAAAATATAGGCATAGTTTATATGATTCTTACAGAAAGGGGGATTATAGAAGGAACATCATCAAATAGGTATATACAGGTATGATATTTTATAAATTAAGGTTGTCATCGTCAAAAAGGGGGAGAATGTTGGAGAATGGAGTTTTGATGACAACAACCTTATTTCAATTATCATTGATTATAAATATATACTAACACTTTTTGAATAAAATGTATATATATATATATATGTGTGTGTGTGCAAGAATTATTTACATGAAATATTACTGAAGACTGTACAGTTATAAAGATGATAGAGATTCAAAGATAAGAGAAATTTCAAGACTCATCAGTAATCAGATTTCAAGAGTTCAAGATTAATATAACTATAGAGTCTAGATTTTGTAAGACTCTAAATAGCCCTCCAGGTTCAAATTCAAATTCTGATTTTCAAATTCTGATTTTCAATTCTATCCTCAATCCTATCTATTTTGTTTATCTATTTTATCCTCAATCCTTTCTATTTTGTTTTTCAATTTTGTCTCTATTTTTATTCTTCTTTGTTTTCAAATTTAAATATTTTATATATTTATATTTATACTTTATGTAGTTTAAAACCTAGAATTTTGTAAATATTTTTATATAGTTTAAAAGTATGTTTTCATATGATTTTCTATCATATAATATTGATTTACAACACTAGAATTTTACTCAAAAATTTCCAGAATTAGTTTTTATCAAAACACTTGGAAAATTCTTTGAAAATTAAAAATACACTTAAGTATGTCGACATAACAAAATATGTATGTCAACATAAAACTGCTATTTTTTTAATTTTGAAGAGAAGTGTCTTTTCACTATTTGAAACGCTTCAGAACTGTTGCATCCCTTCATACTACATAAAAAGAGGTTAAAACCGAATTTTTTAACATATCTTCTTCTCTAACTTCATCCTCTTTCATCCCACCATTATTCTTAATCATTTTTATGGTTTTTACACTTATACTCTACCGAATTCAATTCTATTTTGATAAAACTTCTTCTCTCTACACTCTCTACTCTCTACTCTCAGAATCCAGTGCTACTGAAGAGTTATATGGCTGTTCTGTAATTGGTTGGGTTGAATAAACCTTGTTGTGAGTCAAAGAGGAGTCGATGTGTCCTCATGTGCCGTGAAATCAAGGAAAGAGGACTCGGTGTGTTCTTACGAATCGTGAAATCAAGAAAGTAGGAATCAGTGTCTCCTTGTGAACCGTGAAATCAAGGAGGGTGTAATTGACTATTGAAAGAGTAATAAAACTCTGCACAATCCAGCATTGTGCGCGACTGTACATAGGAGTAATCCGAACCAGTATAAAATCTGGTGTGTTCTTTCCTTTTCTGCAATGTTCTTTATTTCTGTTTATTTTGCATTTGTGTTTGAATCTGTGACTGTGATTATGTTTGTGTTGTTTGATTCATTCCATAATTCACATTAGTTTTAAGTTTTGTTTAAAATTCTTATAAACACTATTCACCCCCTTCTAGTGTTTGCTTTGCCTTAACAATCCATTCCGCAGTCCCTGACAATTTAGGCTAATTAAAGACGTTTTGATTAAAGATATCCTTCGACCTTCCAAGTTGGGAGGAATCGAAGGGTCTTTCGGCCAAATCTTTAAGACTTGGATTTGTTCTCACCATCGAAGGATATTCAATGAAATTTCTGTGGGTTTTCAAGAAAGCTTGTAGAGGGATTATATAACTACTACCTTTCAATTGCTAAACATGTAAATGTTGATAATCGTGATATTTTAGTCTTCAACCTTTGGGCAACATTTAGGGAAGTAGTTTTTTTATTCTTTATGCAAAATTAATTTTTATTTGTAAACTTTGTCGTTAATAAACTAAAGCTTCTTTTAGAACGATAAAGATTAGGTTAACATAAATCAAGGGAATATTTACTAGTTCGAAATTATTAATATTGTAGGAATTAAAGAGGCAACTTGAGTAGCACCATCAATGTCAATAGGATCATTTAGGATTTTTTCGTAAAGAACAAAAGCTTCTATCATACTGGGGAAAAGCTAAATGTTAACCAAAATATACACTTGCCTTGAAGTATGAAAGAAAACTAGCAAATAATGGAGGAAAAACTACCGGAAGAGTTAGGGATAGCCTTCTGAAGGACTAAAAAGAACCTTCGGAGGTATCAGAGGAACATTACTAAGAGCACCGAGAAGAAAAGCTTATGGTACGACCCTTTAGAGAGGTAAAAAGGGCCTTCGAAAATATCAAAAACAAAACATTGGAAGCATTAGAGTAAAATTAGCAAAATTCATAAAGGATTATTTAAGTACAACTCATTTAATAGTAGAATAAGCCTTTTAGATCAAAGAAAGAGTTACTGAAGATTCCAAGGGTATGGTATCAGAAGCCGTACGAAAATAGAAAAACAACGGAGATAACACTTCGGCAAAGGCAAAGACACACGTCTAACCTTACGCAAGTTACAACATACCTACCATAGAGTCAAATAAAATAGGATCAAGCTACCAATAACATCATTATCCTTTTGAAGGTGTCGAAAGGGCCCATCTCTCCTAATTTCTAACTAGAAGGAAGTTATCAACCAAACTAGAGACAAGCGATGACAAGGAGGGTTCCTTCGGCAGGACTATGGGACTCATGACCAAACTAAGTTCAAAGGATAACAAAGTAAAGCATTCGTTGAGATCCCAGGGCCACAAAAATAATGGATATCACCCTCCAAGATAACATAAAGAGAGCAAAACATATCCTATTAACAAATGTCATAACCCCCTTCAAAAAGGATGAAAGGGTTATGTAACACCCCGCCTCCGCTAGGGTCACTCGTAAAGGAATGCACTAGCTTTAGAGGGGCATTATTGGTAAACATACACAGAAATATCACAAGACAGAACATATAAAATAGCGGAAGTAAAATCGAACTTTCATAAACATTAATAATTAAGGTCTAAAGCCTTTTACATCAGAGTACATCAAAACCTGTCTTGCAATAGTAAAGAAGCATAAAGACTTTTTCATAAATTATTCCCCAAGTAAAACAGTAAAGTAGCCATAGCCAGGTAAAGTCCAAGCCATCCATGATGACCTTCAAGCAGAAGAAGTCCGAACTAAACAACAGTATTTCCTCCCTGTAACCTGGGGGGGAAACGGAAGAAAAGAGGCGAAACAAAACGGGTCAGTCAAAAAGACTGAGTAAGCCCTATCTACTATTAGTATAAAAACTAGTAAAGTTAACTGACATGAGAAACTGAGATGAACATAAGCATGATAACAAGATAGATAAGCTAAATCAAAATAACAGGATGAACTACTGAACTCAGATAAACTAAGGTGTCATGATAAATTACGATGTCAAGGTAAAACAAGGTATCACATCGTCGGGTTCCTATCAAGTATAATATCCCCAAGATATCTATCATGTATAACGTCCCATGGTATTTATCCTGTACATCTACTCTGCACCTACCGTACTAGTATCCCCACTGTATCATGTGTTAACTATGAATGACCCTTACTCCAAAGTCGTGTAATGGTCCATGTCAACCTAATATATCGCATATATAGGTTACTCAACTCGTATGTCTTATTCCATGTAAATGTTTAGTCCCTTGCCATAGACCATACGGGCTTTCCCATGAGATTCTATACTACTTTAACATAGTTCCATGATCCTTAAGATCGGTTTGGACTGTTACCCTAAACCTAGCTAGGGTCTTCCAACATGAATTATCGTTTGTGCAACTAGGACTTATGCTACCTAGGACTACTAGGGATTATGCTTACCTATTGCACGTTTTCGTATCTCGGTTTTGGTTCAACCACCCAGGGCCACTAGGGATTACGCTAACCGTCAACCGCGCCCTTTTTCCCATGCATTCACCGTGAATCGTTTTTCCATGACTATATGCACATGTATCACATCGTGCCATCCGAGTCCTGTCACAGGGCAGGTCAAAAAATACAGGACTCGGTCGGGAGCTTTCGATTTATCTACCGATGCAGATGCTAAGGTCTGTTTTTCTATTCGTGGCTATGGTCCCACGAGACCCCTCCCTCAACTAGCGAAAGACAAGACATGATAAATCCTGTATGAGAACACACTACTGGCCAACCCACAATCCTAGCCTTACCACAACCATAATTAGATAGCAATTATGGTCTATTGAGTGTTCTCTGCCTTTCCGTACGTACACGCTTGACCAAAGATGGTATGTAGCCTGACGAAAATGCTATCTAGGGTACGATCGTGTATCGTCGACTATCCCCTATCCATCCCCGTCTTTAGGTCGCTCGTGTAGCAACCAAGGCATACTCTTGGTTCTTCTAACGCAGACCTTAACCTCTCATGAGCCTATTATAATTACTTGGCAGCTCACAGAGGGATACCAAGAATATCCTCACGTTCCCCGAAGCCGCTGCTTCGTTACCCAGTTCGCTGGAGCCTTTATCTAAATCAGACACTTGCTCCTACTCGTATACTTACACGATGACCTACCGTATCAGGTTACTCATCTATCTATGAACTGGTCTAGATTTCCTTGACTAAGAATCATAACTTAGTTATTCTTCAACTAAGGTTTTCCACTTAGCCTTATTCCCGTTATCCTTGTTAACCACGGTTATCCACCTAATCCTCAGATTTAGGGTTTACATAATGGATTAAGTGTCACTTAAGTTCATGACTTAACCCGTCTACAAATCATGTCAAAATTGGCTAAGTATCCAAGTTCAAGACTTAACCCGTCTACAAATCATGTCAAAATTGGCTAAGTATCCAAGTTCAAGACTTAACCCGTCTACAAATCATGTCAAAATTGGCTAAGTATCCAAGTTCAAGACTTAATCCGTCTACAAATCATGTTCAACTTGGTTAAGTATATATTAACTTGACCCCATCAATTTACTTAGTCAAATCGGTCAAGTGTATTCAAGCGATTCGTGACTTAGCCTTATCATGTTTCACGTTAGATTGGTTAAGTATAGGATAACTTAACCTCAATAAATTCACGAGTTAGATTGGTTAAGTATAGGTCACTTAACCACCTCAAGTCATCATGTTAGATTAGTTAAGTGTTTAACTTAACCCCATTAAACTGCCAAGGGGGATTAATTAAGTCTAGGCTAACTTAACCCCATCCTATTTCCATGTTTAGACTAGATGAGTCTAATCTTAACCCCATCCATTAACCGTATCTTTCGGTTAAGTGTCATTAAGAAAACTTACTTAACCTTACCAAATTATCGCGTTGGATTGATTAAGTGTTGGTTAACTTAACCCCGTCCACTAGTCGTATACAAATGGTTAAGTGTCATTAGGCAAATCACGTCACTTAACCTACCCAACCTTGTCATGTTTTGTTAAGTATCATTAGCCTAATCAAATTACTTAACCCATTTGCCCATGTCATATTTGGTTAAGAGTCATTAATCAAATTAACTTAACCCTATCATGTGGCATTAATTACTTAATGCACCTCAACCTCTCACATTAGACTTTGTTGTGGTTACTAGTTAAGCCGGTCGATTCCGGGTAGCTTTACACCACAACTTGGTCTAACTTCGGGTTCAAGCACAACATGGCCAACTTCTCACATTGGGTCCTATTGTTTGCAACTACTAGTTAGGCCGGTCGGTTCCGGGTAGTTTTACGTTGCAAACTCAACCCAATCTCGAGTTGGCCACTTTCATGTTTAGTCTAGTGTCATGTTCATATTCAAGTTTTCAAGCAATTGGGTAGACCTAACTTAATAGGTAAATTCCCAATGGGTAGACCTAACTTAATAGGTAAATTCCCAAGCTTATGTTTTTATGCATACTTACATGTCAACTTCCATGTTATATTTCAAGTCATGTTTTCAAGTATAAACACATGTCATATTTAACGTTACATGTTGTCATGTTTATACCCATTTACCCAAATCATGTTCATATCATTATGTTTTCCCATAATGTGACCCCAACGCTTTTTAAACTCGCATATACGTTCGCAACAACGTAATGGATTAAAAGAAGAGACTTGGCAAAGGCATGACAAAAATGGATATTAAGCCACAAGTTAATCATGGTGGCAAATGAGGCACAAATGTGTTCATTAGCTTGCATGTTACATTCTTAAGCCTCAAAAACATGCATAAACCCAAACTTGGCACATAAGCGAATCATGTTGACAAAAGACATGGAATGATGACTAGTAACTCGCATATATCATCATATAAGGGTTATGACTTCATATGCAAGTTGACATAAAGGGTATGAAGGTTCTCATGTTGTATAATGCAACATTTCAACATAAAGGTTGTAGCTTTTAGCTCATAAGATCAAGATAATGACTTTATAAACTTGCATGACATGATAGCATGTATCATTCTCAATGATCAAACCCAAACTTGCAACATGAACATTTAACTTCATAGTTAATATCTAAGAGTAGGGAAAGGGCTTACATTGCTATGAAGGCACAAATCGAAATGCAAAACAAAGATTGTGATGAAGCCTATGCATGCCATCACCCAAAAACCCAAAGATGGATGCTCCAAATCAATAAAAACACCATCTTCATGAACAAAGGTCATAGCTTTAGCCTTGAAATCAACTTGGGAAGCTCTCATACTAACATAGGGACTCTCTAATACTCTCATGATCATGAAACCTCTCATAGAATTGAAGTGGAGGCTAGGATTTTGAGTGGAGGCCATGAGTGGAGCAATTTTGCCATAGTTTAGTTGCATGAATGAATAATGAGGGTTTAGGGGTAGGTTAGGGGCTTATTTATAGAGATTAGGATTAGTTAGGACCCTTAGATTAACCCTAGGACCAACCTGAACCGTCAGATTTCAAACCAGGCCCAAAAACCTAGCCAAGACAGAAAATAGGTGCACCAGGCAAAACTGCTCGGCCACCCTATGTCGACCCCCAAGTCGACAGGGCTGTCGACTTGGGTAGTGCCAGGTCGACTCCCAAGTCGACAAGGCTATCGACTTGGGGAGCCTGGCGGGAATTTTCCCGCCTAGCCCTCCAGCCCTAATTTTCGAAATTAGAACTCGTTTTTGAACTTGAATTTTCTGAAAACTTCGTCGGACCATAACCTGGTCATACGGACTCCGATTCTCGAAAACTCAGACTCTATTTCGCGTATTTTTCCAAGACGAACGCAATGGCATAGCCCGTTTAACTTGATTCAGAATTTAAAATTAAATTCTGCCTTGATTCTCGTCTTAATCATGTTATCGAAATACGGGTTGTTACAGGTTATCTTTTTAAAGTCTGAACCAGGAAAAGACTCTTAATTAACTAACAAATTATCAAGTTCACTTCCACCTAAGCCCAAAGAACCTACCGACCATGACGGGAAGTGTTACGGTAACATAAATTCATAAAGAACATCACTCAACTAACATCAAGAGTTATTGCATCCGTTCATAAGCAACCAACCCCTTCAAAGGGACCAAAACAATTAGTAGTAGACATATTCACTTAGGATCCACACCATCAACATCTCCATGAAGATAAATCTTAGGAAAAAGCCTTCGAGGGAGGTTTTCTGCAACATTTACACAAATACCAATCAATAGATATTACGAGCATCCGTAAGAGACCAGGACTTCCCAACAACAAGGTTAAAAGTCTATTTGAAGCTATCTTTCGGGCCTACCAGTGCACTGCTTCTTGCAACCGAGTCAACAACCTCAAGAGTCAAAGCAAAGGTACCACTGCTATTTGTTTCCCGCTTCGATTTCACCAAATATCAAAGAGAGAACCCATCAGGATAGAACTAGGAAGGAAGGTTCAATCCGCATCTATACATACTACCCCGAAGGTCCAAAAGGGGCATACATTTCTCATTCTAAATTCTTATATTCAAATTGTGAAGTGTAAACCCTAATTTCTAAATCGAAGTGGGGATTTTACCCAACTATAAATAGAAAGTTGATGTACTTATCAAGATTATCAGTAAAAGGCTGATTCGAAGTATTCAATGGAAATAACATTTTCGGAGTCCATACTTATTCTTTTCTCTTACAAACCCGAAAGGGTTATTTCACATAAAATATCTACCTGACTAGCTTGACGGCTATTGAGCCTTCACCTTCGAAAAACTACTGAGCTTTCAATAGATGCGAAAGGCTTTATTTGCAAGGATCAACTGAAAGCTATCTGTGACGGCCCGCCCCGCACCAACCGACATTTACTCCAAAAGTGTGTTGTACACATGTCCAGTTAGCACGGAACGGGTCGTGAGAAGGAAAGGGAAGAAGGAAATGAACATACAAAGAACCTGTAGAATGTCTCACAGCGCATAGAACAAAATATAATAATAACATACTTGACATAAAACAGGAGAGACAGTGCATAAGCTGAAAATCAGAACTAAACATCATAGCAGCGGAAATCCAAAATACAGCTTATTACAACTTTCAAACTGTCTAAAAGCAAAAGTAAGATAAATGAGGCACACTACTAATGCCCAAGTAGCGACCACCAACGACACAGGGAGAATGTGTGTATATATATATATATATATATATATATATATATATATATATCATACGTGGAAGCCTCCTGCCCGCCTCCAAATCAGCTACTCGCGCATCACCAGCTAACCTGTCTCTAGTCTGCTCGTGTGAGCACCCAGAGTAATAAGAGGAGACATAAAACTCTGGGTCAGACATAAAGCCTGGTATGAGCGATAAGCATCTAAAGTGAACAATAATAGGTAGACTAAAACATACCTGAACCTGGACCTGCAACCAAAGAGTTAGCACTACATACTGTACAACACTCTAAGGTACCATATCAAACAGTGTAAAGATACGGAGGTGGGGGAGGTGTGCATGTCATAATGAGGGCAAACAATCAAACATAGCATCCATCCTCACATCTCTCACTCAGTGCGTAAAGCATACGATATTCACCACTTCGATCACCCAACATGCCTTGCTACGATCACTCTGCCCCATGAAGTCATAAATGGCTTCACTGCACTGATAACGTAGCCACTAATTCCTCGCTATGTCCACTTTCCCCATGGAGTTATTCACCCCATCTGCGCTGGCTCATAGCCTTACCAATCCTTACTATGTCCACTTGCCCCATGGAGTTATTCACCCCATCTGCGCTGGCTCATAGTCTTACTACGCATCACCTTGCCCCTCAGGTCGTAATGACCCTACAGCACTGATAACGTAGTCTTGCTACCATCACCTTGCCCCTCAGGTCATAATGACCCTACTGCACTGATAAGTAGTCATCCTTCCTTTTTAGTGGTGAATCGAAGTTATGAACGTCGACAACTCCTTAGCACACGTCCCGCAGCAATGTCCAACCATGAAGTGAACTCATCGGTTCCCAACTGGATCCTGAGCTCTAACTTCCCATATTGGACTACCTTTGCATCTCGGGTTTTTATTGTTCAATACTGGGTCGGGTCGGGTTCCTTCTCAAGCCATCGATTCGGGTCGGGTATCCTCCGTCTGTTCGGGTCGGGTCTCCTTCTGGTGCGGTTCTGGTCGGGTGTCCTCCATCGGTTCGGGTCGGGTATTTCTCCTCGGTTCGGGTCGGGTGCCATCCCCCTCCAGTTCGTGCTGCCGCTCCGATCCGTCTCCATGCTTCCTTCACATGCTCCTATCCGATCCATCTTCATACTTCCGCTCCGATCCATCCTCCT
This sequence comes from Allium sativum, assembly GCA_030737875.1. Lineage (NCBI taxonomy): Eukaryota > Viridiplantae > Streptophyta > Magnoliopsida > Asparagales > Amaryllidaceae > Allium > Allium sativum. The sequence continues at coordinate 969,786,082 of CM060920.1, forward strand.
CGATCCAATTCGTCCTCCTCGATCCGATCCGTCCTCCTCGATCCGATCCGTCCTCCTCGATCCGATCCGATCCCAGTTCAGCTAGCGTGGCCTTCCTTTTTGCCACTTTTTCCCAAGTGTTGGGTTCCGATCCGATCGGATTCTTTGCTCAGTTCAACATATCCGATCCGAGCCCTATGTCCGATCCGATCCGAACCCTGCACTATTTTCTGAAACTGTTCCAGCAAGTGTTTACGCCATTCGACGACGTTTTCGACCATTCTAATTATTGAAATCAATCACAAAGCATTTCATACAGTCATAGCAACATGAGCAACCACAAACATCAAAACATCAACATGATAGGTTAAAATGGATCAAACATACCCAAAATCTCATATTTCCCCTTAAGCATGATTAAGTGAAACTAATGATAAGATTAGCAAAACTTAACCAAATTAACCCAAATTCATATCAGAGGTCTAAAACATCATTTAGGAATTTATGAACATTTTTCCCGAAATTATTAGTGTATAAATTCGCTAATTAACACTAATAACCCCTAATTAGCCATAATTAGTGCAAAACTATGCAAATCACTCACCTTAGCCACAAATAAACTAAGATCTGAAATAATTCTCTGATTTGATGTGAATCTCTATGCTAAACAGCAGCTCCAATGTTGATTTGGTGTAGATCTTCCTTGATTAGGGGTTGCTAAGCCAAATCCTTAACCAAAAGGTGTTTTGGAGGTGATTTAGAGGTTGGAGGCCATTTTTAGGATTCCTTGGTGATAAGTGGAGGCTAGAAAACTGAAATGGAATGATCCTCTATCTCGTTTCAGCCTCCCCATAACCCTAATCCCGAAATGGGTTATGGGCCTACTCACTAATCACCCAATTTGGCCCGGTTAAGTAGTTTCTCACCCTCCAAACCTTATTTCAACCGTATCTCCCAAACGGTAAGTCCGTTTGGCTATTATGACCACTCTACGGAAAAGTAAACCATCAAACGAATTCAATGAAAGTGGATTCAGGTCAAAATTCCTTTTCAATCAAAAATTATGGCCAAAACAGTACCAACTAGGGGCAAAATGGTCATTTAAAAATCGAAAAAAAATCATGAACATGGGAAATGACTCTAATGGATGTTTCCCAAAGTTACACAACCATACGACTTCATACGGGAAAGAAATAAATATTCTACGATCCTATGATGCGTAGAATGCGGGTCGTTACACTCTCCCCCCCTACGAAATTTCGCCCCCGAAATTCCCTAATCAAAACACACACAAAGGTCCCGCATGCCTATCAATCATAGCATGCGGAATAACTAAATCGCAAAGTAAATCTTACCAGGCAAAGATTCTGGATATGCCTTCCTAATGCTCTCCTCTGTCTCCCAAGTACAATCATTCTCGTCCTCGCCCCACTGAACCTTGACTAGCTTCACCGCCTTGCTTCGAAGTTGCTTCGTATCGTGGCCCACAATACGGATCGGCTTGCGGTTCCCAACCGCCTCGGGTTCTACTTCGAAGTCCTCTAACTGATCAGGTGAAATAGTCATATCTAAGTCGTGGACGAACTTCCTTAGTTGGGAAACATGAAATACATTGTGAACTCCCACCATTTTCTCTGGTAAGCCAACTCTATATGCCAAATTCCCGACTAATTCAAGAACAGGGAATGGGCCGACAAATCTTGGTGCCAACTTGCCTCTCCTGCCAAATCGTATCACGCTCTTCAATGGAGAAATCTTGACAAACACCAAGTCACCAACGGAGAATTTCAAATCTCTTCTCCTCTTATCAGCATAACTCTTCTGCCTATCTTGGGCAGCTTTCATTCGTTGCTGAATGATCTTAATCTTATCGGAAGTTTCTCTCACCACATCTGGTCCAAGCACAAACTTCTCGCCAGTCTCTATCCAACATGATGGTGAGTTGCACGATCTTCCGTACAATGCTTCATATGGAGCCATACCGATACTGGATTGGTAGCTATTATTATATGCAAACTCTACTAGATGCAAATGGTCATCCCATGATCCACCAAAATCCAATATACAAGCTCTCAAGAGATCTTCCAAAATACGATTCACCCTCTCCGTCTGACCGTTGGTCTGAGGATGATACGCGGTACTGAGATGTAATCCTGACCCTAGAGTCTCTTGTAAGCTCTTCCAAAACCCACTAGTGAACAACGGGTCTCGGTCACTCACAATGCTTTTGGGTACTCCATGAAATCTCACTACCCACTTCATATACAATTCTGCCAACTTGGCTGCCGTTCTGGTCGATTTGGCTGGTATAAATCTTGCACTCTTAGTCAATCGATCCACAATTACCCAAATGCTATCATATCCCGATCTAGTCCTTGGTAAGCCATCGATGAAATCCATCGAGACTTGCTCCCATTTCCATTCGGGAATTTCTAATTGTTGCAACAACCCACTAGGCTTCTTTTGCTCGGCTTTAACTAGCTGGCAATTCATGCATTTGGATATAAACTTCCCAACGTCTCTTTTCATCCCTTCCCAGTAGTAAGTCCGTCTCATGTCTCGATACATCTTATTACCACCGGGATGTATAGTCAGTTTTGAGTGATGACATTCTCTAAGCACTTCATCCCTCAAACCATTCACGTTGGGCACAACTAGTCTTCCATTCTTTCGAAGCCATCCATCTCGATCAAGCCCATACAAATTCATCTCCTCACCGCCGATGTTCATCTCTAACTTGGAGATGATTTCTAATAGATTAGGATCGTTCCTCTGACTAGAACCAATCCGCTCTATCAAAGTGGGTCTGATCGTCAAACTAGCTAGCATGACTGGATCCAATTCGCACTTTGGTCCAAACCCCGCGATATACTCCAGTTGCTTCCACTCAAGAAACATTGCCCCTAAGCTGGCATGTCTCCTACTCAAGGCATCGGCTACCGCATTACCCTTCCCAGGTGTGTATGCGATATCAAAATCATACGAAGCCAAGAACTCTAACCATCTCTGCTGACGGAGATTCAGATCTTTCTGAGAAAAGTGATATTTTAACGATTTATGATCGGTAAACAACTCAAATCTTTCTCCCAAGAGATAGTGTCTCCACATCTTCAGCGCAAATACAATTGCTGCCAATTCTAAATCATGGGTAGGATACTTCTTCTCATGCGGCTTTAGCTGTCGACTAGCATAAGCTACAACCCTACCTCCTTGCATCAATACAGCACCCAGTCCGGTACCACAAGCATCCGTGTATACTGTCATCTCTTCACTCCCTTTAGGAATGACTAACACTGGCGCACGCGTCAACTTTTCTTTTAGACTCTTGAAGGCATCCTCACACACTCCGTCCCAGACGAAGGACTGATTTTTCTTAGTCAACTGAGTCAACGGTGCTGCTATCTTGGAGAAGTCCTGGATAAACTTACGATAATATCCAGCTAATCCTAAGAAACTTCTTACATCTGTTGCATTCTTGGGCGTAGGCCAATCCTGTACCGTAGCCACCTTCGCAGGGTCCACGGCAATACCACTCTCTGAAACAACATGACCCAAGAATCTTACTTCCCTTCTTCAAAAATGACACTTAGAGAATTTCGCTTTCAATTGGTGTTTCCTCAACACCTCCTTCACTATCCTCAAGTGTCCCTTGTGTTCCTCCTCTGTCCTTGAGTAAACAAGGATATCATCCACGAACACAAGAACAAACTTATTCAACTGATCTCTAAACACTCGATTCATAAGATCCACAAAATAGGCTGGTGCATTGGTCAACCCAAATGGCATGACCAACCACTCATAAAATCCAGACGGCGTCCTAAATGCCATTTTCGGAACACTCTCATCCGCTACTCGTAGCTGATGAAATCCTGTCGCGAAGTCCAACTGGGAGAACACTCTAGCTCCTTCCAACTGATCAAACAAATCATCTATCCGCGGTAGAGGATACTTATTCTTCCTCGTCACCTTATTCAACTCGCGATAGTCCACACACAAACGAAGGGAACCATCTGCCTTAGTGGCAAACACAACTGGTGCTCCCCACTCGGAGACACTCCTTCTAATAAATCCCTTCTTCAAAAGATTGCTGACTTGCACCCCGAGCTCTCGCTGCTCCCTTGGTGCCATACGACGAAGTGGCATCACTATAGGTCTGGCATCTTTCACTAAATCAATACGGAACTCAATCTCTCGGTGTGGTGGAAGCCCGGTCACCTCCTCGAAGACGTCCGGATACTGGCCAACCACGGGCACATCTGACAACTCATCCTGCGAGATGTCGAGGGAATTTACAAAACTAGCCATAACCCCATCACTAGGCAGACTACCAAACACTACCCTCCGCCCATCATCCGCCCTCACTGTCACCAAAAAGCCCTCACTGTCTACCACCACCCCGTATCTTTGGAGCCAATCGACTCCCAATATAATGCCATACCCAGTAAAGCCCAAAACAAAGCAATCACATACAAACATACATCCATGACTCGATAAGACCAAATTCCTGCAAATCATACTAAGGCTTGTCGAACCACCAATCGGGTTCGTCACAACCAATGGTCTATCGACTATCTCGGGTTCCAGTCCCAACCTATCTACCAGGTCACTATATATGAAGGAACGGGAAGCCCCAGTATCAAACTGGTATATCATAAATAGAAAGCATACCTTGAATAACAACATTCTTTCCTTTCTCCGCCGCAGTTGGGGCATTCGACGAAGAAGGAACTGCATCAATAGCATATGCTTTCACAATCTGCTTCTCCTTAAGAGGTTGCGGACACTTATCCTTATGATGTCCCACTTGACCACAGTTGTAGCACTTCCTTTCCGCTGGCTTGGCTCGACATTCTTTAGCATAATGGCCCTTCTTTCCATAGCTGAAGCACTCAACATCCTTCTTGCTCTTTTTCTGGCCACCCTTAGATTGGTCCTGCTTCCTCTTATTCTGAGAGTTATTCTTGCCTCCTCCGCCTGCTTGCGGCTTTGGCCCTTCTGCAGATGCAGCCTCAGTCTTTGACTTAGGGTAAAGGCTCTATGATCTCAAAGCTTTCCCCACGATCAATTCAAAAGTCTCATCGATGTGGTTGATAAGCCTTTCCCCCAAGTACCCATCCAAACCAGTAATGAACTTCTCATTCTTCTTTTCAGGAGTATCAATGAGAGACAGTCCATACTTCGACAAAGTGTCGAACTCAGCAATATAATCAGAAACTGCCCTTCCGTTCTGCTTAAGTTCCAAGAACCTCTTAAAGAACACTGACTTCTGGGCAGCTGGAATGAACTTCTCGCTAAAGCGAGCCTTGAACTGATCCCAAGTAACCTGGTCCTCTGGAGTAGCTGTTCTAATGGCATTCCACCAATTCATCGCTCGCCCTTGCAACAGACGAGACGCTAGCCTTCTCTTCATCGCATCCTCAAGACCCAGGTCATCAAAGATACGATCACAGCTATCCATCCAATCTTGAACATCTGTGGCCGAAATCGTTGCACAACTTGGCGAAATCGACCCTAGGCGCCTGCACTACTGGGCCAACACCAACTCCGGGATTGGGAACTGCCCCTTGCACTTCTCTAAGCATGTCTCTCATGAGGTTAGTAAACATTGCCCTCATATCAGCGGCATTCCCTTGGTTGGTCCCTCTACCAGCACCCCTCGTATCTCGGCTCATCGTCAATCTGAAAAAGGGAAACGATTAACGACCCCATAGTGGTGCTAGTGCAGTGCGACTTCATTCTTATACTACTAATAGTATATATATATATATATACATAGCTTTTGAAAACCAAAGTAATCACAAATACGCGCTCTCATATACGTACTAACTCTCCCTAGGTTAACTACGCAACCTAGAGCTCTGATACCAAGTGTGACGGCCCGCCCCGCACCAACCGACATTTACTCCAAAAGTGCGCTGTACACATGTCTAGTTAGCATGGAACGGGTCGTGAGAAGGAAAGGGAAGAAGGAAATGAACATACAAAGAACCTGTAGAATGTCTCACAGCGCATAGAACAAAATATAATAATAACATACTTGACATAAAATAGGAGAGACAGTGCATAAGCTGAAAATCAGAACTAAACATCATAGCAGCGGAAATCCAAAATACAGCTTATTACAACTTTCAAACTGTCTCAAAGCAAAAGTAAGATAAAGGAGGTACACTACTAATGCCCAAGTAGCGACCACCGACACAGGGAGAATGTGTGTGTGTATATATATATATATATATATATATATATATATATATATATATATATATATATCATACGTGGAAGCCTCCTGTCCGCCTCCGAATCAGCTACTCGCGCATCAACAGCTAACCTGTCTCTAGTCTGCTCGTGTGAGCACCCAGAGTAATAAGAGGAGACATAAAACTCTGGGTCAGACATAAAGCCTGGTATGAGCGATAAGCATCTAAAGTGAACAATAACAGGTAGACTAAAACATACCTGAACCTGGACCTGCAACCAAAGAGTTAGCACTACATATTGTACAACACTCTAAGGTACCATATCAAACAGTGTAAAGATACGGAGGTGGGGGAGGTGTGCATGTCATAATGAGGGAAAACAATCAAACTTAGCATCCATCCTCACATCTCTCACTCAGTGCGTAAAGCATACGATATTCACCACTTCGATCACCCAACATGCCTTGCTACGATCACTCTGCCCCATGAAGTCATAAATGGCTTCACTGCACTGATAACGTAGCCACTAATTCCTCGCTATGTCCACTTGCCCCATGGAGTTATTCACCCCATCTGCGCTGGCTCATAGCCTTACCAATCCTTACTATGTCCACTTGCCCCATGGAGTTATTCACCCCATCTGCGCTGGCTCATAGTCTTACTACGCATCACCTTCCCCTCAGGTCGTAATGACCCTACTGCACTGATAACGTAGTCTTGCTACCATCACCTTGCCCCTCAGGTCATAATGACCCTACTGCACTGATATGTAGCCATCCTTCCTTTTTAGTGGTGAATCGAAGTTATGAACGTCGACAACTCCTTAGCACACGTCCCACAGCAAAGTCCAACCATGAAGTGAACTCATCGGTTCCCAACTGGATCCTGAGCTCTAACTTCCCATATTGGACTACCTTTGCATCTCGGGTTTTTGTTGGTCAATACTGGGTCGGGTCGGGTTCCTTCTCAAGCCATCGGTTCGGGTCGGGTATCCTCCGTCTGTTCGGGTCGGGTCTCCTTCTGGTGCGGTTCGGGTCGGGTGTCCTCCATCGGTTTGGGTCGGGTATTTCTCCTCGGTTCGGGTCGGGTGCCATCCCCCTCCAGTTCGTGCTGCCGCTCATATCCGTCTCCATGCTTCCTTCACATGCTCCTATCCGGTCCATCTTCATACTTCCGCTCCGATCCATCCTCCTCGATCCGATTCGTCCTCCTCGATCTGATCCGTCCTCCTCGATCCGATCCGTCCTCCTCGATCTGATCCGATCCCAGTTCAGCTAGCGTGGCCTTCCTTTCTGCCACTTTTTCCCAAGTGTTGGGTTCCGATCCGATCAGATTCTTTGCTCAGTTCAACATATCCGATCCGAGCCCTATGTCCGATCTGATCCGAACCCTGCACTATTTTCTGAAACTGTTCCAGCAAGTGTTTACGCCATTCGACGATGTTTTCGACCATTCTAACTATTGAAATCAATCACAAAGCATTTCATACAGTCATAGCAACATGCATAATCAACCACAAACATCAAAACATCAACATGATAGGTTAAAATGGATCAAACATACCCAAAATCCCATATTTCCCCTTAAGCATGATTAGGTGAAACTAATGATAGGATTAGCAAAACTTAACCAAATTAACCCAAATTCATATCAGAGGTCTAAAACATCATTTAGGAATTTATGAACATTTTTCCCAAATTTATTAGTGTATAAATTCGCTAATTAACACTAATTACCCCTAATTAGCCATAATTAGTGCAAAACTATGCAAATCACTCACCTTAGCCACAATTAAACTAAGATCTGAAATAATTCTCTGATTTGATGTGAATCTCTATGCTAAACAGCAGCTCCAATGTTGATTTGGTGTAGATCTTCCTTGATTAGGGGTTGCTAAGCCAAATCCTTAACCAAAAGGTGATTTGGAGGTGATTTAGAGGTTGGAGGCCATTTTTAGGATTCCTTAGTGATAAATGGAGGCTAGAAAACTGAAATGGAATGATCCTCTATCTCATTTCAGCCTCCCCATAACCCTAATCCCGAAATGGGTTATGGGCCTACTCACTAATCACCCGATTTGGCCCGGTTAAGCAGTTTTTCACCCTCCAAACCTTATTTCAGCCATATCTCCCTAACGGTAAGTCCATTTGGCTATTATGACCACTCTACGAAAATGTAAACCATCAAACGAATTCAATGGAAGTGGTTTCAGGTCAAAATTCTTTTCCAATCAAAAGTTATGGCCAAAACAGTACCAACTATGGGCAAAATGGTCATTTAAAAATCGACAAAAATCATGAACATGGGAAATGACTCTAATAGATGTTTCCCAAAGTTACATGACCATACGACTTCACATGGGAAAGAAATAAATATTCTACGATCCTATGATGTGTAGAATACGGGTCGTTACACTATCCATTTTGGGGAATTGATTTTTCTTTTTTGTTAACACCACTTATGCTTACATAATTGTTATGCCTGTAGAATAGGTGGTATTGTTTTAACATGCTTATTTCCATACATGACTTGACATGTTTGTTTTCTTTGTTGGTTTCTACTACTGTGTTTAACCCTCTTTGTTCAGTGCATGTTTAGGTACATGGGCATGAGCTAATTGTTTGGATGCTTACTCGCTTTTATTTGCATCTAAATGCTAATCTTGCTCCAAAAGAGGTATGTAGTAGATGTAGAGTTGTGAATTTTTCCCCTTGGTGCATTTTTGATGGTTTTATGTCCTACATATTCGAGGCCACTTTTGGGATTTTGTTTCCTTTTGTTGGCCTGAGCCATATATGGTGAGTTGTGGTTTTCCGGATTGGGCCATGTAAAGGAGGTACTGTCGAAATTATTCGTGAATTTAGCCAAAATTGGGAGGAAATTCAATATACGATGCTAAATCAAATTATCTTCCAACTAGTAGGGGTTTACACTTTTATTTTCCATTACCAGTTGTGTTGGAAGGAATTTCACTTAAGTGTTTGGCTTAGTCACGAGGATTACCGATTTGATTGTGGTTGTACTTACAGATGGGAATTTTTGTTCTATTCCAATTCTGAGTTTATTCCCCTTGTTGTAATCCCTTTCTTGTGTGGTTGTTGAGAGCGATAAGGGACTTTTTTTTTCTATCGTTGCTTACTCCAGAGTGTTGGGTTGTTTTGTTCAGTCCTTGAGAATTTCGAGGACGAGATCCTTTAAGGATGAGAGAACGTAACGAACTATATTTTAACGATGGGATATTTAATTATGATATAAATATTGATCGTTAATTAATTGAGTGACGGTTCCAAAAGGTGATTTTTCACAAAAAAAACGAATCGGGACTCAGGATCAGTTCTATTAAGATCAGATTGTCTGTCACGTGGAGAAGTATATGAATCATGACATTTCGAGATCGGGCAATTCGAGGGTCAAAATTATCTCAAAATAATGGTAGAATTGTCGTTTCATAGCACATTCTCAGATTGTGGCAAAAAATGTACCATCGTAATCGTATTATTGTGCTGATATATGCTATCGAGTTTTGTAACGATCGGACATGTTGTTTGATCGTACTGAGCTGAAACGCGTGTTGATTTCATGAAGAGAACTCAAAACTAAAAAGAACAAAATAATATTAACATTAGCAAACCCTATCCCCTATTTTCTCAAACTTGACTTGTTCTCTTGTAGCTTCTTCTTATTTATTTTTCTTTTTCACTGTTCCATTAAGAAAGTGGTGGCCTCTTCAAAAAATATGTTCCCCTAATTCGCTTTACATAAAATTACATTTTCGACTTCATTGAGATCTCAGCAAAGGTACCTTCAACTTTGTGATCATTAGGAATCATGTGAAGGAGGCTTGAGGGATCAAACCCTCATAGTTGCGAACTAGGGTTAAGGTATGGAAGAGTTGCAGGCATCATTTGGTGATGAGGCGAGTGCCATAGGTCGTCTCTTCGCAGTGTGCTTCTCCAAGCAACGATTGATTGAACTCCGGTGGCCTATATGAAATCATGACACTGGCCTAGTGAGGTCATCACGAAGGGTCACAATTGACTAGGGTAGTTCAGTTTGATGAGGCAGTGACCACCAGGAGGAGCACGCAATAAGGAGTTCACGGGGACCGGCAAGTCTACGTTTTATCGGGAAATAAGGATGTAATCGAGTTTTGATTTTTACAATAGTAGGTTTCTTTTCCTGATGTATACATGCACGCTACAATGCTGATTATGATGGGGAAGATAATTAGGACAAGTGATTAAGTGAATCATTTAATTAAGCTAATTTTATTGTTGATTTAAATTGTAAAACTTATATCTTTTATATTTTCTGCATACGAGGTCCGATTTGGAAGTCGTTTCTTCTGTTGGACTCTGTTGACAAGATCTACGCTATGGAGCAAGTTTAGGGTGATTCGGTAAAGGTAAGTGATATTATCTCTCAATTTGTTATAGTTGTTTATATAGTATAAAATCTGTGGTTTTGGAAATAAATTAATTTTAAACGGTATTTCTAGCATAATAAAATTTAGCTAATAAATTTATTAATGGATTAAAATGTGTTTAAAATTGTTTTAAGATTCAATACTACAATTAATTCCATTTATACACTATTTGTCGATATTACTAGATTGAGGATACTTTGACACATATCCCACTTTGATTGCTTTAGGTAGATTTTATTTATCCAATTGACGATGCTATGGATGTTTGTATGTTGTTTTTAAACATCTATAGGACTACTGCTTGCATGGTTGCATGTTTGTGTAGTTTGGTTGAAGACGCCACTCATAGGCGATATAGGATAAATTCACGAAAAGCTTTGAGACGTGCAAATTAACCTAGAAGTCATCTCGACGACGTGCAACATTCAAGAAGAATGCAAGACGTTTTCATTGGATGAGTATTTAAATAATTTTGGTTAAATACGTGATCAGAGATATCGTTAGAAATCGATATGGAGTGAAAGATATCGACTACTATTGGCGTTGATCGTTTTAACAAACTTTGAAGTATTACACGTTGAAATTTCAAAGAGCTAGATATGATGGCCTGTTCGATGGTGGATTCGACGTGATGGCTCTTCGATTGGTTATATTGGTACGAAGCATGATGGATGCTTCCCCATGAGTATAGATGTATGGTGTAATCCATAGATTGAGGTGATGAGATTTTTAGGGTGTTTTATGGACCATGTCCGGGATTGACCGGTATGCATTTTATAGTGTGGTGAGGCTACGAGGTAGATCAATATTATGTAGTCCCCGGTGTGGCAAGGTTGCGGGTTAGATCGGTATTATGTAGTTCATAGTGTAGCGACGTTGTGTGATAAATCAACCTGTGGTGTGGCGAGGCTATGGGATGATCAGTGATATATGCTAGGTTGTAGAATGGATCAGTGTAGTATGCAGTTCATGGTGTAGTGAGGGTAAAAAATTGTGGATCAATGCTATATGCACTTCATGGGGGTAATAAGGTTGCCAGAAGTTGATGGAAATCGTTTTGGACATAAGGATCCCACAAGCATGGTTGTAAAAAGTTGTGATTATTAGATTAGAAACTTGGGAATTGGGTTGGATTAAAAGAGTGATTGATAAGCATCTCGGTAGGGGACGAGGTTGTAGCAGAGTGGATAGGTCGAGTAGCATGGATCTGTCAAATATTTGGAGAATCTTGAAGTTTGGGAGTGCAAAGGAATTATCGATAACTCGGAGTGTCCCAGTTGTGGCTCGATGGTGGGAATTATTGTTTCATACCCTAGATCACTTTTTAAGAGTGCCTAAAATGTTAGAAAATTGGGTCTCAAAGGAAAATGTACTAGATAATTGGGTCCTAAAGGTATGGCGAGCCAAACTAGAACTAGGATTTCAACTAGTTCTTGATAGATGCATGAGCGGTCAGAAGGGTTATTAATGTATTCATAGCTTTAGAAGATGATAGATAAGACTTTTCTACTGAATGCTATGATTGTTGTAGCTGCTCCTATCTTATTTCTCTTGGGTAGACTATCACCTCTAGGATTCTAGAGAGAGGATGGAAAGTAGGGCCAGAGTAGGCTATTTTGATCCTTCCAACCTATTACAATTTCCACTTTTGTTACTTTGAGTAGCATATATTATCTAGATTGTATGCATTGACTCTGTGGATCCAAGGGCACAACAGGTTTGACTTTCCATACCTATGTTCCTTATATTGTCATAACTTTTATAGTATTTTGAGGTTTGTTTACCTCTCATACCAAACTGTTGTTCAACCTAAGGTTTTATGTTTTTGCTCTTATTACCTCGGGTGCTCATTGACGATGCTAATGAGTAGACGAGGTGACGTGTATTAGCTAGGTTTGGGGCTACGAAGGTGGATGTGTAGGGGCAATGCCTTTTTCTATTATACGTGTATTATTGTTGTTTATTCCGTTATGTGACACCGTAGATCCCTGAAAGTGTTATTTATTGGTTTGAGATAGTTTATCTATGAGTTTATTTATCTCTTGTATAAAATCTATTATTATTCTATTCAACTATATGAGCCCATACTATGATTACGTGTTTATATATTCATCACGGTCTCTCCTGTTGTATTTGTGATTATTATTACTGATGCATTGTGGGATATTCGATAGGTTCTTTGATTGTATTTGATGTTCTATTTCCTTCTTTTCTCTTCTTTTTGCTTCCCTTGTAACGACCCACATTCTACGCATCATAGAATCATAGAATATTTATTTCTTTCCCGTATGAAGTCATATGGTTGTGTAACTTTGGGAAACATCCATTAGAGTCATTTCCCATGTTCATGATTTTTGTCGATTTTTAAATGACCATTTTGCCCCTAGTTGGTACTGTTTTGACCATAACTTTTGATTGGAAAGGAATTTTGACCTGAAATCACTTCCATTAGATTCGTTTGATGGTTTACCTTTCCGTAGAGTGGTCACAATAGCCAAACGGACTTATCGTTTGGGAGATATGGCTGAAATAAGGTTTGGAGGGTGAAAAACTGCTTAACTGGGCCAAATAGGGTGATTAGTGAGTAGGCCCATAACCCATTTCGGGATTAGGGTTATGGGGAGGCTGAAATGAGATAGAGGATCATTCCATTTCAGTTTTCTATCCTCCACTTATCACCAAGGAACCCTAAAAATGGCCTCTAACCTCTAAATCACATCCAAATCATCTTTTGGTCAAGGATTAAGCTTAGCAACATCTAATCAAGGGTGATCTACAACAAATCAACATTGAAGCTGCTGTTTAGGGTTGGGATTTGCATCAAATCAGAGATTTATTTCAGATCTTAGTTTATATGTGGCTAAGGTGAGTGATTTGCATAGTTTTGCACTAATTATGGCTAGTTAGGGGTGATTATTGTTAATTAGCGAATTTAAACATGATAAAATTCGGGAAAAATGTTCATAAATTCTTAAATGATGTTTTAGACCTCTGATATGAATTTGGGTTAATTTGGTTAAGTTTTGCTAATCCTATCATTTGTTTCACCTAAACATGCTTAGGGGGAGATATGGGATTTTGGGGTATGTTTGATCCATTTTAACCTATTATATTGATGTTTTGATGTTTGTGGCTGATTATGCATGTTGCTATGACTGTATGAAATGCTTTGTGATTGATTTCAATAGTTAGAATGGCCGAAAACGTCGTCGAATGGCGTAAACACTTGCTGGAACAGTTTCAGAAAACAGTGCAGGTTCGGATCGGATCGGATATGGGGCTCGGATCGGATATGTTGAACTGGGCAAAGAACCCGATCGGATCGGAACCTGACACTTGAGAAAATTGGCAAAAAGGAAGGCCACACTAACTGAACTAGGATCGGATCGGATTTAAGAGGAGGGATCGGAGCGGATAAAGGAGGATGGATCGGATCGAAGCGCGTGAAGGAAGACGAGGCGGATCGGAGCGGAAGCAGGGACTGGAGGAGAGGTACCCGACCCGAAGTGAAGCACCCGACTCGACCCGAGGAGAAATAACCGAACCGCACCAGAAGAGGACCCGACCCGAACCGATGGGGGATACCCGACCCGAACCGATGGGGGATACCCGTCCCGAACCGATGGCTTGAGGATAAACCCGACCCGACCCAGTATTGACCAATAACCCGAGATGCAAAGGTAGTCCAATATGGAAAGTTAGAGCTCAGGATCCAGTTGGGAACCGATGAGTTCACTTCATTGTTGGACTTTGCTGCGGGACGTGTGCTAAGGAGTTGTCGACATTCATAACTTCGATTCACCACTAAAAAGGAAGGATGGCTACTTATCAGTGCAGTAGGGTCATTGTGACCTGAGGGGCAAGGTGATGGTAGAAAGACTACGTTATCAGTGCAGTAGGGTCATTATGACCTGAGGGGCAAGGTGATGCGTAGTAAGACTATGAGCCAGCGCAGATGGGGTGAATAACTCCATGGGGCAAGTGGACATAGTAAGGATTTGTAAGGCTATGAGCCAGCGCAGATGGGTTGAATAACTCCATGGGGAAAGTGGATATAGCGAGGAATTAATGGCTACGTTATCAGTGCAGTGAAGCCATTTATGACTTCATGGGGCAGAGTGATCGTAGCAAGGCATGTTGGGTGATCGAAGTGGTGAATATCGTATGCTTTACGCACTGAGTGAGAGATGTGAGGATGGATGCTATGTTTGATTGTTTGCCATTATTATTACATGCACACCTCCCCCACCTCCGTATCTTTACACCGTTTGATATGGTACTTTAGAGTGTTGTACAATATGTAGTGCTAACTCTTTGGTTGCAGGTCCAGGTTCAGGTATGTTTTAGTCTACCTGTTATTGTTCACTTTAGATGCTTATCGCTCATACCAGGCTTTATGTTTGACCCAGAGTTTTATGTCTCCTCCTATTACTCTGGGTGCTCACACGAGCAGACTAGAGACAGGTTAGCTGGTGATGCGCGAGTAGCTGATTCGGAGGCGGGCAGGAGGCTTTCACGTATGATTTATATATATACACATTCTCCCTGTGTCGTTGGTGGTCGCTACTTAGGCATTAGTAGTGTATCTCCTTTATCTTACTTTTGCTTTGAGATAGTTTGAAAGTTGTAATAAGCTGTATTTTGGATTTCCGCTGCTATGATGTTTAGTTCTGGTTTTCAGCTTATGCACTGTCTCTCCTATTTTATGTCAAGTATGTTATTATTATACTTTGTTCTATGCGCTGTGAGACATTCTACAGGTTCTTTGTATGTTCATTTCCTTCTTCCCTTTCTTTCTGACGACCCGTTTCGTGCTAACTGGACATGTGTACAGCGCACTTTTGGAGTAAATGTCGGTTGGTGCGGGGCGGGCCGTCACACTTGGTATCAGAGCTCTAGGTTGCGTAGTTAACCTAGGGAAAGACACTAGGGAGAGTTAGTACGTATATGAGAGCGCGTATTTGTGATTACTTTGGTTTTTAAAAAGCTATGTATGTATATACTATTAGTAGTATAAGAATGAAGTCGCACTGCACTAGCACCACTATGGGGTCGTTAATCGTTTCCTTTTTCAGATTGACGATGAGCCGAGATACGAGGGGTGCTGGTAGAGGAACCAACCCAGGGAATGCCGCTGACATGAGGGCGATGTTTACTAACCTCATGAGAGACATGCTCAGAGAAGTGCAAGGGGCAGTTTCCAATCCCGGAGTTGGTGTTGGCCCAGTAGTGCAGGCGCCTAGGGTCGATTTCGCCAAGTTGTGCAAGGATTACACTAATCTTGGTGGGAAGCCGTTCCACGGGACGGAGTCGGCCATAGATGTTCAAGATTGGATGGATAGCTGTGATCGTATCTTTGATGACTTGGGTATTGAGGATGCGATGAAGAGAAGGCTAGCGTCTCATCAGCTGCAAGGGCAAGCGATGAATTGGTGGAATGCTATTAGAACAGCTACTCCAGAGGATCAGGTTACTTGGGATCAGTTCAAGGCTCGCTTTAGCGAGAAGTTCATTCCAGCTGCCCAGAAGTCAGTGCTGTTCAAGTGGTTCTTGGAACTCAAGCAAAATGGGAGGGCAGTTTCTGATTATATTGCTGAGTTTGACACTTTGTCGAAGTATGGACTGTCTCTTATTGACACTCCTGAGAAGAAGAATGAGAAGTTCATTACTGGTTTGGATGGATACTTGGGGGAAAGGCTTATTAACCACATCGATGAGACTTTTGAATCGATCGTGGGGAAAGCTTTGAGATCAGAAAGTCTTTACCCTAAGTCAAAGACTGAGTCTGCATCTGCAGAAGGGCCAAAGCCGCAAGCAGGCGGTGGAGGCAAGAATAACTCTCAGAATAAGAGGAAGCAGGACCAATCTAAGGGTGGCCAGAAAAAGAGCAAGAAGGATGCTGAGTGCTTCAGCTGTGGTAAGAAGGGCCATTATGCTAAATATTGTCGGGCCAAGCCAGCGGATAAGAAGTGCTTCAACTGTGGTCAAGTGGGACATTTCAAGGACAAGTGTCCGCAACCTCT
Organism: Allium sativum; assembly: GCA_030737875.1. Lineage (NCBI taxonomy): Eukaryota > Viridiplantae > Streptophyta > Magnoliopsida > Asparagales > Amaryllidaceae > Allium > Allium sativum. The sequence continues at coordinate 969,802,707 of CM060920.1, forward strand.
TCAGGAGAAGCAGATTGTGAAAGCATATGCTATTGATGTTGTTCCTTCTTCGTCGAATGCCCCAACTGCGGTGGAGAAAGGAAAGAATGTTGTTATTCAAATTATGCTTTCTATTTATGATGTACCAGTTCGAGTTTTGTTTGATACTGGGGCTTCCCGTTCCTTCATATCTAATGACCTGGTAGATAGGTTGGGACTGGAACCCGAGATAGTCGATAGACCATTGGTTGTGACGAACCCGATTGGTGGTTCGACTAGCCTTAGTATGATTTGCAGGAATTTGGTATTATCGAGTCATGGATGTATGTTTGTATGTGATTTCTTTGTTTTGGGCTTTACTGGGCATGGCATTATATTGGGAGTCGATTGGCTCCAAAGATACGGGGTGGTGGTAGACTGCGAGGGCTTTTTGGTGACAGTGAGGGCGGATGATGGGCGGAGGTTAGTGTTTGGTAGTCTACCCAGTGATGGGGTTATGGCTAGTTTTGTAAATTCCCTCGACATCCCGCAGGATGAGTTGTCTGATGTGCCCATGGTTGGCTAGTATCCGGACGTCTTCGAGGAGGTGACCGGGCTTCCACCACACCGAGGGATTGAGTTCCGTATTGATTTAGTGAAAGATGCCAGACCTATAGTGATGCCACTTCGTCGTGTGGCATCAAGGGAGTAGCGAGAGCTCGGGGTGCAAGTCAGTAATCTTTTGAAGAAGGGATTTATTAGAAGGAGTGTCTCCGAGTGGGGAGCACCAGTTGTGTTTGCCACTAAGGCAGATGGTTCCCTTCGTTTGTGTGTGGACTATCGCGAGTTGAATAAGGTGACGAGGAAGAATAAGTATACTCTACCACGGATAGATGATTTGTTTGATCAGCTGGAAGGAGCTAGAGTGTTCTCCCAGTTGGACCTCGCGACAGGGTAGCAGATGAGAGTGTTCCGAAAACGGCATTTAGGACGCCTTCTGGATTTTATGAGTGGTTGGTCATGCTATTTGGGTTGACCAATGCACCAGCCTACTTTGTGGATCTCATGAATCGAGTATTCAGAGATCAGTTGTATAAGTTTGTTCTTGTGTTCGGGGATGGTATCCTTGTTTACTCAAGGATAGAGGAGGAACACAAGGAACACTTGAGGATAGTGATGGAGGTGTTAAGGAAACACCAATTGAAAGCGAAATTCTCCAAGTGTCACTTTTGGAGAAGGGAAGTGAGATTCTTGGGTCATGTTGTTTCAGAGAGTGGTATTGCCGTGGACCCCTCGAAGGTGGCTATGATACAGGATTGGCCTACGCCCAAGAATGCAACAGATGTAAGAAGTGTCTTGGGATTAGCTGGATATTATCGTAAGTTTATCCAGGACTTCTCCAAGATAGCAGCACCGTTGACTCAGTTGACTAAGAAGAATCAGTCCTTTGTCTGGGACGGAGTGTGTGAGGATGCCTGCAAGAGTCTAAAGGAGAAGTTGACGCGTGCGCCAGTGTTAGTCATTCCTAAAGGGAATGAAGAGATGACGGTATACACGGACGCTTGTGGTACCGGACTGGGTGCTGTATTGATGCAAGGAGGTAGGGTTGTAGCTTACGCTAGTCGACAGCTAAAGCCGCATAAGAAGAAGTATCCTACCCATGATTTGGAATTGGCAGCGATTGTATTCGCGCTGAAGATGTGGAGACACTATCTCTTGGGAGAAAGATTTGAGTTGTTTACCGATCAAAAATCGTTAAAGTATCTCTTCTCCCAGAAAGATCTGAATCTCCGTCAGCAGAGATGGTTAGAGTTCTTGGCTTCGTATGATTTTGATATCGCATACACACCTGGGAAAGGTAATGCGGTAGCCGATGCCTTGAGTAGGAGACATGCCAGTTTAGGGGCAATGTTTCTTGAGTGGAAGCAACTGGAGTATGTCGCGGGGTTTGATTTCAGACCAAAGTGCGAATTGGATCCAGTTATGCTAGCTAGTTTGGCGATCAGACCCACTTTGATAGAGCGGATTGGTTCCAGCCAGAGGGACGATCCTAATCTATTGGAAATCATCTCCAAGTTAGAGATGAACATCGACGGTGAGGAGATGAATGTGTATGGGCTTGATCGAGATGGATAGCTTCGGAAGAATGGAAGACTAGTTGTGCCCAACGTGAATGGTTTGAGAGATGAAGTGCTTAGAGAATGTCATCACTCAAAACTGACTACACATCCCGGTGGTAACAAGATGTATCGAGACATGAGACAGACTTACTACTGGGAAGGGATGAAAAGAGACGTTGGGAAGTTTATATCCAAATGCATGAATTGCCAGCTATTTAAAGTCGAGCAAAAGAAGCCTAGTGGGTTGTTGCAACCATTGGAAATTCCCGAATGGAAATGGGAGCAAGTCTCGATGGATTTCATCGATGGTTTACCAAGGACTAGATCGGGATATGATAGCATTTGGGTAATTGTGGATCGATTGACTAAAAGTGCAAGATTTATACCAGTCAAATCGACCAGAACGGCAGCCAAGTTGGCAGAATTGTATATGAAGTGGGTAGTGAGATTTCATGGAGTACCCAAAAGCATTGTGAGTGACCGAGACCCGTTGTTCACTAGTGGGTTTTGGAAGAGCTTACAAGAGGCTCTAGGGTCAGGATTACATCTCAGTACCGCATATCATCCTCAGACCGACGGTCAGACGGAGAGGGTGAATCGTATATTGGAAGATCTCTTAAGAGCGTGTATATTGGATTTTGGTGGATCATGGGATGAACATTTGCATCTAGTAGAGTTTGCATATAATAATAGCTACTAATCCAGTATCGGTATGGCTCCATATGAAGCTTTGTACGGAAGACCGTGCAACTCACCATCATGTTGGATAGAGACTGGCGAGAAGTTTGTGCATGGACCAGATGTGGTGAGAGAAACTTCGGATAAGATTAAGATCATTCAGCAACGAATGAAAGTTGCCCAAGATAGGCAGAAGAGTTACGCTGATAAGAGGAGAAGAGACTTGAAATTCTCCATTGGTGACTTGGTGTTTGTCAAGATCTCTCCGTTAAAGAGCGTGATACGATTTGGCAGGAGAAGCAAGTTGGCACCAAGATTTGTCGGCCCATTCCCTGTTCTTGAACTAGTCGGGAATTTGGCCTATAGAGTTGGCTTACCAGAGAAAATGGCGGGAGTTCACAATGAATTTCATGTTTCCCAACTAAGGAAGTTCGTCCACGACTCAGATATGACTATTTCACCTGATCAGTTAGAGGACTTCGAAGTAAAACCCGAGGCGGTTGGGAACCGAAAGCCGATCCGTATTGTGGGGCACGATGCGAAGCAACTTCGAAGGAAGTCGGTGAAGCTAGTCAAGGTTCAGTGGGGCGAGGACGAGAATGATTGTACTTGGGAGACAGAGGAGAGCATTAGAAAGGCATATCCAGAACTCTTTGCCTGGTAAGATTTACTTTGCAATTTAGTTTTCCGCATGCTAGAGTAGACTTGTTTTGCTTGTTTGCATGTTTGATTGTTGTTTTATGATTGATAGGCATGCGGGACCTTTGTGTGTGTTTTGATTAGGGAATTTCGGGGGCGAAATTTCTTAAAGGGGGGGGGGGGGGGGGGGAGAGTGTAACGACCCGCATTCTACGCATCATCTGATCGTAGAATATTTATTTCTTTCCCGTATGAAGTCGTATGGTTGTGTAACTTTGGGAAACATCCATTAGAGTCATTTCCCATGTTCATGATTTTTGTCGATTTTTAAATGACCATTTTGCTCCTAGTTGGTACTGTTTTGGCCATAACTTTTGATTGGAAAGGAATTTTGACCTGAAACCACTTCCATTAGATTCGTTTGATGGTTTACCTTTCCGTAGTGTGGTCATACTAGCCAAACGGACTTACCGTTTGGGAGATATGGCTGAAATAAGGTTTGGAGGGTGAAAAACTGCTTAACCGGGCCAAATAGGGTGATTACTGAGTAGGCCCATAACCCATTTCGGGATTAGGGTTATGGGGAGGCTGAAATGAGATAGAGGGTCATTCCATTTCAGTTTTCTAGCCTCCACTTATCACCAAGGAACCCTAAAAATGGCCTCTAACCTCTAAATCACCTCCAAATCATCTTTTTGTCAAGGATTAAGCTTAGCAACATCTAATCAAGAGAGATCTACACCAAATCAACATTGGAGCTGCTGTTTAGGGTTGGGATTTGCATCAAATCAGAGATTTATTTCAGATCTTAGTTTATTTGTGGCTAAGGTGAGTGATTTGCATAGTTTTGCACTAATTATGGCTAGTTAGGGGTGATTAGTGTTAATTAGCGAATTTAAACATGATAAAATTCGGGAAAAATGTTCATAAATTCTTAAATGATGTTTTAGACATCTGATATGAATTTGGGTTAATTTGGTTAAGTTTTGCTAATCCTATCATTAGTTTCACCTAAACATGCTTAGGGGGAGATATGGGATTTTGGGGTATGTTTGATCCATTTTAACCTATTATATTGATGTTTTGATGTTTGTGGCTGATTATGCATGTTGCTATGACTGTATGAAATGCTTTGTGATTGATTTCAGTAGTTAGAATGGTCGAAAACGTCGTCGAATGGAATAAACACTTGCTGGAACAGTTTCAGAAAACAGTGCAGGTTCGGATCGGATCAGATATGGGGCTCGGATCAGATATGTTGAACTGGGAAAGGAACCCGATCGGATCGGAACCTGACACTTGACAAAATTGGCAAAAAGGAAGGCCACGCTAACTAAACTGGGATCAGATCGGATTTAAGAGGAGGGATCGGAGCGGATAGAGGAGGATGGATCGGATCGAAGCGCGTGAAGGATGACGAGGCGGATCGGAGCGGAAGCAGGGACTGGAGGAGAGGCACCCGACCCGACCCGAAGTGAAGCACCCGACCCGACCCGAGGAGAAATAACCGAACCGCACCAGAAGAGGACCCGACCCGAACCGATGGAGGATAACCGACCCGAACCGATGGGGGATACCCGACCCGAACCGATGGCTTGAGGAGAAACCCGACCCGACCCAGTATTGACCAATAACCCGAGATGCAAAGGTAGTCCAATATGGGAAGTTAGAGCTCAGGATCCAGTTGGGAACCGATGAGTTCACTTCATGGTTGGACTTTGCTGCGGGACGTGTGCTAAGGAGTTGTCGACGTTCATAACTTCGATTCACCACTAAAAAGGAAGGATGGCTACTTATCAGTGCAGTAGGGTCATTATGACCTGAGGGGCAAGGTGATGGTAGCAAGACTACGTTATCAGTGCAGTAGGGTCATTATGACCTGAGGGGCAAGGTGATGCGTAGTAAGACTATGAGCCAGCGCAGATGGGGTGAATAACTCCATGGTGCAAGTGGACATAGTAAGGATTGGTAAGGCTATGAGCCAACGCAGATGGGGTGAATAACTCCATGGGGCAAGTGGACATAGCGAGGAATTAGTGGCTACGTTATCAGTGCAGTGAAGCCATTTATGACTTCATGGGGCAGAGTGATCGTAGCAAGGCATGTTGGGTGATCGAAGTGGTGAATATCGTATGCTTTACGCAGTGAGTGAGAGATGTGAGGATGGATGCTATTTTTGATTGTTTGCCATCATTATGACATGCACACCTCCCCCACCTCCGTATCTTTACACCGTTTGATATGGTACCTTAGAGTGTTGTACAGTATGTAGTGCTAACTCTTTGGTTGCAGGTCCAGGTTCAGGTATGTTTTAGTCTACCTGTTATTGTTCACTTTAGATGCTTATCGCTCATATCAGGCTTTATGTCTGACCCAGAGTTTTTTGTCTCCTCTTATTACTCTGGGTGCTCACACGAGCAGACTAGAGACAGGTTAGCTGGTGATGCGCGAGTAGCTGATTCAGAGGCGGGCAGGAGGCTTCCACGTATGATATATATATACACATTCTCCCTGTGTCGTTGGTGATCGCTACTTGGGCATTAGTAGTGTACCTCCTTTATCTTACTTTTGCTTTGAGACAGTTTGAAAGTTGTAATAATCTGTATTTTGGATTTCCGCTGCTATGATGTTTAGTTCTGGTTTTCAGCTTATGCACTGTCTCTCCTGTTTTATGTCAAGTTGTAACACCCCACCTCCGCTAGGGTCACTCACAAAGGGAATGCACTAGTTTTGGAGGGGTATTATCGAGATAACATCACAGAATTATCACAAGACAGAACATTAATAAAAAATTAACTAAACAACGGAAGAATTTATGAGCAAAACATAACTTCATTTTATTCCAAAATAAACCATGTCTTTTCCAAACATTTCAAATAACTTCATTACAACTGTCTTGTAATAATAGCCAAAGAAGCAACAACTTAAAAACGGAAAACATCTTATTCCCCAAGTGCAGTAAAAAGGAGCAGCCATAGCAAACCGCACATGCTGAGCCAAAGCAAGTGATATCCAAGCTAAGAGCTAGTGTTTCCTCCCTGAGAACCTGGGGGGGAAACGAAAGAAAAAGAGGCGAAAGGAAAAGGGTCAGTCATAAAGACTGAGTAAGTCCTAGTGACTTTCAGTGTAAAAATGGTTAAAACAACCTGTCATGTATGAACTGGAACTAAACTTAAGAATGGTGTCAAGGTGAACTAGATAGACTAAGGTGATCAGGATAAGTCAAGACAAGTCAAGTAAAGCATCACATGTTCGAGATTCGTTGCATCGATTGTACTAGTGTACTAGGCACATATCACAAGTTAATCAAATAAATCCCACGGCCCACTATCATGAAATGACCCTGAAACGGGGTCTGACCCAAGTACGGGGTCCTACGGAGCGATTATCTAGTCGATCGACTCCCTACAAGTTCTAGCTCGTCAAGTGTCCGTGTCATACGGCTAATCACGAATGTAGTCACCTGTGCTGGGTCCACCTTCGGGTGTATCAGCCCTAAAGTGTCAACCCCTGACACGATTCAAGATGCACAGATAAATCTACGGATACCCAGTGCCTGCCCCGGAATACGTGCACGACCGTAGTCCACCGAACCTACACTGGCATACCCCACTGCCGTCGTTCACCTCTTACAATCAGCCCAGTAATCGTGCCCCACCCGGCCTAGCCCCAGGGTACCTTGATACATCTAGAGGGTTACTGCTGAAAAGGGCCGTGCCTAGGGTTTCGCCTACAGATTAGGTCATGTAATTCGTGACCTAACCCGCCTAACCGATTAAGTCATGTAATTCGTGACTTAATCCTTTTCCAGTCTAGTCGTGTCAAGATGGTTAAGTATGTCATTTAAATTCGTGACTTAACCCGCCTACGTGTCATGTCAAGTTGGCTAAGTGTTGTCGTGTCAAGTTCATGACTTAGCCCTACAAATCGTGTTCAAGTTGGTTAAGTTGTCTTTTCATGTTCATGGCTTAACCCTAATTGGCCTTAATTGATTCGTTAATGCACCGAACCACTCACATTGGATCCTATTGTTCGTAGCCACTGGATTTGCCGGGCGGTTCCGGGCAGGTTTACGCTACGAACTCAACCCAACCTCGGGTTTCAAGCGCGATGTGACCAACTACCCACATTGGATCCTATTGTTTGTAGCAACTGGATTTGCTGGGCGGTTCCGGGCAGGTTTACACTACAAACTCAACCCAACCTCGAGTTGGCCACTTTCTTGTTTTCTAAAGTCATGCCCATGTTCTTATCAAATTCGTGCTATTTTCATAGCATGTTCATATGTCAATTTCGTGCCCAACTAAGGCATGTTTCAAGTCAAGTTATGGCATGTTCAAGTCAAGTTTTCGTGCCATATTTCATGTTCTACTTATGCCAAATTTCACGATTTATGATTATAATCAATTCAAGTTTTGCCTATTCTACCCAATCGTATCCCCAACGTATATAAACGTACTTCGTTCACAAGCATAAACAATTCAAGAGATAAAGGGGAATAACATCAAACATGTGATAGGCATATGTGACAATTCCACCATCACTTGCATAATAAACAGGCTATAACATATCACATGGTTTCAATACTAGCATGATGATAACTTGGCATAGTAATGGTTCCAACTTAGTTTAACATCATGAATTCAACTTTACATCATAGGAATAATAATCATTGCGGGCATAATAATAATTTTATTACAAACATGAAACATTAAAGGCATGGTAATTCTAATAGGCATAGTGGATTCCAATTTAGTATTTTTAACATAATGATTCTCATCTAGCATTATAAATATAATGATTCCAACTTTTCATCATAACCTAGCGATTCCTAATTTAACATGATAGGTATATTAACATCACAGGCATAGTTTCATTAATATCATAGACATAGTTTAATTAGCATCATAGGCATAGTTTAATCAACATGAGGATTTCAATGAACATATTGATTCCATGGACATGTATTTGTTCAACTTGCAATAAAATTAAGCCTAAGTGATTCATAACAACATCAACATCATGATAAGTTTAACTTGCAACATTAACATGGCAATATTCCCAAATTTTGATTCAAAGTTAAACAATATAAACATGGATTAATAATTGTTTTTAAATCCGGTTTCAATTCATAGCATGTCCATGTTATTTTAGCGTTTTTGCCTAAAAAGTGACATAGAACTTACAATATGAAGCAAGAAATCCAAATCAAAACTTTAAATCAAATAGCCCCAAATTCGTTGTCTAAAGCGTCATAGTTGTTGTAGCTTCTAGTTGTAGCCTTCAAGAATCATCCTTCTTCTTCTTTAATTTTTGTTCTTTGTATTTTTAATTTAGAGTTCTAGGTTTAATGGCGGCTGCATGAGTGCTAAAATGAAATAGTATGATTTAGGCTAGGTCTTAGGGTCTTTTTATAGTTGTAGGAAACTCATTTAGGCCATTAGATCAACCCCAGAGTCAATCCGGACCATCAAAACACATATCGGGCTTCAAAAATGGGTTCTGGGCCAAACCAGGCCGACCAGGTCGACCTGTACAGGGGGGATCGACTCTAGGGTCGACCTGGCCTGGGGAGGTCGACTCTAGGGTCGACTCGGTTCTGTCTGCCAGAAAGTCTGTTGAAACTTGTTTTGGCCATATCTTGGTCATACGGACTCCGATTTTCGAAAACTCGGACTCTATTTCGCGTATTTTTTTGAGAGGAACGCAATGGTGAAGTCCATTTTACCTAATTACCGATTCTTAAATTAATTATCCTTATTTTACTATCTTTTCCGTTACACACACCGTTACCGAACTAATTTTTCTTCTCTTCCAAATATTAATTAATTCTTCTTATGCATCACCATTATTTACCTATCTAAACATATTTTTATATATTTTATTTCATTTTTAATTATACCTTGATTTCTTGTTTTCATATGTTGTTAAAATTTGGGTTGTTACATTCTCCTCTCCTTAAAGGATTTCGTCCCCGAAATCTTCAAGTTAAGAAGAATGTGTCCTACCATCCATCATCCATCTACTCAAAACATCATCCACAAGCAACCATGGTCCTTAAAAGACTTCTAATGTTTTATGAACACATGCAAAGAGTGTGTGTACATGTTCCTTATCTAATGCTAATGATCAGGCCTGATTGATTTTCTAAATGCAAAATATGTTTAGTGAAATGAATCCAATATGTATGCAAAATTTTCCTATTATAATTCATGATTTCTACATGAGTGCACAAACATTCAATCATATGCAATAACCAAATGATAGCACAACCAAGTTTCCAAAATAATCACTCATGCATATGCAAGTATGAAACTGTGACTAAGCCGATCTAGTGCCTAATGTGTATTCATGCATCCACGAGCAACCACTTGCGACCACTTGCAACCATTTTGCAATCATAACATGTTTCAATTACATGTTTACATCCAAAAAGATTCTACCTATGGTTCTCAAGATAGGATCGAGGAGATAACAAGATAAAACAATGCATCTAGAAAAAGAAGTTAAAGATGTACCCCCGGAAGGTCCGGTCTGCTTCTTAAGGCAGTCCTTGCTGATGTGTCCAGTCTCCCCACAATGAAAACATTCACCTTGCTTTCTCTTCCTCTTTCTACAATCCTTGGCTATGTGCCCTTCCGTACCACAGAAATTGCATTTCCTTTTATCACGTGAGTTGTCGTTCTTGCCTCCTTTCTCGGGGTCTACCTTCTTATTCTGAGAATCGTTGGGCTTGACCTCTTTCTTGCCCTTCTTATCTTCCTCATACAGTAGGGCCATATCCACCAAGATTTCAAAGGTCGCCCCCATGGGCACATGAGTCATGGCCAAACCATGTAGTGGCTCGTTCAAGCCTCGTGCAAAACGTAGCGCCTTTTTCTGAGGAGTGTTAACTAACTCCAATCCGAAGCGAGCAAGCTGATTGAAACGGTTCACGTATTCTTTAACTGTCATATTTCCTTGTTTAAGGGCCAGAAACCATTCCATTTGGAGACTCTCCTCCGCCGATGATAAGAACTTAAGCCCAAATCTTCCTCTAAAGTCCGCCCAAGTCTCAATGGGCCTAGTAGCGTTGGTGACTTCCCACCAATAAGAAGCTTCCTCTTTCATGAGCCACGCCTCCAACTGTACTTTCCTATTGTCCTCTACCTCAAAGATAACAAACAAGTCTTCGGTTTCCTTCAACCAATTCCGTGTCTCAACAAAAGTCTCAGTTCCTAGGAAATCCTTTCCGCCCATGGCCTTAAAGTCCTTGCATATCTTTGAAAAAGCGGTTTCTCGCAGAGGTTGAGGAGGAGGATTGGCTGGGCCTGCCACATTAGCCCGAGCCTCGAGGAAACGACGGAACCAAGTGGGTATATTGACATCCTCGGGAAGATTAAGATCGTCGGCCATGATAAGCTGAAAACGAAAAAGGAAAAGATTTAAACGAGGAAACAAAGATTGTACTAATGGCTTTGGGGGAACATGCCTTTTAATCAAAACAAAATTTTCTTGAAACTTTGGTTCTTTGTAAATGGTTTTGAAAAAAAATTCAAAAGGTTTTCAAAACTTTTGCCCAGTCTTGGCAACCTTCTACTCTGATACCAAATGTAACACCCCACCTCCGCTAGGGTCACTCACAAAGGGAATGCACTAGTTTTGGAGGGGTATTATCGAGATAACATCACAGAATTATCACAAGACAGAACATTAATAAAAAAATAAGTAAACAGCGGAAAAATTTATGAGCAAAACAGAACTTCATTTTATTCCAAAATAAACCATGTCTTTTACAAACATTTCAAATAACTTCATTACAACTGTCTTGTAATAATAGCCAAAGAAGCAACAACTTAAAAATGGAAAACATCTTATTCCCCAAGTGCAGTAAAAAGGAGCAACCATAGCAAACCGCACATGCTGAGCCAAAGCAAGTGATATCCAAGCTAAGAGCTAGTGTTTCCTCCCTGAGAACCTGGGGGGGAAACGAAAGAAAAAGAGGCGAAAGGAAAAGGGTCAGTCATAAAGACTGAGTAAGTCCTAGTGACTTTCAGTGTAAAAACGGTTAAAATAACCTATCATGTATGAACTGGAACTAAACTTAAGAATGGTGTCAAGGTGAACAAGATAGACTAAGGTGATCAGGATAAGTCAAGACAAGTCAAGTAAAGCATCACATGTTTGAGATTCATTGCATCGACTGTACTAGTGTACTAGGCTCATATCACAAGTTAATCACGAAATAAATCCCACGGCCCAATATCATGAAATGACCCTGAAACGGGGTCTGACCCAAGTACGGGGTCCTACGGAGCTATTATCTAGTCGATCGGCTCCCTACAAGTTCTAGCTCGTCAAGTGTCCGTGTCATACGGCTAATCACGAATGTAGTCACCTATGCTGGGTCCACCTTCGGGTGTATCAGCCATAGGGTGTCAACTCCTGACACGATTCAAGATGCACATATAAATCTACGGATACCCAGTGCCTGCCCCGGAATACGTGCACGACCGTAGTCCACCGAACCTACACTGGCATACCCCATTGCCGCCGTTCACCTCTTACAATCAGCCCAGTAATCGTGCCCCACCCGGCCTAGCCCTAGGGTACCTTGATACATCTAGAGGGTTACTGCTGAAAAGGGTCGTGTCTAGGGTTTCACCTACAGATTAGGTCATGTAATTCGTGACCTAACCCGCCTAACCGATTAAGTCATGTAATTCGTGACTTAATCGTTTTCCAGTCTAGTCGTGTCAAGATGGTTAAGTATGTCATTTAAATTCGTGACTTAACCCGCCTACGTGTCATGTCAAGTTGGCTAAGTGTTGTCGTGTCAAGTTCATGACTTAGCCCTACAAATCGTGTTCAAGTTGGTTAAGTTGTCTTTTCATGTTCATGGCTTAACCCTAATTGGCCTTAATTGATTCGTTAATGCACCGAACCACTCACATTGGATCCTATTGTTCGTAGCCACTGGATTTGCCGGGCGGTTCCGGGCAGGTTTACGCTACGAACTCAACCCAACCTCGGGTTTCAAGCGCGATGTGACCAACTACCCACATTTGATCCTATTGTTTGTAGCAACTGGATTTGCTGGGCGGTTCCGGGCAGGTTTACACTACAAACTCAACCCAACCTCGAGTTGGCCACTTTCTTGTTTTCTAATGTCATGCCCATGTTCTTATCAAATTCGTGCTATTTTCATAGCATGTTCATATGTCAATTTCGTGCCCAACTAAGGAATGTTTCAAGTCAAGTTATGGCATGTTCAAGTCAAGTTTTCGTGCCATATTTCATGCTCTACTTATGCCAAATTTCACGATTTATGATTATAATCAATTCAAGTTTTGCCTATTCTACCCAATCGTATCCCCAACGTATATAAACATACTTCGTTCACAAGCATAAACAATTCAAGAGATAAAGGGGAATAACATCAAACATGTGATAGGCATATGTGACAATTCCACCATCACTTGCATAATAAACAGGCTATAACATATCACATGGTTTCAATACTAGCATGATGATAACTTGGCATAGTAATGGTTCCAACTTAGTTCAACATGATGAATTCAACTTTACATCATAGGCATAATAATCATTGCGGGCATAATAATAATTTTATTACAAACATGAAACATTAAAGGCATGGTAATTCTAATAGGCATAGTGGATTCCAATTTAGTATTTTTAACATAATGATTCTCATCTAGCATTATAAATATAATGATTCCAACTTTTCATCATAACCTAGCGATTCCCAATTTAACATGATAGGTATATTAACATCACAGGCATAGTTTCATTAATATCATAGACATGGTTTAATTAGCATCATAGGCATGGTTTAATCAACATGAGGATTTCAATGAACATATTGATTCCATGGACATGTATTTGTTCAACTTGCAATAAAATTAAGCCTAAGTGATTCATAACAACATCAACATCATGATAAGTTTAACTTGCAACATTAACATGGTAATATTCCCAAATTTTGATTCAAAGTTAAACAATATAAACATGGATTAATAATAGTTCTTAAATCCGGTTTCAATTCATAGCATGTCCATGTTATTGTAGCGTTTTTGCCTAAAAAGTGACATAGAACTTACAATATGAAGCAAGCAATCCAAATCAAAACTTTAAATCAAATAGCCCCAAATCCGTTGTCTAAAGCGTCGTAGTTGTTGTAGCTTCTAGTTGTAGCCTTCAAGAATCATCCTTCGTCTTCTTTAATTTTTGTTCTTTGTATTTTTAATTTAGAGTTCTAGGTTTAATGGCGGCTGCATGAGTGCTAAAATGAAATAGTATGATTTAGGCTAGGTCTTAGGGTCTTTTTATAGTTGTAGGAAACTCATTTAGGCCATTAGATCAACCCCAGAGTCAATCCGGACCATCAAAACACATACCGGGCTTCAAAAATGGGTTCTGGGCCAAACCAGGCCGACCAGGTTGACCTGTACAGGGGGGGTCGACTCTAGGGTCGACCTGGCCTGGGGAGCTCGACTCTAGGGTCGACTCTAGGGTCGACTCGGTTCTGTCTGCTAGAAAGTCTGCTGAAACTTGTTTTGGCCATATCTTGGTCATACAGACTCCGATTTTCGAAAACTCGGACTCTATTTCGCGTATTTTTTCGAGAGGAACGCAATGGTGAAGTCCATTTTACCTAATTCCTGATTCTTAAATTAATCTTTTCCGTTACACACACCGTTACCGAACTAATTTTTCTTCTCTTCCAAATATTAATTAATTCTTCTTATGCATCACCATTATTTACCCATCTAAACATATTTTTATATATTTTATTTCATTTTTAATTATACCTTGATTTCTTGTTTTCACATGTTGTTAAAATTCGGGTTGTTACACAAGTATGTTATTATTATACTTTGTTCTATTCGCTGTGAGACATTCTACAGGTTCTTTGTATGTTTATTTCCTTCTTCCCTTTCCTTCTGACGACCCGTTTCGTGCTAACTGGACATGTGTACAGCGCACTTTTGGAGTAAATGTCGGTTGGTGCGGGACGGGCCGTCACATCCCTTCTCCTCTATTCTCATTCCTTTTCTCTTATTTCTTTCCCTTAGCAAATGTTATGCACCAACGATGTAGGGCGATCGTTACAATTGGGGTATTGGGTCCCTATCCATAATCATGTCCTAACGTTGGGGATAATATCCCTAATTGAATCCGCCGTTAGGAGGTTTTCAAATAAGTTTAGAGGTTTCATATATCTTGCTTAACCTTTAATGAGTTTCAAGTTTTAGATGGCTTTAGAAATAGATCCCTTCAGACGCGTTTTGGCTATCTTATTCCATTCATTAGACCCTTTGGGTGGCGCTTATAGTTATTTTACTATTTGATCTCTTCCATAGCATTCAGAGCTTAGACATGCAAAGTTAAACCATAACGGTATAATGATTTGATAATTACCTTTATATTATCTTAATTGATGATGGGTTCCTCTTCAATAATTACTTTGAATAGTACAAATACTTGAAACTAACAATTCCCAAAATCCCCAAATTGATTTAGAAATTAGGGTTTACAACTAAGAATTTTGAAGACAAATGAGAGAGCGAGCCATCTAGTCTGAATTTTGGATCCCTAAGGTCGTATTTGTAGATGCGGGTTGACCCCTTATCCACCTTAGATCCTTCGCCTTGACGCTTTAGCATAAGTGAGTCTGAAGGCTTAGTAAAAGAGGCTATAATAATCTACAGCCTGTGCTTTTGATGCAGCCTAGACCGGAAATGAGGAGCCTGAAGCGGAAGCAAATCCTTCTAAATGTTTTCTAATAGAGACCTATTGATAAGCCTTCGAGTCTACCAAAGGGAATCCTCTGAATGAAAGATTTGGTGCTAGTGTCGAGGAATATTGTTTCAACAATCTCTTGCTTTAGAAGCTTCAAAGGGTTGGTTCTTTTATGCAATGGGAATTTTCTTCCTGAAACCTCCCTTTCAAATCAATCGAAGGATGTATTTAGCTTGACAATTATGAACTAGCTTTTCTTCGGCTTGTTTGACAATTGTTGT
The DNA here is from genome assembly GCA_030737875.1 of Allium sativum. Lineage (NCBI taxonomy): Eukaryota > Viridiplantae > Streptophyta > Magnoliopsida > Asparagales > Amaryllidaceae > Allium > Allium sativum. Next base: position 969,818,125 of record CM060920.1, read on the forward strand.
TTTGGACGAAACGTGCTACGGCTTTATCAAAGGGGCTTTCTCTTATAAAAAGAAGACTTTTCCTCTTTCGATTTTCCTACAGATGTAGTCCTTAATGAATCGCCTTCGGGTGAACCAAAATCTTCTTATTCCTGACATCTCTTCATTATGTCCTTGCTTTCGGCATTGCTGCGATTATTTTTGTACTAACAAGCACCACTCTAAGATACCTGGCATTTCAAGGTCAAAATTATAAATACTATCATAAGCTTGGACAGTTATAACAATTCATCCTTACAATTGTGGATATCTACAATATAGTAACATAACAAAAATGATAATACTATGCTAGATAAAACATCCATTTCCTCTTAAGAGCTCTAGTGAACATCAAAAAAATCTGGAAATATACACGAGGCATGCTTGAGCATTATAAGAAACAAAGACTCGAACTAACCCATTATACTGGTATGAGAAACCCAAGAAATATGTTATGAGCATATAACGGTACTTTTGAGACCATATGGAATTTTATAATGATTATCCCTCAAAATACCACCATATAATAAGTACATAATGTGATATAATACATAAGTTATAAGGTAAAGAATAAAAATAATTAAAATAGTTGGAATGGTTATGTTAGTCATTTTCAACGGCATATTAGAGTATAGTTAAAGTCGCAAAGATGCATTCATATAATGGATTTTTCTTCAGAGATCTCTTTAAATCAAGCCGGATTTGAATTCCATGCATAAGGAAAAAAACCCGCCTTCCGAGCATTGTATATCTTTAGATAAAATAACATAAGGTAAACAAAACTATCCCACTTTTCTAAATGAGAGAATTTGAAATAGATGGAACCACTTACCATCACTCCTACGTGTAACATTGATAAACACAATTTAGATAATGAAGTTGACATATCATGTCTTGGATTAGCTAATTCCCAGGTCATGCAACCTACCATGTCTTTATCCATTTTCGGCGTAGAGGTTGCACTCGACATCTTTCACATGAGTTTTGACCACTCAGACAAAACAGAAATCCCATATTATATTATCACTTCTCGAATGGATCCTGAAAGTACACGAGGATTCCATTTTCTCATCCACTTTCAAGAGGTAGAACATGCATTAATCTTAAAGTGGTTTTCGATAAGTAGAACGCTTGTCGATCCTAGTATTTCTAAGATTGAATTGATGAATTTAGTCATATGAGGATGGTCACATATGGAAACTAAATCTCATATACTTATCATTTTTTTGATATTTCCGTCTCACACTGTCCCTCGGTCTATAGTGAACAGGTAGGTTAGAGCTCTATATCGGATATCAGTATGCGAATATCATTCTTAACTCTCAATGGTAGAGAAGACTACTACATTGGCTTTTAATGCTAAGCATAAGACTAAATACTTTCCATAAATAAACAGTCACACAAAGCACAATCAAGTAATGCCATGTAGTGTCGTGTTATATAAGCGACTTTTAATCCCTATTACTTAATTAATATTTTTACTAGTATAAACCTCTTTTATTAGTAAAACTTCTGCTATCTAATAAACTTCATATATTAATTTATAATGCAATAATGCAGGAAAATAGTGTGAAGGACAAAATGAACAAGAAATTATTCCATAAGGACAGGAGGCTAAAATGTTGTCCATAAGGACAAATTTTAGTGTAAAGGGAGGAATTATAGTGGGCCCCTGAATTCCTCCCTTTACACTAAAATTTGTCCTTGTGGATAAAATTTTAGCTCCTTGTCCTTATGGAACAATTTTTTGTTCATTTTGTCCTTGAGGCTAAAAACTCCTTTATAATGTTCATTTGTAATCTTTGAATAGTTCAAAAAATATTCATATTCTTAACTCAAATAGCATAAACATATTCATAAATTATTAATAATGTTTCTTATTTCAAATCTTTTCACTTTCTATCTTTTTTCAAAAGTTCACTTACTTATAATTTCCTTCAGTGTTATTCTTAAGGATCTCAATACTTTCACAAATCTATTCAGAAAAGTTCTAAGACTAATATTATTTAAACATTATCGCCATAAACTCTAGCCATTTCACTTATGCTTATCTTTGAAACATTCAATTTTTTCTTACATTCATAAGTACTATTAGAATGGTTCATATTAATGTTAATAACACATTATCACAACAAACCCAAAACCATCCCATACTTATATTTTATTTAAAATTATTCTTTTAAAGATCCAAGTTAATATTTGGTTAAGCTCGATAGTTGGTTAAGCCACTATCCAATTAGAAACAAGCGCATATAGGAATAACGATTCATGTAACTAACTCATTCCAAACATTTCAACTTATATTATATCTCCTTTAAGAATAGAGCCAAATAAGTTAGAGCAATAGTTGAATATCAAAGCCTTACGTAGACGCCCTGTTCTTGACTCTCAAATATAGACATGTTTACTCGTCGGCCTTTAGTGTTAAGCAAAGTTAGTTACTTTTTAAACAAATAAGTAATAACAAGATAAACATATTCCTGACAATTTCGGCTTAACCATTGCTCCATCAATAGGGAAGCCAGTAGGTTAGAGCTTTTTTGTTCATATTCCAACATGAACACCAATAACGATAAGCTTACTTCGTCGACTTTTAGTGTAAAATCTTTTCCTTAAATTTTTGAAATTATGTATAAATACCTTAAAAATGCATATAAATAGGTTTAAAATATCTATGCAAAATATTACGTGGAATTAACTAATTTATAATTTGATGAAAAGTATGTATTATGTTGTAAGACCTCTTTACTTTGAAAATACATATATATATATATATATATATATAATTATTAAAAAAATATTTAAACTTCAAACCAACTTTATAATACTTCAAAATATGTTAGTAAATATCACTAAAATGATTATATAAAACTACCAAATTTAAATACCATATTTAAACAAATAAACCATATGCAACTTGTTATAGCATTTATAAATGCTATTAAAAGTTTTGGTTAAAAAAAACATTGAAAAGCATGACTGTTGCAACTAGTTTTAACCACATAAACATATGATATTGAACATTATAAGTAATTCCCTTAGGGCAAATATATGTAAAGAATTCCTAACAATATCTTCCAATTTATTAGTAAAATTTTTAGAAAGTAGGCTATATTTACAATGTGTATTTATAACAACCTTTTTATTCTTACTTTCACAAAATTGGTTTAGAATTTCTATGACTATCCAAATCATATATTTACTTTCCAATACATAAGAGTATATGTAGTGAAAAACCACATAAAATTTTCTAAAGTTAAAATCATGTATATTTAATTTACATAAGTTAAAGTCAATGGATATCGAAGTGCACTAATAGCTACAATTCATGCTTCAAACACTTTGAAACATACTTCAATTTCACCTACAAATCAAATAACCATTTACAGATTAATTCAAGGCCATATCACATGTTTAAGAGAGTATAGAAGTGATGTTATATAATATAAGGTCTTTCAAGAGCAAGATGGGCCTAAAATTTATAACTTTACTTAGCTAATGTCATTTTAACTTTATACTTCAAATACAAGATATATAAACACAATATATGCAAAAAAGATTGTGAGATAACTCGCTTAGATCCAAGACGAACACAATTTAGCACAACCGAACTAAAGAACAAGCCATCACCACACTTCTAAAGATCCAACTTTTTTGCACTTCCAAACCAACGCAACACCCTCCATCCTCTTCTACTACTCACGTCCCATCAAAGATCCCCCTTCTCCTTCGCTTTTGTTCCACTTTAGCTTTAGATCTAATTTCCTATGGTGTTCTATAGTGATGGTGAAAGGATTGAAGAGATTGGAAAGACTAGAAGAATTCATGAGGTTTACCGTTGGAAAGCGTTTTCTCAAAAAATAAGCAAAACCTCGAAGTCATTTGTTGTAAAATTGTGAGTATGAGGCATGTAACCCAACCGTTATATTCATATAATGGTTGATTTTCAAATAGGAGATCACATTTAAGTTGTGTAGAAATTTATTTGTGGTAAAGTATATAACATAAAGATTTATAATGGTTTACCCAAAATGTACCTACGTCTACTATCCATTTTCAGTATCCTTTTTATAGATCTTCAGTATAATGGTTGTAAAAGCATGTTAGTTTGTAGCTTAGTAGAAAGAAAGATATAGCACCAAGGAAGTTTGTTCAACTACTTAAATTCATTAATTATAGTTTATTCCTATTTGGCTTCTTGTTCATCTAATCATGTTCATCTATTCCTATTTATTTACTCATGTTCACCAATTCCTATTTGATCATTCTATCCAGCTACTCAGGTACTTTCCCATTCTTATTCGGTTATTCTTGGCTCTCCCTCTCTCCTCCCTTCTCTCCTGTTAAACTTCACAGCTTGAATGTTTACAGGAGTGAAGATATAAAATGGATTCGCTTGCAAAATATGCAATTTTCACATTTAACTCATTTTCTTTTGCACTTTCTATGTAAAAAAGATTTTATCATAATTTCCATAATTAGCTTTCTCTACAACCCTGACTTGGTGCTTCCTTGTATTGCAATGACTTGGTTCAACATTGCCTTGGTGCAGTAACAGATTACCAAACCAAAATTTATGTTTAGTAATCAACTACCATATGAGATTATTAGTCCAACAGAAACTACCAATTTAAATAATTGGTTTTGATGTCTACCAAACCAAACACTTAACATATGTCCATATTATTTTCTTTATGCCATCTTCTGGTCTTCTCGCATACCTATCCTAATATTTTTTCCAAGTGATAGTGCTTCAAGCATTAATCGTCGTAATGCTTATTGGATCTCCCTTAACAGGTTACAATAATTTTGGGTTGCTAAATCTGTGATGAGTGAAACTCTAGTACTATAAATCTTTAGACTGGTCCTTCATAACTCGATGGTGGAATAGATGCTGAAGGTGACTGGATAATGATGAGATGATTTTTTATTGTCCAAAAGTGTTTGAAAATTCAATTAGGCAAGATTATATTAGGTAAAGTTTTGGTTTGATAGTTTCTAGCACTTGAAGCTTGTCAGTCGTTGCTGTGCATTTGTTGTTCTTCTTAGTTATGTTGGAAGAATGAGTAAAGTGGTTGAGGCAAACTAAGTCCCACATCGGGGAAATTTATGCCTTATGCCACTACTTATACTAATGCTTGATGTATTATATCAATAGAAAGAGGAGATAGAAGAGGGAGAGGCAATGGCATGATTATATATTCATGTTAATATTAAAAAGGTCAAAGATTAGGGCCCTTGGGGCTCTTGGGGTCTCGTGATCGTACGGGCCTCTGAATGCCGCCAGGCCTGCTTGCGTTGTTCAAGCGGCTATTTTTTGAACATAGCCACCAAATACCAACGGAAATGACTGTTGGTAAAGGGTCGCAACCTTTCCAACAGTCGTTGCCGTTGCAATTCGAATAGTAGTGTCCCTTCACGATTGAATACCTCTTCACAGCCTATATATAGGCCTGCAGAATTCGAATCAAGACACGAATTTGAAGTCTAATTTCTCTCCTCCTTGTTTTCTTCTTCCTCGCTCTGTTCTGCATCAAATATATACAGTAACTCTCTTGCGTCCGTCGTCGATTTGTGACTGTAGCGCAACATCACAAATACGGTTCGTTTCATCCTTGGGAAACGATTGCTCATCATCCTTCCGCGCCGTAGAGGGAGCAATTTCGTTTCAAGGAAACAGCGCTCGCTGGACTCGGACAATAGTCGGTACTGCTTCTTTCTCTTTCTCTGAATATTTACTGTATCGGTGCATTCCCTTGCATACTTGTGGTTGAACTTTGTAGTTGCAATATCATTGAATCAGTATTGCTAACGCTTAAAGGCTTTACTGTTCATAGAAACGGTTTTTGCACGTTTCTAGTGATTGGTTTCTAACAATCTTGAAACGAAATTTCTAATAGTTTCTTTCGTTTGCAGACGACAATGTCGCAAAACAGCAACAGCAAATCTGTGCCGACACTGACTGTGCCACCGGCTCCGCCTCTGGTTCCACCAACTGTCCCATATTCGCATGGCGAGAGACCAGAGAAGTTTAATGGACAGGATTTCAAACGTTGGCAACAGAAGATGCTTTTCTACCTAACAACCTTAGGCCTGGCCAAATACATTACGGAGGATCCACCGTTTGTTGAAGAATTAGAGCCAGACGCCACCAAAGTTGAGGCTTTTACTGCATGGAAGAATTCTGACTTCATCTGTAAGAATTACATTCTCAACGGATTAGATAACAGTTTATATAATGTATACTGTACCGTTGAGACTGCAAAGGTTCTCTGGTTATCACTTGAAAAGAAGTACAAGACTGAAGATGCCGGAATGAAGAAATTCATTGTCGGAAAGTTTCTTGACTTCAAAATGGTCGATTCCAAAACAGTCGTCAGTCAGATTCAAGAACTCCAAGTTATCATTCATGAGATTCACGACGAAAAGATGGTGTTAAGTGAGTCATTCCAAGTGGCTGCTGCTATCGAAAAGTTGCCTCCGTCGTGGAAGGATTTCAAAAACTATTTAAAGCATAAGCGCAAGGAAATGACCATGGAGGATCTGATTGTTCGTCTGCGAATCGAAGAAGACAACAGAAAATCAGAGAAAAAGGCTACCAGTTCATTGCAGGCAAAAGCCAACGTGGTTGAGGATGAAAAGACAAATAAAAGAAAGCGCGAGCAGAATCCTAATGCAAAGAAACAAAAGAAGTTTCAAGGATCTTGCCATAATTGTGGGAAGAAAGGCCACAAAGCAGCCGTGTGTCGTGCGCCCAAAAAACCTGAAGCAAATATGGCAGGAAATTCAGAGGATGTCACAGATATGGATTTGTGTGCAGTTGTTTCTGAATGCAACCTTGTTGGCAACAACAAGGAGTGGTTTCTAGACACAGGAGCCACTCGTCATATATGTGTCAACAAGTGGATGTTTACAACCTACAAGCCTGCCACTGATAACGAGCAACTATTCATGGGTAACTCGTCCGCATCAAAGGTTGAAGGCAAGGGAAAGATTGTACTGAAGTTAACTTCTGGAAAGGAACTAAAATTGAATGATGTTCTCCACGTTCCAGAAATCCGCAAGAACCTGATTTCAGGATCGTTGCTCAGCAAGCATGGTTTCAAACTAACATTTGTTGCTGATAAGTTTGTAATATCAAAGAACGGAGTATATGTTGGAAGAGGATATGTGTGTGATGGCTTGTTTAAAGCAAATGTAACCACTGTTGTACCGAACAATGATATGAATAAAAGTGAATCTTCTGCTTATATTGTTGACTCTTCTAACATATGGCATTCTAGATTAGGGCATGTAAATTTTGATACATTGCGAAAATTAATTAATCTAGAATTCATACCAAAATGCAATATAGATTCCAACTATAAATGTCAAGTTTGTGCAGAAGCAAAAATGACTAGAACCTCGTTTCATCACGTTGAACGAGAGACCGAACCTCTAGAATTAATACATACTGATGTATGCGATTTGAAAATGTGTCAAACTAGAGGTGGAAAGAGGTACTTTATCACATTCATTGATGATTGTACTAGATATTGTCATGTATATATCCTTAGAAGTAAGGACGAAGCAATCGACATGTTTAAACAGTATAAGGCTGAAGTTGAGAATCAACTCAATAAGAAAATAAAATCTTTAAGAAGTGATAGAGGAGGAGAATACGAGTCTCTGTTTGAGGAATTTTGTGCTGAGCATGGAATTATACATCAAACTACAGCCCCGTATTCACCTCAATCCAACGGTATAGCCGAACGGAAAAACAGAACTCTTAAAGAAATGATGAATGCCTTACTAATTAGTTCTGGATTGCCAGATAACTTTTGGGGAGAAGCTATTCTTTCGGCAAATCACATCTTGAATAAAATACCACGAAAGAAAACATCAAAATCTCCACATGAACTTTGGAAAAATAGACCACCATCCTACAAATACTTGAAAGTGTGGGGGTGTCTTGCCAAAGTAGAAATACCAAAGTCGAAAAAGGTCAAAATTGGACCAAAGACTATAGATTGCATATTCATTGGATATGCTCATAATAGTAGTGCATATCGATTTTTGGTGTACAAATCTGAAATTGATGATATTCATGAAAACACCATTATCGAATCTCGAAATGCAAGATTCTTTGAACACATTTATCCTCTAAAGACCTCTATTAAAACTAGTGTTCAAAAGAGGCCAAGAGATTCAGATACTCCCGAGGATAATGTTAATCAAAGAGAAATGAATGATGAAACTGAGATAGAGGAACCGAGAAGGAGCAAGCGACAAAGGACCTCTAAATCCTTTGGACCTGATTTCTATGCATATATTATAGAAAATGAACCTCTAACTTACCAACAAGCAATGTCATCTCCCGATGCTCCTTATTGGAAAGAAGCCGTCAATAGTGAAATAGAATCCATTCTACAAAACCATACGTGGGAACTAGTGGATCTCCCTACAGGATCAAAACCACTAGGATATAAATGGATATTTTAGAAGAAACTAAAGGCTGACGGCTCAGTAGACAAGTATAAAGCAAGACTTGTAATAAAAGGATTCAGACAAAAGCAAGATCTGGATTACTTTGATACATACTCTCCAGTTACCAGAATAACATCAATTAGGATGCTTATTGCAATCGCATCTATATTGAATTTGGAAATACACCAAATGGATGTGAAAACTGCGGTTTTGAACGGTGAACTGGAAGAGGAAATATATATGCAGCAACCAGAAGGGTTTGTAAACCCAGGAAATGAAAATAAGGTATGCAAGTTAGTAAAATCTCTTTATGGCCTTAAACAAGCACCAAAACAATGGCATGAAATTTGATGAAACTATGTTATCAAATGGATTCAAAATAAATGAATCAGATAAATGCGTATATATAAGATATACGGATATTGGATATGTCATTATTTGTCTTTATGTTGATAATTTACTAATCCTAGGAAATAATAATACCATAATAAAATCTACGAAGGATATGTTATCCTCTAGATTCGACATGAACGACCTAGGAGTGGCTGATGTAATCTTGGGTGTGAAAATTATAAAAACACCACAAGGATATGCCTTATCTCAGTCACATTACATAGCCAAATTACTTGAAAGGTTCAAGCAGTATAATATAACCATTGCAAAATTACCAGTGGATATGAACCAAAATTGGGTAAAGAACACCGGTGATGGAATATATCAACTTGAATATTCTCGCATACTGGGAAGTATCATGTATGTCATGAATTGCACTAGGCCTGATATTGCATACGCTATAAGCAAGCTGAGTAGATATACCAGTAATCCTGGTAAACATCACTGGAAAGCAATAATAAGGGTCCTAGGATATCTGAAGTACACACAAAACTATGTGTTACAATATGAGAAGTATCCTTCAGTGATAGAAGGATATAGTGATGCCAATTGGATAACTGGCTCAAATGACACAAAATCCACAAGTAGATATGTGTTTACATTAGGAAATGGAGCAATCTCATGGAAATCATCCAAACAGCTTTGCATAGCAAGGTCAACAATGGAATCTGAGTTCATTGCTCTGGATAAAGCCGCGGAAGAAGCAGATTGGCTTAGGGGATTTTTAGAAGACATTCCAAATTGGGAAAAACCAGTACCCCCAATATGTATACATTGTGATAGTCAATCTGCTATAGGAAGGGCAAATAGTACATTGTATAATGGTAAGTCTCGACATATTCGTCGTAGACATAAAACCATAAGACAACTTCTCTCTAATGGAGTTATCACTATAGACTATGTAAGGTCAAAGGATAACATAGCGGATCCACTAACGAAAGGCTTGCCAAGAGAGAAAGTTCAAACCTTATCGATGGGAATGGGCTTAAGACCTATGAACTAAAAGTTTTCTAAAACAGAAACCCCACCTAGTTGACTGGAGGTCCCAAGATCTAGGTTCAAAGGGACAACTAAGTTTAAGATAAACTTGACGGCACTGTTAAATATAAACCATTCCTATGATAAGTCAGTGCAAAACCCGTCGGAGAATAGGATAAGCTAGGCTTTTAATGATGTCTATACTGTGGTGTTATAAAGAATCAAGTGGAGTATTACGGGACACTCTCAATAGAATCACCTATGTGAGTGCGAAGGCGCCGCTTCAAGAAGAATTGTAAGGTCGAATTCTTCAAGCACTCATGAAACCAAGGCGGTGTTCATGGCAAAAACGAACAAAAACAGAGAACCAAGGGGTTAAAGAGCATTTATCATGTGTTATCTTTATAGACTTACACAAATGGATTACAGTTCAAAGACAGTCTAGTCTACTAATTCGCCAGTTAGTTATAACGATAAAACACTAGGAAAAGTTCAAGGCCTCTATGCTACTTTTACCGATATGATAAATGTTACACAAAGTTTCAGAACAGATTATACAACCACTCACTCATGTGGGGGATTGTTGGAAGAATGAGTAAAGTGGTTGAGGCAAACTAAGTCCCACATCGGGGAAATTTATGCCTTATGCCACTACTTATACTATTGCTTGATGTATTATATCAATAGAAAGAGGAGATAGAAGAGGGAGAGGCAATGGCATGATTATATATTCATGTTAATATTAAAAAGGTCAAAGATTAGGGCCTTGGGCCTTGGGGCTCTTGGGGTCTCGTGATCGTACGGGCCTCCGAATGCCGCCAGGCCTGCTTGCGCTGTTCAAGCGGCTATTTTTTGAACATAGCCACCAAATACCAATGGAAATGACTGTTGGTAAAGGGTCGCAACCTTTCTAATAGTCGTTGTCGTTGCAATTCGAATAGTAGCGTCCCTTCACGATTGAATACCTCTTCACAGCCTATATATAGGCCTGCAGAATTCGAATCAAGACACGAATTTGAAGTCTAATTTCTCTCCTCCTTGTTTTCTTCTTCCTTGCTCTGTTCTGCATCAAATATATACAGAAACTCTCTTGCGTTCGTCGTCGATTTGTGACTGTAGCGCAACATCACAAATACGGTCTGTTTCATCCTTGGGAAACGATTGCTCATCATCCTTCCGCTCCGTAGAGGGAGCAATTTCGTTTCAAGGAAACAACGCTCGCTGGACTCGGACAATGGTCGGTACTACTTCTTTCTCTTTCTCTGAATATTTACTGTATCGGTGCATTCCCTTGCATACTTGTGGTTGAACTTTGTAGTTGCAATATCATTGAATCAGTATTGCTAACGCTTAAAGGCGTTACTGTTCATAGAAACGGTTTTTGCACGTTTCTAGTGATTGGTTTCTAACAAGTTATGCTCATCCATGACATATTTATAAGTATTAGGCTTGGTAGTAATCTTTTAGATAGTAAAGGATTAGGTTTCAGATAGAACCGTTTCTCATGTCCCTTTCCAAACCAACATTCTCTATGCCATAACTCCTTTATTTTAAGTCTGAATCGAGTAAAATTTGGACCAATATCTTTATACCATCGAGTAGAATATCTCCATTATTTTGGATATTCTATTTATTTGAAGTATATAATAGCTCTCGAAAGCAAAGCTAAAATCAGTTTGATGGTGAATATATTTTAAGATGATCACAATTTTCAATCTGTAGCTTGGATTGAGATGTGATTTTGACCTAGCTACATGTCATGGCCTTGGAAACAGTCTACAAGTTCTTTGAGTCTGTGTTGAGACTAAATTAAATTTTCCTCTAGCGCTTCTCCTTTCACTTATGATTACTTGATGAGACCTTTATTATTTGGATTCCAACTATTTTTGTGCTCCTTACTTTACACATTCATCATGCTATGGTAGTAAATGCATATAAAATTTCCTCTTAAAGAAACCTTTCATAGAATACAAGGTATATTTTGTTTCATCTAACATTTTCTTTCTTCTCATGCAATGGTTATTTTTAACCTCGTATAATTATATTATTATTCTCATCCTTTCGGTGACTTATCCATTACTAGTATTTTGCCAAGCCTTGTTCACTCAGGGGAAGGCTCATTGACTGTTACAAGAAAACTATTATCGGAATGATGTTTGTTGCTTGCGCTTTCTTGGCAGTATAAGCATCTAGTATGACTTCTCTCTGATTCTCTTCTTTGTCCAGTGAGGCTTTACTCCCTCTAGCTCAACCCCTTTTCCCTCAGATCTTAAAGGTTATGCTTTGTCTTATGAACATTCCAAGTGTATTGAGGCTCTAGGGAAAATGATGTATTGAAGTCCCACATTACAAGGAACCAACATTGTATATTTTGGTTAGTTGACTTCAGGTTATCTGATTAAGAGCGACGTCAATGGCGAACTTGTCTCATATAATTGGCAAGTTACTCTACTAGCAACTCTACCACTACTAGCATGCATACATGTATAAAATCACTTACCAACATGATTGGTTGGTTAAGTGGATCTCACTAAAGTTTTTGGAAATATGTCGGCACTATGCTTATGCTCTGATAATGCGCAGCTGAAGCGTTTAGTAGTTCTATTGCAGTGGATGTGCAAAAGTTACAACGACAAGGGGATAAAGTGGGGATTTTAAAAATAATAGTGGTGAAAAAATATTCTGTAAGTATTAAACCAAATATTTAAAGTTAGTTTCATATCACTATCTCATAATTTGTCAAAAAATATATATACATTTTAATGGTATATAAAAATTCGAATAATATCATACATTATAGGGACCAGTTTTGGTGTACGCTGTAGATTTCTAACTTATATTTAAGTACTTATACCATATAATTAGGGCATTGACACAAAATTATTGATTTCATTTAGTCAAATCAACATTTGTGTACTAATATTAACACAGAGTGTTAAAAAGCATAGATACAATAGGTATAATGAAAATAAGAGGGCATAAAGTGGATCTACTATCTAATAGCACTAAATTAAAATAACTTAGATGCCAAAGAACATTATGCGCTATACTAGAAATTTTGATGGGCTTTTACGGGCTTTAACTGCAGAACTTTGAAGCTAATCTTTTCTTGATGTTTATGCATTATTGTCTCAGATATTTATTCATACGCATATTCTGCTTTTTGTGGCTACGAATCTTGATATGTTTATTCCACATGATTGCTAAGTCTGCTTATTCCATCAACAACCATGTCGCCGCTACTGTGTATACTTTTTCTAGGATCAATCACTGATAAATTTATCAGGGCAACGATCTCAACTAAAGTGCTTTATGGTAAGATACATTACATTTAATGATTTGAATGCACTATTGATTATGCTTTGATGTTGGCTTGGTTTGTGATGGGTTCTTTCCCTAAATCACACTTTATATTACCAATATGAATACTCACACTTTATATTTTTGTTTCCATCTAATGTCAAATATTTAGTCGATATACAAGCTGTATTGAGAATAAGAACACTATAGAAAGTTTCAACGGATCGAAATTCCATATTTAGTTAAAATTTTAAGATACATGTTCTTCGAAACAAGACATAACAATCAACAATGTATTAGCAAATAAAAATTTGTTAATGTTCATTTCATAATGCAAGAGCGTATTTTCATTTCATCCATTCTTATTCCATGTCTCTTTCGAATGTTTATTTAACAGAAACGTTTTATAATATATAGTAGTGTTTTTTTGAGGGCATTTCTACGTCTCAACCCACTTTCCTTAGCATCACAGATATAATATGGTGTTTTACAATGGAGTTTTCACCTTCTTTTCCTATTTTAACCTTTTCTCACACGCACTGACATAACACAATAGTGCAAGTACTAGACTCCGTTGCTTCAACAAGGAAATGAATAAAAGTAAGCAAAGAAGGGAGAAAAATCAAATAGTGTAGAAACAAATCTCAAATCAATGAACTTGAAAAAGTTTTGGTGATGGTGATGGTGAAAGTGAAAGTTTGAAGAGATTGGAGAAGCTTTGGCCTATACCTGAAAAAGTTGGAAAAGAATTAGTGGATTAGTTCTAAATACGTCATTCTCTTACTTCATCTCAAGCATTTAAGAATATGTGAACTGTTTCTATCTTAAAAGTGTTTGATGTTATAGATCATTATACCATTGCACAATATTATGGATCTTACTAGTAGTTTCCCCTATTTAGAGACAACTCATTTATATTTTATTAGAACACGTGTTGAATGTTGCAGGGATATATACATTTTAATTTTGTAATTCATTCAATTATTTACTATCCTGCATGTTTATATATAAGATGTTAACAGTTATTCATTATTTTATGCATTGTGAGTTATACGACGGATTCTATGATTTGATGTTGTCTTATTTTACTTTTCTTATTATAACCTTGATGATTGCATCGACTGGGTACTTTTGCAATCCACTATATATGTATTATTGGATGATGGTGGTATAGGGTGGTTGTCACCCCTTGCCATACATAAATGTTAGATTTGAAGAAATCATGAGGCTTACCGTTGAATAACGTTTTCTCATAAAATGGGAAAACCTAAAAGTCATTGGTTGTAAAACCATGAGTATGAGGCATGGAACCTAACTATTATATTCGTAATACAGTTGATTTTCAAATAGAATATCACATTTAAGTTGTGAAGCAATTTATTTGTAGTAAAATAAATAACATAAATTTTCACAGTGGTTTACCCAAAATATACCTACATCTATTGTCTATTTTCATCATCCTTTTTGTAGGTCTTCAGTATAATGCTTGTAAAAGTATGTTAATATGTAACTTAGTAAAAAGAAAGGTATAACACCATCGAAGTCTATTTGACTACTCAGATTCATTAATTATTGTTTATATTCCTATTTGGCTTCCTATTCAATTAATCATGTTCGTCTATTCCTGTTTATTTACTCCTGTTCACCTATTCATATTTGATAATTCCTGTCCAGCTATTCATGTTTTCCCAATCTTATCCAGTTCTTCTTGGCTCTCCCTCCCTTCTCCCCCATTAAACTTCACAACTTGGGTGTTTACAGGAGTGAAGATATAAAGAAGATTCACCTACAAAATATGCAATTTTCGTATTTAACTCGTTTGTTTTTGTACTTTCTATGTAAATAAGATCTGGTCATATTTCCATAACTAAATTTTACAACATCCTTGACTTGATGCTTCGTTGTATGGCAGTACTTTGGTTCAACATTACCTTGGTGAAGTAGAAGATTACCAAAAAAAAAATTATACTTAGTAGTCAACTACATGAGGAGATTAATAGTTCGATAGAAACTACCAAATCAAATGATTGGTTTTGATCTCTACCAAACCAAGCACTTAACATATGTTCCATATTGTTTTCTATATTCCATCTTCTGGTCTTTTTGCTTTCCTATCCTAACATTTTATCCAAGTGACAGTGCTTCAATCTTCAATTGTTGTAATTCTTATTAGATCTCCCTTAATTGGTTACAATAATTGAGGGCTGCTAGATCTGTGATGGGTGAAAATCTAGTGCCATAAATCTTCAGGTTGGTCCTTCATAACTTGATGATGGACAGGATGTTGAAGGCGACTGGATAATGATGAGATGATTTCATATTGTCTAAGTGCTCTGAAAATTCGATAAGGCAAGATTATATTAGGTAGAAATGACATATGATGAACAGGAGTAACCTACAGTAATATGTAAAAATGACATATCTTTGTATCAAAAATAAATCTAATTCTTCCTAGCAAAACTGTTAACTCTCTCCAGATGGAAAAGCATTCACTAAAAATTAAAAAACGCACCTACTATGATGAACAGGAGTAACCCCAAATTTCCAAATAATAATCATCCCAATTGCTGCAATGGGCATAACAAAGTGGTGATTGAAAATGTCGATTGAATGCTTCACTCAGTCTATTTTACAAAGATGACAATTTAACGCTTCAGTTCAGTCTAATTTGATTCTAACAAAATTGATTTTCCAACTTTCCAAATGACGTCTTATCAATTCCTAGTAAACAAAGTGCTGATTACAAGGATTCGCTAAAATAATAATAGAATTTATCATCTTCGCCACGATTTCATAGTAAAAGGGTTTTCATTTCATTATTCAGTTATGAAATCATAAATCGTTTTGGCATAAATCTATAAAAGAGGTTACAATATTTAGGTAACAAAAGTTGCAATAAACGAAGGACTTACAGTTTAAGTAACCAAAACTTAAAATAAGACGGCAACAATTGGAAAACAAATTAGGAGGGAGCATTGCAACAGCTGGGGGGAGAGAAGAAAGCAGCACTTGGTTGTTGAAGGGAAGTAGCGGAGCAGCAAAAGCAGAAAGGAAGACGGTGCGATGGTGATTGAGAAGCATGATATTTTCAACGTTGCCCCCATGCTTCGCGTTGCCCTAGGCATTAGTCTTGGCTGCCTTGGTCTCGGACCGAGCCTGATGCTCATCGACTGCTACAAGAAATACATTATCAATATGAACATTCTAAGCGTATTGAGGTGTTCTTAGGAAAAATGATATATTGAAGTTCCATATTACATAAAACCGGCATTGTATATTTTTGTTAGTTGACTTCATGTTATCTAATTATGAGCGGCGTCAATGACGAACTTATCTCATACATTGCCAAGTTACTCTGCTATCAACTTCATCACCATCAGCATGCATACAAGTATAAGATTGCTTACCGACATGCTTGTCTGGTTAAATTGGTTTTACTGAAGTTTTTGGAAACATGCCGATTGTATGCTTGCGTTTTGAAGCTGTGCAGTTAAAACGTTTAGCAGTTCTATTCAGTGGATGTGCAAAAGTTACAATAGGGATAAAGCGGGGATACCATTTAAAATAATGGAGGTGAAAAAAATCTTCTGTAGATATTGTACCGAATATTTAAAGTTAATTTTTTATTATTATCTCATAATTTGTCTAGAAAAAAAATACATTTTATTACTATATAAAAAATTGAAGAATATCATGTAATATAGAGACCAAGTTCATGCACATAGTAGATTTCCAACCTATATTTGAGCACTTATACCTTAAATTAGGGTTTTAACCCAAAATTATTGATTTCATTTAGTCAAATCAAAATTTGTGTACTAATTTTACTAAAGAGAGTGTTAAAAAGCATTGATATAATGGGTATAACGAAAATAGAGCGGCTTAAAGTGGATCTACTGTTTAATAACACTAAATTAAAATAACTTGACTGCTGGAGAGCGCTATGGGCTATACTAGAAATTTTGATGGGCATTTGGGGCCTTTAACCGCACGGCTTTGAAGCTAATCTTTCTGCGTTATTGTGTGTAATAGTTATTCATATGCATATTATCCTTTTCATGGCTAGTAATCAAGATATGGTTACTCCACATGATTGCTAAGTTTGCTTATTCCATCGCCAGCGATTTCGTCGCTTTCGTGCATATTTTTGTGGGGTCAACCACCGATAGATTTATCAGGGCAAAAGTCTCAACCAAGTGTTTTTGCGTATGAGACATTACGTTTGCTAGTTTGAATGCACCATGATTATGCTTTGATGTTGGCTTGGGTTGTGACTAGTTCTTTCCGTAGATCACACTTTATATTTTTAATATAAATATTCATGCTTTATATTTGTTTTAGATTCTAATGTTAATATTTATCAGATACGCAAGCTGTTGTTGTGAGAATAAAAGCACTACAGAAAGTTTCCACGGATTGTAATTTTATTTTTAGTTACGTTTTCAATATGCATCTTCTTCGAAACAAGACATAGGATCAACAATATATTAGTGAATAATGATTTATTGATGTTCATTATATAATACAAGAACGTATTTTTATTTCGTAATCCATTGATATTCCACGTCTCTTTCGAATGCGATCTATAGTATATGATGCTTTGACGGCAGCCCCCGTCTCAACCCGCTTTTGTTGGCAACACAGATATAGTATGGTATTCTACAGAGGAGCCTCCTCTCCTTTTCCTCTTTTAGCCTTTTATCACACGCACTGACACAACACAACAGTACAAGTACTGGACTCCGTTGCATCAACGAGAAAATGAACAAAAGTAAGCAAAGAAGGGAGTAAATCAAATACTGCAGAAAACAGATCTGAAATCAATGAACTTGAAGATTTGGGTTCTTCTTGTGCTACTATTTAAATTTGGTACAGCAGGCGATCCTTACATTTTCTTGGATTGGAAGGTCTCTTACTTATCTGCCTCTCCGCTTGGAGTTAAGCAACAGGTTCGTTAACTCTTGTTTTCAGTTCAGTTATATATGGGATTGATTTTGGTAACTTTCGAACTCATTGAGAAGTTGTAAGTTGGCTCTGAAATTGGAAAATTAATAATTGCTGTGTAGCTGTTGCATTTTATGTTTGTGAGAGCTTTTTGTATGTGTTGCACTATAAGCAAAAGTTTATTCTTTCTTAACGTATTCAAATTTCCATTTTGATACTACGATCCGAAATGTAGTACAGCTATACATCTAAACTCTAAAGTGCATGATTCTTCTTTGAAACGTTGTTATTTTGTGTCAAATTTTGAGTGTGGTGCTAAAGACAACTCTTTTCTCCTTAAAAGTTTGTTTGGTAACGAGTTACATGTTTATGCTTAAAGCCTTAAACGCAGTTTTCAATAGTAACTTCTAAGTAGTTTTATGTGAAGAGTAATATGAAAATTTCAAATGATAGTAAAATTTAGTTGTAATACAAGTCATAAGCCAGTAAGCGTTGTTTATGCCTTCAACTTGTTAGCAACTTGTTTTGTCTTCTTATCAACTGTTCGAAAAAACACAAGTAACAATAAGAAACCAATGAGTTGTTCTAGCAACTTATAATTAGTTGCCAAACATGCTCTTAATTCAGCTACATTAAAATTTTCTTCTTCCTAGTATCACAACTATATTTTATCACTTAATAATTACTTAATGACTGATAAAACGTAGATAAAGAATTTTCCTCGGAACGGTATACCTTGTTCGTGAAATTCAACACCAGATGGTCTAATATTGCTGCATCTCAGCAATTTCATATAAAACTATTGAAACACGATAATTAAAAATAATGTTTTATAAACATTAATAGCAACAGAAGTTCGAAAACACAAATTTTAATTTTTAATTTCTGAAAATCTGAAATATTATACTGTTTCTTTTCTTGTATTAAACGAGATATGTTGATTTCAAGATTCTATGAAGAGCCTTCTTGTGAATTTGGCACATCGACAACTGAGTGGATTGGTTGAACTATTAGTGCATTCAGTATTAACTTAGTATGAAAGACGAGTTCACTTTATTCAGACGTTTCTTTGATGAGTATTTATAATTTTTTAACTAATAAATATTTGTATTTGTAGGCCAAAACATCTTTAACGAAGTTATGATGTACAGTAAACAATTTTGTTGGTATTTTTTGAGCATGATATTAGTAAGTATAAAACAAGGTGTCTTTAGCACCAAACTGTTTTAGTGGTTTATTCAGCAGTGATATATGGGACTACAATCTCAAGGGTGTTACATAAGTATTAGATGATACATTCATGACATTCTTAGTGGCTTTCATCAATTCATGAACGAACAAACAGTCAATTAAAATCAGGATTGCCATTTTATATAAAATACACGAAAAACATACAGTAGTGAGAGATGTTCAAAGCTTGAATTGTCTAAGACTTGGTTTATCGTTATTATATGCATATGATTCTTGTATTCATAAATATTCCTTAAACACAAAAGTTGTCTAAGATTTTGCATTTGCAGGTAATTGGAATTAATGGGAAATTTCCAGGGCCGATTCTGAATGTGACAACCAACTGGAATGTTGTGGTTAACGTTCATAACAATTTGGATGAACCTTTCCTTATCACATGGTATGATCACAATTTATTAATTTTGTTGTCTTTTAAATAATTTTATGCTAAGGATTTTAACTTTGGTCCAAATGGTCCGCTGGTAGTTCAAATGAATCCTCACATCCCTTTGCTCTTCATTGAGTATTAGATACTTGTTTCTTACTCTTAACGCCGAAATTGACACTAGCATCATAACGATTTTAAAGCACCATCCCTTTTTTCTGGAAATAACAGAGATAATATAAAACAAATGGAAAAAGACATAAATCGAACGCAAAAAGAGAGAACACAAAGGGTTTATAGTGGTTTAGCCATTACGGAGATCTACATTCACTTTCAACATGTTCATTACTACATTCTGCATGCCAGTTGCAACGTTTTTGATTACAAGTAGTTGAATAAATCTTCAAAGTAAAGAGTACAGGGAACACAAGTGTAAGAACTATCAGAGTAGATCACGATAGTTCGATTTGCTGAAAAGGTCTTGCTGTCACTGGAGGATATAATGGTTGAGGGAGCAATTTGGCAGAGTTTTGGAAAGGAGAAATCAGATCCATTCTTTGTAGGAGGTGCAAGAATATTATAGACATTCTGAAACGAGTTGGGCTGAGTCGCTTCACTTAGAGGTCCACTAGAACGTCACTTATCCTCGCCCCAAATTTAAGCATCGTTTGACAAAGCCTCATGGATTGGTACCGATCCATGACCTATGGATTTGTACTGATCCGTAGACTTACCCCTTTTTATGGCTTTGACTTCATATATGGTCTTGTTATCTTCTTCAAGTGTTGTTTGCAATGTTTTACGAGGCTTGGACTCCATTTGTTTGTACTTGTGAATTAATCTTTCTTAACTGTCTTCAAATGGTTCAGTCCATCGTGTAACTTGAGTTCGTAACAACTAGTTGCTATCAAGTTTGGTGTAGAGGTTAACAAAGGGTTTAGATTCAAGTTGGCATAAGTGTTGACATGTCATCCCTTTTAATATGGGCTGGTACTGACCCATAGGGCATGAATTAGTGCATATCCATTATCCATATGCTTAGTAAATTTTGAGCTGAAACTTCTTGACTTCCTTTCATTCCTTCATTTGAGCCTATTTGATAAGTTTTGTTTGAATCGGAGATCGTATCTGCTTCTTGTTCCTATGCATCTTCCTTCTAGGTTAAAACCCGGTTAACATTTGTCTCTCGGTTTCATTGCAAACAAGATGTGCTCTGGACTAATCTATTTCGAGCTTCGTAATCTGAGAGAATTGAACACAACGATTGACTTTTCTGAAGAATTTTCTTTAATTGTGTGGTTATAACTTGGATTCTTGAGTTGTGATGCACATTCGTTCACATCGAGTATTGAACTCGAACGTGATAGAGGAGCGCATAGGTTTTGGTGTTCAAAATCATTGGCATGATGCATTTGTACCGATCCATAGGGCATGGATCGATGTTGATCTATATACTTAGGAAAATTTCACAAGATTTTTGGCCCTTACCTATTTCTGTCTGACCCTTATACTTAGCCACTTTTTTCACTTTTATGACTTTTAGGACATCCGATCCACACGCTTCCTTCAGTCGATCCACCTGATTCCAGCACCTATTTCGATCATCTTGCATGTTGGTGACGTCGACACCTATCTCCATCGTGAATCGCCCTCCCAAATCTGCCCTCTTTCACTTTTTTTCGAGCAAGCCCTGGGTTGAAGCTTCCACCGAACCGCCAAGTTACCTCACTTTTGCCACTATTAAGATGCGCCATTGACCACAGCGCCTCTTGATCCTTGTGTGCTCCATCATGACCAGACCTTATTTTCCCGATTTGCTAGTTTGGGTGCTAAAACCCTAGGCAATCACTAGCTTGAGTCTTGAAACCCTAGGCTCTTGACATTATGCCCGCTTTGATCATGGTTCGCGGTTGATTTGATGGAATTCGAGCTTGGTTGAAGGTTCGATTTGAATTTGAATCATTGTTATCACGACGCTCGACTAGTCGCGATTAGTCGTCAACTGGTCGAGATTAAAGCATCGACTGGAAGCCTCGACTTGCAATTTGTAAGTATTTCAAGCGTCTGGAATGAAATTCGTTGACTAGGTCTTATGACTTGCTCCGACTAGTTGTTATTCGCCAAAAAAAATAAAATAAAATAATTCAAAGTTAGATCCAAAAAACAAAGTCGAACCCTAAAAAAATACGAAGTCGAAGAAAAGCTTCTGCAATGCTCTTACCTTAGTCGTCGCTTCCCTTTCAGTGTTACTGTTGTCTCTCCAATGCAGTCGTATACTAAAATTTATGACTACTATTCACGAAACTAGTGATTGCGAGACAAATGAAGAAGTCGAGCTAGATGACTATCTTTGAATTGATTGCCTCATTTGTGTTTTTTATGTTGCACTCTATTAGATTGAAACTTCAATTTGGTTTGTATTTCCTTTGCAATTTGCAGTCTATTAAATTCTATGCATTATTTTAGTGGTAGCAAATATAACATGGTGTTACTGTCATTACATTTATGTTACATTCATTATCAAGTGTCATTACTAATATATTCTATGCATCTATTTATTTATCGACTAGTATGCGACTAGTCTACGACTAGTCCACTAGTCGACTAATTGGACCTCTGTCGACTCGACTCGACTTACCGACGTAACAACCATGATTTGAATTCAATTTTAATCCTTAAAAAGAACACAAATTTAATTTCGGACTCAAACTTGATTTTAACTTGAACGGGAGGTTGCAATGGACTTAAACTAAATATGGATTTGGACTATTTTGAAATGCATGACTTTCTGGAACTTTTTGACTTCCTTCCTTCATTTGAGCCTATTTGATAAGTTTGGGTTGAATCAGATAAGGTATCGTATCTACTTCTTATTCCTATGGATCTTCCCTTCAGGTTAAACACCAGGTTAACACTTCCTGTTTTATAAGGATTAAGTTAATCTATATTTTGAAGAGTGTCTCAATAGTTACTTATATAGCAGGCAACCAAATTAGTTAACATAGTGGAAGGAAATGTAAAATACAAATGATGTAAATCCTCTCAGGCCTTGGTTATGTGGACACATACATAAAGTTTACATATTAAACCACTGATGCAAATGAGGAAAATTGATGTTCAAATATTTAGTGGATTTGGACAGTTAATTTATGTCTAACAACAATTAAATAATTTTGAAACTTAATACAATGTAGGAATGGTCTACAACATCGAAAAAATTCTTGGCAGGATGGGGTGCTTGGAACAAATTGTCCTATACCTTCTGGTTGGAACTGGACGTACTCGTTCCAAGTCAAAGATCAAATCGGAAGTTTCTTTTACTTTCCCTCGATTAGCTTCCAAAAAGCTGGAGGTGGTTATGGAGGCATTATTGTAAACAATCGAGCGGTCATTCCAGTTCCTTTTGGGATGCCTGATGGAGATATAACACTCTTCATTAGCGACTGGTATAACATGGATTACAAGGTAATCTTTTAGGAATGGGGTCATATGGTCTGGTTGAAAACTAGAGTATGAGTTTATTCTTATGTCTAATAACGTTGGATCAATTTTTCTAGTCTAACTGAACTAATCAATCAATGTGTTTTGTGGACTAAATTACCACAAAAGATGTTGCCGTCTCATTAAAGAGATTCAGTACAATAACCGAAGCACATTCTCTCAAATAATGCGACATAGAACAAAGTTTCAAATTCAGGGAGGTATATTGGTAATTTGACATCATATTGCATGGCGGAACCCCCTTCGCCCCCCCCCCCCCCCTCCCAAAAAAAAACACACACACACACTTTTCCCCTCTGAAAATGATATGTGGCCTTTTTTTTTTTTTTTTTTTTTTTTTTTTTTTTGGCATTTGACATAATCTCTTTTGGGTAGAATACCTCTACTGCTCATCAAAATCTTGTAAAAAAAAAGTGAGTAAAAATCCTTCTTGGAAAAATTAACACAGTAAAAAGATTTTGACATGTATCACCAAACACAGTGTGGGAAAAAAGGTATTTCTTTGCTTGCTTATAAAATGACATGTATAGGTTACTTAAAATGCTCTGGTTGATTTGGACCACCAGATCTTTGATCTGATTTGCGGATCTAGGCATGAACCCTTTTCTAATACCAAAGTAGATGTTCCAAGTCAGTTTTCATGCAATCAAAATCATGGTCTAGAACAATATAAAACA
The DNA here is from genome assembly GCA_030737875.1 of Allium sativum. Lineage (NCBI taxonomy): Eukaryota > Viridiplantae > Streptophyta > Magnoliopsida > Asparagales > Amaryllidaceae > Allium > Allium sativum. Next base: position 969,842,017 of record CM060920.1, read on the forward strand.
ATTAGACTTATTATGTCACTCAATCCACATTCTTATTTGAAAGGATCTTAGAAAAACACTTGAAGATGATGGTTATCTTGGAGATCCTGATGGTGTTCTGTTTAATGGGTTAGGACCATATCGCTACAATAGCACAAATGTTCCTGATGGCCTCGCATTTGAAACAATAAATGTCGAACCAGGTAATCAAAGTATATATTACCATGATTGTTTTCAATGCCGTTCCCAAGTTAAAAATTGATAATTTTACATGAATGGTTTTGTTATTGAACACATGGTTTTCTAGGCAAAACATATCGATTTAGAGTGCACAATGTAGGAATTTCAACTTGTCTAAATTTCAGAATTCAAAATCACAACTTGCTCCTCGTTGAGACCGAAGGAGCATACACTCTTCAACAGAACTATACGAACATGGACATTCATGTTGGGCAGTCATATTCATTTTTGGTCACTTTTGACCAAAATGCAAGCAATGATTATTACGTAGTGGCAAGCGCCAGATTTGTTACAGCTAGCACCAAGGATAGAGTTACTGGGGTTTCTATTCTACATTACTCTAACTCTCAGGGGCCTGCTCAGGCCCCACTTCCAGAGGGACCTGATGAGTCAGATACATATTTCTCGATGTCTCAAGCAAGGTCAATTAGGTGATTTCCCTGATTTAATATGTTCTTGTACAACATTGTTAATGTTTATAATATTACATAATTTATTTTTCAACCAACGCTAGGTGGAATGTTTCAGCAAGTGGAGCTCGACCAAATCCACAAGGATCTTTTCACTATGGCGATATCACTGTAACCGACGTATATGTACTTTTAAGCAAATCTGCCGAGCTTATAAGTGGAAAACACCGCACCACATTGAATGGTATATCCTACGTTCCTCCGCCTACACCGCTAAAGCTTGCACAACAATTTAACGTGCCAGGAGTTTACAAGCTTGATTTTCCTAATAGATATATGAACAGACCTGCCAAAATTGATACTTCTGTAATAAATGGTACTTATAAAGCTTTCACTGAAATCATATTTCAGAACAATGGCAGTACTGTTCAGAGTTATCACTTGGATGGATATGCCTTCTTTGTTGTGGGGTAATTCTTTCAAGACTGGTATATTGCTTTTTCTGTTATTTACATGCATCATGAAGCATATATAAATTTATTTTATTTCACAAATCCTCAGAATGGACTTTGGGATTTGGACAGAGAATAGCAGAGGTACATACAATAAATGGGATGGTGTTGCCCGTTGCACAATACAGGTACCACGTTATTCTTCACGAAAATTTCAATTATTAACTTTTCATCTAGGCTTCTGTGTGTAGCTTTAAACTTTAGTACATATTGTCTGTCACCTGTTTGATATCATTTGTGGTACACATGCCGAACCCACATCTTGATATACATCAATGCAAATAAGACGATACCAATCTTGGAAGTTAAGCATTCTGTTAACTGGTATTTGTTTGTATCAAATTAGAATCATATCTGCACGGTCATGGTGACAAATACGGTCTTAGTTTTAACATAGCTTGATAAGCAATACAAAGAAACAATTTTCATTTGGATCAGGAACAGAGATGCTAAATTTATGCAAGGGTCAATTCCAAAGATGGTAGCAAATTCCTTTGCCATTTAGCTCGAGTACTGTGGGCCGATTCATATTTTCTCTTAGATTAGATTACAAACAAGTTAGAATTAATCAAATTAAGAGGCTATTTTTTTCCTTCTCCTTCCTGAAAAATGTTAAGAATTCACACGCACGTATGCATATGTGTATGTAATGTATGCATGTAGGTAACATATGTAAGGCGATGATCCATCGTACCCCATTTTTTGTACATCCCATCTAGTTTTCAGAGCTTTGAGGATATTCGGTCCATGGACGTCCATGTCCACCACAAAAAAGGGATTTTTTTCTTCTTTTTTTGAAGCTTTGTGCATAATTAAATATTAACCATTGAATTTAGCATTCAATTTGAACGATTACTTTGCAAACATACCAAATTTTCACGATATGCTATTTAGTTATATAAAAACATGTTCTCAAAGTTTGATTTAACTTGAATTATCTAACATGGAAAAAAATTTGAGATGTAGCGCAAGTGGGGATAGCCAATCCCTCCCATGTAATATATGTGTGTGTGATGTCAATATATATGTGTGTGCGTATGCATGCTTGTGTGCTTGACTACACTTATGACATTAGACCTAATTAGAATGCATGTGCATGTTTGTGTGGTTAACTACATTAATGGCATTAAAATCTAACTAGAATCAAATTTATTTGTTTATTCTTTGATTTTCGTATAAATATATGTCGTTTGATCATTAATGTTGGAATGCCTTACATGGTCCTCATTCAGCGCGGCACCTCTAATGAAATGGTGTTTGAAATCAATGTGTTTGGTGCGGCTATAGTAAGCCGTGTTTATTCTGTCATAGGAATGACACATTTGTTATCAGAAAAGGTAGGAATGACACAATTGTTATCAGAAAAGATCAGAGTAACTTGTACTTCTCACCAAGCAATCACATTGCATGAGAAGTTACAATTGATGCTTAAGCATATTCTGCTTCAGCTGATAATCGTATCACCATTTATTGCTTCTTTGAAGACCAAACAATCACACCAGAATCAAGAGGAAAGCTTAACCTAAACTGCTTTTCGTAACATCAATACATCTACTTCAATCATTATTACAACATTCCAACTGTGTCATTTCGATATTCTTCTCACACCAAATACCAAAATCCGACTTCGGATCAAAGTGAGTTTGACTTGGCTCTTGCATGAATGTGGACAACGTGCTTATGACATGCATGGTATTAGATCTTGAAGCTCTCAAGTACAATAAAACTTCCTACCAGACTCCTATAAAGTGAGGCATTTGCATTATTGCGTCCATTTTCTTTCATTGACTTCACATTTGCCACCAATGGAGTGCAAACTGAATTGCAATTCCACATTGAGATTTTCAAGAATGGATTTCACATATTTCTTTGGTCAGTTGGAGAGTTCACCATCCTATTTAATTTCACTGCCCAAAAAATGATATAACAAATTTAAATCACTTGCTAACGTCTTTGTGTCATCTCAACTTTCAAATTGACGGTCGTCTTTTCACCATTACCAGATAACACCATATCGTGATCAACATGAAGATAAATAATAACTCTATACATACCTTGATTCTTGACATATAACGCTGGTTTATTCTTATTTCTTTGGAAGCCCTTGTACTTACAATATCCATCAATTTTGCTATACCATGTTTGAGGCACTTGTTTGAATCCGTACAAAACATTCTTTAACTATTGACTCTTTTTTGTTCTCCTTTTGCCACAATGCCTTGAACTTGCTCGATGAACTCCCAAGTCTTGTTCGTTTCAGTTAAACTTATTTCATTTTCCATGCCTCGTTTTTTGTTGATTCTTCACAACTTTCTAGTTTAGTGACACCAAAGTTTCACTGATCGTACATATCACTATGGTTTCTCATCTTCATTGGATGTGATCTGAATGAAGATGAACTTGAGTTCGATGGTGAACTTGGGTGAGATTGTGGGCTGTTCATAGGGGACAGTGGAAGTTAATTTCCATCATCCTGATCCTTTGGTGCTTTATCGATAAAAATGATTTGAACTTGAGCTTTCTTCTCTTTCCGATTCCAATGAAGTTCTTTTTTTTTTTTACCAAAGAGAACATTTGTACTTGTAATCAATTTGTATTTTGCAATTTAAATACTCTACAACCCTTTGATTTTGAGCTATAATCCGAGAGAATGCATCATTCACTTGCCTCATCAGACTTATGTTAACACGAGCATAGCAAATGCATACAAAAACCTTCAAGTGGTTCAAACATAGCTCCCATTTCAGGTTTCAAGTGTATGAACGTCCTCCTGTTTAAGAATATTTAAGCTTTGAAAATTTGAATGGTCTGAGTCTTTTACGAAATAGCCATGTGTCACCGACCACATCTATCTTCAAAACTTTATTTTGTTAGAACAAATAAGAGATTTTTTTTTTCTCCATCTTGACATTTGCCGCTATTTGCTTCATTTGGTCAAATATACTGATAGAAAGATCTTCAAAATGAACAATGTACTCATAATATACTGCGAGATGTCACGGGTTCGAATCGCGCCTTTGCGGAATTTAATCCACTTGCCAAGTAGTATGTTATATACTACCGAGACTTGTGTCTAAGTACCCAATATTCAATAATAATAATAATAATAATAATAATAATAATAATAATAATAATATAGTTGTCCAAACACTATGCATGTTTTACTCCGAAATTTGTAACAAGTAGGGCATTTTCTATATCTCTACCTTCCTTTCTGGTTTCAGTAGCGATGATGCATTTTTTCTTTTGCCTCAACCATGATACCATTACCCATTTTCACATAAAGAGTTGGAAGTTGACTAGTATCGATGAATGTGTTTTCATTGCTGATCGTATGATTCTTACATCACTATCAAAATACCAAATATCGTCAGTTTTTTGGGTAACTTGACATACTCAGAACAAGTGGTCATGCGTTCATTCTCTTCGGTAAAATTATTTTGCTTTTTTTTTTTTTTTTTTTCATGCTACAGTCTTCCGAAGTCATTGCAACAACGTAATTTTTGATGAAACAAGTAGTTTTTCTTAACATGGTTTCTTCTTTCATAAAATCTGCAGTTTTATTGGTTGTATTACTCATAGTCTTGCCTTATAAAATTGTTGCTTCCTCTTCCTCGTGTTGCTGCTTCGACTTGAAACTTCATCAATGGAGTTCTTGTTATTTTTTAATCCAACACTGAGATTGAACTGTAAAACACACTCAGTTAGCTTTTCGGAACGCTAATTCAACTATGATCAAACGTTTTGTCAGAACCTATCAAGTCTTTGTTAGTCAGTGATGCATTGATATTTTTTGAGAAAATTATATTTGTATCTCCATTTTGAATTAAAAAGAACTTTAGCAGCTTTTTTTTTTTTTTTTTTTTATTCTTCTTTAGCTCCTTTGATTATTTGCCAAAGGTTTCATTTTCCGGATCTTTGTATCCAATTTTAACCCATTCCAAAGATCTTATGAGAGAATCAAATTTCTCATTCTCACACATCAAAAATCATAGTTCTTGCCATCTAATTGGGAGAACAAAGTTAATATTTTACCTAAGCTTTAGAAAAAATTCTCTATTAATATCTGTCCCTTCAAATGATAATAATGCATACATGTGTGAACTAAAAATCATGGCTCTGCTATGTCTCGTTCATGACGCTTAAATTGGTCTGAAGCACAAACTATGGATTTCAGGTATTTCCAGGTGCATGGACAGCCATTCTGGTATATCTTGATAGTGTTGGCATTTGGAATTTGCGTTCCCAGAATTTGGATACGTGGTACCTTGGACAGGAAGTATATATGAACATAGCCGACCCTGAAGTTAACGACAAGGCCGAGTTCACTTTACCTGACAATGCCATATTTTGTGGGGCACTCGAGTCCTTGCAAAAGTAAGACATCATCTCAAACCCTTTTATTTCAAAACACAAACTATCTCAATTCTCGATTATTATTTTCTGAATAATATATGTGTGTTGCTAACTATACCTATTCTGTGAATATTACCTTTCCTTTGCAGTCAGCAATCTCATAAGTTCAAATTTTCAAAAGCTTCATCTATACATAAGCTCAGCCACTATGTTTTGGCAGGAGTATTCATTACCTGGAGTTCACATCTGTTTGTTGATGGGAAAATTTTGTGTTGGAAGTGATGTCCTATCTATGATTTGGAGTTGTTTTAAAGTAGAGCAGCTGTGATACAAGGGATTTTTTGTTTTTGTTTTGTTTTTTGATATCCTAAAATGGTCAAAGATCATTGTTGTACTAGTAGGTCAATTTTGCGCTGTAGCATTGTTGGTGTATTGCATTTTTTAACAAGTCTAATGTCTATAGAGCTCAAGCCGTCTAGCGAGTAGGAGGGGTTGGTAATCAAAAATACCGTTTGTAAGAATTTATAAAATGAGTTTAACATTACGTAATGTTGCATTTTTTATGCTTATACATGGACATATCAGCCGTTTATCCAAACATGTATGAAACAATGTTATTTAGAAGCTACTTAAGCATGTTAAAAAAAAAAAAAAAAAGTAATCAACCGCAATATCAATATCTACAGAAATGTGACAAACATTAAAAGCTATCTAACAGTTTGAAACTTGAAAACTTGCGTTATCCCACTTGCATGCTTTTTAGTAAGACTTATTTTCCTGATCAAAGTAGACCATGCATTCTTTATCTGATTCAGTGTTCATCCACATTCTGTTGCTATGGCTGCAGATTGCTAGCTTGGTCTTTGAGCATTTCAAGGTTGCCATATGCAAATGAAAAGTTGTGTATGACTAAGGATAGGATCTTTCTGTATGAATTACGAGGACGTGAATATGATATTCATACTTGTCTAATACAGTACCTATGTAAATAAATATTAACTAATATGATATATATCACAAATAAGAAAATGCAGTAAGTAAAGTGACACCAAGTATTTTATATCAGTTCGGACCTTCCGTCCTACGTTTAGTCCCAGACTTCTTCTGGAATTCACTATCAATACCCTCTCTTCATCCGGAGGAACAAGTCTACAATACACCTGAGCACCAACACGGATATCCCGCTTCAGCGTCAACACAGAACTTCCCGTCTGAGCACCAACATAGGACTTCAACAAATAACAAAAATTTGACTTCTGATTGTGTTCTTGAATAACACTGAATAGACAACAGTTGAGTACATTCTTCATATAATCTTATCCTCGAGTATATAACGTGTATGTGAAGACTGAAGGAAGTATATTACTTATCGAATCAAGAGATATGAAATCATTTTAATGATTCAACAAGTAATTTGGATATTTGAAAGCTTTTTAGTATGGAAGAATGCATAGAGCTTAAGATCAGAAAATATAAGATTTGGTGATTTGTAAATCATGTTAGTGATGTATATATAGTGGTTGAAGAGTAGTCAATTTTCATGAAGAGTTGCAGCGAAGAGAAACAACCATTTCTATTAGAAATGAAGATGAATCTCTTCATGAAAGATGGCGACCTTTCAAAAAATATGGTTGTTGTAAAATATGACCGTTGTAAAATATGACCGTTGAAAATATGACCGTTGGAAATATGAAGTGTCTATTCGCGAAGTGACGAAATGTCTTTCCCGAAGTGTCTTTTCACGCAGTGTCTTTTCGCGAAATGAAGAAATGTCTTTTCGCGAAGTGTCTTTTCACAAAGTGTCCTTTCGTTAAGTGTCCTTTCGCGAAGTGACGAAGTGCCTTTTCGCGAAGTGTCTTTTCATAAATGCATTTGTGTACGTTATATAAATTGAGGATTGACTTTAACAAATATCTAACACAACTAAACACACACACAGAGTGTATATATATATATATATATATATATATATATATATATATATATATATATATATATATATATGGGGAAACTATGTTTAAACACAAAATGAGTACACAAAATTGCACGTAGTAAATCTCAACTATTGGGTCCTCCCATGAATTTCACTCTCCAAATAAAGACAAACAAATCCAACGGCGGAGGTTTTATGTCTCGCTGTTTGTGTTTAATTTTGTATCCAAATAGCCGTATATATATATATATATATATATATATATATATATATATATATATATATATATATATATATAAACTAACTCTCTAATTTGATCTTTATTTCTTCGTTGTCGTGAATCAAAAATCTTGTATATCAACATTGTTCCCCTTTTTTGATAGATGACAACTTTTTGCACTTGTATAGAATTATTTTCTTTTCTCCCCCCGAATGTATGCTGATATATATTTATCTCCCCCGAATAAAAAATTTCTCTATAACATTTTGTTAGTGCATGTAATATAATATACTTATCATTTGCTTTCCCATAACAAAATGTTAGTCTATATAATATATATATTCAATATTTCTCTCCCCCTTTGTCATCGATTAAAAAGAATAAGTATCATGATAAAGTATTCGAGCATAGTAGAGAACATAAATAATTATAGCACCTTCACGAGATATTGGATCATGTGTTTTTCGATAAACTGAATTTTTGTTTTCACAAATATTTAGAGATAACGAAATAGCCTTCTTTTTGTTGTGGTGTACCTACAAAAAATATGATATATATATTTTGGTACCCACTTCCTTCATTAGGATGCAGGGGTTAGATGGTAGGTAACCATACCCAAGAGGGTTTAATGGAACCTTTAAAAATGAAATTTTCATTATTGACTACTGAATGAAAATAATCACCAATATATTTTTCTCTATTTTCCAACTTAGAGGAACCCAAATACTTAAATAATTTCTATTGGTATTTCGTTTTGTACTTCTAGACTTATTATAGAGATCTCTAGTCATAGAAGTATTTGAATTTCTATAATGATTGGATCTTGGATTTACTCGTGCATTAGTACTAGCAGTGATATTTTTATTATACATAAAAGCATATCTTGTACAAGTTCTATGATTGGTTTTATTATATCCTAAACCTCTTTTATCATGTTAATGTCTTGAACTAGACAAAATCTCGTTTAAATCATTCTTACCTTTATTAAATTTCTCGAACTTACTTGTACATTTTTCAAATTTTATTCCAAAGTTGAGATTGACATTTTTTTTAACACCCCACCACTATACCCATATTATCTAAGAGTATCACAAAGTAATACTTTCAGATAATATAGAGAATGAGGCTATAGGGATACACACGTGTAAACTCTCTTGGACTAACGCTGGTACATATTAAAATTTTCTAAAATATCACTTACCCTTACGTACTCAATGTCGGTACAAAACAATTACACGTGTGCCTCCAGGACAGAACAATACAAAATATACATGAATACAGAGGTCACAAAGTCAATCGAAGCGATATAATAAAATATAATATATCATATTTTTTTTAATACACGTTCAACCTTTTACATAGCAATATCCATACATCAATTCATACAATACATATTTGTAAGTAATATACTGATCAACTATACTCCTCTAAGCCCAGTGAAACTCAAGTTAATCTCAATGTCCTTGTACCTGAAATGTCTCGGTGTGACCTAAGTATTATATAAATAATAAACGGATCAGTCTATGTTTAAATCCATAATAATTAATATAAAATGTTTGGATTCACAAAATAATAATAATAGAATGTAATCTCACAAATAATCAATCGATATCATCATTTATATAATTCATTAAAATATATTCCATAAAATCAATACAAGAGACCGGTCATAAAATCCAAATCTGAATCAAATATAAGAAAGATTCCGAAATGTATTAATGACTAAGTCAATGAATCCAAATATCACTCAAATCATTGTAAATATAATATCCTCATGTATATGAACAAATTCCATTAACTAAAATCACAAAAAGCCAAGTGAATTCGAAACATCAAAACATCATAGAAAACTGCACTTGCTTAACTTCTTGACTAGTACTACATTTTTGGTACCATCCTTCGTGATGACTAGGGCCATGAACATCATAAATGTCTTAATGACTATAGCCAAAACATCTTGTTGCCCTTGGTCACAAAATTCTGAGTAATACATCGTGGTGATTGGAGTCACAAACACCGTGATCATCGTGATGGCTATAGTCAAACTCGTCGTGATGACTCCAATCGAAACTCAGTCAAAGCACTAGTAATCATCTTGAATGTGTCTCAACTTCTCGAACAGGAAACCTATAGGCGTCAACGTATGTCTCATACCATACGTTCACACCTATTGGTTTACTAATCGTTAGTTGATGCCACAATAGAAAAACCATCATAAAACATCATCAAATATACACACTGCCTCATATCGTTGATGAGTGTAGAGATGCTCAACCCGTCTCATCTATCTCTCATGACGAGTATTAAATGACATCGTGACTTGTCTCGTCTCATCGACAAGTAAAATCTATCATAAATGTCAAAACAATATTAATTCGTCAAAAATAACCTGCCTCGTCTTCTTGGCAAAGTATATTAAAAACATCGTGAAAGTTATTCTTAACCATAAGTTCAAATTAGTTTCAGCATCAAAATTGCCTCATTTCATCGGCAGTCATAAAATACATCTAACTTGACTCGTCATACTAAAAAAGAGAATTTCTCAAAACAATAGTCTTTGCTAAAATTTGGCAACCTCTTGAACATTTCAAATTATCGCATCAAATTGGTTTCGATCGTACAAGTCCGATATTAAGCAATAGAGCAAAAACACATGTCCCATACCACATATTTTTCCTAAATTTTTTAATTCTCATTCTTATACGTCGAAATACATAAAATAAGAAAAAAAATATTTAAAGTAATTCAAGTGTATGAAAACATAAACTTTCATTACAAATTTGTGCAAACAATAAAATATATTGTAAGGAAAAATAAATTCAGTAACATGTAAACTATTGTCATAAACTATTTCATAATATGATAAAATGAAAACTTCTCAGTTGACTATTTCTAAGTAATGGTAATGCATTTTAAGTAGTCAAACGACCCAGATAGAACCATTCTAGGATAAAAATTTAATTCAAAGTATAAACTTGAATGGTACAGGTAACCAAATTATTTTTCCATGCTTATATGGTACAGGTAACCAAACTATTTCTAAGTAATGGAATACAATTCGATATTTGAAATTTTGTTATACACTATAATTTATAATTTGTAGTCTAAAGTGTCGTATTTTTGTTATTTTCTACAAAGAAATATACACACAAGCTTCCCAATTTATTTAAAAATATAAAATAGATCAATCGTCAAAAACAAACAATTTTTATAAATATAATTCAAAAATAAAATTAATAAGCTCCCCTCTATATGCGAACATCAAACCAACCTAAAATTCATCAATCAATTCTAATTCATAAACTATTAGACAACAATATCAATCCACCCAATTTAATCATCCAAACAATTCAATCCAATACGAATAATAACATGAAATAAATAACTATTATGGAAGAAAACATAGATGTGAGTGAGGAGAGAAACTTACCGAATTAGAGCTCGGATTCCCAAAAATCAGCTCCCTTATTCACATAACTAGTACCAATCATGACTTTCCCGTCGCTCTTTCTCTCTCTCTCTCATCCTTTTTTCTTTCTTTCCAAATGCCAAAACTGAAATCAAATAACAAGCAGTTGCCATTCACCCTAGTTCGCACGTGCCTCAGGATGGGGTTCTTCTTCGTTCACCGTCGGGTGATTATCGATTCCTCCCCTGCCTCCGCTTTGTGCGAGGCTACACTCCGTCGTAAGTATCCTTGGGTCTTCATGACTATTATTTTTAATGAATCGCGGTTTTAATTTCATCCCCTATGGAGCTTTTCGGAAAATGCAATTTTTTTCTTTGAAGTAGTGGATAGGGTGCTCCCAGGCATTGGATAATGCCGCTTGAACATTTAGGCCTTGGGTTTTAAGAATTATGGACTATTATTATTATTTTAGTATCGCTTTAGTCAATTTTCTAATATCTTTAAACTTAAGTTCACAAAATAAATTCCAATGCTCATGCAATTCTTTTATAAATTGAATCTTGATAACTTGATAGTCTATTTCATTCAACGCTCGCCGGCTTCATTTGTAAATTCAACTTTCAACCACAATGATTTTTTTTCCGTAGTCTTATTATTCTATTTTTATAAAATTATATAATAATTCCAAAAGCTATTTTATATACATTACAATTAGACTCATCTCACGTTTGGTAATTTATTTTTTAATTACAAATAATTTTATTTAATTCAACGCTCAATATTTTATATGATAATCCAACATTCAATATAAAAGGTTTATGTTCCCATTTATTTCAGTCATATATATAATAAAATTACTTAATGTCACAAACAACTTTTTTTCAAATTTAATCCATTTATTTAATTAACAAATTGTTATAATTTAAATTTAACATTTTTAATTTTAATTAGCACAAAATTTTAGTTGGAAAAACATGGTTGTTACAAACTTCCCCCTTAACGAAATTGCGTCCTCGCAATTTCTTATAGGGAGAAATAAACAACTTATGTTCTAACCCTTATGTACTCTATATATCCTACATAAATTGTTTTAATTGGTGGCTTATACACTCGATACAATTGCGTGCACAATGTATTTTAATTAACTTTAATGTCTTATATTTTCTATATACTATTTTAGTTTAGGAAAATTTTCTAACTCTCGAAATTTTGAAAATTTTCAGTAGAGTCTCCTTTGTACGGAGGACGTTTCGGAAAAATCCGAATACAAAAATATACATCTCCGAAGAGGCATCCCAAAACACGGGGAAACAAGAAAAATACCACAACATATTAATATTTCACAATATTTAATCGGAAAACGTACCTTTAATTAACATATAATAGCAATTTTCTTTATAGTCGAGCGTGCAAAAGCAAGCAAACGCCATCAATCTATCCAATGGCTCCATACGTACCTATACTTATCTCAAACACAAATATTAGTTGCATACAAGAAGCAAATGAACATAAATTATTGTAATGGATAATTAGCATAACATGTTAATTTAAATCATCTTTCAATACATTGAAACATTAGAATGTCAAGTATGTCAACAAATTACACTATAATACCCTAAATATCACATCTGAAACACAGCTTAGGAGCAGGTCAGCGTTATAAAAATGCATTTTTGAGCCATTAACCAATAAAACTTTGGAAATCACCACAATGAAAGTTGCAGCTCAGGTTCTGAGCTTTTCGGAACGTATAAGATCATCAAAATTGGATAAACCATTCAAAAGATATCATCAATTTAGCCCAGCCCAGTTTTCCAATGTACAGTGCAGCAGGTTAGTGCTACAAATGTGGATTTTTAACCTAGTAAATGTCAAAATCTTGCCAAGCACATAAAATAAAAGTCATAGTTTATAATCTTGGTTTTCCAGAATGTAACACCCTGAATTTTTAACGACACTAAAAAAGAATAGATTAAATAATAATTAATTTAATATTTAGAATTAGAGGAAACGGACTACACCATTGCGTCTGTCTCGAAATTCTGGTCAAGGTAGACATTTAGTTTGCGTAAAACGGACACCGTATGAGGAAGCTATGAGGGTTTTAAGTTTGTATACGCGAAGAAAAATTATATACATACGTATTAGTCAGAAACGAGTCAGAGCTGAGTCAGAATTCTATCCAGAATAGTTCAAATTCGAAAAATTCCTCTGAGCGGCAAAATTCCCGCTCTAGGGGGTCGACCCCCCTAAAGGGGTGTCGACCTAGGGGTCGACCCACCCACAGGGGTGTCGACACCCTTAGGGCCGAGGTGGCACTCAGTTTCAAGGGGTCTGGCAACTATATATATGTGTCATATTTCTCATATTCCCTTCATTGGGAGTCATGGAGGCCATATGCCACTGGAGTGCGAACTGAACCATTTTTACAACAACTTAACCATTAAATAAACATGCTTGAATCAGCGGGAGGGTTAAGTAAATCTTGGGTAGGTGGTTAATATTAGTATATATAGGCCCATGTACTTAACCCGATAAGGTTATGTAATAAAAGACACCTTTTAGGGTAAACATAACTTGTAGAAATTATAGGGTTATGTATTAAAGACACCTATAGGTAAGCATAACCGGTTGGAAGATTGGGGGTTATGTATTAAAGACACATGTAGGTAAGCATAATCAGTAGAAAGATTGGAATTATGTAATTAAAGACACCCTTTAGGGTAATCATAACTGGTAGAAATAAATAGGGTTATGTAATTAAAGACACCTAGTGGTATATCTAACCAGGGGAAAAATATAATAAAGTTATGAAATTAAAGACACCCTTTTAGGGTAAGCATAACTGACATAGGGTTATGTAATTAAAGACACCTAAGGGTATACATAGTCAGTGGAAAACCTAGTGGGGATACAAGACAAGGGGGATAGCTTGTATCATATTGTGTGGGACCCATTTCAGTCAGTAACCCGGAGTTGGTATCAAGTAAAGAACTCCGTACGAGGCGGAGAAGGGGTATGCTTACTGATTAATTGTAAGAGATCCAAACGAGGCGGATGGTGTTGGCGGCGCAAACTGACTGGGGACATGTGCGTTCATGGGTTGGGCAGAGGGGGCTAAGACGACCATGACACCAGTAGATATGGTTGTGCACCTCTTGAGTTACCACTTTAGGAAGTGATACCTCTTACTGTGGGGCCAGCACATGATATATATGGAGTAGAGAGCCGATCGATTAGGGTAGTGGTTAGGGTATACTTGGACGTATGACCTAAGCCTACCAACTTATAGTGGAAGGGATCATCCCTTTTTGGATATACTAGTAACGGTGTAGAGTAATCATTAGTGAGGCACATACACCTAATCCTGTCTACCTTGTCACACCTGCCATTTATGTAGTGATCTCTCTCATCCACTTTATATGTCTATCATATTACTTTTATTTATTTACTGGCTAAAAGTATCTAGACTTGCTAGACTTTATGTCTGACCTTTTTTGTTTCTCCTTCTTTCTTCTGTTTTCCCCCTAGGTTCTCAAGGGAGGGAATTCTCAGGCTTAGTCGGGATTCTGCTATCGTCTTGCTTGGAGCTTCTAGATGTATTGCTCAAGCTTCTATCTTTACTACTATGGCTTATGATTTGGGGATTATGCTTTCTTTGTTAGTGCACTGTGATATTTAAAGTACAAGACAGAATTTTTAATGATGTACTTGGTTTATGTATTTTCAAACATATGGTGTAACCGTGCTTTATGATTAGTAAAAGTTTTTAATTCCGCTGCTATTTTATATCTGGCTTGTAATGTTTCTGTTATGTTTACCTATAATGCTTCACGAAACTTAATGCATTCTCTTAGTGAGTAACAGTAACGGACGTGGGGGGTCTCACTTGGTATCAGAGCTGAAGGTTACCAGTTTGGATAAAGTTTTTGAAAATTATTTTCAATAAGGTTTTAAAAGAAAGCATTTTAAAAAAGAAAAGTCTATTTTGAAAAACAAATACCCAAAGCCATAGGAAATATCTCTCGATTCTCCGCTTGATTTCTTTTTCTTTTTGTCTGGGGAACCGATTCTTCCTGAAAGGTGTCCCCATTCCGGCATAATGTCGTAGGCATGTTTGAACTGCGACACATGTCGAAGGGAGTAGTGTCACCTATGGCTAATTTTCTCGAGCTTCATAAGGATTTTCGTGTGATGGAGGCAACTTTCGAGAGACTTGTTAGCTTGTTACGCAAGGATGGTAAAAAGGAGAATAAGGGAGTTAGGGCTAAGGAGCACAACCCAAGGATGAGAAAAATGATGACCCAGGAAGGGAACACAGATAAAGTTCAAATAAATCTGAAAGGAAGAAGTTAAGATTGAGAAAATACAAAATAAAAAGGTATGGCCCAAGAAAGGACGACAACAACAACAGAAGAAGGGCGGAAAGAATGACAAGGCTAAGGGTAAGAGGAAGTGCCATAGTTGCGGGCGAGAGGGTCATTTAGCCCAGGGTTGCAGGAAAGGGAAGAACGCTTGCTTTGTTTGTGAAGAGGTTGGACACTATTCTAGGGAGTGCCCAAGGAAGCAAAGGCAAGGTCAAAGGACAGGAACCTCTGGAGTGAAAGCGAATGCTCTCGTGGGTAGTGCACCAGATAGAGGTAGGAAAGTTTCCATGCAAGGTTTGATTTCTCTTTCCAATCTTCCTATAAGAACTCTTTTTGATTCTAGCGCTTCACATTCGTTTATATCTAGTTCGGTAGTTGAATCTCTGCACATAAATACTTGTATGGTAGTGGATCTCGTTATTGTCTCAAATCCCATAGAGTGTTTGGATCATTAATCTATGATTTGTCGGGGTTTGAGAATATCTGTGTTAGGCATCGAGTTTGAGTGCGACGCATATGTGCTCGGGTTTATGGGCTATGGGTTGATTCTAGGAATGGACTGGCTTACCACAGATGGTGCCATTCTGGATTGTGAGAGGAGGGTCGTTAGGCCTCTGACTTGTCATGGAAGGTCCCTCGAGATTTCATATGACCCACAAGGGTAGGTTATGCTTAGTTTCCTAGAGTCTCTTGACGCATCTATCGATGATCAAAAATTTGTTCCAGTAGTCCGAGATTATACTGTTGTTTTTGATAAGGTACGGGGATTACCTCCGAGGCGCGAGATCGATTTTTTTATATATCTGGTGGACAATGCAAAGCCAGTTGCATTACCAGTGCGCCATATGGCTCCAAGGGAAAGGAGGGAGATGAGTAAGCAAGTAGGGGAGCTACTTTAGAAAGGGTTTTCTTTTGGGATATGATGAAGAAAGATGTAGCAGCGTTGTTTCTCAATATCTGATTTTCCAGCAAGTCAAAGTTGAGCAAAGGGAGCTCGGTGGTTTACTTCATCCTTTAGAGGTCCCGCAGTGGAAGTTGGAGAGCATCTCCATGGATTTCATAGATGGTTTGCCCAGATCAACGAGGGGCAACACCAGCATTTGAGTGGTAGTAGACAGGCTTACTAAGAGCACTCATTTTATTTCCAGTTAAGAGTAAGAGGACGACACCATGGTTGACAACAATTTATGTTCGTGAGATAGTTCATCCTCATAGAGTACCTTCCAGCATCGTGAGCGATCGTGACCCCCATCTTTACCAACGAATTTCGGAGGAGCTTGCAAGAAGCATTAGGAAAAGTTGTGTTTGAGCACCGCTTATCATCCTCAGACCGATGGACAGACGGAGAGGGTGAACATGATTCTTGAAGATCTTTTAAGGCTGTGTATCCTATTCTTTGGAGGGACTTGGGAAGAGCATCTTCCTTTAGTAGAGTTTGCCTATATTAACAATTATCATGCCAGCATCAGCATGGCACCCTTCGAAGCATTGTATGGACGACCCTGTAGATCGCCAATTTGTTGGTGGGAATCTACAGAAAGATTATGGCTTGGACCAGATATGGTTAGGGAAACGTCCGAAAAGATTGACCTTATTTGACGGCGGATGAAGATAGCTCAAGATAGGTAGAAGTCCTATGTAGACAAGAGAAGGACTGACATGGAATTCGAAGTGGGAGACTTGGTTTATATCAAAGTATCGCCTTTAAGAAATGTTGTTCGCTTCAGATCAGTAGGGAAGTTGGCACCTAGGTTTGTGAGACCATTTCCCATAACCGAGAGGATTGGCCAAATGGCCTACCGGGTAAAGCTCCCAAAAAAATCTATCCGGTGTTCACGACGTTTTCCACGTCTCTCATCTGCGGAAGTGCCTGCATGACACCGCAGAAGTTGTTGAGCCGAGTATGTTGGAAGAAGTCTGTAACAACCCAGAAAACCAAAACCAATTTAAATTTTTTATTTTGGCTATTTTGTTGAATTTTGAATTGTTAAAATAATTTATTTTAAATAATAACGATTAAAATTTTATTCAAATCGAAGTTAGAATGAATATATTTATTTTAATATTAAAAGGAGTTAGAAATAGCGCGATAGTTTGAAAATTTGAATTTGAACTTTGACTGAATGTACAAGATTCAAAATAAATTGAATTTTGGTGAAACCAGATATATTTATATCTATTTAAAAATATCATTCCAACGAATCTTAAAAATTGAAACTTCATACTGGGAATAAAAAGTCATGGCCAGTTGAATATTCAGAAAAGTCGCTATGGAATTTAATATATAGCCCTTATAAATTGCCAAACGACCCCCGCTATCGACAAAACGACTTTGGTTGAATCCAGAATGTCAAATTATTGCAAGATTCCAATTTTCATAATTTTTGGAATTAATATGTGAGCATGGCAAAAGAAAATGTGTTTTGTCAATTTCAGTCAAATTGGATCGACCAAAAAATGGCTATTTTTCAAACGATCTCCAAATTTGAAGAAATTAATTTTGTTAGGACCGTATCGTCAAAACATAGCTAGATTTATTTTTCGGGAATTTTTGGAGTCAGTATATGACCCCGGTAAATTAAAATGTATGATCAAATTAAATGTTTTATATTTTAATTTGAAGAAAAATGGGCTGAAACAATCAAATGGGCTGATGAGACATAGTCCATTGTGTCCGGAATAGGGGTATTTGGTTAGGGGCGACATTTGCTGGGCTTGATTTGGAGTTAGTAAGGGTAAACGGGCCTTTTTGAAATTAAAAGAATTAAAAATTAAAATATAAATAAAAAAAATCCTATTCTATCGTACAACCGTCAATCCTATAAACCAATGGCGTAAATCGTTCGTTCCTTCCTCCTCCGACAACTCCCGATCCTCTCAACAAATTCAAGTGCCCCTTTAGGGAATTCGATAGAGAATTTTCCGAGCTTCAAGCTCATACCAATTTCTGAATTTTTCATTGCGAATTGAAGGAGAACCAACCCCGCAAAGTCGCTCCGTTCTGATAGCCGCCGCGCCGCTGAACTGGGATTGAAGTGGGGCCGACCAACGTCGATCTGCGCGCGCCTCGGAGCTCGTCGACGAGGTGTAGTTCGATCGTCATTAAGCCTCTTGGTTTGAGCGAAATTCTCTACCCTAGTTTTGAACGGGAAACGAAAACATCGGCCTGGAAACTGTGTGAAGAAGGTGTATTATAAATTAATTTATTTATTATTTTTAAAAATGTTATCGACCTTCATAAAATCATATCTTATTCATACGATAAC
Source organism: Allium sativum (assembly GCA_030737875.1). Taxonomy (NCBI): domain Eukaryota; kingdom Viridiplantae; phylum Streptophyta; class Magnoliopsida; order Asparagales; family Amaryllidaceae; genus Allium; species Allium sativum. The sequence continues at coordinate 969,860,709 of CM060920.1, forward strand.
GAAATTCGATAAAACAGGAAGAGTTGGGACCGTAAATTCGAGATCTACATTTCAGAAAAGACTGGAGAATTTTCGGAACTTTCTACAATTTTAGAAGAAATAAAAAGCAATGTGAAATTTCTGAACCCAAAATAAATAAATAAAATTATATTAGGTTGCAGATGGAGTTTAGAAACTCCCGACACCGTCGTCCACACATGGACGACTTGATTGTATCTTGGTGTGAATTTGATTGTGGTTGTTTGATGTTGGTTGAAACGAAACCGATTATGTTTGTGGTTCATTGTATAGTGAAAAAAAATTGTATTAGGAAAATAAAACCCCTTGTAAACACCACGAGGCCTAGGTTAGTGCGACGAGCCATACTAGGGATGGTGCTGGTTTTTAATTACCCTGCCGTTATGCTGCCGAAATTTTCTGAAATGTTTATGTGTTGTAAAATATTCATGTTATAATATAAAGTTGGTTGAACAAAAAAGATTAATTTTTTATTGCATATATTAAATTAAAAATGATCATTATTTGGAATGAAAAATTGATCAACAATAAATTCACATTTTTATTGTATGTGAAAAATGAACATTATTTGAATAGAAAATATTTTAACAATAAAAATCTCATTTTCATTGTATATACAGATTATATGAAAATGAACATTATTTGAATAGAAAATATTTTAACAATAAAAATCTCATTTTTATTGTATATACAGAACATATGAAAATGAACATTATTTGAATAGAAAATATTTTAACAATAAAAATCTCATTTTTATTGTATATATAGAATATATGAAAATGAAAATAATTTGAATTGAAAACATTTTAACAATAAAAATCTCATTTTTATACAGAATATATGGAAATGAACATTAGTTGAATAAAAAGGTTGTTTAACAATAAAAAGTTGTTTAACAATAAAAACACATTTTTAAAATGATCAATATATGTTAACATAAAAATTCACATTTTCTATTGTAAATTAAAAATGATCATTAGTTGATATATAAAAATGTGTTTACATTGAAATTTGTATTTTTAATGTAAATGAAACATTAAAAATAAGCATTGATGTATAAAAATGTTTAATTGAAATTTACATTTTTAATTTAAATGAAACATTAAAAATAAGCATTGTTATATAAAAATGTGTTTACATTGGAATTTACATTTTTAATGTAAATGAAAAATTAGAAAAGAATCATTGTTATATAAAAATATTTTTACATTATATTTACATTTTTAATGTAAATGAAACAATAAAAAGAATCATTGTTATATAAAAATGTTTTTACATTGGAATTTACATTTTTAATGTAAATGAACCATTTAAAAAGAGTCATTGTTAAATAAAAATGTTTTACACTGAAATTTACATTTTCAATGTAAATGAATCATTAGAAAAAGGATGAAACTCTGATAAGAATTTGTTAACATGTAAAATTACATTTTTATGTAATTAGAATTCATTAAAAAGAATGAAACTTTGATAAGAATTTGTTAACATGTAAAATTACATTTTTATGTAATTAGAAGTCATTAAAAAGGATGAAACTTTGACAAGAATTTGTTAACATGTAGAATTACATTTTTATGTAATTAGAATTCATTAAAAAGGATGAAACTTTGATACGAATTTGTTAACATGTAAAATTACATTTCTATGTAATTAGGATTCATTAAAAAAGATAAAACTTGGTTAAAAGTGTTTTAACATTTAAAATTACATTTTAATGTATGGAATGAATAAGAAAAAAAGATTAAATGTCGACAAAGTTGTTTAAACATAATAAAGAAATGTTTTAACAATGGAATAATATATATTTTATTGCATATATAAACCCATAAAAGAATAAATGGTGTTGAAATCGTCGAACGAATTAATTTATATATATATATATATATATATATATATTAAAACGAATCGCGCGTGGTATTTTGCGATTTGAAATCGTAACTTCAAACGATAATACCGAGAGATCCGACCGTTGGATTTTCCCAAAATCGGAACCATTGGGTTCACTTTGGAAAGATCTATCCAACAATATGAAATTTGCTAAATCCAACGGTTAGATTTTGAGAAATGTGTAAATCAAATTTTGATGAAAACAGCGCCAGGGCTGTGTAATGACCTGAAGCGTTGTTAAATTAAAAGTGGCTATTTTTATACAAATAAAAATAGTGATAAATCGTTATAAAATATTATAAACGATATGGAATGAAAAGAATTGATTTGAATTATATATATTCGTGAATTATTTGAAAAGGCCGAATTAATTCCCATTTCAAATAATTGATCGACGATTAGAAGTTGAAGATTTGAAGACAGTGATTGTAGACCGGCGATCTTCACATCGAATGGATGACTACTGAGGCGGATGACTACTGAGGCCTTTGATTGGAGTTGCTGCCTTGAAAGGGTTATAGTGGTAGTTGTCCGGACGTACTTGTCGATTGTCCGGATATGCGAGAGCCTCTCTTTCGTATTAGACATATAGAACGAGGAATAAGGTGTCTCCGATTTCGTTCAGACCCAAAACGGACTTGTAAATGGATGTGTGTCTGACATTGGATTTTATTCTGTGCTGATTGATTTCTATTAAATATATATCTGTTTGGTGGCGGAGAATTTATTCTCTTGCTTAACACCCTTCTCTGAGACGTACGAGTTCAGAGGTTATATATTGATAGACATCAGTTGCATGGCGCAAATTTTCAGTGTGGCATGCCAAGATGCAAATGATCAAGGCTTATTGTTGAAAACAAGAGCCATGTGGTTGATGATCAAAGCAAGCGTTACTTCGTGAGCCTCACACTCCGGTATGAACCAAAAACGAGAGAAGGATCCAGGGAGAACATGCATTTCTTTCTAGCTAGGAGTGGTACCATGGTATGGAGCCCAGACATTTTTGCTTATGTGGATAATGGAAAGCGAGGTACCTCGGATTTGAGTCCCTAGTGGCTCTTTATTTACGCCCCATAGGGCGGAGAAACGTATTATTCAGGAGTTATAATCCACTTAAATATTTATGGACCGACCCTGTGGCTCCTAGGTGTAGTTGCGGCTGAATCCTGAGGCTCGAGCTAGAAGTCTCGAATTCGGTAAGGACGATCCCTTGCCTTGGTTCATGATGGAAATCCAACTTCCAATGCGACACCATGCGGTTTTGATTGTAAAACAAGTATGGCAACATAGTAAATGGTAGCTATGCTTCTATGATTGATACATTATGATTGAAATTGTTTTTGCAACATATATGCACTAATAATAATATCAAATCCGTTTTATCGTATCAAGCATTTTTGACCATTATAAGGTAAAACGCTATCCTCCGGTTTGCGTTCATTGTGTGATGGGACTTGAGTCTTATAATGGTTTCATTTTTCTAGAAAGCATTGTGTTGTTTAATGATTTACTTTATTTATGCATTGGCAATCCAATGGAGTAAACCCGTTCTGCGTTAGCGGCGTGGTCCTGTGATTAGCCTTATTATTAAATAGGTTAAGTAGATTTCTCATACCAATCCCATGACTATCGTAGTTCGTTTCACTTTGCAAACTCGGGTGCTCTCTTTCCACACGGGCAGCCTTGTATTCAGGTTTTAACAGACTCATTCTAGATAGCTATGGAGCTGAAGATGTATCCTACCATTTCTATTATGCTGTTCAGACTTCATTTAGTATATTATGTTTGATTCCGCTGCAGACATTTTATATTAAGCTAAAACTTTATTATGTACTAAGTATAATCCTATTATGCTGTGTAACTCTGATGATATATTATTCTCAGTGTAATTTGATGTACATTATCTACTGTAATTCTATATTTCTGTTTTTGCTGTTATTGTTTATGTGTTATATTCCAATGATTATCCTTGCTTTCGTACTACGGGAGTTTGGGGTTATCACAGTTGGTATCAGAGCTTTGGTTAAACTTAGCTCGAAATATAACATATTTACAAACTTGACAGAAATAGAATCAGCAGTATTCTAAGGCGAATAACTCATTATAGATAGGATCAGTAATGTCCTAGAATGAGTATGGCAGAATAAAATACACCCCCATAGATTCATTTACATTTAAATATATGTCTCTATGCTTTACAATATCTTTTCTGTTAGCCTGACTCTTTGTCTGCTATTTGCAGACATAGTAGAAAATGAATGGAAGAAACATAAGAAGAAATTCTATGGTTCAGCAATCTAACGAGCCACTCGTGCTCCCATAACCAGAACCAGATCTAGAAGCTCTAGTAATGAAGTATCGGAAACTGGGTGGAGTACCATTATCGGGCAAAGAATCCGTTATTGAAACACAAGCATGGATGCGTTCTTCTAAGAGAATTTTTGAAGGCTTAAAGCTGAGAGATGATCAGAAAAGATTACTAGCATCTTGGACACTCAAAGACGTAGCTCTAATCTGGTGGGAAACTATTACTCAGGAAAATCCAGAAGGTAATATTACCTGGGATAGATTTAAAGAAATTTTCAAAGAAAGATTTATTCCTCCAAAAGCAACTAAGCGGCTATATGATGAGTTTTACAATCTGAAACAAGGAGATATGACCATCCAGGAATATCAAAATAAATTCAATGAACTTTCCCGCTTTGCCCCAGAACTAATTCGAGATCCTATAAAGAAGAATCTGAGATTTATCAAAGGACTTCAAAAGAAATACGAAGGTAGAGTACTTGCTCATGTAAATCTTCCATCTTCTGAGATGATACAAATGGCTTATCGCTATGAGTATATTGATAAGCAACATGGTTTGGAAGATGAAGAGGAAGGTATTTCTAGCAGCAAAAAGAAGTTTGAAACTGATAGTCCTGAGGCAAGCACGCAGCCTGAGGTCAGTAAGAAGCCTAAAGCCAATAAGAAAAGGCTAAGATCTAAGAAAGAACCGTTAACAATTGTCACATTCTCTAACTGCAATAGGCAAGGACATTTGTTGATAAATTGCAAATCTTCAAAGAAACGAAGGATGGATCTAAATCCAATGAAAAGTTCCAAGAAAATAGAGAATGCAATCTTTGCCATCAGACTGGTCATGTAAAGCAAGACTGCCGGCTTTTGAAAACAACCAAAGTGGCTCAAGTCAATAAAGTAGCAGAGGCTCCAACACCCTCAGCTAGTCAGGGAAGGCAAGATGTTTTGGAAGGCACTCTAATTGTCAACAATATACCAGTTAAAGTATTGTTTGATATAGGCGCGTCTCAAAGCTTCATTTCGAGTAATACTGTCTAGAAGCTAAATCTAAAATTGAGAGATCTTAAAGAATACCTTAGGGTTCATAATCCGATAGAAGGTTCTCTGGTCCTTGGTACTTGTTGTAGAGTGCCCATCTCTTTTTCCCATTATCGGTTTTCTTGTATCTTGATCGTTATGGATTTTTCTGAATTTGACATCATTCTTGGGCTGGATTGGCTAATTAAATATGAAGCTGAAGTTAAATGTGCAGAAAGAGTTGTTAGAATTAAAACGAAGCTTGCCAATGTTGTTATACCTTGCGTAGGTTCAGATTCAAACAGAAAAGAATTTTGGGCCGCTCTTGAGGTTTCTCACACTGCTATTGAAGATATTCCTGTTGTTAAGAATTATGCGGATGTGTTTAAAGAAGTTGATAGCTTACCTCCGCGAAGAGAAATTGACTTCAGCATCGATCTAGTACCGAATGCAAGGCCAGTTGTGCATCCTACTCGAAGAATGACATGGAAAGAGAAAGAAGAATTGGGCAATCAAACTAAACAACTTTTATGGAAAGGTCTGATCAGACCTAGCTTTTCAAATTGGGTGCAGCAGTAATGTTTGTCCCAAAGTTACACGGTAATATCAGATTATGTGTTGATTACCAAGACCTTAACAAGCAGACGCTCAAGAATAAATATCCATTGCCCCGTATAGATGATTTATTGAATCGTTTGAATGGAGCGAAAGTGTTTTCAAGAATGGACCTAGCTACAGGTTTCCATCAACTGCGAATTGCTGAAGAATGTATTCCTTTGACAGCTTTCAGAGGGCCATCCATATTTTATGAGTGGTTAGTGATGTCGTTCGGCTTATGCAACGCTCCATCTTATTTTGTCGATTTAATGAATCGAGTATTCCGCGATGTCTTGAATAAATTTGTGCTGGTTTTCATTGATGACATTTTAATCTTCTCTAAGCCAACTGCCAAGCATGAGAAACATTTGGAACAAGTTTTGGAAATTCTGAGAAAGAATGTATTAAAGGCCAAATTTTCTAAGTGCATATTCTGGCAAGAAGAAGTGAAGTTCCTCGGTCATGTAGTATTGAAGGAAGGGATTGCAGTGGATCCAAGCAAGATCACAGTCGTTCAAGATTGGATGTAGCCTAGCACTCCTACAGAAGTTAGAAGTTTTCTAGGATTGGCTAGTTATTATCGGAAATTCGTTAAGGATTTTTCGAAGCTATCTTGTCCATTAACGAAACTTGCCAAGAAGCATACAAAGTTTTATTGGATGCCTGAATGTGAGACAGCTTTCCAAGAGATGAAATTAGGGTTGACTACTGCTCCAGTGTTGACTATTATTGATGGCAATCAAGATTTGACCATCTATATAGATGCTTCTATTGAAGGTATTGGTGCGGTATTAATGCAAAGAGGAAGTAGTTGCTTATGCTAGCCGTCAGTTGAAGCCGCATGAGAAAAGATATCCTACTCACTATCTTGAGTTGTTAGCCATCGTATTTGCTCTAAAAATATGGAGGCACTATCTTTTGGGTGAGAAGTTTGAATTATATACAGATCATAAATCCTTGAAGTATCTGTTCACCCAAAGGGACTTGAATCTGAGGCAGCAGCATTGGTTAGAATTTCTTGAGGCCTATTATCTGGACATCTTGTATACTCCAGGGAAGGCTAACGTTGTAGCTGATGCGCTCTGCAGGAAAAATGTGGTCATCGCCAGTCTTATCATTACACCTTCATTGATTGACAAAATCTCTACTCTTCAGGAAGATGATGAATTTATTCAGAGAATTAGAAAAAGAGTTCGGGAAAGCGAACCCTCGAGTTTCCAAATTGGTAACAAGGGAGTTCTGAGGTTATTAGGCTAAATTTGTGTCTCGAATATTCTTGAGCTCAGAAGAGAAGTGATGGATGAATGTCATAAATCCAAGCTTAGTATTCATCCAGGGGTGAGTAAGATGTATCGTGATCACAAGCGCACGTTCTGGTGGAAATCTATGAAAAGAGACATTTCCATTTATGTTAGCAGGTGTTCCACTTGCCAACAAGTCAAGAGTGATCAGCAAAAACCTGCTGGATTGTTACAACCACTAGAGGTTCCAAATTGGAAGTGGGATTAAATCTCCATAGATTTTATTGATGGTTTTCCCCGAACCAGGAAAGATAATGACAGTATTTGGGTGATCGTAGACCGTTTCACGAAGTCTGCCCATTTTATTCCTGTCAGATCAACTAGAATAGCTCAAAGTTTGGCGAAAATTTATTTCAAAGAAATCGTTAGACTACATGGAGTTCCCACTAGCATTATTAGCGACCGTGATCCGATATTCGCTAGTAAATTCTGGGAAGCAATCCAAGAGGAGCAGGGGACAAAGTTAAATCTGAGCACCGCATATCATCCTCAAACAGATAGCCAGACTAAGAGGGTGAACCATATACTGGAAGACTTGTTGCGGGCATGTATTCTTGATTTTGGTGAATCATGGGAAGACCACTTGCATTTGGTTGAGTTCTCTTATAATAACAGTTACCAAGAAAGCTTTCAAATGTCGTCATTCGAAGCATTGTATGGCAGGCCTTATAGATCTCCCGCATGTTGGGTAGAACCAAGCAATAGACTAGTATTGGGTCCCGACATGATTCGAGAAGCTTTAGATAAAGTTGATTTTATTAAGAAGCGATTACTAGCAGCTCAGAGCTGACAGAAAAGTTATGCAGATTCAAGAAGAAGGGATATAGAATTTGTTGTTGGCGATTATGTGTACTTAAGGGTTTCTTCATTGAGAGGAGTAGTTTGTTTCGGGAAGACTGGGAAGTTGGCGCCGAGGTTCATTGGTCCATTTCTTATTCTAAAAAGAATTGGAACTCTTGCTTACAGGGTTCAGTTGCCTGACTGGTTGCCGGGGGTACATGATGTATTCCATGTGTCTCAACTTCGAAAGCATGTACATGATCCAGACTTGATTGTGGAAGAATCAGCACAATAGGATTTGGAGATTACCCCGAGCTTGGCAGTAAGAAGGGAGCTGGTAAAGATAATAGGCAAAGAAACCCGAGTTCTGAGAAACAAAAGAATACATCTAGTCAAAGTGCAGTGGAGCGGAGATCCTAGAGACTGTACATGGAAAACCGAGGATAACATCAAACAGGCTTATCCCCAGTGCCGAGTGGATATCTATGACTAGCTCTAGTGCAAGGTACATTTACAATATTTAACATTTTTCGTTTGTTCCCTACTTTACTGTTGTTTCCTTTTCGGGGACGAAAAGTTTTTAAGTGGGGGAGATTGTAACAACCCGGAAAATCAAAACCAATTTAAAATTTTTATTTTTTCTATTTTGTTGAATTTTAAATAGTTAAAATAATTTATTTTAAATAATAACGAATGAAAATTTATTTAAATCGAAGTTAGAACGAATTTATTTATTTTAATTTTAAAAGGAGTTAGAAATAGCGCAGTAGTTTGAAAATTTGAATTTGAACTTTGACTGAATGTACAAGATTCAAAATAAATCGGATTTTGGTGAAACCGGAAATATTTAAATCTGTTTAAAAATATCTTTCCAACGAATCTGAAAAATTAAAATTTCATAGCGGGAATAAAAAGTTATGGCCAATTGAATATTCAGAAAAGTCGCTACGGAATTTAATATAATATATAGCCCTTATAAATAGCCGTTTTGCAAACGACCTCCGTTTTCGACGAAACCCCTTTGGTTGAATCCGGAATGTCAAATTATTGCAAGATTCCAATTTTCATAATTTTTGGAATTAATATGTGAGCGTGGCAAAAGAAAATGTGTTTTGTCAATTTCAGCCAAATTAGATCGACCAGAAAATGGTCATTTTTCAAACGATCTCCAAATTCGACGAAATTAATTTTTTAGGACCGTATCGTTAAAACATAGCTAGATTTATTTTTCGGGAATTTTTGGTGTCAGTATGTGACCCCGGTAAATTAAAATGTATGATCAAATTAAATAATTAAATGTTTTATATTTTAATTTAAAGAAAAATGGGCTGAAATGATCAAATGGAAATGAGACCTAGTCCATTATGTCCGGAATAAGGGTGTTTGGCTAGGGGCGACATTTTCTGGGCTTGATTTGGAGTTAATAAGGGTAAACGGGCCATTTTGAAATTAAAAGAATTAAAAATTAAAATATAAATAAAAAAATAAAAATAAAACCCTATTTTATCGTATAGCCGTTGCCCCATCAAACCAATGGCGTAAATCGTTCGTTCCTTTCTCCTCCAACAACTCTCGATCCTCTCAATAAATTCAAGTGCCCCTTTAGGGAATTCGATAGAGAATTTTCCGAGCTTCAAGCTCATACCAATTTCAAAAATTTTCATTGTGAATTGAAGGAGAATCAACCCCGCAAAGTCACTCCGTTCTAATAGTCGCCGCACCACCGATCTGGGATCGAAGTGGGGCCCACCACCATCGATCTGCGCGTGCCTCGAAGCTCGTCGACGAGGTGTAGTTCGATCGTCATCAAGCCTCTTGGTTTGAGCGAAATTCTCTACCCAAGTTTTGAACGAGAAACGAAAACATCGGCCTGGAAACCGTGTAAAGAAGAAGGTGTATTATTTAATAAATTAATTAATTTATTATTTTTAAAAATGTTATCGACCTTCATAAAATCATATCTTATTCATACAATAACGAAATTCGATGAAACAGGAAGCGTTGGGACCATAAATTCAAGACCTACATTTCAGAAAAGACCAGAGAATTTTTGGAGATTTCTAAAATTTTAGAAGAAATAAAAAGCAATGTGAGATTTCTGAACCCAAAATAAATAAATAAAATTATATTAGGTTGCAGACGGAGTTTAGAAACTCCTGACACCGTCGTCTATAGACCATGGATGACTTGATTGTATTTTGGTGTGAATTTGAATGTGATTGTGGTTGTTTGATGTTGGTTGAAACGAAACTGATCGTGTTTGTGGAAAATTCATTGTATAGTGAAAAGAAATTGTATTAGGAAAATAAAACCCTTTGTAAACTCCGCGAGGCCTAGGTTAGCGCGAGGAGCCGTACTAGGGATGGCGCCGGTTTTTAATTACCCTACCGTTATGCTGCTGAAATTTTCTGAAATATTTATGTGTTGTAAAATATTCATGTTATGATATAAAATTGGTTGAACAATAAAGATTAATCTTTTTATTGTATATATTAAAATAAAAATTATCATTATTTGGAATGAAAAATTGGTCAACAATAAATTCACATTTTTATTGTAAGTGAAAAATGAACATTATTTGAATATAAAATATTTTAACAATAAAAATCTCATTTTTTTGTATATACAGAATATATGAAAATGAACATTATTTGAATAGAAAACATTTTAACGATATAAATCTCATTTTTACTGTATATACAGAATATATGAAAATGAACATTATTTGAATAGAAAATATTTTAACAATAAAAATCTCATTTTTATTGTATATACAGAATATATGAAAATGAACATTATTTGAATAGAAAATATTTTAATAATAAAAATCTCATTTTTATTGTATATACAGAATATATGGAAATGAACATTAGTTGAATAGAAAAGCTGTTTAACAATAAAAACACATTTTTAAAATGACCATTATATGTTAACATAAAAATTCACATTTTCTACTGTAAATTAAAAATGATCATTAGTTGATATATAAAAATGTGTTTATATTGAAATTTACATTTTTAATGTAAATGACATTAAAAATAAGCATTGATATATAAAAATGTTTACACTGAAATTTACATTCTTAATGTAAATGAAACATTAAAGTTAAGCATTGTTATATAAAAATGAGTTTACATTGGAATTTACATTTTTAATGTAAATGAAACATTAGAAAAGAATCATTGTTATACAAAAATGTTTTTACATTTAAATTTACATTTTTAATGTAAATGAAACATTAAAAAGAATCATTGGTATATAAAAATGTTTTTACATTGGAATTTACATTTTTAATGTAAATGAACCATTTAAAAAGAGTTATTGTTAAATAACAATGTTTTACATTGAAATTTACATTTTCAATGCAAATGAATCATTAGAAAAAGGATGAAACTTTAACAAGAATTTGTTAAAATGTAAAATTACATTTTTATGTAATTAGAATTCATTAAAAAGATTGAAACTTTGATAAGAATTTGTTAACATGTAAAATTACATTTTTATATAATTAGAATTCATTAAAAGGATGAAACTTTGATAAGAATTTGTTAACATGTAAAATTACATTTTTATGTAATTAGAATTCATTAAAAAGAATGAAACTTTAATTAGATTTGTTAACATGTAAAATTACATTTCTATGTAATTAGGATTCATTAAAAAAGATGAAACTTGGTTAAAAGTGTTTTAACGTTTAAAATTACATTTTAATGTATGGAATGAATAAGCAAAAAGATTAAATGTTGACAAAGGTGTTTAAACATAATAAAGAAATGTTTTAACAATGGAATACTATATATTTTATTGCATGTATAAACCCAAAAAAGAATGGTGTTGAAATCGTCGAACGAATTGATATATATATAATTAAAATAAAACAAAAACGAATCCCACGCGGTAGTTCGCGATTTGTAATCATAACTTCAAACGATTTTACTGAGAGATCCGACCGTCAGATTTTCCCAAAATCGGAACCATTTGGTTCACTTTGGAAAGATCTTTCCAACGATATAAAATTTGCTAAGATCCAATAGTTAGATTTTGAGAAATGTGTAAATCAAATTTTGATGAAAAAAGCGCTAGGGCCGTGTAATGACCTGAAGCGTCGTTAAATTAAAAGTGGCTATTTTTATATAAATAAAAATAGCGATAAATCGTTGTAAAATATTATAAACCATATGGAATGAAAAGAATTGATTTGAATTATATATATTCGCGAATTATTTGAAAAGGCCGAGTTAATTCTCATTTCAAATAATTGATAGATGATTAGAAGTTGAAGATTTTAAGACGGTGATTGAAGGCCAACGATCTTCACATCGAATGGATGACTACTGAGGCCGTTGATTGGAGTTGGTGTCTTAATAGGGTTATAATGGTAGTTATCCGGACGTACTTGTTGATTTTCCCGATAGGCGAGAGCCTCTCTTCCATATTGGACATATGGAACGAGGAATAAGGCGTCTCCGGTTTCGTTCAGACCAAGAACGGACTTGTAAATGGATGTGTGTCTGACATTGGATTTTATTCTGTGCAGATTGATTTCTATTAGATATATCTGTTTGGTGGCGGAGAATTTATTCTCTTGCTTAACACCCTTCTCTGAGACGTACGAGCTCAAAGGTTATATATTGATAGACATCAGTCACATGGCGTGAATTGTCAGTGTGGCATGCCAAGATGCAAATGATCAAGGCTTATTGTTGAAAAGCAAAGCCTTATGGTTGTTGATCAAAGCACAACATTATTTAGCATAGCTTTGTGTATAGCGTTACTTCGCGAGCCTCACACCCCGGTATGAACCAGAAACGAGAGAAGGATCCAGGGAGAATATGCGTTTCTTTCTGGCTAGGAGTGGTGTCATGGTATAGAGCCCAAACATTTTTACTTATATGGATGATGGAAAGCGAAGTACCTTGGATTTGAGTCCCTAGTGGCTCTTTATTTATGCCCTATAGGGTGGAGAAACGTATTGTTCAAGAGTTATAATCCACTAAAATATTTGTGGACTGGCCCTGTGGCAACTAGGTGCAGTTGCGGCTGAATCCTGAGGCTCGGGCTAGAGAGTCTCGAATTCGGTAAGGACGAACCCTTGATTTGGTTCATGATGGAATCCAACTTCCAATACGACACCATGCGGTTTTGATTGTAAAACTAGTATGGCAACTTAGTTATGGTAGTTATGTTGTCTATGATTGATACATTATGATTGAAATTGTTTTTGCAACATATATGCACTAATAATAATATCAAATCCTTTTTATCGTATCAAGCATTTTTGACCATTATAAGGCAAAACTCTACCCTCCAGTTTGCGTTGCATTGTGTGATGGGACTTGAATCTTATAATGGTTTCATTTTTCTAAAAAGCATTGCGTTATTTAACGATTTACTTTATTTATGCCCTGGCAATCCAATGGAGTAAACCTGTTCCGCTTTAGCAGCGTGATCCTGTGATTAGCCTTATTATTAAATAGGTTAAGTAGATTTCTCATACCAGTCCCATGAATGACTCGTAGTTTGTTTCACTTTGCAAACTCGGGTGCCCTCTTTCCACATGGGCAGCCTTGTATTCAGGTTTTAGCAGACTCATTCTGGATAGCTATGGAGCTGAAGAAGGATCCTACCATTTCTATTATGTTGTTCAGACTTCATTGAGTATATTATGTTTGATTCTGCTGCAGACATTTTATATTAAGCTGAAACTGAATTATGTACGAAGTATAATCCTATTATGTTGTGTAACTCTGATGATATATTATTCGCAGCGTAATTTGATGTACATTATCTACTTTAATTCTATATTTTGATTTCTACTGTTGTTGTTTATGTGTTATATTCCAATGATTATCCTTGTTTTCGTACTATGGGAGTTTGGGGTCATCACAAAGTCAAAGTAGAACAAGAGGCGACAGTCAGACGAGTCCCTACCCGTATTTTTGGGTCAGAGGTTAAGAAGCTACGTGTAACGACCCGGGATTTTGGGGCAAATTTTTATTTTAGTTAATTTAATGGATTTATTATATTTAAAATAATTTATTTTAAATAATAAACGATGGAAAATTTTATTTAAATCAAAGTTAGAACGGATAATTTATATTAATTTTATTTCGAGCCTGAAATGTCATGGTAATTTCAAATTTCGATTTCGAAATTTGGGAAATTATATAAAATTAATTATATGTCGGAATTGGCTGAAACAAGAAATGCTAGGACCGTGTTGACGATATCTTTCCAATGAATTTAAGAAATTAAGATTTCGGTTTATATTTTGTAAGTTATGGCAAATTCAAAATCTCAGAAAACGCTATAGAATTTATATATATAATTTATAAGACCCCAAAACACTACTTTTTACATATGAATGAATTGGGACTCGAAACCACTTCCATTGAGTTCAAAACGATGTTTCTGCATTGAAAAAGTTTAAGCACTGATATATTTCGAGATTTAGAATTTATTTATTTATAAATATATTTTTAATATATTATATATACGCCTTAAAAATGGCCATTTTTCAAACGAACTCAGAATTCGACGAAATTAGTCTTGTTGGAATCGCATCGTCAAAACAAAGCTAAAAATAATTTTTCTGTAATTTTTAGAGCTCGTATGTGATCGTGGCATCGATAAATGTATATTGAGGACAACATGAATTAAAGGATTAATAAAATATAATAAACCCTGACCCATGGCTATATAATGTCTTGTCCTCATTCCCTAACCCTCATTTTCCTTCTTCCTAAAAAATGGACAGCAACGACCTCTCTTTTTTTTTCTCAAAATTTTGCAAATAAGCCCCTGAAAACGAAACACTTTATATCTCTAAAACCATACACAATCAATCCAAACCCTTTTTGGGTTTTGAAGATCCTCATATCCTCTATCTACCATAAAAATTCTAGCACCTATCGTCGCACGGATTCGCCGGAATCGATAGTCAAAGCCAGAAAACTGATTTTGGATTTTGGCGAATTCTGATCAAACCGTGAAGGATTAGGAGATGGCCCAGTTGGAGAAGTTCTAGAGGAGAGGTAGACGAACAACTTTGTCTTTGGTTGTTCAATATGAAAGTGTACAGGTTGGCGTGAAAACCGAGATGAATTGGACTGTGCAAAATCAGAAAGCTCAGAACCTAGATCATCAATTTTCGGCGTCGACGGTGGGTTCTTCGAAGGGGGTCAGAAGCTAGCGGTGCGGAGGAGGTTTCTGGTGGGGTCAGCAACCGCCACATGGCCGGAGGTGGCTGGATTTGACTGCGACGGCGAAAGGGGGCTTCGGCGGATTATAGGGCGACGGCGGCGAACTAGAGGGTGGCTCTGGTCGGAATCGAGGCGCGACGGATCAGGGAGGAGACTGTTGGGGTTGGTCGATGGTGAAGGTGGCTGGATCGATGGCGGCAAGGGATGGACAGAGGTGAACAAACGTGGATAGCAATTTGGGTGTAATTTGACTTTAAATTAATTAATTTAATTATATAATCAATTTTTGGAACCCGATATCTCACATATACGAGGTCGAAATCTGACGATTTCAGATTCGCTGCGACCGTAGCGACGAGATCTTCGCAATGGCACTAACTACGTTCAATTCTGAGCAAGTTGGAATTTTGGGTAATTTTCATAATTTAAATTAACTATTTAATTTGGTCAAACTTCGAAAATTTATAACTTTGTGATACAAACTCGAAATCGCGCAAAACAGGATTTGCTGCGATCGTGGTGTCAAGAGCTTCGCGTAGACATCAATTTTGTCAGCTTTGGAGCATGTTGGATTTCAGGCCAAAATTGGGCCCGAACCGTCAATTAAAGCCCGGCAAAGGTGAGAACTCTCTCTCACTGAATTTTGGAACAGTTATTTATTTTTATAATAAAATAAATAAATAAATTATCTGTGATGGAAGTAATTGTTTGTTGAATAAATGGTGGATTGGAATGTCATGTCATGTTATGTTTTGAAATTGGAAATTTTAACAGGATAATGTAATGCCATATTATTTATGATTATTTAAATAATGTTTACACAACCATAACAAGTTTCCTGACTTGTTTATGTTGATTGGACGATAAATTTTCACACATCGTCCAAGTGTACAAATCATATATTATTTGAATTTGTGTTGGTTGAAACCCCACACGGGTCTTGGGTTGATATTTGTCTACACATCACCCTTGTGATTAGTTTAAAATGCAGTTTGGTTGTTATTGAATGTTTTATCATTATTATGGAATAAATGCGATGTTTGAAATCCATATAATTAAAATTATATGGTAATGGATTGGGTCTCATTCCAATTTTGAATTAAAAGAATATTTTAATTTAATATTCAGTTAATGGAATTAATTGACGTATGAATTAGAAAGATTATATCTTTATTGTTTAAAAGTTATAATAAAAAGGATTAAATTAGAAAGATTACATCTTTACGGTCAGTATGATAAGATAAGAAGGTTTGATTTCAAAATTTGGACATTTGAAAAGAATATTATTATAATATAATAATATAGAAAGTTCAATTTTTCATTAAAAAAAATTGAAATGTCAGTTAGGATATTCGGAAACAAAGGGTTTTATAAAATTAGTAACAATTTAATGTAAAGTTCATATCTTTATTTTAAAAGAATATTTTAAAATAATATTTTCAGTGAATTAATTATAATTGTACTTGGACACGAGGTTAGGCTACAATTTGTGGTGGAAGTCTGCCCGGACCCAACCTGCATATCCAGCAGCCACAAATGTTGGGCCTAATGTGAGGGGTCCAAGTGCGCAAATACGAAATAGGCCATGACACGAGGTTAAGCCCAATTTGTGGTGGAAGTCTGCCCGGACCCAGCCGGCATATCCAGCATCCACAAATCGCAGGCTTAATGTGGGAGGTCTGGCCAATATAAATAAGAGAATCATTCCTTAAAATTATATCTTTGTACAACAAAAATGTGATGCCAATGAAACTAAAATAATCATTTCTATGTAAGAGTACATTTCTATATTAAAAAAATCATATTTATATAAAGGTACATATTTATGTAAAAGTATCATTTCTATGAAAACGAACATTTATATATATAAAAGGAACATTTTTATGTAAAAACACATTAGTACATAGAATATTCATTCTTATGTAAAAGCACATTAGTATATTAAATAATCCCTTTTATGAAGAAGTGCATGCATTTGCATATAAAAGATACATTTATATAAAAGATACATTTATATAAAAGAAACATTTATATAAAAGAAACATTTTTATACAAAGTAATCATTTGTATATAAAAATACATTTTGTTTTATGTAAAAGAACCATTTTAAATGAAAAGTACATTTGTGTTAAGAATTGATTAAAACATAAAAATATACTTTTTATGATAACATGAAATGTAAGAATTGATTTAACATAAAATATACTCTTTATGTTAACCAGAAGTGTTAAGAATTGATTAATCTGTGAAGCCGAGTTAAGTAGCAAGCACCATTTAACCCGAACGGGTTTGTCGGTCGATTTCATTTATTTTATAATGAATACTAAAAAGAAGTGATTTCCAAACTTAATATTTTGAAAATATTAATATTATAATATGATAAAGAAATAGAATATTCCATTTTGAATTGAAAATAAAGTAGGAATCGTTTTAAAACGATTTTATAGATACTTTATAAAATACGTTTTAAATAGAAATCGATGATATATATATATATATTATATATATATATATATTTAATGGCCTGAATAGAACGCGCCGCGTAGCGACCGTTCGCGAACTTCGACCATTAACTCTAATTTGGCATAACGGAAGATCCGACCGTCGGATTCTTCTAAAACCGGAACCTTGGGTTCGTATCGAAAAGTGCTTTCCAATGAATATAAGAGATTTGAAATCTAACAGTTAGATTTAAAGATATGTCCAAATCAATTTCAGAAAAGGTCGCTGTAAGTGCAGTTCGGGGACCGTTATTGGAAACCGACTGTACGAGTTATAATAAAATTGTTAAAAATATGGAAAAAATTTGAAAAATCATAAAAATGATTTGAAAAGATTTTTGATGAAAAATCCCAGTTTTGAAAAGATAAAAATATACTTTTATCGAAATAAACTAGTTATTAACTAGAGGAAAAAAAATCCAATTAATTAATATTTAATTGGAATGGAATTAAAGATTTGGATTTGGGTTGTCGTGAACGGTGTCTTTATTAACATTGTTCTTAAACCCCGATTAGAAAAGAATAAATCTTTTAAATAAGATTTAATGCAATTTTCCAACCAATATTTAAATTGGAATTAAATAGTAAATATAAGTTTGGAAAAGATAAATCTTTTAATTAAGATTATTAGAGCTTCCAATTATATTTAGTAATTGGAATAAATTGAAATGTAAATTTGGTTTATTGTGAACTATGCTTTTAACGACATTCGTTCTTTAACCCGATTTACAGTGAAAATATGATTTGGAATTTATAAATCTTTTATCTAGATTTAACGAAAATTTTCCAAAGTAAAGTTTTCCAATTTAATATATTAAATTGGAATTGAATGGAATTCGATTAGTTAATAATTAAGATGAATTTCTGTGGATGAAGACTGTTACTATATATGGAATTTAAAAGGCCTTGCCGTTATTCCATTTATATTATTAGTCTGATACAAAAATTTATACCGATTATATATATTGATCTAATTTCTATGAAAATTCTATATTTTATGGAAAATGATATTGGGTTTATCGTGAAATGTGTTTTAAATGACACTAGTTCTTTAACCCAGTTAAAGATAAGAATTATTTCTTAAAAGTGGTTATCATTAAATAATGATTTTTTGATATTAAAACCGAATTGGAGTTTTAATAAATTCTTAGTTGAATTGAGTAGAATAATTTCAAAGGATTTTATCTTTGATAAAATTAATGGGAACATTTCCCTAATAATAAGAATATTTTATTAAAGGAATATTCTAAATTGGAATGAGGCATTGGATGTGTTTTTGTAGCACTTGATTATAAAATACGCGAATTATTCAGAAAGACCGGGTTTAACCCATTCTGAATAACTAATACGCCGATCAAGAGTCGAAGATGAAGACGGTGGTTGATGACCGGAGTTCTTCACGTCGTTTGGGTGGTTATTGCTATCTTGATTGGACTGTACACCCAAGACGATGGAAAAAGTGGTGATCATCCAAACGTATTTGGAGATCGATGGAAATGCGAGGAATAAGGTGCCTCCGGTTTCGTTCAGACCCAGAACAGACTTGTAAATGGATTGTGTGTCTGACATTGTATTCCTTTATATTGTATTCGTTGATCTCTATTTAATGTATAGCTGTTGGTGGTGGGGAATTTATTCTTCGCTTAACACCCAGTTATATATTGGTAGATGATCAGTGATATGGTATGGTCTGACAATGTGGCACGCCAAGATGCAATTGGTCAAGGCTTTTGTTGAAAAGCAGAGCCTTGTGGGATGATCAAAGCATAGCCTGTTTAGGCGTAGCTTTGTGTATAGCGTTACTTCGCGAGCCTCACACCCCGATTGGAGTCTAAAACGGGAGAAGGGACTGTACTAAGTGCACATGTTTCTTTCTAGCTAGAGTAATGTCAGGGACCTACCAGCGCTGACATTTTACTTATGTGGATGATGGATTTTGAGGCGCCTCGGATTTATAGGCCGTAAGTGGTCATACTATAGGTCCAAAGGGTCCGGGAAACGTGTGTTCAGGAATTGCCAATCCATTTTCGACAGGTGTGGACTGGCCCTACTGCTCTAAGGGTTCACTGCGGGGGATACTGAGGCATTTGCTAGAGTGTCTCGAATCGGTAAGGAGATCCTCCCTAGCCTTGACTCATGATGGAAAGATAATTTCCAATACGACATTATGGTTTTGATTGTAAACCCTATATATGGCGACATAGTGGGATGGGGCGCTCATGCCGTCTATGATTAATACATTTACTTTCGAAATTGATTTCAACACTATGCACTTATAGTAATTTTAAAAGATAAATTTTCACGTACCAAGCATATTTGGTTATTATAAGGTAAAACTCTTTCCTCCGGCTTGCGTTGCATTGTGTGATGGGACCTGGGTCTTATAATAGCTTCATTTTCCTTTATTTAGCATTGTGCTGTTTATTTTTATGTACTGGTATTCTTGGGGGTAAAGCTGTTCCGTGTTATACAGCGTGGTCCCTTGATTTACCTAACTTTAAAATCAACTTAATAACTGTTTTTGAGTTCTCATACTAGTCCTATGACTGACCTGGAGTTTATTGTTTTAACCTAAACTCTGGGTGCCCATATTTTTCTACACGGGCAGCTAGTAGTTTTGGTTTTGCAGATATTATATTCACAAGATCCTAGCCTACAGCTGAAGCGATATTCGGAAAGCTCTGTATTCGTGTATTTGTCTCAGTTGTATTTTGTATTATTCCACTGCTATTTAAATGTAATTTAAACTCTGATATTATTGTATTTCCAATGTATATTGTTTATTCATACTTTGGAATATTCTTGTACTCTGATGTAATTGTTGTAACAGCAATAAAATGTTCTTCTGTTTTTTGTTCTGATGTGTGTTGTTCTCAAAACAATCCGGGCTTTCCTTTACGGGGAAGTTTCGGGTTATCACAGTTATTATTTGTGCACTTGGACGATGTGTGAAAATTTATCGTCCAATCAACATAAACAAGTCAGGAAACTTGTTATGGCTGTGTAAACATTATTTAAATAATCATAAGTAATATGGCATTACATTATCCTGTTAAAATTTCCAATTTCAAAACATAACATGACATTCCAATCCACCATTGATTCAACAAACAATTACTTCCTTCACAGATAATTTATTTATTTATTTTATTATAAAAATAAATAACTGTTCAAAAATTCAGTGAGAGAGAGTTCTCACCTTTGTTGGGCTTTAATTGACGGTTCGGGCCCAATTTTGGCCCAAAATCCAACATGCTCCAAAGCTAACAAAATTGATGTCTACGCGAAGCTCTTGACACCACGATCGCAGCAAATTCTGTTTTGCGTGATTTCGAGTTCGTATCACAAAGTTATAAATTTTCGAAGTCTGACCAAATTAAATAGTTAATTTAAATTATGAAAATTACCCAAAATTCCAACTTGCTCAGAATTGAACGTAGTTAGTGCCATTGCGAAGATCTCGTCGCTACGATTGCAGAGAATCTGAAATCGTCAGATTTCGACCTCGTATATGTGGGATATCGCGTTCCAAACAGTGATTATATAATTAAATTAATAAATTTAAAGTCAAATTACCCCCAAATTGCTATCCATGTTTGTTCACCTCTGTCCATCCCTTGCCGCCATCGATCCAGCCACCTTCACCATCGACCAACCCCACCAGCCTCCTCCCTGATCCGCCGCGCCTCGATTCCGACTAGAGCCACCCTCCAGTTCGCCGCCATCACCCTGTAATCCGCCGAAGCCCCCTTTCGCCGTCGCAGTCAAATCTGGCAACCTCCGGCCATGTGGCGGTCGCTGACCCCATCAGAAACCTCCGCCGCACCTCCAGCTTCCAACCCCGTTCGAAGACCCTGCCTGAAACCCACCGTCGACGCCGGAAATTGATGATCTAGGTTCCGAGCTTTCTGATTTTGCACAGTCCAATTCATCTCGGTTTTCACGCCAACCCGTACACTTTCATATTGAACAACCAAAGACAAAGTTGTTCGTCTACCTCTCCTCTAGAACTTCTCTAACTGAGGCATCTCCTAATCCTTCACAGTTTGATCAGAATTCGCCAAAATCCAAAATCAGTTTTCTGGATTTGACTATTGATTTCGGCGAATCCGTGCGACGATAGGTGCTGGAATTTTTATGGTAGATAGAGGATATGACGATCTTCAAAACCCAGAAAGGGTTTGGAATGATTGTGTACGGTTTGAGAGATATAAATTGTTTCGTTTTCAGGGGCTTATTTGAAAATTTTGAGAAAAAAAAGAGAGGTGGCTGCTGTCCATTTTTGAGGAAGAAGGAAAATGAGGGTTAGGGAATGAGGACAAGACATTATATAGCCGTGGGTTAGGGTTTATTATATTTTATTAATCCTTTAATTCATGTTGTCCTCAATATACATTTATCGATGCCACGATCACATACGAGCTCTAAAAATTACAAAAAAATTATTTTTAGCTTTGTTTTGATGATGCGATTCCAACAAGACTAATACTGTCGAATTTTGAGTCCGTTTGAAAAATGGCCATTTTTAAGTCGTATATATAATATATTAAAAATACATTTATAAATAAATAAATTCTGAATCTCGAAATATATCGGTGCTTATACTTTTTCAATGCAGATACATCGTTTTGAACTCAATGGAAGTGGTTTCGAGTCCCAATTCATTCATATGTAAAAAGTAGTGTTTTGGGGTCTTATAAATTATATATATATTCTATAGCATTTTCTGAGATTTTGAATTTGCCATACCTTACAAAATATAAACTAAAATCTTAATTTCTTAAATTCATTAGAAAGATATCGTCAACACGGTCCTAGCGTTTCTTGTTTCATCCAATTCCGAGTTATAATTAATTTTATATAGTTTCCCAAATTTCGAAATCGAAATTTGAAATTACCGCGATATTTCAGGCTCGAAATAAAATTAATATAAATTATCCGTTCTAACTTTGATTTAAATAAAAATTTCCTTCGTTTATTATTTAAAATAAATTATTTTAAATATAATAAATCCATTAAATTAACTAAAATAAAAATTTTAAATTTGCCCCAAAATCCCGGGTCGTTACACTACGCAATAAGGAGATCAAGCTGCTAAAGGTTCAATGAGGAGATAACCAAGAAGATGCGACTTGGGAGATCGAAGACAAGATTCGTGCTTCGTACCCTTTTCTTTTTGAGGGTTTGTTCTTAACTCTTTTCCTATGTTTTATCAATGCTTGTTTCTGTCAATAGAATATATCTCATCCATCGTATTTTTGACCTTTAGATAGGAATCCTATTGATGTAAACATGTGTTTGAAACATGTTATGTTTGATGGATGCAAGTGGATGCAAGTGTTTGCTGGTGGTTGCATGTGGACGCATATACACACAAACATTAGGCACTAAGATCGACTCAATCACTCTCATACTGCATATGGATGTGTGTGCATTTTCTTTCCTTTTATGAATGGAAATGGATGAATTAGCATATGGATGTTGCATTTGGACGAATGAATGTGCACTCATATAGAAATTATATGATATGATAGGTTTATTTGCATACATATTGGATTCATGGCACTAACATACATTGCATTAAGGAGGTCAACTGAATCAGTTGACCGTCTGATCTTCGCATTAGTGTTGGGACATATACACACACCTTCACATATATTCATATAAGCATTAGAAATCTTTAAGGACAATGGATGCCAGTGATTGATGGATGAGTAGATGGATGCTGGATGGTAGGATACACATTCTTCTCAACTTAGAGATTTCGGGACGGAATCCTTTGAGTAGGGGAGAATGTAACACCCCGAATTTTTAACGACACTAAAAGACATAGATTAAATAAAAATTAATTTAATATTTAAAATTAAAGGAAACGGACTGCACCATTGCATCCGTCTCGAAATTCTTGTCAAGGTAGACATTTGGTTTGCGTAAAACGGACACCGTATGAGGAATCTATGAGGATTTTAAGTTTGTACACGCGTAGAAAAATTATATACATACGTATGAGTCAGAGCTGAGTCAGAATTCTATCTAGAACAGTTCGAATTCGAAAAATTCCTCTAAGCGGCGAAATCCCCGCTTTATGGGGTCGACACCCCTAGAGGGGTGTCGACCTAGGGGTCGACCCACCCACAGGGGTGTCGACACCCCTAGGGATGAGGTGGCACTCAGTTTCAGGGGGTCTGGCAGCTATGTATATGTGTCATATTTCTCACATTCTCTTCATTGGGAGTCATAGAAGCCATATGCTGATGGAGTGCAAACTGAACCGTTTCTACAACAACTTAACAATTAAATAAACATGCTTGAATTAGCCGGAGGGTTAAGTAAATCTTGGGTATGTGGGTAATATTAGTATATATAGGCCCACGAACTTAACCCGGTAAGGTTATGTAATTAAAGACACCTAGTGGTATACATAATTTGTGGAAATAATAAAGTTATGTAATTAAAGACATCTTTTAGGGTAAACATAACTTGTAGAAATGATAGGGTTATGTATTAAAGACACCTATAGGTAAGCATAACCGGTATAAAGATTGGCGGTTATGTATTAAAGACACCTATAGGTAAGCATAACCAGTATAAAGATTGGAATTATGTAATTAAAGACACCCTTTAGGGTAAGCAGAACTGGTAGAGATGAGTAAGTTTATGTAATCAAAGACACCTACTGGTATACATAACCAGGGGAAAAATATAATAAAGTTATGTAATTAAAGACACACTTTTAGGGTAAGCATAACTGACATAGGGCTGTATCATCAATCAATTCAAGTTAACTTAACCCACCTGTTACTTTGGTTAAGTGCTGCCTTCTTGTGTTAACTTAACCCTACCACAAATCAAGTTATATTGGTTAAGTGTTGCCCTCTTGTTTTAACTTAACCTTACCACAAATCAAGTTATATTGGTTAAGTGTTGCCCTCTTGTTTTAACTTAACCTTACCACAAATCAAGTTATATTGGTTAAGTGTTTCTAAATTTACTTAACCACACCCACTTGTCTAATTAACATGTTACAACAGTTAAGTGTCTAAATTTACTTAACCTCACCCACTTGTCTAATTAACATGTTACAATGGTTAAGTGTTCTAAATTTACTTAACCTTGCCCACTTGTCTAATTAACATGTTATAACGGTTAAGTGTTCTAAATTTACTTAACCTCACCCACTTGTCTAATTAACATGGTGTATTGGTTAAGTGTTACCTTTATTAACTTAACCCTACCATTCCTGTCTTAGCTTTAATTCTTTTATTAAAGCACCAACCACTCACATTAGATAGCTATTGTTACGGTCACTGGATGTGCTGGTCGGTTTCGGGTAGTTTTACACCGTAACTCAGTCTAACCTCGGGCTCTTTTGGGCTCAATGCGCTAACCTCTCACATTAGATCTACATTGTTACGGTTGTTGGATTTGCCGGGCGGTTCCGGGCAGTCTTATACCGTAACTCAATCTAACCTCGGGTTAGGCATATTCGTCTTTTACTAAATTTACATATTTATCCTTTTATGTAAATTATCAACAATTTATTGTCATGGCCCACTTTCCGTCTAAATCAAGCTCATAATTTGAGTTATGAAAATTTATACCACTTTTATGCCATAAACCATTTACATGTTTATAAGCCAAATATGCCAATTATATGTAATTTCATGTTTTTCCCCAACGTTACCCCCATTAAATGTTCACACAAATCACATAAAATGTTTGGCTCGATACATAGCCTAATCTTATACACAAAAGGGAAAAAGAGGAATATGCAATAATTCCAACATCATAAAAATATGGATCTAACTACACATGTATCAAATGAATTTGGCATAGAACAATATACATTTAATTATGAACTTGCAAATTTAGATCTGTTCAACATGAATCATGAAATAGGGATTTTACATAAAACTACATAAAATTAAAATTAGACATGTAGTTGCGAACTTGAAAATCAGTTGGATCAAATCTAACATGAACCTAATCATATTAACATGTAGTTTTGGATCATATATGTGAACATGGTTGAACATAGCAAAATCCCCAAATTGTCATACAACATATGAGTGTCATTACCAAATCATATAACTTGAAATGTCATCACCAAATTATACAATATGGTATGTCATCGCCAAATTACACAATATGATATTCCATCGCCAAATTATAATATGTCATCTCCAAAATACACAACATAATATGTCATTGCCAAATTACACCACATATGGATACATTGCCAAGCGTTTAACATTTATCATCAAATTACATACAACATGATAACCACTTGACATGATAAGAATCATAGTCTCAATCAATTCAGTTTTAACAAAAAGGATAGGCATAGATTTACATTAGGCGATGTTCTACATCCATTTATTTAGTCACGATTCTAATATCATTTAAATCTAAATGATAACTGGACTTACAAAAAGGAGACTAGTCTTGTGTTCAGGGATCTGTATTCTGAATTTGGATAGCTCTTCTTTGTTGTAGACGTTGAATTCTCTTAGTTGAATTAGATTTGATTTAATTTGATTCTTGCTTCTATCTTGCTTTCTAGTTGAATGGGAATGGCGGCTACTCTAGGTTGAGTGTTGACAGCATGACAGTCTTAGGAATATTTTTGTGTGGCTTAGGGTTTTAGATTTAGGTTGCTTATATAGAATTTTAATTAAATAAGAGCTGTCAGATCAACCTAGAAGCAGTCAACACCATCCAGCTAAAGCAATGTGTCACTCAGCCAATCATAGCATGACATATAAGCCCTAACACCTCAGAATTTGTCACAAAACCAATCAGAGAAGGCCACGTAAAAAGACAATCCTTGACCAACAAAAAATGCGCCACGTGCACCACATGATGCGTACACATCATATATATATACATATATATATATATACATATATATATATATACATATATATATATATTCTATATATATATATTCTATATATATATATTATTTATCTATCTTCCCAATTAACAATTTTCACACTAAACCACTTTTTGAACTACGTTTACACTAAGCTACTTTTTAACCATTCCCCTAAAACAAAAATATGGTGCTGGCGGGGATCATACTCTGTACCTCTTGTATGAAAGTCACATGTTCTAACCAAATGAGCTACTAAATCTTTTGCTTACAAACCTTAGAACAATGCTAAACCTTATTCTTTTCTCATTCTTCTTTTTCATGTTTTGCTGCAATATTTAATTTAAAGATATCTTCTTCATACGGAGTCCGATTTACGCAAACTCGGACTCTTTCTTAAGCAGAATTCCGAGATGAACGCAATGGCACAACCCGTTTCAACTATTTCTTCTTTTTCAAATTAATTATTCTTTAATTTGTTATTTTAATATTCTCAGAAAATACGGGGTGTTACATACACTGCCTCATATCATTGGCGAGTGTAGAGATGCTCAACTCGATGCATCTCTTTCTCTCGTGACGAGTATTAAATGACATCGTGACTTGTCTCGTCTCATCGACAAGTAAAATCTATCATAAATGTCAAAATAATATTAATTCATCAAAATTAACTTGCCTCATCTCCTTGGCAAAGTATATAAAAAAACATCGTGAAAGTTATTCCTAACCATAAGTTCAAATTAGTTTAAGCATCAAAATTGCCTCATTTCATCGGCAACCAGAAAATACATCTAAATTGACTCATCATCGAGCAAACTAAAAAAGAGAATTTCCCAAATCAATAGTCTTTGCTAAAATTTGGCAACCTCTTTAACATTTCAAATTATCGCATCAAATTGGTTTCGATTGTACAAGTCCGATATTAAGCGATGAAGCAAAAACACATGTCCCATACCACATAGTTTTGCTAAATCATTTAATTCTCATTCTTATACATCGAAATACATAAAATAAGCAAAAATATATTTAAAGTAATTAAACTGTATGAAAACATAAACTTTCATTACAAATTTGTGCAAACAATAAAATATATTGTAAGGAAAAATAAATTCAGTAACATGTAAACTATTGTCTTAAACTATTTCATAGTATGATAAAATGAGAACTTCTCAGTTGACCATTTCTAAGTAATGGTAATGTATTTTAAGTAGTCAAACAACCTAAATAGAACTATTCTAAGATAAAATTTTAATTCAAAGTATAAACTTGAAAGGTACACGTAACCAAATTATTTTCCATGCTTATATAGTGATCATTAGTATAATTTAAACGCTAATTTTTACTTAAATATATGCACACATGTGATTAAATGTAAATTTAAATCTAGTTATAATTTGTAATACAATTCGATATTTGAAATTTTGTTATACACTTTAATTTATAATTTGTAGTCTAAAGTGTCGTATTTTTGTTATTGTCTACAAAGAAATATACACACAGGCTTCCCAATTTATTTAAAAATATAAAATAGATCAATCGTCAAAAACAAACAATTTTTATAAATATAATTCAAAAATAAAATTGATAACCTCCCCTCTATATGCGAACATCAAACCAACCTAAAATTCATCAATCAATTCTAGTTCATAAACTATTAGACAACAATATCAATCCACCCAATTCAATCATCCAAACAATTCAATCCAATATGAATAATAACATGAAAATATAAATAACTATTATGGAAGAAAACTTAGATGTGAGTGACGAGAGAAACTCACCGAATTAGAGCTTGGATTCCCAAAACCGAAATCAAATAACAAGCAGTTGCCATTCACCCTAGTTCGCACGCGCCTCAGGATGGGGTTCTCCTTCATTCACCGTCGGGTGACAATCAATTTCTCCCCTGCCTCCGCCTTGTGTGAGGCTATACTCGATCGCAAGCATCCTTGGGTCTTCATGATTATTATTTTTAATGAATCGTGGTTTTAATTTCATCCCCTCTGGAGCTTTCCAGAAAACACATTTTTTTCTCTGAAGTAGTGGATAGGGTGCTCCCAGGCATTGGATAATGTCGCTTGAACATTTGGGCCTTGGGTTTTGAGAGTTATGGACTATTATTATTATTTTAGTACTGCTTTAGTCAATTTTCTAATATCTTTAAACTTAAGTTCGCAAAATAAATTCCAAAGCTCATGCAATTCTTTTATAAATTGAATCTTGATAACTTGACAGTCTATTTCATTCGACGATTGCTGGCTTCATTTGTAAATTCAACCTTCAACCACAGTGATTTTTTTCCGTAGTCTTATTGTTCTATTTTTATAAAATTATATAACAATTACAAATGCTATTTTATATACATTACAATTAAACTTATCTCACGTTTGGTACTTTATTCTTTGATTACAAATAAATTTATTTAATTCAACGCTCAATATTTTATATGATAATCCAACATTCAATATAAAAGGTTTATGTTCCTATTTATTTCAATCATATCTATAATAAAATTACTTAATGTCACAAACAACTTTTTTTCAAATTTAATCCATTTATTTAATTAACAAATTGTTACAATTTAAATATAACATTTTTTATTTTAATTAGCACTACATTTTAAGTGGAAAAACAGGGTTGTTACATTTTCAAAAGAAATTTTGCTGGTTTTTAAGATATCAATTTCCTTATTTAATTCAGAATTCTCCCTTTTTAAAGTACCATTCTCATTTTTGAGATCAAAAATTTGAGATTCTGAATTATCTAAAGAAGATTGTAATTTTTCAAAATTTTCTTTTTTAGTCAGAAATTTCATTTTTTAAATATTATTATTAACCTTTAAATTCTCATATTCTTTATATAATTCGAAATTCTTTTCAGTTAAAGCTTTATTCTCTTTTTGAACAAACGAAATTAAAGAACTAGACTTGTTTAAAGAATCTTCTAAAGGTTTATTTCTACTTTGTAAATCATCGATTTCCTTCAAAAGATCATTGTTTTTATCTATTAATCGCTCATTTTCTTTTTGAAGGAAATCCTTTTGAAAAACAAGCTCTTCTATGGTATTTTCAAAACGTTTGGTTTGTTTTACTAAAAAATTGTTTTCCTCTTTTAATTTGGAATTTTCTTGTTCACAATCTTTAAACTTACCTAAAATTATTGCATTAAGTTTACCCAAACTTTCAAAATCCTTTAACAAATTTTCAAGGTCTAACAAAAGATCTTTATATAATGAATCTATACATACCGAGTGTGATATGACTTTAGCCTTGAGACATTTTCCTCCTTGCTCTCTTGATTCTGCTTCGTTGCTCTTCCATTTTCTTATCCCTCGACAAGATTTCTTTATTGCCATTTATTCTAGGATATTGTTATGATATCCAGAACGCCAGGCTCCGATACCAAATGAAAACCGTGTATGACTTAAGGATAGGATCTTTCTGTATGAATTATGAGGACGTAAATATGATATTCTAACTTGTCTAATAAAATAGTTATGTAAATAAATATTAACTGATATGATATATCACAAAAAAGAAAATGCAGTAAGTAAAGTGACATCAGGAATTTTATACTGGTTCAGACTTCGCGTCCTACATACAGTCCTAGACTCCTTCTGGAATTCACTATCAACACCCTCTCTTCACCCAGAGGAGCAGGTCTACAATACACCTGAGCACCAACACGGATATCCCGCCTGAGCATCAACACAAGACTTCCCGCCTGAGCACCAACACAGGACTTCAACAAATAATAAAAGTTTGACTTCTGATTGTGTTCTTGAATAACACTGAATATACAACAGTTGAGTACACCCTTCCTATAATCTTATCCTCAAGTATATAACGTGTATGTGAAGACTGAAGGAAGTATATTACTTATCGAATCAAGATATATGAAATAATATTAATGATTCAACAAGTAATTTAGATATTTGAGAGCTTTTTAGTATGCAAGAATGCATAGAGCTTAAGAACAGAAAATATAAGAAGATTTGGTGATTTGTAAATCATGTTAGTGATGTATATATAATGGCTGAAGAGTAGTCAATTTTCATGAAGAGTTGCAGCGAAGAGAAACAACCATTTCTATCAGAAATGAAGAGGAATCTCTTCATGATAGATGGTGACCTTTCAAAAAATATGGCTATTGTAAAATATGGAATTGGAAAATATGACCATTGTAAAATATGGCCATTGGAAATATGAACACTGGAAAATATGACCGTTGGAAAATATGACCATTATGAAGTGTCTATTCGCGAAGTGTCTTTCGTGAAGTGTCTTTTCGCGAAGTGTCTTTTCGAAGTGTCTTTTCATGAAGTGATGAGATGCCTTTTTCCAAAGTGTCTTTTCACAAAGTGTCTTTTTGCTAAGTATCTTTTTGCGAAGTGTCTTTTCACGAAGTGTCTTTTCATAAAGTATCTTTTCATGAAGTATCTTTTCGCTAAGTGTCTTTTTGCAAAGTGACGAAGTGCCTTTTCGTGAAGTGTCTTTTCGCGAAGTGTCTTTTCATAAGTGCATTTGTGTACGCTATATAAATTGAGGATTGACTTTAACAAATATCTAACACAACTAAACACATATACACCCACATATATATGAACTAACTCTCCAACTTGATCTTCATTTCTTTATTGTCATGAATCAAAAATCTTGTAAATCAACAGCAAATCTATTGGATGACTATTAGCAACATCATCTCCTATTGGATGTATTTTTGTACCTAAAATACAAAAAATGCAAGCAACATTCTTACAACTATCCTATATTAATAAAAAATCATGTTTTTATGCCATTAAGAAAACAATGAATTTCTATGTCATTGCCAAACAATTATCATGATACTCATCTTTTCTTACCAAGCCATATTTGTTAAATTTAAAGTTGCAGTAAATCTTAAGTAACATTCGGTGTCCCTTTAAATTGCAATTCCGTAAAACAATATATAATGACTATTATCTAGAATGCAGATTGTAAAAAAGCATGCAGAAAGTCCTAAAGCCACAACATAATGGAATTTACAAACCTGACGGGTGTGAATTTGAAACCTTTCCCAAGAAAAACAGAAAACATGTGCATGTTGCCAGCTATTTGAATGGTTGTTCGGATGGGTCATTTGGGGGCTGAAAACTTCATTGTTGGATGAATTCTTGCAAGCTTCTCAAAGAACAAACAAAATCTTTTAGCAATGTGTTGGTGTAGTTGATATTGAGATAGTCATGAAATTTGCCACAAATCATCAACCTAACATAATCTTCCCAGGTGTAAAGAATGGATAATTTGTCTTGACAAAAGTAATCCTAATTTAGTTCACAAACTATTAACTCGCTTTCACGATAAGCGTATGGATCTAAAAGGAAAGAACTAGAGGGTTTAACATTGTTACACATATTATCAAATCGACTTTGTCGGTTTCTCTTAATTCAACTGTGCAAATTAACACTTCCTTCCGTCTGAAGCTTTATAGTTCGCTATATTTGTCGTAAATACAACCGTGTCTTTCGTGTTTACCCATTTCTTTGAAATATCCTTCATCCTCATCGTCATTTGACTTCTTCTTTCCCCAATATATGTTTCTTCGTATTCTTATTATTTCTCGCGCATTCAATATATTTTGCCCAACTTGGTTTTTTCTGCCCAACCCTCAAATCTATTTCTTCCTCTTCAAAACCGATCCGCTTCCTCCTCCGTTGACGCCACCGCATCTCAAACCTACGAGCTTCATAATTTTCAACGTACCACGCATCCCTCCACTTCTGCTCAAACTTCGTAGTTTTTAAGGTAAATTAGGGTTCCAACTTCACACATTGGTCGGAGACAGTATCGTCGCTTTACAATCAGGCAACCAGGTAATTAGGACTACGTTTCATATTTTAGTAGTAATGAATTTTGATGGTTAGTAATGTATTTTGATGACCTATGGTTGTGCAATCATGTTGTGTTTCAGTCCTAAGGATTTATATCCAATATACAAGGGTGGATAATCACTCTAATAATTACATAGCCAGGTAATTATTGTAAACTATTAGTTTAGGCATTAGCTTCCTTTTTTCTTTATGCCCAACTGCATAAAAAAATGAGATATGCATGCCTTTATATTCTAGTTGGTTGTGCACTAATTCGTTTCGCCCTCTCTGTTGCATATAAAACGATGGCTACTCCCTTGCTACATCAGCATGTCTCTTGAGTATATGACTGTTGATTCTGCATCACACATGTCATGGAAGAGTAGCCGCTAGCTATACACTCCTGTCTTTGTGTATATGACTGTTGCACTTCAGGTGGATCGAATAATGGCCCACTTTTAAAAATGTCAAGAACTGTACTTACAAGTTCCTGGTCAAAGGCGAAAAAACTTGCTTTCTGGATTTCAAAATTTATGGACACTCCATTTTCATTGATTATCACAGGCATTTCATCTTCTGTCTTGAAGTTAGTATCATGACTTTTATTATCTTCCTCGTTGGTAAGATCAAAAATAACCGATGCAGAGTTAGCACTCTCCACTTAACTATGCTTTTGTGCTTCTGTAATACTCCACGTTCCATCAGGATAAATAATTACATCATTAACATTTGGTGTCATATCTTGTAATATCTTGGTTATGGTTTGACCAATGCATATGTCCAGAAAGCTCACGCTCTGGTTACAAACAAGGCAATGCTAAGATGGCTTCTTAAAATTCAACTTAAGAAAGTTGTTGTAATCAAGACTCTAATGATTCTTAAAAAGATGCCCTTTGATTGGAGTATCTATTCGCTTGAAGCTTAAAGGACAATTCAGTGATATTCGAGATGGCCTCTCTAGAATATCTGAGTTTGAAATAGCTGTACTAATTAATGCTTGAATGTAATCTTTTAAACTTGGGACCTCGGCAACAGATGATTTGCTCATGGAGATTAGCGCTATGATATAGTTATCCATAAAGCAGGCCGCTAACTGAATAATGTTTGCTCCACGTCTTACCAATTATGCTATGTCAGTAGGAAATTGAGGTCCACTATCCAGGAAAACGTTAGTCCTTCCTACAACCCGTTTTCCATTTAGCAAGAAACTAGAATCATATGGGCTTACTAGACAGGCAAATGTAAGTAACATATCATTACGAGGAACGAATAATCAAAGGTTTTCTTTTGGAGAAAGGGCCTTCTCAATTTTAAAATCAGACATCAAAACGTCATATCCACCTTTGCCTCAATACAAATAATCATATGGTTTAGAATCAGTTGAGGTAAGAACCTACAAATTATATTTGAAATAGTGTTTCTTGCAGCATTAACATTGGCATAAAATCTTGTATCCATACAAAAGCTGCTAAGTAGCTCATTTTCCATTTCAAGAAGCTCATCAGCATCTGTACCATGAAACCATTGAAGCATTCTTGACAGAAATCATTAGCAACACAATAACTGGCCGTACTGAGTGTCTTTCAAATGCCTACACAACTGCTTCACAAGTTGAAGACTTCGGGGCGCGGACACTTGAACATTATTGCTCGCCAGCGCTTGATCTATTCATCTTGCCAAAGAACAACATTTCTTCCATATGACACGGGATTGATGATTAGGGAAAGTAGGTAAAGCCATGGACTATTGGAGCAATTATACCCTGTGTGATACTCCACGTTCATTAATGTCACTCTTTATTAGAAGCATTAAGTTTCATGAATCGTTATACGTAAACAGAAACATTACAAGATAGATATAAAATAACAGTGGAATTAAAACTTTATTAAATAGAAAAGCTTCGTGGTCCAAACCCAATTACATAATAAGTCTGAAATACTGAAAACTCATTACATCAACATAAAACTTCTGTCTTGTACCAAAATCATCATCAGAGTACAATAATAAATAAAAAGAGCATAATCCCCAAAATATAGCCGTAGTATAGAATTTATGAAATCAAGCAGTGCATCTAAGCAGCTCCAAACAGAATGAAAGAAGAATCCTGATCAAGCTTGAGTATCCCCATTTGGCCTTGTCCTTGCTTTTTCAAGCACTCCTTAGTGTAGTGTCCTACTTTGCCACAGTTGAAA
Organism: Allium sativum; assembly: GCA_030737875.1. Lineage (NCBI taxonomy): Eukaryota > Viridiplantae > Streptophyta > Magnoliopsida > Asparagales > Amaryllidaceae > Allium > Allium sativum. The sequence continues at coordinate 969,895,228 of CM060920.1, forward strand.
CAAGCGTTATTCCTTCTTCTGCATTGCTTGACCAAATGGCCCAAGTGCTCATGACATTTCTTTTTCCCTTTATTTGGACTTTATTAGCCTTTCCTTCTTTCATCTATATTCCCTTCCTAGGCCACCATTTTTCTCATCCTTGGGCTGTGCTCCTAAGCCTTAACTCCCTTATTCTCCTTTTTACCATCCTTGTGTAACATACTAACAAGTCTCTAGAAAGCTGCCTCCATCGCACAGAAATCCTTACTAAGCTTAAAAGAAAATCAGTCGCAGGTGAAACTACTGCGGCTACAGATGGAGGTTTGGCACTTCCTTCCCCTTCGTCATGTGCCATAGTTTTAACATGCCTACGGAACCATGCCGCAATGGGGACACCCTTCAGGAAGAATCAGTTCCCCATACATGCTGAAAAGAAAAGGAAAAGGGAATCTAGCGGAGAATCGAGAGATATTTTATATGGCCTTTGGGAATATGTTTTTCAAAATAGACTTTTCTTTTTAAAAATGCTTTCTTTTAAAACCTTTTTGAAAACAATTTTCAAAATCTTATATCCGATCTAGTTACCTTCAGCTCTGATACCAAATGTGATACCCCACGTCCATTAATGTCACTCTTTATCAGAATGCATTAAGTTTGTGAACCGTTATAGGTAAACAGAAACAGAAACATTACAAGACAAATATAAAATAACAGCGGAGTTTAAAAGTTTATTAAACAGAAAACATGGTGATCCAAAACATAGTTACATCATAAGTCTAAAATATAGAAAACTCATTATATCAACATAAAACTTCTGTCATGTACTAAAATCATCAGAGTGCAATAATAAAAGAAGCATAGACATTCCCCATAAATATAGCTGTATTAGAGATGACAGGAAATCAAAGCGGTACATCTAAGTAGCTCCAAGTAGAATGAAAGAGAGAATCCAAATTAAGCCTGAGTATTCCCACCCTGAGAACCTGAGGGGGGAACGGAAGAGAGAGAAGAGGAAACAAAATGGGCCAGACATAAAATCTGGCGAGTCTAGTTACTTTTAGCATATAAATAAGTAAAAGCACCATGACAGACACATAAACTGGATGCGAGATATAACAGTATCATAAGAGAGGTATAACAGATTGAGTAGGATAAACAGAATAAATATGAAGGAATATATTGTGCTTCTTAGGTACTTTTCTCTGCACCAATACTAGCGTAACAAGAACAAGATGATCCCAACTAGAAAATATTGGTAGACTTAGGTATACTTCTTGTAACAGTTTTTACCCCAAGAAGAATAATAGGTAGCCCAACAGGAATGATAGGTGTTACAACCAACAAGAATAACAGGCCCCCAACAAGAAAGATTAGATGTACCCTAATTACTACCCCCAATCGCTCAGCTCCATACCCCGTAGATACCCGTGTTGGCCCCACAGTAGGATGTATCACTTCCTAAAGTGGCAACCCCGTTATTTTCAAGATACACAACTATATCTACTGATGTCACAATGTCTTATCTTCCCTAGCAAGCGGACCCATGCACGCACATGACTCCGATGGAATGCGCCGTCAACACCCTCCCTCAAGTGACCTCTTATAATCAGCTCAATAAGCGTGTCACGGCCCCGACCTAGTTTGGAGTACTCATTTGATATCTATATGGTTATTGACTGAAACAGGTCCCATACAACAGATGATACAAGCTTCCCTCTTAGGCTTGCATCCCCACTACTAGGATTTTAATAGGTTATGCCTAACAATTTAACAAGGTTGTATAACCCCCACATGTAAAACGGGTTAAGTTTGTCGGGTATATATATATATATATGTATATATGTGTGTGTGTGTGTGTGTGTATATATATATATATATATATATAACCCGCCCCCATAGATTTACAAGATTAACTTAACCCATCTTGATTCAAACAAATTTACTTAACCCCTAATCAATTTAACAGGTTCAGGTAACCCCCCACCCTCCCATAGATTTAAATAGGTTAAGCACTACAGATTTACAAATTATCCATTTATGGTTGTTAATGGACTAGACCTCTCACATTAAGTCTACTACTTGTGGATGCTGGTTATGCCTGGCGGTTCCGAGAAGACTTCTACCACAAGTCGGTGTTAACCTCGTGTCTTAGCACTGTTACTTGTACATTTATGCACTCAACCCCTCACATTAGATTAACCACTTGTGGTTGCTGGATTTGTCGAGCGGTTCCCGGCAGACTTCTACCACAAGTGTAATCTAACCTTGTGTCTAAATGCGGTTACAGTTTCTAATTACTGTAGTTTTTAGGCATATTCGCTCTTAGTGAATTGTTCATGTTCGTTACAAGTTTTGCCTCAAAATCCCAATAAAGGTTATGCCCAAAATCCTAATACAAGTTAAGCCCAAAATTCCCAATACAAGTTATGCCCAAAATCCCAATACAAGTTAAGCCCAAAACTCCCAATACAAGTTACAATACACTTTATGCCCCAATATTCCCAATACAAGTTATACCCCAATTTTTTTCATTCCCAATTTCTGGCTTTTGCATATTTTAGTAATATGCCTAGGCTCGAAGGTAGCCTGGCTATAAAAAATAAAAAGGGAAGGACAAAGGGAAGAGAGCAAGAAGAGGAATAATTATTAAATAGGCACATGATGATAACATTTATCAAGATAGGCATACGATGGCAGAATTGGACATATGAGAACAATAGATCAGGTGTACAAGTAATGGAAGATCTGTTATGATTCAGGTTATTAATGGCAAAGGCTTGGATCCAAACATATAAACATGTCAAGATTAATTTTTAAATGTTTATATCTAAAAATAACATGAACTCACTATGAGTGGATCCAAAGAATAGAGAATTGATTGTAGATGTTGCAGTTGAGATTCTTGTATACATATGAATCGTTGTTGTAGAAGAATAGGTTATTTTACTGAGTTGGGGCAACACCTCATTGTCTCCATTGATTTAGATGAATAAAACAATGGGATTAAGGTTTTATATAGCCATCAGCCAACGAACCAGGATACACAGTAGATCTAGATTCGTCTAGGGGGGTTGACCCCGGCGTCGACATGGGTGTCGACACCCCTGTTGTAGGGTCGACCCATAGGTCAACACACTAAGGGCATAGGTCGACCCCAATAGGCCAAATTCCCGCGCCTTCCTGCCTCTGGTTTTTGAATTATTTTGAATTCTGGATATTCTATATATATATATATAAATGACTTATATGTATATAAACTTCAAACCTTAATATCTTCTTCATACGATGTCCGTTTTACACAAACTCGGAGTTTATCTTAAGCATAATTCCGAGAAGAATGTAATGGCGTAGTTCGTTTTACTTAATTATCAATATTTAATTAAGTATTCTTTAATTTATCATTTGAATTTCGCTGGTTTAAGGAAAGTGTCATTAAAATTGGGTCCTGGGAAGGCCGAGGGAGACTAAATCCCACTACTTTTTATGTTACCTTTCTCCCCGATTTAAGTTGAGATGTAAATTCTGTAGGCATGCATGGTAGAGTAATAAGTTTCAAAATGTTGAGTCCCTAGATCGTAGAGTTTAAATAATAAGTTTCAAAAGTTTTATTTTATTTTTAGCTACCTTTGGTGTCATCAATAGTCGTAAAAGAAGTGAATATGTTTTATTTACGGATAATTTTTAATATAATCAATTACTGGCCTTGTCCTTCCAATATCATTTCTTTACATGTCTAGTTATATTAACTAAATAAAGAAAGATAGATTTCTCTGAAGAGTTGGTCTTGATTTTCTATGATAATGCAATTGTTGGTTTTACAGGCATTACATGTTTTAAGTGTTGTTGATTTTTGTTGTGTAACGATATGTTAGTAATTTTTTGACTAGTGATTAACATGTATATTCAATGAGCTATGTTAAGTATTTAATATAATATATACAGTGAGTTCATAATAATAATGTTGATTCAAATTCAAATCATTTAACTGTGTATTTTTTTGTTTTTAACTACTCGCATTTCACTTCTACATCTTTTTTTTTGGTGTTTTCAATATTTGGGTTTCTGTTTCTCACTTGTCTGTACTGATTGGTGTCTATTCAATTTCATTTTGGGCTGCTGCTGATTCCACTGGATTGTTGTTGCCATGCACACAAAAAAGACAAACATTTTCATTTCATTTTTACATCTAAACTTTTATTGCTTATTCCAATAGCTATTAAATTTCGTTGTCGTCTGTTTTGTGCAATTTTGTGTGCACACTTTTGTTCCCCCCCCCCCCCCGTTTTCCTTAAATCTCACCGCTACTGCCAATAGCCAAATAGCAGAAGTTTGTGCAGCAAGGATGTTGTGGGTGAATGGAAAAGAATGGTTATTTTTGTAGTGGAATTGGTTGAGTATGGCAGAGTGAACTTGACTTGTGATAAAGAGGATGAATGTTGTTTTCAATGGTTTGTAGTGGTTTTTGATGTTCGCAGGTGATAGTTTGGAGGGTATTTGTTGATGCAGTGAGGAAGTTGAGGAGGTTGTGGTAGTGGTTGATTGTGGGTGAGGAGGAGAGTTTGGCTATGAAGTGCTGATGCAGTTTAAGGCAATGGTGATTGTGCATGGGTTGTTTGCAAGTTGATCAGAGGAGTTGTGCTTGGAGAATGTAGTACTGTGATGTGGTTTGCAAGGTAGGCTGAATGACAGAGATATTGGTGAAGGTGGTTGATGAATCTGGTTGTAATGAAGTTGTTACTTGATGAAGTTGGGACGAAGGTGGTATAAGTGATTTTAGGAGATGGAGATGCTGCAGAGTTATGTGGGGAGGTGGACAATGCAACGCATAGAAGTGAAATAGAGGAATGATAGCAACTGTAAAACCAATTTGTGTGCCAGCATAATAGTTTGTTTGCAAAACTAACTAAACATGGTTTATGTATCAGAGCAATGAAAACGCAATTTGAAAACTTCAGTGTAATGTACAAGTTCAGTGTAATTTGAAAACTTCAGTGTAATCGAGTGTGTGTGCTTGGAATGTTAGCGAACAAGTTGGTTATTAAATTCGAATTATCTTACATTTTATTTTAATGTTCTAGCGCAATAGCCAAAATAGCTATTGTGAAAAAAAAATCTATCCATATTGACTTTTTAACTTTTTGACTTGTAAGTTGTTACTGTACCAAACAAACATTTTTTTTTTACTTTTTAAAACTAAAAGCACTTATCATATAAGCATAAGCACTTCTGCTTTTGTTGCTAAACAGACTTTTATGGTTGAGAAGTTGTAGTATTATGGGCATCAAATCAAACCCTTAGGTATAGTTCTTCATTTCTGTTTTTAGTATGAAAGTGTTGGTTATGCAGGTTCAAATATGGTTTAAATGCTCGTAAAGGAAATCATATAGTATTTTGTTTCTATTTTATGCATTTCGTCTTCACCTTTGTATGTATTGAAATCATTATATTATACTGCTACTTTTATTTAGCAATGCAAAGTGGATTTTACTAACATTATTATTTTCTCATCTTAGTTCAGGTTTATTTACATAAATAGCATTCTATTAAAAGGCAAAGTATGATTGTTGCATTTTGGCACGAAGTATGAATATTCTACAACATTAATTGTATAATTATATATCTTGCACAGGGGATTGCCTTTTATGATGGAAGATTTTGTATTAATTCCCATAGCATTTTCAGTTCTGTGCTTGCTATACAAAAAGGGTTCATTGTTTTTCTTCATATTTGTATCAAAATGAGCAGTACTATAAATTAAATTGTGAATTGGGAATCATATTATCTTATAAGAGTTTTATCGTATTCCAGAATGTAATGATTAACATTTGTCGCATTACCAAGAATCCGAAAATTTGAGGATCTCGCTTTCAATCTATGTTTATTTCTGACTGGCTTACACAAATAGAAAGATTTAAAGGCCTAAATTCAAGATCAACAGAGAAAGAGCGGCTGAATGCAATGTCCATTGGATAAGTGGTAAATGAAGAAAACTGCATTGTTTAGAAAGTAATTTCATTTTTGACTTAAGTTTTACTATGAATGAACTATAATTACTATGAATTTGAACAATCATCATTTTATCTTTTTAACAATTTAGTTAACCTTTGATATATTTACAAAACTCATACATTATTCTTCTTAACTTTCAGGATTTTATGGAATTTCACGTACCTGTTATGGATGGACTTTAAAAGATAGTACAACATTTAATGGATAATTATATTTTTATTAAGATATCAAATTTCTACAATATTTGAATCACTATATCAATCTTTTTTGACTTTTTAATAAATATTTATTTGTGTATTTAATCTTTGTGTTTAGATAATTGGTTAAAATAATATTTTTTTGTTTTTTAGTAATATATCTAATTTTTTTTCATATATTGTCATTCATATGCAGTTTAAAATAATTAAAAAACAAAATAATATATGTTATCAATTGTATAATACTACAAAGTCGGTTTTCACACCGTTATGCAGTAATACTAGTATATGCAATGAATAGTGGCAACAAACTGATCTTCTATGGTAGATAACCATAAACAAATTGGGACAATGAAGAAAGTTAGATGTGTACAAATAATCGGTGAAACCAACATATCATATACAAAAGGAATAATCATGAATCGAAATAAAATCAATTATAACAACTATTATTGAGTAAAAAGACCACGGATGGAGATTTAAGAGAAGAGAAACACCTAAAATTGAGCGGCTTTTTCTTACGCATTTTAAATTCAATTCCGCAGTGATCAATGAAAAATAGAAGAAGCACAAGCGGCACAAAAAATGCCATTTCATAAGGTAAAAGAAGTTTTCATGAATGGATAGAAAGATACGAGGGAGGGTGACATAGAGCGCAATAATTTCACTAATTTTTATATGTTTCTAACATGTTTCTAGAAACCAAATGAATTTTGGGGCTTTCATGTTCCCATCTGAAAAAAAACACTGTATTTCAGAAATTTTAGCTTTCCCTCATACACCAGATCCTTAGACTAGCAACATAATCTCGACTCAAGCTACATTAATTTTTAGGGTTATCAAACATACATTCCTAATTGCTTAATAATGAAGGAGACGACGAAATACAATTACATTAGAACCTTATGACCTAATAAACCCCAAAACTAACGTAATACAAAAACGTAGTTTAATCTAAAACTAATTAGGCAAGAACAAAAACAATAAAATATATTCGTACATGCAAGCAATTTATAAATAGAGAAACTCACAATGAAAAGGAAGGGCCAAATTAAATTTAGACAAACCTGAAGTTGAGCTAATTGATTATAGGAAAGAAACCGGTTCACATCATGAAGATTGATTAATGAAAGATAATTTGTAGTTTTTCGAATAGTGGATTGAAAGATGGAGAAGTGGAGTCTGTGCTTACGATTATTGATGCGAACGTGGGCAAAGGAATTAGTTTCCACTTATTTATTTTTCAATGCTAGAATAGTCTCAGAGAATCGTTCGTAAGATCATTCCCAGCCTAGTGTTGGGTTGGGAAGCAACCGACCCATGCTTTGGCAACTTTTGAAGTTTCCAAAGCAACCCTGAATGTTATCAAACAACCCTATTAACCGGCTTTCTTTAAGCCAGCTAACATATATTAAATAAAAAAATACCCAGTACGCTAAAAATAGCCTGCTGGAACCATATTTTTTAAAAAGTAATATATTTACTTAGTTGGTTAAAAGAAAGTCGACTAAGAAAATTTCATTTTTTGTACTATTGGGGTGGGCTGGAGGTCAACCCACTTGGAATTGATCATTCTCAACCCACCCAATTGGCAATGCCCTACGGGTTTGGCTAAAAAGTTACTTTTGAGAGTTGGAAAATGGCTTCGCTTTGACTGACTAAGTATTTGCATTACATATAAGAATATATATATGTGTGTGTGTGTGTGTGTGTGGTGAGCGTTCAATTGCACCCCAAACAGTAACAACACCCCTTCCGCCTCCCTATTTTCCACCACGTATCTCATTTCTCTCTCCCTCCACTACTTCCCTCTCCTTCCATTATCTTAATTTATTATACGAGAGATGGAGAGAGGGGGGGGGGGAACGAGGTGCTCACTGTTTGGGGTGCCATTGAATGCTCCTATATATATATATATATATATATATATATATATATATAGAGAGAGAGAGAGAGAGAGAGAGAGAGAGAATTGGTAATCTTTGTTGCGAATACAAATCATATACTTTGTTTATATGCCACATCAAAACCTTATACCCCCGTAACATAAATGGGTGTGATATAAGGGAAAACAACACATATAAACACCATATATTAACATACATCACAACATTCAACTCTTAAAACAAAACATCTATAACCAAACATTACAGCAAAAATAAAGAAAACCAAAACTAATCACCTTGTATTCACAAGTCCACACCCCATCTCCTCAATAATTCGACCTTCCATGATTCAGCTTCGTTTTAGAACCATTGTTATTCACCAAAAACCATACTTATCTCTCCATCATACTCAATCTAATCTCTTTTGAAATACACTTATTATTGAAAATTTGTGCATTCCTTTCCATCCAAATTTGATACACCGACACAGTAAGTGTTGCACAAGCCAAATCCAAAGTTTGATCCTTCTCTTTGAATCCATTCATGATTTTAACTGCTTCATCTTCTAACACACTTGAATTCTCTACTACAATGCCAAGCTTACATTCAATAGACCTCCGTATGAATCCTGAGTACATACACTCAAAAAATAAATGGTTACTGACTTCAAACTCCCCACATAGACAACAACAATTTTCTTCAATCATCCTAAAACTTCTCATTCGATCTTTAGTGTATAACTTGTTATTTGCTACCAAGTAAGTTATTATTTGCTGCCAAGTAAGTAATAAAAGACATTTTCTTTGCATTCTTGGCATGCCAAATAATTTTATGATATGAAACTCCAGTATTCTTCTTATCTTCTCCCATGCCTTATGATAAAAAAAATCCCCACCTTCACACCATTTAAATTAATCTGCCTGTGCTGATACATTCATCTAAACATCAATGATTTGTTGTTACAGCTCTTTGGTTGCAGGATGTTCCACACTGTTCAAACTACCATCCACTACAATAGATGAGACAAGATCTACAACATTTCCAAGTGAACTGAATCTAGAAAACCCAATTATGTCAATCAGGCACTTACAATTGATCCAAGGATCAAACCATAAAGATGTAGAATCCCCTGTAGCTATCACCTTATTAAAAAACTGTTTTCCAGATGACCAAAGCCTCAATATTGCCTTCTGTGTACTGGAGGCATTATTATCAATATCCATACTGCTTCCCATTACAATACTTCGACCACTTCCATTCACCCCATAATGGTGATGAATTCAAAAACCTCCACATGAGCTTTATTTAAGAAGCTTTTTCAGTTCAGAAAACAACATCAAACCTATACCCTCCTTCTTAGCATACAAAAACTCTTCCAACTAATTTTATGTGCAGAATCACCCAAAAAAAATCATCATACATTGTGTTTAATTTATCTAAAACATGCTCAGTCAACTGATATACAAACAACCAGTAAAGAACAGTGGAGGTAATCACAGATTGTATGAGTTCAGCGATCTTCCAACAAATCTCAAAACTTTGACATCCCATGACTGTAATTTACTCTAAATTCTGTGTAGTAGGCTTTAGCAATCATTATAATGTCTATAGTTTGAAGAAACGGGCACACCAAGATATCTAATCGGTAATTGATCGGATTGAAAACCAAGTATGTCTAAAATAACACCAGCATTTTTAGCAAAAGAACTGAAATAAACATTAGTTTTCATCTCACTCACATTTATGCCACTGTACTATTTTAACTTCTCAAAATTCTTCTTTAAAGCATTAACACAAACATTATAATTCTTCCTAAACACCATAAGGTCGTCTGCATACAGGAGATGTGTCACTACAGGCCCATTTCTATGAACAGAAAAAAAATCTGGTTTGCAAAGTCACCTCAATCATACAATAAGTAAAATATTCCATTGCCAAAGAGAATATATAATGGGGATAAAGGATCTCCTTGTCTTATACCCCTATTTTAAGAAATAAAACCCCTCGGCACCCCTTGAATTATAATAGAAAAAGCCGGTGTAGAAATACGTTCATATATAATATTTATGAAATGTACAGGAAAACCCATCTTTAACATTATATGGCATATAAATTCTCTGGAAATCTTATCATATGCCTTATGTAGATCCACTTTCACACACATTTTATTAATTCCTAGTTTTTTAAAACCCCTCAATAATTCATGAGCCATGAGAACATTGGCATCAATATAACGAGGTGGAATAAATGCACATTGGTTTGAAGAAACTAAATGAGGTAGAAACAATTTCATCCTATTACAAAATAATTGACTGAACACTTTATAATATAAATTGTAGCATGATATTGGTCGATAATGTGCGATTTCAGAAGGTTTATCAACTTTAGGTTTTAAAATAACAAAAGTATGATTAATACCTTTGGTAATTTGCCTGATTCAAATATATCTTGCATAGCAACAACCAATCAACTTTAATTTCCTTCTAATGTACTTTAAAAACTTTCAATTGAACCCATCTGGCCCAGGACCTGTATCATCATGTATAGAGTCCATTGCTTTTCTAATCTCATCTAAAGAAATTGGTTTAAGAAGAGACTGTTTCCCATGTTCATTTATAGTGGATAAAGATTGAAATGAGGGAAACTCCTTTATCACTACTTCATTGAACAACTCAATATAATATGCAACTGCTTCATTTGCTACTTTTTTAGGTTTAAAAATTAATTCCCCTTCAGCATTGACTAAAGCCTTCAAATGATTTGTATACTTCCTTGTTGACATCTTTGAATGAAAGAAACTAGAATTGGTATCCCCATCTTGAAGCTAAGACCATTCATAAAATGGATCTGCTTTTGCATATACAAAACTCTTTTAGCTTCTATCATACTCTCATATACTCCAAATTTTCAGGGTCTGCATCAAAAGTAGCCTCCCTATCTTTAAAAAAAACTTCATCCTCTTGAAGAATAGCATTGTATTTTGGCCTCAATTTATTCCATTTCTTAAGCTCTAGCTTACAAAAGTTATGTTTCTTCATGAAATCATAACTAGAAAATCCCCCAACATTCATACGAAGACCTCTCTGAAAAAAATCAACATAACCAGGCTTAACATGCCAATCATTAGAATACCTGAATAGTAAACCCTTGGATGAAGCAGTAGGAATTAATTCCAATAACAATGGATTGTGATCACTTGATAATTGTGACACTGATAAAGATTTCAACTCAGTAAATTTCTGCAGACATATAAGATTGATAAAAAAATTTATCAATATTATTTGCCATCCTCTTTTCCTTGAAGTATAATTCAATCCCAAAGCTTTTACTTCAAATAAACTAGATTGAGATATATAATTATTAATTGCTCTGATAAGCTGAAAAGGAACAGGGAGCCTTCCTTTCTTGTCTAAATGAGAAGAAGAATTATCAACGTCACCCATTAACACCCATTCTTCATTAATAAATTCTGATTCCTAAATTATATGCTACCATAGAACTTGTCTCCACTGAAAAAATTGCTTGCATATACTATTGTAACATATAAAGAAAAACCTCCAAAGTTAGTGGAATGAACAGTTACATGTTGATTTGAAGAAGAAAACACATCAATAGACTAGAATTCTGAATTCCATAGTAAAAAAAATTCTACCAGAAAAACTTTTAGACTCATGTGGCAAAAACTCTTAATTTCTAGGCATTAATCTACTAAACCTCCTTATACTAGCATTATTGAACTTGTTTTCTATCAAACCAACAAAAGTTGGTTTGAATTTCATCATAAGGGATATAACATCACCCATTCTTTGAGGTGAATTCATCCCTCTGACGTTCCATGACATGAATGTCATTTAATAACAACATTGCTCCTTAAAGGCCTTTTAGGAGAAGCAGTAGTAACTTTGTTTTTACCTTTCAACTGAGCAAGATATTCCTTATTTACAGAAACCCCATTATATACATCAACACTAGCTTCTTCTGTATTAATCTCCTTTATATTGTTAGCAATATGATTCAAATCACCTAGTAATATATCCTTTGAGAGCTCTACATTCAGGAAGTCTAAATCCTCATTATTAGCCTCTTTCTCACTTTCATTTTCATCCGGATGATCATTACCATCATGACCTTCAACATTAGAAGAGATAGCCTTATTTTCTTGGTTTGAAGTCCATGTAGGTTCATTATCTACATCATGAATATTAGATCTATGTCCAAATCTCTTACATTTCTCACATTTAGGAGGAACAAACTCATACTCCACATCTACTACTTTCGAGATACCATTATGCATTAATAGAGGAATTTTATCAACCAGCTTGGACTCCAAATCTATACCAACAAGAATTATAGTGTATTTAGTAATTTTCTTACTAATAGTATAATCATCAGCTCTGGTTGGATCTCCAATAAAACTAACAATCAAAGAAAAAACTCTATTCGACCAGAAATCCATTTCCAAATTACATAATTTCACCCAGATCTGAACCTTATTAGCAGTAAAATTATCAAAGTCATATCCAGGAAACCATTTAAACACCATTAATAATCTTCCAACGAACGAATACATTGATGTTTTAAGCACTCGTAAGCAATCTCCCACATCCTCAAACTAAACTATGTAGTGAAATCCAGGAGCTATATGGATTAAAAAATTTACCTCCAGGCTTCCAAACGTTACCAATATACTCCTTTAATTTAACGATAGTAAGCCCGCAATCCACAGGATGAAGTGCAATAGTATATAGCCATGAATCTTCCGAAGCCTTAAAGGTTTCTTTCGATATGAAAACATGATTATCTGCTGGTTTCACGAACTGTAGAGAGGGGAGATCTGATTCAAACGAAGATTGTAAATCATTCCCGATGTCGAACGACATCTGAGACGATTGATTTGAGGTAGGATTTGGATTTGGATTAGGCGGGAGATTTTCTGCCATTTTTGGAAGAGTAAAGTTACTAATTAACTAGTCTATTTTTATTCATTATATATATATATAAGGTTAATTACATTAATTGTAGGGCTGTCAATCGATGTTGATAGTGTCACACCTACATCTGAAATCATTTCCGAATATAGATACTAGCATTTGCGGATATAGGCGAATATCAAATAATTATCTAATTCCTTAATGATCGATAAATGAAGGAATATAGATTAAATTTTTCAGTTTAACATGAAGTTTTTTTTTCAATCCAATTAATTATTTAAGTACAAATAAACAAGTATGATTATGATAAATAATTTTGAGTAATTAATATGTGTATAGTGTATATAATATAGACTTTCAACTTAATAAAATAATAAATTACTATATTTTATTATATGTTAAAATACACTTAATTTAAATTACAATTATGAAAAAGATGGATGGATAATTTTCAAATTTGGATGTGTTAAATCCACATTTGTTCTTCTAGATATCATATATTTATCGTTTTTTCGGATGTAAAAATGGACAGATTTTGAATTTTTTGTGTTTCATTGATAGCCTAGTTTATTGGCATCATCCTCTTTCCTTTTTGGATACTATTTTTGAGATAATTCTGCTTGTAGAGTTGTTCGAATGGTCGATATCGTCAAACTTTTTATTAATCTACATTGTCGATCAATTTATTACCATTTTTGGATGAATCTACAGGAAAATCGTCATAGTAACAATAAATTTATCATTTTTACCAATCTAGTTTTCAAAAGCAAGTTATCAAATTTAATGTCTTTCAAGGTCGTAAAAGCAAGCAAAGATTAAATATACAGCAAGAACCTTAAATTTTATGATTAGTTTAAATAAGTTAATTGATATAGTGTGGTGGGTTAATTAAGAAATTAGAAGGAAATGAATAAGTAGAATCGAATTAGAGTCCAAACCCAACATATTATGGAAGCAATAAACATTATTCATTCATCTTCAATCTACTCAAACTAAAGTAAAAAAATAACCTCAAACTAAAGTAAATCTAGAAAAACTCTTTAGTGACGAAAGAGTAAGACAACAAAGAAGAAGAAGGGAAGAGAATGTTTTAAGGATCTATGTGAGTGGTACTTGACTCTTCTTACCTGATTTTTTATATGTATGAGATTGGTTTAGATCTATATGTTATATGTATGACTAGGTCCACACATATTAAGATCTATATGTTTTTAGATATAAAGAGGGTTCATATGGGTTATACATTAAAGTATAATGATTTGATGAATGTTGTAGCCCATGGGGGAGGTATACATGAGATGTTTAATGTTGATTCACAAGATTTTTCGATTCAAGCAACGACGAAATGGAGATCAAATCAAAGAGTTAGTTTGTATGTATGTGTGTGTGTATATATCTCTCTCTCTGTGTGTGTGTGTGTGTTTTTAGTTGTCTTAGATCAATGTTAAAATCTATCCTCATTATATAACACATATGCACGTATTTTGATAATATATATAAAACCAAATGGCTAGAAGGATAGTCATAACTGGGAAATATGTTTAGTACCAGTTGACTGATGACTATCGAACCAGTCGACATATTTTTTTCCCAGTAACGGCTAGTTTCTACAAATTTTAAATATATATGATTTTCAATATTTTTAACCAGTTGAATGGTGATTTACAGACCAGTTGATTGGTGATTTACAGACCAGTTGACTGATTCGAAACAACAGCCATTTTTATGAAGAGACATCATTTTTCATGAAGGGGTTTCTCTTCATTTTTGAAAAGAAATGGGTGCATCTATTTGATAAAACTTTTCATGAGGGATCACTACCTTTCAACTATTATATATATATATTACAAACTTGGTTTTCAATAAAACCGATACTTTGAAAATCTATTCTATTTTCTGATCAACATTTCTAGACTCTTGCATTCTAAAAAGCATTTATATATTCAAATTACTTGTTAAATCATTGAAGTTAATTCACGTATCTTGATTCAACAAGTAATATACTTCCTTCAATCTTCACATACACGTTATATTCTTGAGGATAAGATTATAGGAAGGGTGTACTCAATCATTGGCTATTCAGTGTTTCAAGAACACAAGCAGAAGTCAAACTCTTATAATTTGTAGAAGTCCTGCGTTGGTGCTCAAGCGAGAAATCCTTGTTGGGGCTCGGATTGTTGTGAACCTGTTCCTCTGGGTAAAGAGAGGGTGTTGATAGTAGAATTCCAGAAGGAGTCTGGGACTAGACGCGGGACGGAAATTTCGAACCAATATAAAATTCCTAGTTTCATTTTACTTATTGCTTTTACTTATTTGTGATATTCAAAATCGTTTAATTTTACTTGCATAACTATTATATTAGACAAGTTAGTATATCATTGTCAATTCCGCTATATTCCATATATAAAGATCCTACACTAATTCACATGACTTTTCATTTAAATGTGCTTTTCCTACCTTAATGATTTCAAAACTCAATAAAAAATTCTATGATATTTACAACTAAATTTGAGCTTATATACGTTTTCATATGAATTTTTGAATTATTTTTTTGCAAAACAATAAGGAAAATATCTTAGAAAGTCTAAGCAAATCTATACTATGGAAGAATATGTGTTTAGGTAATTTTAATGAATTTATCGATTTTCGTAATAGTGAAATAGAAGCATAACCAACAAGGTATTGCGCTGTAAATAAACTGGTGCTATAAAAGGCGTACGAGTTCATACTACATGTAAATATTTTGATATATGGTGGCAGAATGGGATAAGATCCAAATTATTTGTTGTAAAGACCCATGCAAATATTGAGAAATGAAATTGAGCTACTAATAAATCTACATAGGTAAAGACTTACTGGGAATGTCAAAGATTGTCATAATGATAAGAGGGCGATGGTAAAATGGTTGCGGCCTTTAGATCGTAAGTTAAGTTCTGCTCTAAATACGAGAGGATCATACTACCCTAAAAATTAAAGAACACTTAAAATGTAAAAGTGGACTGAATGAGTTGGGAGGATTTCATGCTAAAAAAAGGTTATATACATGATGTTGGAAATGAATGAGAAAGAGAAAGAGGAATTTGGGAAGAAGAAAATATAGCAAACCATAGTCCTACATCATCAAAATATAAATAGACCCCTCTCTTATATATTACAAGCCTATACGCTTATATAAAATAAAATGAAGAGGGCTTGTAGAGGAATGTGGGGATAGGTCTTGACATAATAATATATTAAAGTGTCAAAGATTGGGCCTTGGGGTCTCTTGATTGAATAGGGTCCACGGTTGCTGCTTGGGCGTAGGCTTGATTTAAGCCAAACCACTATAAAAATATTGTGTCTTCTATGTTAATTTACTTTTTTCTCGCAGTTTTTTGAATATTATCGTGTGTGGTTAACATACATTGGGGTTTGATCGTCACTAGACCAACTTTTGACGTCAACACTGTAGCGCACCAGGTAGGGGATTCTCACCAAAGGCATGCTTCCACCCAGTCCTAGTACTGGGATTCTCACTAATGCCCCCGGTGCAGAATTGGATTCGTAGAAAAGACTCCTTGGGGATGGAGGTCAGATTGCAAGCATCATCAAACGCTTCACCGAAGGAACCTCTTCTCAACAGATTGTGGATGACATCCATTGCAGTCCATTCACATGGGAAATCAGAAACTCCCGAAATCCACCAGATTTCAAGCTTTTGATCCTGGAGCCCATGGCAGGACTGATTCGACCATACATCTCATGCGATACATGCATTACATGGAAGTGCTATCAGCACCAACCAACGTCATGGCCAAATGCTTCCCTCTATTACTCACAGACATAGCCAACATGTGATTTTGGCAGCTATCAGCTGAATCGATCAACAACTGGAATATGTTGGTCACTCGCTTCATCGAGCAGTTCAAAGTTCATATCTCTCGACCAAAGAGTATCATATTCCTCACATCCATTAAGCAATAGTCCAACGAGACCCTGTGCTCCTTCTTAGAAAGATTCAATGCGGCCGTAGCATCAGTCGATCGACCTGAACCATCGATGGTGCATATCACCGCCATAGCTGGTGTTCGGAGCCAAAATGATTTCTAGATCTCCCTAACTAGAGATCCTTCTAAGGATATTGAATATTTCTATGTCGAAGCAGATAAATTCCTCCGACAAGAGGATGCTAACATCGAGATGGAAAATCTCGGTGTACTTGCTACCAAGGATGGAGGTCCATCCAATACCACTAGCCAGAACAAAGGAAAAGCATCGAAAAAGAACGATCGGAATGTACGATTCCGAAGAGAAGAAAAGCATGATCGATACATCGAGCTCAACTCTTCCGTATTGGACATCTATCTTGATGTGCGAGGATCTCTACCTTTCCCAAAGTCTCCCAGGAGGGAGCCAATCCAAAGAGAATGTGAATCAGAAAAGCACTGCATGTATCATAATATGACAAGTCACAACACCAATGAATGTGGGAATCTACGTGATCTCATCGAGGAGCAGGTCAGATGTGGAGAGCTAACCGAGTATGTTAAAAAGTCTGCATCAGTTGCACCGCCGCAGCTACCTTCCCAAGCTCTTCATGTCAGTCCCCATGCTCCTCGGAACGGGAAAGACCCCGAACCTAGCAATCGCGACATCATCATCAACTGATCTAGCTTAGATCATTATGGATATACTTCATTTCTTAGAATATAAGAAATGTACTTTTAATATTTTTTGATAATAATTGGTTATGATTGAAGTACATACGTACGGGGTTAGGATTTAATCCCTAAGCATGCTCTGGATTCAACCATAAACCCATTAGGGTTTATTTTAATTTCTGTAATTGCTCTTTAGCAACAATAATATTTTTTACTCAAACATGGATTATGTTTGATCAATTCAAACATCTTTTTGGGATTCAACAAGTGCCTCAAAGTCGAGTATGGTTAATGCTCGCCAACCTAATTAAGCCGAGCATGGTTAATGGTTACCCACATAACAAAACCGAGTATGGTTCATACACATCACCAGGGTATGGCTTATACCCCTTCTTCTAAAACCGAGTATGGTTTATACTCGTCTCTAAGGTATGGTTGATACCTCTCTTTGTCAGGATATGACAAACTTAACTCCTTCCCAATAAGAGTATGGCTTATACTCGACCAATGAGTATGGTTTATACTCCATTCTACAAAACCGAGTATAGTTTATGCTCGTCCTCCTGGTATGGTTTATACCTCCCTTTACAAAACCGAGTATGGTTTATGCTCGTCCTCCAAATATGATTTATACCCCACTTCACAAAACCAAGTATGATTTATACTCGTTCCTCTGGGTATGGATGATACCCTACTTCAAACTTTTAGGCATGGTTTTTCCCCCTCTTTGGATTCCCAGGTATGGCTAATACCTAACAACCCTAACGAAATTGTCAGGATCTGGCATGTCTAACATAAAACCCTTTACATGAAATACGTTACTTGGCAAGGTCTCTGTCCTATTGCTCTTCTTTGGAGTCGACTTGGTAAGGCCGATTAATTTTCTGGCATTCTTGAAGACCCGACCTTATATGATTCGTGGTGATTGTAGGTTTTCCGGCCTTAATACGATCAGTGGTGACTGTCAGTTTTCCGGCTTTAATACAATCCCCAGGTCGTCGGTTTTATGGCCTTAATACAACCATCAATTATCATCGTTTTTCTATCCTCTCTCATAATATGGTTCGGCGTGACCATGGCTTCCCGGATGACAATGTACTGGACTTCTATCCAATATTCCTTAGAAGATCCAGAACACATCTTTCTTGTCGAAAAAAAGATACGTTCTGGGGGCAAAGTGCCTATGGGTATGGAAGGAAAGTATAAAAGTCCCTCTATTCGTTAGGGCTATACTTTCACTCATTTCTTTTTTTTATATATTAGTCTTAATATTATCTTCGAATTTATCTAATTCACTCTGTTCACTGGATTTATGAAATGATAACAAGCCATCTTTCTTTCATCTCTTCTTAAACAACCTATATCCTCCTTCCCCACCATAACATTTCGTTTTTGATTTCATTCAGAGTATCGCTACTTTTTCCACAACTTCCTTCGGGCATAATAGTATAGAAGATGATTTTGTGAAATAAATTCAAAAATGCCACTCGACATCCAAAGTGGCCCAAACTTAGGCTGTGACGCTTCTTGTTGAGTACACAATTAAGACGTTCATTTACATAATACGTGAAAGACAATTATAAAGAATGGGACTAAAAAGCAACTTTTTAGTTTTTATTCTTTAATATTGCAATAGCATCAACATGACAATAACGTGACAAAGTTATATAGGCATTTATTCCATGCTGAGACCGAGAAAGAAACACTAACAGGAGCGCGCTTATTTATTCAAAACAAAATACTTGATGAAATGAACCCACATATAAAAGTGGGCTAGTCTGCTCATTATTTGTTTTTGTACATTTTTTCATTATTGCAATACAAATAACGCCTCCACTATACTAATGATGGAACCCTTCAAGTCATGGCAGAGAAAGCATTTCCGTTAACCCAGGTAGCGAGAACAAGGCGCCAGTATATTAATTGGGTCCACACCTCGCTAGTATATTAATTACCTTTAGTGTATTAATTGGGGAAGCATCTTAATTACCAGTATAAACATTGGCGACCAACGGGGCCAGGGCCAGTATAAACGTTAGGAAGGCCAGTATATTAATTGGGGCTAGGAACGTTGGTTCCAGTGCGTAGAAGTGGGAACGATAGGCAATCGAAGAGACATTTTGGGGAGAATATCGATAGAGGGCACAACCAGAATAAGAATTCGAGATAAGTATGCCCAGTTCTATTAGTTCCTCACTATCATGCGCTTAGAGATCGAATTGCCCAACTAGAGATAGCGAACGTAGAAGCTTTTTCGCTTAGGTGAAGACCTAGGGCCTTCCTTCACTACTGAGGAAATTGAGGAATTTTGAGAAACCCTAAGAATCAGAGCAGCATGGCTGATTCAAGAGAACGAGAAGTTGGAAGCGGTTACTCATCCCGATCCTTCTTTGACACATAATGGGGAAGACAATATACTTGCACCTCTGACACTGATTCAAATTCTCCTATTGAAAGACCCCCTATTCCTACTAGTGATGAGACTGCTAATCCCGACTCCGTACCACCGTTTCTCTGTGGGGGCAAAGCCCAAGATAGCGTATCCAAACAATGTGCTAACCAATGAGGTATTTCGACCAACGGAATGAATCAGAGAAAACATTTCCAATTCCAGGATCGGTTAATGCAGTAGTAGAAGCCTAGTAATTTACCACTTTCAAAAGGAAGAGTCAAGGCTTCCCTATTAAGTTAAGAAAGGCGTGGTAAAGAATCAAATCAACTACCTAAGTATCGACCAAGAGGCCGCTTTTCTGACTCTGAAGTTCTTTCTCGGATTCATAGATGATCACGCTAGAATTAGATGGCTGGCTTCTATATGATGAAATGCAAAAGTGAAGTTAGTGCAATGTTTCAAGCCTTTTATCGCAGTATGCACCACGACTCTTTATTCTTAGATAGCAAAATCTATAAGCATTTTCTGCCCCTGTCAAATAAAGTGAAATGGGGGATAGTTCATATCTAATGCTTTATGGAAGTACTTCATAGACCATGGAATTTTGTGATTCATCAATCAGACCTCATGTGCTCCTCCACACTACTGAGTTGTAGAATTGAAAAATCGCCATCTCCTGGAAGTTGCTCGAGGACTTCTACTGGGAATGAAAGTTCCCTATTAATTAGGATCCCTAGTAAAGCCTGATGCCTTAATTTAATGATAGCTGCTTATCTTAGTAAGAAGACGATGGCTCCTATTATTGGTGAGCGACCTCCTCTACACGTTATCTTTGGGCATTTTACTCTCTTTCAAAGAATAGACTATTTAAACCCCCCAATTAATATACTGGTATTCGAATGCATGTGCTTTGTTCAAATTCGTTCCGCTCCTCCACAAGACAAACTGAGCCCTACATCTCACCCTCTTTTTTTTAGTATACCGCCTCGTCTCAAGCTACCAGTGTTAATGATCCTTCTATACGATGTTTCCACCTTTCTTGACATGTCACGTTTTTCGAACATCTCCCTATGGTCGCCTTGGTATTCAAGGCTCGGGGCTTCAATTGAGATTCCTTGTAATGGTAAGCTATATTATGTTCCCGTGTCTCCCGAGAACTATGGAGGAGTTTCTGTGAAACAGCATCAGAATTCTCTGATTTCATAGAGTCAACAAGATTAGGGTGACTAGAGTGATACAAAGATTCTCAGGCGCATCCACATACTGAAATCTTCTCGCTCCTATAATTCTATAGAAGTTCTATTAGATCTCCTAGTTAAGGGAAGGTCCGGGTAAGGCAGGAACTCATTCCTACACTTCTCATTCATTAGCGCAAGCCTCCTATGATTGCCCAGAATCCAGTATATTGCTCAGAACCCACTTTGGCGCAAGATCTGTAGTTTAATATCAGCTGTCAAATTAGTTCAAGAGCTACTTGATTTCCGATCAGAGGCTGAGAGAGGCCCATCACTCAAAGGTAAGATCAAAACTGGTAAGATCAAAGCCCCAACATCTGATTTTGCCCCTACTGTGTAGTAAGCGAGTAGTGGGACACTGTAACAACCCGTATTTCTGATAACCTGTTATATCGTAAATCGAGGCAGAATTTAATTTATAAATCTGAATCAAGGGAAACGGGCTATGCCATTGCGTTCGTCTCGGAAAAATACGCGAAATAGAGTCCGAGTTTTCGAAAATCGGAGTCCGTATGAAGAAGATATGGATGAACGAAGTTAGGCAGAAAAACCGAAAACAAGCCAGAATGCACTGGCGCACTTGTGAAGTGCGCCAGCACAAAAATACACTGGCGCACTTGGGAAGTGCGCCCGTGTCGAGCCAGAAACCTGCACAGCTTTCTGGCTTGACCCTGGCTGGCTTGGTGCAACTGTTTTGGTTCTCTGGTCTGTTCTGCTGGCCTATGACGATTTTTGATGGTTTAGATCTAAACTAGGGTTAATCCTATGGCCTAAACTAACCTAAACTTCTATAAAAGGACCCCTAAACCTAGCCTAAATCATCATTAATCAACCCTACAACTAAACTATGGCAAAATCAATCCTCTCATGGCCTCCACTCTCTTCATAAAATTCCTAAATAAATTTCTATGAGAGATTTTCCATGCATACAAGTGTTTTCAAGCTTGTATGAGCATCATTAGCTTGCATTCAAGTCAAGTTTCCATATTTACATCATAAAGCAAGGGTTTTGATCATTTTTGCTCAAGGGTTTTTCTATTAGAGCTTGCATTTTGGGTCTATTTGATTGCATAAGGGCTTTGTCATATTTTTGTGTCTTCATAAGCATTGTAAGCCCTTTTCTACTTTCATACTTAAACTCTAAAGTTAAATGAATGATGCAAGTTTGGTTGATCATTACGATATGCAAGTTTTCCATGATATGCAAGTTTACTATGTCATGTTATGCAAGTTTGAAATGTTATGATATGCAAGTTTATCATGTTATGTTATGCAAGTATGCCATGTTATGATATGCAAGTTTACCATGTTATGCTATGCAAGTTTGCCATGTTATGATATGCAAGTTTATCATGTTATGTTATGCAAGTTTGCTATGTTATGATATGCAAGTTTGTCATATGATATGCAAGTTATGTTATGCAAGTTTGGGTTGATCATTATGCTCATGTTATCATGTTATGCAAGCTTATCTTGGGTTTATGAGCTTAAAGCTTCAAGCTTTATGCTAAGGTTGCATTTTGGCAACATGTAAGTTATCATATCTCTTATGATAACTTGCATATGAGGCTAAATGCGAACTTATGGCCATTTCTACATGTCATTTATCACCATGTATCACCAATATGCTAAGTTTGGTTTTATGCATGCTTTTGAGGCCTAAAAATGTAATATGCAAGTATATGAACATATGTACATTTCATATGCCACCATGATTAAACTTGTGGCTTCAACACCTTTATGTCATGATTATGCCAAGTTCCCTCTTTCTATCCTTTATGCGCTATTGCGATATGTAAGCGATGGGATTGCGTTTGGGGTTGGTTAAACTTAAAAGACATAAAAACATAAGATTGGGAATTTACCTATTAAGTTAGGTCTACCCATTGGGAATTTACCTATTAAGTTAGGTCTACCCAAATTCTTGAAAACTTGTAATATGTTTTGGAAACATAATGGACATGACACTTAGAAAATATAAGTGTGACCAACTCGAGGTTGGGTTGAGTTTGTAGCATAAATCTACCCGGAACCAACCGGCTTAACTAGTGGCTACAAACAATAGGACCCAATGTGAGAAGTTGGTCAAGTTGTGCTTGAACCCGAGGTTAGACTAGGTTGTGGTGTAAAGCTACCCGGACCCGCCCGGCTTAACTAGTAACCACAACGAGGTCTAATGTGAGAGGTTAAGGTGCATTAAATTAATTAATGCTACATGATAAGGTTAAGTAAATTTGATTTATGACACTTAACCAATTTGACATGAATGGGTAGGTTAAGTGAAACCGGGCTTGATTTCTTAATGACACTTAACCGTAAAATACGACTAGTGGTTAGGGTTAAGTTAACCTACACTTAACCAATCTGAACTCGGTAATTTAACGGGGTTAAGTTGAACTATACTTAACCAATCCAACTCAGTAATTTGATAAGGCTGAGAACCGATTTGATACCTGGTCTGGATAAACTAACTTGATTGATAAATTAAACGAACCTGTTTTGCGGATCTGTAGGACCCACACCAAGTTAGGCAAGTTTGTAAATCTGTTATCTGATCCGTTAGTCTGAAAACTGATCGTCTGAACTTTGTATGTCTGAACTCTGTTAATAAGTTAATCTGAATCTGATAGTCTGGGGACACAAGGGGGAATACTTGTGTCATCTGTTGTTTGGGACCCATATTAGTCAGTAACCCTTTCTGGTATCAAAACTTTGACCCAACTGTAGGTAGGGTCCGGGCACGCTTACTGAACTAATTATAAGTGGTTCATTCTGATAATGGCGATGGGTGTTGATGGTGCGTTCCAACCGGGTCATGTGCGTGCATGGATCCCGGTCTGCCTCTGAGGATGTAAGACGCCATGACATCTGTAAATATGCCTGTGCCAATTGGTTGCCACTTTAGGGAGTGATACACCCTATCGTGGGGCCGACATAGGATATTTATGTATTAGGGAGCCGATCGCTTGGGTAGGATTTAGTGTACACTTAGCTCTGTCTGATTCTGTTGGTACTGTCTGTTTTGTTGGGTGGTAACACCCGTCTGTTTCTGCGTGGTACCGTTCTGTTAGGGCGGTAAAGGCCCATTATTGTTAGCATTCCGTTTCCGTACTTTATCTGTTAGGGTGGTAAAAGCCCATTTTCCCCAAACTCTATCTCTGTATGGACCATTCTGTTCTGTCCTGTTTCGATGTAAACATTGGGGTAACACCTAATCCTGTTATACTAGAATTTGTACCAAGAAGTTGGATCTTGATATAAGTCAAACACCTGATACTGGGCCAAGTTTAGGCCAAGGGAAAAATTCTTGTTTATACATGACATGTTAGAATGCTGGTACACCTGTGGTGAAAAACTTCACCTTGATTATGTGATGACTCCTTTGAACTATCTGTTAAATATTCACCATGCAAGTATGTAATTATCCTTATGTTCATCCCTGCTTCTCATGCCAGTTAACTTTATCAGTTTACATTGATTGTAGTAGGGCTTACTCAGTCTTTTTGACTGACCTGTTTTCTTTCGCCTCTTTTCTTCCGTTCCCCCCCCCCCAGGTTCTCAGGGTGGGAATATTGGAGCTTAGCTTGGACTTCTGATCACTTGCTTGTGGGATTTAGCTCATGTACGGTTTGACATGAAGCTAGCTATGGTTATCACTTATTTTGGGGATAGTACTTATGTATTTCAGTTTTTCAGTTGAAGTTGTTTTTATCTAGACTTGTGTATTTGGAAAGTTAACATTATGTTGTACCAGACTTGTTTTGAAATAGTTTGAAATCTTCCGCTGTTTTACTTATCTTATTTACTCTGTTTACATATATACATATGTTCTTGTTCTGCCTTGATATATCATTATGCATGTTTACCCGGTACAAACGCCCCTCCAAAGTCAGAGTGCTTGCAAGAGCCACCCTGGCGGAGGTGGGGTGTTACATTTGGTATCAGAGCATATGGTTTACGAGAAGGAACAAAAAGGTTTTTAAAACTTTTGGAAAACTATTTTCAAAACCAAGTACAAAGTATTTTCCAAAGAAAAGTCTAGTTTATTTTAAAGGCTATTCCCCAAAAAGCCATTAGCACAATCCTTAGTTATCTATTCTTAGTTCCCTCGTTCTGAATCTATCTTTTCCTTCGTTTCAGTATGACAGATAACTTTGTTATCCCAGAGGGAGTGCAAGTTCCTGTTTGGTATAGGAGACTTATGGAGGCTAGGGCGACCGAAGCCGGCCCCGCAAATGTTACTCCTCCTCCGGTGGTTAATGTTCCTCCTCCTCCTGTCGCTGAGGTTCCTCCTCCTCCTCCCCCTCAGCATCCTCCAGTAGAGTTCACGAAGATTTGCAAGGACTTCAAAGCAATGGGTGGCAAGGACTTTCTAGGTACCGAGACTTTTGTAGAGGCCCGGAATTGGTTGAAAGAGACCGAGGATTTATTTGCTATCTTTGGGTTAGACGATCAGAGGAAGATCTTGTTGGCGGTTTGGCTTATGAAGGATGAAGCCGCTTATTGGTGGGAAGTCACCAATGGTACTAGGCCTGTTGAGACTTGGGCCGATTTCAGGACAAGATTCGGGCTTAAGTTTCTGTCTTCTGCTGAAGAGAATTTGCAAATGGAGAGGTTTATTGCTTTGAAGTAAGGAGACATGTCTGTCAAAGAATATGTGAACAAGTTCAATCAGTTAGCTCGTTTTGGCTTGGATATGGTGAGTACTACTTAGAAGAAGGCTCTTCGTTTTGCTAGAGGATTGAATGAGCCGTTACAGGAGTTAGCTATGTCTCATGTGCCCATGGGGGCCACGTTTGAGAGTTTGGTAGATATGGACCTACTCAATGAAGAGAACAAGAGTGCAAAGAAGGAGGTCAAGGTGAATGAGCCTCAGAACAAGAAAACGGGGCCCAAAAAGGAAATGCAAAAGAAGGAGGAGAAGTCTGAAGATAAGAAGGAAAAGAAGTGCTTTACTTGTGGAAGCTCAACTCATCTAAACAAAGATTGCAGAAAGAGGAAGGGCACTTGCTTTAACTGTGGAGAGATGGGACACTTCACTAGGGACTGCCCGAAGAAGAAAGGGACTACATCGGAAGGAACGGTGAATACTCGCATGGCGAGTGAATAGATTAGGGCTAGAATAATTTGTCTGTAGGATGATTAATTTTCCTTGTCTGATTTTCAGTTTGAAACTCTTTTTCTGGTATTTTGATTCTGTAATGGAAACTCGGTACTTTAATGCTAGTCTTGCTTCTGATCTGGTAATAGTCTCAAACTCCCTGAGAGTTATAACTCATCTGTTTGTGATAAATTAGGGTTTGAGAGTATCTGTGTTGGGCATGAAAGTGACTATGACGAATACATTCTGGGTTTCTACCATGCTTAGTTTCCTAAGAATCATTTGGGGAAATCTGATCTGTACTAGTAGTCTGTAAGTATATGTACCAAGTTTTTGTTTTATCTGTACTCGCTTCCATCACTCGACTGTATCTTGTTGAGATAGGAATCCTATGGATGTAAACATGTGTTTGAGACATGTTATGTTTGATGGTTGCAAGTGGATGCAAGTGGTTGCTAGTGGTTGCTCGTGGATGCATAAACACACACTAGGCACTAGATCGGCTTGAAATACACTCTCATATTGCATATGGACGTGTGTACATTATCAATTCTTATGGTTGCAAGATGGTTAATTCAGCACATGGATGTTGCATATGGACGAATGTTTGTGCACACATATAGTATTATATGATTAGGACTATTTGCATACATAATGGATTCATTTCACTAACATACTTTGCATTGATGATCTTTGCATTAGATAAGAACATATACACACACCTTTTGCATATGTTCATACCGCATTAGAATCTTTAAGGACAATGATTGCTGGTGAATGATGATTTGAGTAGATGGATGATGGATGGTAGGATGCGTTCTTCCTAACTTGAAGATTTCGAGGACGAAATCCTTTAAGGAGGGGAGAATGTAACAACCCGTATTTCTGATAACCTGTTATATCGTAAATCGAGGCAGAATTTAATTTATAAATCTGAATCAAGGGAAACGGGCTATGCCATTACGTTCGTCTCGGAAAAATACGCGAAATAGAGTCCGAGTTTTCGAAAATCGGAGTCCGTATGAAGAAGATATGGACGAACGAAGTTAGGCAGAAAAACCGAAAACAAGCCAGAATGCACTGGCGCACTTGTGAAGTGCGCCAGCACAAAAATACACTGGCGCACTTGGGAAGTGCGCCCGTGTCGAGCCAGAAACCTGCACAGCTTTCTGGCTTGACCCTGGCTGGCTTGGTGCACCTGTTTTGGTTCTCTGGTCTGTTCTGCTGGCCTATGACGATTTTTGATGGTTTAGATCTAAACTAGGGTTAATCCTATGGCCTAAACTAACCTAAACTTCTATAAAAGGACCCCTAAACCTAGCCTAAATCATCATTAATCAACCCTACAACTAAACTATGGCAAAATCAATCCTCTCATGGCCTCCACTCTCTTCATAAAATTCCTAAATAAATTTCTATGAGAGATTTTCCATGCATACAAGTGTTTTCAAGCTTGTATGAGCATCATTAGCTTGCATTCAAGTCAAGTTTCCATATTTACATCATAAAGCAAGGGTTTTGATCATTTTTGCTCAAGGGTTTTTCTATTAGAGCTTGCATTTTGGGTCTATTTGATTGCATAAGGGCTTTGTCATATTTTTGTGTCTTCATAAGCATTGTAAGCCCTTTTCTACTTTCATACTTAAACTCTAAAGTTAAATGAATGATGCAAGTTTGGTTGATCATTATGATATGCAAGTTTGCCATGATATGCAAGTTTACTATGTCATGTTATGCAAGTTTGAAATGTTATGATATGCAAGTTTATCATGTTATGTTATGCAAGTATGCCATGTTATGATATGCAAGTTTACCATGTTATGCCATGCAAGTTTGCCATGTTATGATATGCAAGTTTATCATGTTATGTTATGCAAGTTTGCTATGTTATGATATGCAAGTTTATCAGTTTACATTGATTGTAGTAGGGCTTACTCAGTCTTTTTGACTGACCTGTTTTCTTTCGCCTCTTTTCTTCCGTCCCCCCCCCCCCCCCCCCAGGTTCTCAGGGTGGGAATATTGGAGCTTAGCTTGGACTTCTGATCGCTTGCTTGTGGGATTTAGCTCATGTACGGTTTGACATGAAGCTAGCTATGGTTATCACTTATTTTGGGGATAGTACTTATGTATTTCATTTTTTCAGTTGAAGTTGTTTTTATCTAGACTTGTGTATTTGGAAAGTTAACATTATGTTGTACCAGACTTGTTTTGAAATAGTTTGAAATCTTCCGCTGTTTTACTTATCTTATTTACTCTGTTTACATATATACATATGTTCTTGTTCTGCCTTGATATATCATTATGCATGTTTACCCGGTACAAACGCCCCTCCAAAGTCAGAGTGCTTGCAAGAGCCACCCTGGCGGAGGTGGGGTGTTACAGACACTGCCGACTTATCAGTTGCTCCTTCAAGTCAACTCAAATAAGCAAATAAGCGCTATGCTCTCCATCTCCTCTCTCCGCTTTTGTATTTCATAGTTGAATAACGCCCTATTAATTTCTAATTGGAAGCAGCTATTATTCTCTACCAGGGAAGAACTTATTGAGATGAACAATTCCATCAATTACTAGCATCCCCAGGAATTAATTAACTGGCGAAAGTTTCTTTCTCTACTGCGCAAGGGGATGAATATGTGTAGGATTCTTGCTTCTTTCCTGAGAAGAGGTTACAAAGAGAAACGGATGGATAACTCTCTTCCTGGGCTTCCCGGTATGAGGATTCAGTACTGATAATGAGGGGCTGGAGCTTGCTATTACTGGATTCGAGATTGAATTCGCAAGCACCTGGTATGAGTTGAACCTGGAGTGCCGTCTTCTTCAATATTGATAAGTGGTTATCTAGGAACGGATAAGTTCTTCCCCAGGGTCCTTACGGAATGGTTAATTAATTCCTGGGGTTCCCAGAGTGCCGTCTCCTTAAATACTGATAAGTCAAATACACCTAGTAAGGCCTTTACAACTCAAGATCGAAGCTCGATATTAGATATCCGTCCGGTTCTATGCTTCTAGGGTCGACTTTCATCATAGGTCGATCGATCATAATTCGGCCCAAATCAATTCCATAGCAAGTAAAGACATTCTCCCTTAAAGTTGGTATTTTTCCAAAGTCAAAGCCAAACCAATCGATCGGGTCACCAATCGATCGATCGAGTTGTTTCTGAAGAATCGGATCTAGTCTAGAATATCAGTTTAAGAATACCAAAATTATTTACTACAAGACGAAGTCCTACTCCCAAGGCTACAAAACCGGTCAGCTTTATCTCTCACTACTTTCTATGCGCCAAGTTCCGACCTCCACGTATGCCACGACTTCCGAGGAGAGCTATCCATCAGTAGTAGACAGGGTCCCTCCGCCTAAAACTGCTTTACGGGATCGAGTTACATGTTCTTAAGCCTGAAAAAGATATGTATCACACTGCATACAAATTCATCCCACCTTCTTGCCTATAAATACAACCGTTTTCGGAAATGGAAAGACATCTTGAATCCGCTACTGGAAATCTTTTATTCGGCATCCCAAAAATAGCATGCCATATATTCTAAGTGCAACACACAGATTTTGTGCAAATATCTCTTCTTCTTTACTTTCTTCCATTGAAAAACAACTGTAACATGTAATTGACAGTAAAAATGAAAATTATAAAGTGGATGTAGGCTTGGTTTAAGCCGAACCACTATAAAAATATTGTGTCTTCTGTGCTCATTTACCTTTTTCTCGATTTAGTGAATATTATCGTGTTTGGTTAACACACGTTGGGGGTTGATCGTCACTAGACCAACTTTTGATGTCAACACTGTGGCGCACTAGATAGGCACCTCCTCCAGCCTATAAATAGATTTCCCAAAACGAGATAGAATTCACTTTTTAATCTGCTCGCATTACTTCTTCTGCAAAGTAACCCTTTGATCTAGTTTCTATAATCTACTTCAGTTCGTCAGAGCTCCATTTGCTGGCACTACGCTACGGGGCTGGTCCATTTTATGGTAGGAAACAAATTACTATTATGCCAATTAGTGCATATGAAGGCAATATTGTTTCAAGGAAACAAAATCATTTCTGGACTCAGACATTACTGAAATATTCTTCTCCTGTCTATTGGAGACGGTTCTGTACCGCTCCAATCTAGTGCACAATCAGTCACGCTTTCTGTCGTTGCTATAAACACAGTTTGACATGATAATAGTTGCATGATTGAATACCATTAATTGTTGTTATCGTCTATTTGTAATACAATTGTGTATTGACAAGAGATTTAACAATCTTGAAACAATATTGTCTTGTTGCAGATGACAACAAAGTCGCAAAGCAACAACAGTGATTTTACACCGATTTGGACAGTGATAAAAGCTCTGCTAGCATCTATACTTCCAATAATGGCTCTATCCCATGGAGAAAGGCTAGAGAAGTTTATCGGAATTAATTTCAAGCGTTGGCAACAGAAAATGTTGTATTATTTAGCAACATTGTGCCTCACCAAGTTTTTGACTGATGATGCTCTTGTGGTAGCCGAACTCAAACCTAATGCTACCAATGTAGAGGCTTTTACCATCTAGAAAAACTCAGATTTCATGTGTAAAAACTATATTCTGAATGGTTTAGATGATAACCTTTACAATGTCTATTGTACTATTGCAACGTCCAAACAACCCTGGTTGGCTCTGGAAAAGGACAAAACTGAAGATGCAGGCATGGAGAAATTCATTACTGGAAAATTTCTTGACTTCAAAATGGTTGACTCAAAAACAGTGATCAGTCAAACTCAAGAACTGCAACTTATCATCTGCCAACTAGAAGATGAAAAGATGAATCTTAGTGTGACTTTTCAAGTTCCCGCAACTATTGAGTAATTGCCTACTTCTTGGAAGGACTTCAAGAATTACCTTTAGCACAAGTGTAAGGAAATGACAATGTAAGAGCTCATAATTTGGTTGCACATTGAGGAAGATAATAGAAATTCTAAGAAAAAGATTTCTCAGAATATTATTGCCAAAGCAAATGTAGTTGAGTCAGACAAGACTAACGAAAGAGAAAAGGAGAATGCTCCTAAGAAGTCAAAGAAATTTCTGGGTTCTTGCCACAACTGTGGAAAGAAGGGGCACAAAGCAGCCGAATGTCGCGCACCTAAAAAGAAGAAGTCAGAAGTAAATACAGCTGATGTTATGAAAGGCATTTCTAATCTTGATTTATGTGCAGTATTATCAGAATGCAACCTTGTTGGTAGCTTGAAGGAATGGTTTGTAGACACCGGAGCCACTCGACACATATGTGCTAATAAGTTGATGTTTATAACCTATAAAACTGCAACCGATGATGAACAATTTTTTTATGGGTAATTCATCTACTTCAAAGGTCAAAGGAATAGGAAAAGTTGTGTTAAAACCGACTTCTGGAGAGGAACTAACTTTAAATGATGTTCTCCATGTTCTAGAAATTCGCAAGAACCTGATTTCAGGATTGTTACTGAGCAAGCATGGTTTCAAATTGTCCTTTGAAGCTGATTAATTTGTATTATCCAAGAATGGGGTGTATGTTGGAAGAGGATATGTGTGTGATGGTTTGTTTAAAGAAAATGTAACCACTATTGCACCACGTACTGATATAAACAAAAGTGAATCTTCTGCTTATATTGTTGACTCTTCTAACTTATGGCATTCTAGATTAGGGCATGTAAACTTTGATACATTGCGAAAATTGATTGATCTAGAATTTATACCAAAATGAAATATAGATTCAACTATAAATGTCCAGTTAGTGCAGAAGCAAAATTGACAAGAACCACGTTTCATCATGTTGAACGAGAGTCCGAACCTCTAGACTTAATACATACTGATATATGCGATATGAAAATGTGTCAAACTAGAGGGGGGAAAAGGTACTTTATTACATTCATTGATGATTGTACCAGATAATGTCATGTATATCTCCTTAGAAGCAAGGACGAAGCATTCAAAATGTTTAAATAGTATAAGGTAAAAAGTTGAGAATCAACTCAACAAGAAAAAAAATCTTTAAGAAGTGATAGCGGAGGAGAATACGAGTCTCCGTTTGAGGAATTATGTGTTGTGCATGGAATTATAGATCAAACTACAGCCCTGTATTCACCTCAATCCAACGGTATAGCTGAACGGAAAAATACAACTCTTAAAGAAATGACGAATGCCTTACTAATAGTGTCGCATATCTATTTTCGATACACAAATCTGAAATTGATGATTGTAACATACTGCCTTTCGTCTGCTTCAAGCCGGTAATAAAACCAACTCGAACCATTCGAATCGACATATTGTTATTAACTTTTGAGGTAAATAGAATAAATCACAAAATCACAGATCACAGATACAGAGCAAAAAAAATATCTCGTAGCAAAAAATACATAATACATTTGTAGTTCATGAAGCTACTAAATAAGATTTACAATAGAGTTTACATAGATAATACAACGGAAGTCTAATACAATAAATTCTAATACATGAATAAATAATAACTGTATGAAACAGAGATGATAAGGATAGCTAAAACTAGATCAACCGATTTATAAATACAGGTGAGCATAACCCAATATAAGCTCCAAACTCCAAGAGTGAACCACGAAAGCTGTAATAATCGATCTGACCCAATCAATAATGCAAAAACAAAGCAACTCGGATCAGGACTAACATTCTCATGGAAGTAAATCAACTCAAATGAAATGTTCAATGAAATGCATCAGTAACTTAAAGGATGTTTGGGATCACCATCCTCTAAGGATCTATTAAACTAATATCATATAATACAATACGCGATTATAGTAATGTCTATAGTTAAATATAAAATATTAAAATAGTGTAAGCGGGATTACATTTTTACCCTTACACCGTTTATAATACTGCAGTCTATACAGATACCATAAAGTCTACAGTAACGTCGTGGCTATCAGAGGGCACTCCATAGGTACGATACAAGTCAAAGTTATAGGGGATCGTTAAGGATAAATATGACAAGGCATCAAGGCAGTACCCATCAATAGGATTCTACCGGATTGCGGACCCATGCCGGTGGTAACGCATAGCCGCGACTACCGCCCACCCGAGACAATACTCCCAAAATCAAAGGCGCCAATCAATCACAAAGCACTATATATGGTATCGAAGATGCTTGTCTGCTAAGAGGAGCTAGCTCACATTAACCTGGGTTTGGCTCCTCTTTTAGTCATTTTAATAATGACCCAAAGGTCAAGGCTATCCATCATTGTTCTCTTTCTTCAAATCCAGTAATCGCCTCCAAATCCATCCTACTACATTTTGGAACTCCACCGCATACACAGTTGTTAAAGTGGTTTTCGGTATTGGTAGAGAGTATGACAATATCCGATCCCGGTCTCTTTAACAACCAACCGTTTACATTTTTCACACCGTGATCATTATTTTATAAATCACTTTATAAAATCGTTTATATGAAATCTAAGGTTCAAAATTGAAATCAAAATTAAATATTTAACTTTGATTTTATTTAACGTGACTTATTCTCGTCAAAACTCAAGTTATAACAACTTATTCAAGTCGATCCATTAAGTCTAATATATAAGTTTGAGTTCAATACAAATAAAATTCCAATCAAAATCTTTAATTCAATTCAATTAAACCATATCGTATTTCATAAGTCAAGTTGTATAATCCAAACTCATTACTTAAAGAATTCAAATCCAAGCCTTATATTCAATTCATTTTATACAAAAAAAACATCCTTATAAATCGATTTAAGAAATTTCTTTAATCCAAACAAAACAGTTTATGAAATCAATTCCATATATATAATTATATATATTTCAAATTCGTATTCAATCAATTTATAAATGAATTCATTTAATATCAAATATAAATTCAAATAAAATCAATTTACATAATTAACGTTCATTTCTTAAGTTCGAATTAAATTCAAATTCAAATTCTCATCTTATATGAGTTCACTTGTTAAACCAATATCCTTATATAAATTCAAATCTTTAAACCTCAAATTTAAATCACGAAATCTTAACTTATCCAACTCTTGGTTTATTATTAAAGTTTAGAATATATATATATATATATAAATGAAATTTAACTTTTAAATATATATATATAAGTTTATAAAATTCTAAAATTAATTAGAATATAAATTATAAACATATATAGGATAAAATAATATAGAAATAGGTTTAAAAGAATTATTTACAATAATATAAAAAGTTTAAATTACTTATATAATTAAATTATATAGTTTAAAATAAATAAATTATGAGTAAAATCTTAAATAAATGTTTAAAATCTATATTTACTTATAAAAATAAATTTAATACATATAATTCCAAATTTACAAAATCTAAGTTTAAAATAAATAAATATATAAAATCCTAAGTTAAATTCAAATTCCAAATCATTTTATTTCAAAACATGACCAACGGTGTTCGTATATAGTTTTTTACCCTATTGTCAAGTGATACGAATATTTATCATTTCAACCCGCAATTTATAAAATTTCTACGGGTCTATCATTTTAACTCGCAATCCCATATTCAGTAAAAATCGTTTAGGTCTATCATTTCAACCCATAAATATTTTTCCTATTCTAACGTTCGCTTGGGTATCATTTCAACCCTTAGTGATTTTTCCTAAATTAGGGAAATCAACAACATATCAAAGCATCATGTAAAATCAATCACATCATAATTTATATATAATTAGTGCATCTACGTGTCATATAAATATCATGTCATATAATTAGGCTAGCAAGGGTTGCAACTTTTGGGGTGAACTCGCGGGTTGGCATGGATTTTAATGGATG
Organism: Allium sativum; assembly: GCA_030737875.1. NCBI lineage: Eukaryota > Viridiplantae > Streptophyta > Magnoliopsida > Asparagales > Amaryllidaceae > Allium > Allium sativum. The sequence goes on from CM060920.1 coordinate 969,930,398, forward strand.
CAACTGGTTGGCAAGAGAAATGCTCTGGTCTTCGGATGGGCTTCAGGTCGAAGCAAGTGAAGAAAATGGCGGGGAGACTCTTCCATTTTTATTTTTATTTTTTCTTCTTCTTTGAATTGCATACAAAGGTGGAGAATAGGAAAGGAGGAGAAGAAAGGAATGGAGCTGCAGCTTTTTATCGTGTGTAATGAGCAGCTTTTGGGGAAGAAACAAATGGCCCTTACGTTATCTCTTTTCCTTTTTATATAATATATACACAAAATGTTTGAACCCTTCCTACGGAAAACAAGTTTGAATGGGTTGCTTCAAACGAGGAACGTGGGAGATAAAAGCACTCAGTTATTCACACGATTCTAGAAAATTGGAAATACAAATTTGAATTTTAAAACTAGAACCATAGAAAAAAAGTAAGGAACGTGGTGAGAATTTAATGAAGTTTCAACTAAAAAAATAGACGAACTGCATGAAGGTTTCCAAGGAAACAAATGAACGTATGGAAATAGAACCATAATGCTTTAAAATCTAGGAATGCATAACGCATTGTTTTGAAATTATGTGTCCTTCGGAAATAAAGAAAATAAAATAAAACATTTTTTTAATATTAAATGGTACTGCACGCTTTGGAGCATGCAATGTTCCATAGTTTTGGAAAAGGCATACTCAAAATGAATGTGATTCAAAGTTTGAAACATAACACAAGAGCATGCATGCTTGTTATATTTACTAGTAAACATTCCATTTACTACGTTTTTAAAAAAACAAAAAAATAATTAGGTGGTTTGGTAAAATAAAAGGATAGCTTTTGTAGACCCACAACGACTAGAAAGGTATGTAAGATCAGAAAAGGGACTCATCGAACTCAGATGGCTCTGTGACAAAAATGAACTGTGCAAGCAATTTCATAATTTCAGCGCGAATCGAGCACCGAAACCGACAAATGGATATATTGTGGAAATCAGCTCGACGAGACGGGTGAAACGGTATACACTGTGCATTGTCTGGATTCTCCATTCAAAAACGCGTTACAGACCCCTTAAATGTAAAATACGGATAGGAAAACGGTGGTCAAAACGTCCGATTTTGACGAAATAAATTTCGCTGCTATATTTGTGATAACGGATAGAATATTTTTCATGTCTATCCAAACTAGCTTCAGAGAAATTTTGAAATCGCTAAAATTTGGACTATTATGCGTTGCTTTGCACTGAAAAATGCACACCGATAAACATTAAAATTTTCCGATGAAATTTTCACAGTTGCTACATTTCGCTGTACGTAATTCAAACTCCAATTTTCCATTATGAAAAATTATAGAATATTTTCAAAATAAAATTTTCGATTTAAATTGGAATTTAAATCGTATAAATATAATAGGTTGTTACAATGATATTCATGAAAATACCATTGCTGAGTCGAGAAATTCTAGATTTTTTGGAACATATATTTCCCTTGAAACAGGGTAGTGAAAATCATACACCTAAGAGACCAAGGGAAGATGAAGTGTAATGATCCGGAAATCCGAGCCAATTTAAAAATTTTATTTTGGCAATTTTAGTGCATTTTGATTATTTAAAATGAATTATTTTAAATAATAATGACGAAAAAATTTATTTTGAATAGAATTCGAATGTATATATTTATTTGAATCGTCGTTAGAATATAAATAATTATTTATAATTATAAAAGGAATTGAAAATGGCGCGGTAGTTCGATAATTCGATTTTAAAATTCAAATGAATGTACCAGGTGCAAAATAAATCGGATTTTAACGAAACCAAAAATATTTGAATCTAATTGAGAATATCTTTCAAACGAATCCGAAAAATCAAAATTTCACAGTGGGGATAAAAAGTTATGTCCAATTGAAATTTCAGAATAGTCGCTATAAAATTCTGGCCCTTAAAAATGGAAATTTTGCAAACGACCTCGGTTTTCGATGAAACCACTTTTGTTGGATCCGTGATGTCAAATTATTGCTAAGTTTCAAATTTCATAATTTTTCGAATCAATATGTGAGCGTGGCAAAGGAAAACGTGTTTTGACAGTTTTGTTGATTTTAATCGACTGGAAAATGACCATTTTTCAAACGGTGTTGGAATTTGACGAAATCAGTTTTGTTAGGACCGTGTCGTCAATACGAAGATAGAAAATATTTTTCAGGAATTTTTCTAGTTAGTATGTAGCCCCGGTAAATTGAAATGTGCATTCAAATTCAATATATAGAGTTATATGTTGATTTTGACGGAAACTGTCCGAAACGGTCAAATTGGCTTACGAAACATATCCCATTGTGTTCGGAATGGGGGTATTAGCTAGAGGCGACAGTCGTTGGGTTTCGTTTGGAATTCAAAGGTAAAGTCAACTTATTGGAGATTTAAATAATATAATTTTCACTAACCCCCCCCCCCCACCCAAATCCTTTTCCTCCCCGTCGAGTTTCATTCGAACAGAAATAAAATAAATAAATAAATAAAAGAGGAAGAAGGGGATGGTGGCGATTCCCTCGTCGCCCAATACCCACCCGCCACCGCCCAAGGTGGCGCAGTCGACCGCGCCTCCCCCTCTCGCGCCAGAGCGCGCACCACTACTTCTCCCTCCTCCTCCGAACCCAAACAACCCCCCCTCCCGCCTGATGACCAACGCGAGCCCCTTCCCCTCGACTGACGCGACACCCCCTCCGGCCTCCAGAGCTCCGGCGATCCAGGAATTGATTTGGGTGAGTTTTAATTTTATTTTATTTTGTTTTGTTTTAGTTTATTTTAAACATTTAGTTTAGGTTAATCGAATTAAAAACTGATTTTTCTTCGGTTGAAAGAAATGATTTTTCTTTGAATATGAACGTGATTTTTCTGATATTGATGACTTGTTTTGTTTTGTTTAAACATTTATTTTATTTTGTTTTGTTTTAGCTTATTTTAAATATTTAGTTTAGGATGGAGACGGTGTTTAGTAGCACCCGACACCCGTCGTCCACAGACCATGGATGACTTGTTTGATTGATTGCTGTGTTGTGAAATTTGATTGTGTGATGTGAAATGAAATAAAATATTTTATAGTGGAAAATATTTTATAGCTAAAAATATAATTTTTAACGTGTATATAAAATAAATAGTAATAAACAAATCAGAGATTTGTTTATATACACTGATTTGACTGATATTGATTGGGACGATAAATTTTACACATCGCCCAACTGCACAAATAAAAATATGTGTTTGTTGATTTGAAACCCCACACGGGTATTGGGATGATATTTGGCGTACACAAATCCCAATTATTTAGTTGTATGTAAATCGATGGATTGACAGACTGTGTAAGTGTTAATTATTTATATTTAATACTTATGCAGTTGTGTGGTGTACTCTGGATGATGGTTGATTATTTATCGTTGCTATTACATACATGTGTTGTAGAAAATCCATATAATTAACATTATATGGTAATTGATTGGGCCTCATTCCAATTTAGAAAATAAATTCATGTGTTGAATTGAAAATATATATTCATGTGTTGAATAGAAAATAAAATTCATGTATTGAATAGAACAAATATTCAGGTGTTGAATAAAAGCCATATTGATTAGATGGACGCCATTTTGATGTGAACGATATTTATATCGATTTTATTCATTTTATAATGAATACCGAAAGTGATTTCAAAATATGATATTTTGAAATGAACTGAAATTCGAATTAAATTGAAAAGAATTGAAATTCGAATTAGATTGAAATAGAATTGAAATCGTTTTGAATTGAATTTAAAACGTATTGAGATTGAACTGAAACTGATTTGAATTGAAACCGATTTGAAATGAATTTAAAACGAATTTATATTGGAATATTCAATTTTGATTTGAAATTGAATATAAAGTTGAAATTGTTTTGAAAATGAATTTAAAACGATTTATAAAATACGTTTTGAAAGGAAATCGACGAAATATATATAACATATTTATATTATATATATAATGGCCTGAATAGAACGCGCCGCGCCACGCCGCGGCAGTTCGCGAATTTCGGCTATTGACTTCAAATGGATGTTACGGGAGATCCGACCGCCGGATTCTCCTGAACTGGAACCGTTGGGTTCTTATCGAAAAGAGCTTTCTAATGAATATTAGAGATTTGAAATCTAATGGTTGGATTTGTAATTATGTCCAAATCAAATTTGGAAAAGGTCGTTGTAAGTGCAGTTCGATGGCCGTTGATGGAAATCAACTGTCCGGGCCTTGATAAAATTATTAAAAATGGTAATAATTTGTGTAAAATCATAAGAAATGATTTGGGAAGAATGGGGATGAAAAACTCTATATTTGAAAAGATAAAAATAGGTTTTTGTCGAAATGAACTAGTTTTGAACTAGAATTAAAATCCATTTATTTTTATATAAATAAATTGGATTTGAAATGGTTTTAAAAGTAACCAGAATTTCCAATAATTGAATTGGAATGGATTTGAATCGAAATTGTGTTTAGAATATTTCGATGTTGGATTTCGTGATTATACAGATAGCGTTATGGAAATTTGAAAGATATATAGATATCATTATTTCCAATACGATATTTGTTGGTCGTAGAATTTGATATTGAATATAAGATGATATATTTTCTATTCAGAGCCTTGCATTTAATATCAAATGTGATTTGGGTTTGTCGTGAATGGTGTCTTCATTAACACTGTTCTTAAGCCCAGTTGAGAAAAAGATTAAATCTTTTTATTTAGATTTAATGAAGTGTACCAATTAAATAATATTTAATTGGAATTGAATTGGTATTGATTTTTGGGTTTATCGTGAACCGTGTTTTAAATGACACTGATTCTTTAACCCAGTCAAAGATTAAAACTAAGTGGAGTTTTAATGAATCTTTAATTAGATTGAAAAGATCGAGAATGGAGTATCACCAGTTTTGCTCCAGGAGATAGTTAAATCTTTAATTAGATTTTAACGTGAAATGGTAAGTGAATTTACCGATAACACCGTGGTGTTAGATATGAAGTATGACCAGTTTTACTTCATGGGATAAATAGGTTGGGATAGGATAATAAAATAAATGATTACTTCGGTGTGGTTAGCTAATCCCGACTAGTTTTAATTGATATTCAAAAGAAGATTAAAGAATAAATTTAAAGAATTTATCTTTGATAAAATTAATGGGAACCTTTCCCTAAGAATGTGAAATTTAGAAACTAACTGTAGGTTAATTAAAAAGAAAGGTTTCCTCGGTATTGATCTGATGTTGGTTTCGGCCTTCGGGGTTAATATTTAGGGAATTGTTCCCTTACTAATTTACGGTTAGTGACTGATGAATTGGAATGAAGCGTATGTTGTGTTTGTTTAACACTTGTTTATTATATACGCGAGTTAATCAGAAAGACAGGGTTTATCCCATTCTGAATAACTGATTTGACGATGAGTCGAAGACGAAGACGGTGGTTGAAGACCGGAGGTCTTCACGTCTTTTAGGTGATTACTGATGATCTTGATTGGGATGTACACCCAAGAGGAGGGGATCAGTTGGTGATCGTCTAGACGTACTTAGAGATCGATGGATATGCGAGGTACAAGGTGCCTCCGGGTTTTTTCAGACCCAGAACGAACTTGTAAATGGACTATGTGTATGGCATTGGATTTTTGTTTGTGTGATTGATTTCTATTAAATATACATCTGTTTGGCAGCGGAGAATTTATTCTCTTGCTTAACGCCCTTCTCTGAGACGTACGAGCTCAGGGGTTATATATTGATGGATATCAATCGCATGGAGTGAATTGCTTGTGTGGCATGCCTAAGTGGCAAAATATCAAGGCTTTTATTGAAAAGCAGAGTCTTGTGGTTGATGATCAAAGCACCGCCTATGTGGCATAGCTTTGTGTAGCATTGATTCGCGAGCCTCACACCCCGGTTGTGAACCAGAAACAGGAGAAGGATCCAGGGAGGGCACGTGTTTCTTTCTAGTTAGTGGTGGTGTCAGTGCTTAAACTGGCTGACATTTATATACTTTTCACCTGTGTGGTTGTTGCTGTTGTAAGGCGCTTCGGATATATCGGTGACTATGTGAAGCCGATGGAGTCATTCATTGGCTCATTTACGCCCCAAAGGGTGGGGAAACGCAGTGTTCAGGCATTTTAATCCACATCGGTGGACCGGCCCTGTGGCTCTTAGTTGCAGTTGCGGCTGTAGCCTGAGGCTCGGGCTAGAGAGTCTCAAATTCAATAGAGGACTATCTTTTGCCTCGGTTCACAGATGGAAATCCAACTTCCAATACGTGACTTTGCGTTTTTGATTGTAGACCCTAGTATGGCGACATAGTGGTATGGGGCACTTATGCCGTCTATGATTGATACTTATGATTTGAAGTTGTTTTATACACTATGCACTTATAATAGTATCAAATGATTTATTTTAAACGTATCAAGCATTCTTGTCTATTATAAGGTAAAAACCCTATCCTCCGGCTTGTGTTGCGTTGTGTGATGGGACCTGGGTCTTATAATAGCTTCATTGTTCTTTATTTAGCATTGCGCTGTTGTTTTATGCACTGGTGTTCTTGGGAGGAAACCCGTTCCGTGTTATACGGCGTGGTCCCTTGATTTACCCAACTTTAAAGATTAATAACTGTTTTAGTTCTCACACCAGTCCCATGACTAACCTGGAGTTTATTGTTTTAACCTAAACTCTGGGTGCCCTTATTTTGACTCGGGCAGCTAGTAGTTTTGGTTTTGCAGATTTATATTCACAGGATCCTGATTTATAGCTGGAACGATACTCGGAAAGCTCTGTATCCGTGTATTACTTCTAGTTGTGTATTGTATTATTTTTCCGATGCAGTAATGTATTTAAATCTCTGATATTTTTCTGTGTAATATTGATTCATACTCTGTATATTCTTGTATTCTGATGGAATTGTTGTAATATACAATGAAATGTTCTTCTGTCTGCGTTCTGATGTGGCTTGTTCTCAATTCTATCCGCGCTTTCCTTACCGGGGAAGTTCGGGTCGTTTCATGAAGTTCCTTATTCTCTTGAGGATGCTGAACAAAATAACACTCAGCAAAGTAGTATTGAGCATAAAGTGGAGGAACCAATAAAAAGTAAAAGGTCAAGGACTTTAAAAACCTTTGGACCAGACTTGTATACCTTTATGTTAGAAGATGATCCATTGACATAAAAATAAGCTATGTCTTCTAGCGATGCCCCTTATTGGAAAGAGGAAATTAACAACGAGATTGAATCTATTATGTCCAATCATACGTGGGAATTAGTTGATTTACCTCAGGATGTAAGACCTTAGGTAATAAATGGATATTTAAAAAGAAACTGAAACCTGATGGTTCAATAGACAAGTACAAAGCTCATCTGCTAGTCCAAGGATTTAGACAAACGTAAGACCTAGACTATTTTGATACATATTCACCTGTAACGAGGATAATGTCAATTAGAATTCTTATTGAAATTGCATCCATACATGACTTAAAAATACATCAAATGGATGTTAAAACTGCATTCTTGAATGGTGAAATAGAGGAAGAAATCTATATGAAATAATGTAACAACCCGATCGGAATGGGCCTAAATTTCGACCTAGAAAAGGCCCATCAAAACTTAGAGCCATCCTAATGGGGTTGTTGGTTCCTGTAAGGATTACATTTGCACAGATAATAATAACATATAATTTGAATGGAAATCTCTCACAGTGGAAAGAGAAAATATAATACTGAAAATAAGATGTATTTTAAAATCTCAAAAATACAACAATCACAGTTACATCTGTTCAATGGGTACATCAACTAGTTTATTCTCATAAGATTCCAAAAGAAGTAAAGCAATAACTGCTAATAATAACTTAACAACTTTCATCTTCTTCATCGGCTTCAATCGTGACTTCATCCATGGCTTTTACCCTATCTACTAACCTATTAGATATGTTAAGCAAAAGGGTTAGAACATAAAGTTCTGTGCGACCGAAATATGGTGTTACTTAATGTCCATGCCCTATATTTTTAGCAAGTTACGTATGTCTACACAGCACACAACACACACCAATTATCTAACCAATGGGGTGGATGTACAAGTCAATCGCCCATTAGCGTTTTTAGGGTAAAGACACAGTGAGGTGACATTCTCGGTCTTATGACCCTATTAAAGGTAAATCCTTATGATCTCTTATAACCCTGAGGCGAACCCCTATCCCTTTCAGACCCCGTCCTAATACGTTAATGTTCTTAAGTCTATTCTCTCATTTGTAATATGAGAAGTAGTATTACGAATGTTACTACTTAACTAATATTATCCGGTAGGACACCTATGTCAGTTAAGACTTCCCTTAGACAGCTAGTTAGCATGCATTGGACACATATCTTTTATATACCAAGTATGCCCTAGTTGACCCCTTACAAGCTTCTAGAGGAAGTGGACATTCTCATGAACTATCCTACTCCATTACTGTTTTATGCCTAACCACTTTTAGAGAAGGAGGACCCAAAGACCTACTTCAAATCTAATAAAGGCGAGTCCCATGACTTTGGTTCCTCTCCAAGGAATACACCTTTGGAGGGATCCTAGTCATAACCACTTAAGACCCAAACTATATAAAACGTGAATCATCACTTAAGACCTTCTCAAGGCGTAGTAAACATGCCTATTTTACCACATAATAGACTTATATATATACACATACACTAGATCTCTCACATTAAGTCGTACACCTGTAGATGATGAACATGCCGGTCAATTCCTGGCAGACTTCTACTACTTGTTGGTTTAACCTCGTGTCTAGTGTTCTAAGTTTTTGAATGGCCAATGACACTTAGACATCTCACATTAGTTAGGCCTACTTGTGATTGCCGGATTTACTGGTCAGTTCCGGGCAGGCTTCTACCACAAATGTCAACTAACGTCATGTCTATGTGTCACTATTTATATATATTTAAAGCCATTCTACATATGCACACACAAGCAAACAAATATATTTATTATGGGGGACATTTCATATTCAAATTCTAGCCTAATAGCATTTATTATGTTAATACTGTTGGAGTTTATGCCCTAGAGGCAATCCATTTGATGTGATTAATAACGTTGGTTTTATTTGGAATAAAATATTCTATTATGTTATATTTACTGCATAATATAAATAATAATATAATAGAAGTCCTTAGAATAATAATACGGAATTATATAGTTCGAGTAAGACTGAACTTGAGATTATATAATTATTAAGTATTATAATTCTTAAATGTCCCTAGTCGAGTTTCATTGTTTATATAGGACAACAATAAAGCGTTGAGACTAGTATATTGATTGACTGATGATCACATCTCATTGATCATTAATATACGTGATATTAAAGTCAAAATATAAATACGTATTAGAGAATATCGTATTGGGCTGACCCACCGTGAGATAACTACATAGAATATAATCAACAGTATCATAAGTTGTTCTCATAGTGACAGTGATGTAATGGTCCTTAGACCTGAAATCATTATAATTTTATTCGAGGATATTTGTGTTTTGATATCATCTAAAGTTATTTCGTAACAGAGTAATGATAACGGTGATTATTGGATATATCTCAAATCGAATGAAAATTATGAATGATATAGATGGAATTTAACCCTACGATATATTCGTAGTGATATCCATGGGCCTCTTGATTGAGTGAGATTGTGAAATGCATGGCCGTGCTCAAATATTGATTTGTTTCAAACAGTCTGCTCATTAATCAAGAAAACAGATTAAATTATAAAGAGGATGATACGATCCATGCCTCCAGTTTAATCTTGGATATAACGGTTAAAAGGATTAAATTATATTGATACACTATTCACAAAGGTCATATCGAATTATTGATATTGTTGTAGCTTGGGTAGCAGTGATGTGTTACTAGACGCCGCTCATTGTTTACTGTCTAAATGTTTAAACTGTTGCCAACGCTACAACAACCTATAGGGTCACACGTATGGGTGTTGCAAATGGAGAGAATATTTAAATTAAAATGAAATCAAATTAGTTTTGACAAATTCCTTTTGAACGAGTAAAAGGGTGAGTAAGTATCTCATAGGGTTTACTTTATAAAAGGAATGAGAAAGCCGCACTTTTATTCATTCATTCACTTTATTCAGAAAACCTAATTAAGATCTTAAAACCCTAGATCTCGTTTAAGCAAATCGGCTAGTACCGAACCTTCATCCTCGGATTCGATTGTCAATCTCGAGAGCATCACCCGTGGATCTCCTATAGAGGTGTTCGATTTCAAGCACTCGATTCAAAGAAGATATGGAATTTGATTCACCATTTTTCAACCTAAAACCTTTTCAATTTGATTCGGAAATCGTAAGAAAGGTACGAACTTTAATCTCTGATATGGTTTCGATTGTAAATTAGGTTTAAATTTGTTAACTTCCGCTGCCAATCGATCCACTTTTACTTTCAATGGTATCAGAGCAAGGTTTTACAAAGTTAATCGATTGACTTATAATTGAAATTGCTTCGTGTGTGAATTGTTTAATTTTGTATCTGAGTTGACTTTCACAAACAGCTTCACGGTATTGACTGTTAATTGTTGTATGTGATAGATTACTGGATAATCGAAGCTATAATATCACGAATTCGAGATCTCTTGATATATATATTTGATTATTTTACAGTAAGTTTAAAACTGTATTTGATACAAGCTTTAAAATGCTTTACTGTTAATGAAGTCTTGTATTTGATATAAAACTTTGTAGTCGGTTTATAACAGGTTAAGTCTGGATTTTAACTGAAATTTTAATTACAATTATCCTGTTTAATTACTATGGAATTCCAACAAATGAAATCAAAATCAGTTTTGATTTATTATTTGCTGGTTTTACATATTAAGATATGTATATCTATGAATCTTATAGAGATACTGTCAAACAATAAGTTTAATAATTGAAAATCGATTATGACATATATATGACTTAGTTATTGAAAGTCAATATTAAGTAGCCTGTTACACTCTGGAATAACAAGGAATCATCTGCTAAATCTGGGTGATTAATTATGTTTGAATTTTCTAAACTTGTGACTTGGTTTAGTCAGGATTTTATTTTGCAACAATTGTTGTTGAAAATACGATCAAAACCATATCCCCAGTTCTATTTGAATTCTGGATAAAACAAAATTTTCCCTATCAAATAGAAATTTGGGATTACATGTGGATGTTGGTTAAATTTGTTCACTTTAAACATATCCAAATTATATTTGAATCCTGTTTTGGAAACAGAGTCAATACATGATTCATTTACTTTTTCTAAAGTTTATGTTGATAAACTAAACATCTTAAAGCTAGCCACATTCTGTAAGAATTTTAATGCTAGATTAATATAGTAGTCTTATCAGATGTCAGAAATCATGTTAGATATCCACAAGTATGATCTTTGTATCAAATCGATTATGATCAATTCTCATTTTGATGATTTGATATAAAACAGTTTATATCATAACTTATTACATAATCCTTTTTCAGACCTGCCTATGTTATACAAGTTTAAGATCCTTTCATTTTGTTTAAGGTTTGATATTGGGCCATTTTAGTAATACTGTTAAATGTTATCAGTTACGCTGAATCAATTCTGTTATACAAGTTACTGTGCAAACCTCTGTATATATATGTGATATATACTGAATGGTTATATATGAAATTATTTAGATATGTGTATATAATGATATATCATCTTATTACAAACTTACTGACATTCACTGTATTCTGAATACTAATGTAAATGTCAGATAGGATATGATCAAAAGTTGTATCTGTGGGTATATTAAATTCTATATTTGATATATTTTTTTTTATATAAATTCCTTGGTCGATTTTGTAATAGTTGAGTATTACAAATAATATCCGTATTCCTTTTTAATCCATGAAAATGGCTTAAATTGTAAGTTGTATAAATGCATTCATGTATGATTGGGTCTTTGTGTTGGTTAACTTGAACAATTTTGTTGTTCAAGTAATTGAATCCAATTTGATGGAGGAATATGTTTGAAATTATTGCATAAATTCTATCATTCACTTTTACATTATAACGATAATGTACATGAAAGCCTCAAATCATAATATATATAAAATATGATTTGGTAATGATGCAAGACCTATATATATATATATATATATGTGTGTGTGTGTGTGTGTGTGTGTGTGTGTGTAAACAGTATATATACTATGGACATACGTATATTTGATATACATACAAATATTAAAACCAATTGTGAATTTTAATATGATAATAAATTAAAGGGTTACTTTATTATACATACATACATATATATATATATATATGTTTGCAGCATTTACATTGTTATGAAGATATTATCTAAATGCTCTCATAGTTTACACATAATGTAATATGTACTTATAACACAAGCATTGATTTGATGATGTTTAGATGATGATCACATGTCAAAATACATTATTAGCTGTGTTATTTTCAAAGTCATGATTTATTGAATTGTTGTAATACATATTGGCGTATATTAAAATTGCAAGTTTGACTTACAATTACTATGTTTTGACATTTACTAATGGACCTATAATAGTTAGGAAATTTGCACATATATATATTTGTGTCAAATTTGGGAATACCAGATTGTGTTGCACTTTCTAGTTGTGTTCTGATAATGTATGTTAATATATATATGTGTGTGTATGTGTACATGTGTGCACGCGTGCTAATTGTAGGCATAAACGTACATTATATGAAAAGAGTTTCATAACATGAGGACAGTTGATCTGCTGCTATATAAACCCGTCCTGTATATATGTAAATCTGTTATAATCTTGTTTAGATCATGATGATTATATGCACAATTTTGAGCACTTATTTCTAGCTTATTGATAATAGTGACATTAGTTATATATATTCATATACGTTCATTTGATTATTAAATCTGTTTTATGTATTGTCTGATTAATAGAAATGAGTTGCAGATGATGTATGTATTTGTTACATTTCATTTCAAAGTATTTGAATCTGAAAGAGATCCATAGGGTATTTGTAAGAACCCGTAACTTCCCCGTAAAGGAAAGAGCGGATACTTTGAGAACAACACACAAATGAACGCAGACGGAAGAACATTTCATTGCTATTACAACAATTCCATCAGATACAAGAATATAAAGAGTATAATTGGATAAATTACATTCGATAAATATCAGAGATTACAATAAATTACATAGCAGCGGAAAAATAATACAAAGCACAACTGAAGGTGATACACGGATACAGAGCTTTCCGGATATCATTCCAGCTGTAAACCAGGATCCTATGAATATAAATCTGCAAAACCAAAACTACTAGCTGCCCGTGCGGAAAATGAGGGCACCCAGAGTTTAGGTTAAAACAATAAACTCCAGGTCAGTCATGTGACTGGTGTGAGAACTAAAACAGTTATTTAAAGCTTTACTTTAAAAGAGAGTAATTCAAGGGACCACGCCGTATAACACGGAACAGGTTTCCTCCCAAGAATACCAGTGCATAGAATAAACAACGCAATGCTTTTTAGAAAAATGAAGCTATTATAAGACCCAGGTCCCATCACACAATGCAACGCAAGCCGGAGGATAGGGTTTTCCCTTATAATAGCCAAACATGTTTGGTACGTTTAAAACAAATCATTTGATACTATAATAAGTGTATAGTGTCAAAACAATTTCAATCATAAATATCAATCATAGGCGGCATGGGTACCATCTATCATGTCGCCATACTAGTTCTATAATTAAAACCGCAATACAAGTATTGGAAATTGGATTTCCGTCATGAGTCGAGGCAAGGGGCAAGCTCCTCTCCGCTTTGAGACACTCTAGCAAATGCTCAGGACTACACACTCTGGGCAGCCACATGGATCGGTTGGGCCGGTCCTCACTTACGTTAGAGGATTATTTATTCCTGAACACACGTTTCCCGGTCCTTACAGACCTATAACGAGGCGCCTCATTCCAACAACCACAAAGGTGAAAAGTATATAAATGTCAGGGCTGGTAAGTCACTGACACCACCAAAGCTAGAAAGAAACGTCGTGTTCTCCCAACGGCCCGTATCCCGTTTTTAACTCATACCGAGGTGTGAGGCTCGCGAATTCACGTTATACACAAAGCTGCCACGTAGGCCGTGCTTTGATCATCAACCACAAGACTTTGCTTTTCAACAGAAGCCCTGATCATTGCATCTTAGCGTGCCACACAGGCAATTCATGCCATGCAATTGATACCTATCGATATATAACCTCTAAGCTCGTACGTCTCAGAGAAGGGCGTTAAGCAAGAGAATAAATTCTCCGCCGCCAAACAGATATATATTTAATAGAAATCAATCAACACAGAATAAAATCCAATGTCAGACACACAATCCATTTACAAGTCCGTCCTGGGTCTGAACGAAACTGAAGGCACTTTCCTCGCATATCCATCCATCTCCAAGTACGTCTGGACGACCACCAACTATTTCCATCCTCTTGGATGTACTGCCCAATCAGGATCGTCAGTAATTATCCAAACGATGTGAAGACTTCCGGTCTTCAACCATCGTCTTCATCTTCGACTTATCGTCGAATCGGTTATTCAGAATGGGTATAAACCCGGCCTTTCCGAACGACCCGCGTATATTAAAAACAAATGTTACAACAAACTCAACATACGCCTCATTCCATTTCAGAATATTCTTTTATTCATAAAATCACATTTTTTTGGGAAAGGTTCCCATTAATTTTATCCAAGATAAATTCTTTAAAATTTATCCTTTAATCATCCTTTTGATGTCGTTTCAAACCAAATTATGGTTTTCTGAACTAGTCAAGATTAGCGAACCACACCGAAGTAATTATTTATTTTATTTCCCAATCCCAACCTATTCATCCCATGAAGCAAAACTGGTGATACTCCATATCTAACACCATAGTGTTATCGGTAAAATTAATTACCATTTCACGTTCAAATCTAATTAAAGATTTAACTATCGCTTTGGAGCAAAATTGGTGATACTCCATCCTCGCTTATTTTCCATATTTGATAATTTAGATTATCAATGCACATTTCAATCTAATTGCAGATTCAATAAGATTCCTTTTACTGGGTTAAAGAACTAGGTGTTATTTAAAACATAGTTCACGACAAACCCAAATTACATTCTATTTATTATCGGGTTAAAGAACTAGTGTTATTTAAAACACCGTTCACGATAAACCCATTTCAAATCCAATCAAATATATTAGAAATTCTAATTATTTAAAACCCATTTTAAATCTAATTTATTTATTTAAAAATAAAAACCCGGGTTTTAAATTGAGTTCAAACTAGTTCATTTCGATAAAAATTCATTTTTATCTTTTCAAATATGGAGTTTTTCATCCCAAATTTTCTCAAATCATTTCTTATGATTTTACACAAATTATTACTATTTTTAATAATTTTATCAAGGCCCGTACAGTCGATTTCCAACAACGGTCATCGAACTGCACTTACAACGACCCTTTTCGAATTTGATTTGGACGTATCTCCAAATCCAACCGTTAGATTTCAAATTTCTAATATTCGTTAGGAATCTCTTTTCGATACGAACCCAACGGTTCCGGTTTTAGGAGAATCCAACGGTCGGATCTCCCGTAATGTCCGTTTGAAATAAATGGTCGAAATTTACGAACTGCCGCGGCGCGGCGCGTTCTATTCAGGCCATTATATTATATATATAATATATATAATATATATTTCATCGATTTTTATTTAAAACGAATTTTATAAATAGTTTTGAATTCGTTTCGAAAACAATTTCAACTTCCATTTTAATTCAAATCAAAATTGAATTCTTCTTTAAAAATTCGTTTTAAAATTCATTTCTATTTAATTCAAATTTCAATTCAATTTGAATTCATTTCAATTCGTTTTCTAATCAATTTGAATTTGTTTCAATTCAATCCAATTTCAAAGTCGTTTTCTATTCGATTCAATTCAAATTGGTTTTCTATTCGATGTAACACCCCACTCCCGCTATGGTCACTCTCTGATGGAATGCCATAGCATCGGTGGAGTATTTTAGTGAATATAGAACAGAAAAATTACAACAAGACAGATATAAATAGTACTTGAAATTTAAAACATCATCTCCTAACAGCGGAAATAAACATGTCTGGTTACATCATAAAACCACAATAAAAGTCAAGTACAATATCCATCAAAATAAAGAAGTACATAATCCCACTCTCTCATACAATAGCCAGGACAAAAGAAAAGATAACTAGGTAACTGGAGCTTTACATCTATCCAAGCTCCTAAAGACTGGAACAGCAATCCGATCAAGCTCCACTACTGCTAGGATCCACCGTAGGACCTGAGGGTTGGGAAAAAGATAAAAACAACGGGGTCAGACATAAGTCTGAGCGAGTCCTATAACTTTAACAATACAATCATTAAAGTAACCAGAGAAGACATAAACTTGACATACGGTAATGTCTGGGGATGAATGGCTACACTAAGCAGCTTGGTAGACTTAGGATAAACTAAGATAACTGTAAAGACGCATCTACCCACCCAAGGATAATTACTAACTGCACCACACCAGTCTTTTCTACTTAAAGGTTGATCCCACCCAAGGACTTAAAAGAAAGATATAACTAGTAGTTTCATGTACCCCTAGCTGACCACATAGGTGTCGTCTGCCCCTATCTCCACTAGGTGTACCCCACTACTCCCCAAGCGATCGGCTCCCTACCGTAGATACCCGTGCTGGTCCCACAGTGGGGTGTATCACTCCCCTAAAGTGGCCACCTGATAATATCAACGGTGCACGGCTTTATATCTACACGATGCAACAACGGCTTATCTACCAGCCCGGGCCCACACACGCATATGAAACCCGTTGGACTTGCGTTGCCACCGCTAACCCGTTTTGGCCTCTTATAATCAAGCCCAATATGCGTGTCCCGTCACTCGACATGGGTCGAGCCCACAAAGATACGTTTGGGATATTGGTTGAAATGGGCCCCCACAAGCTACCCACCTAAGCTTGTCACTTATCTAGTGAATCCCACTTAACCCTTTAATCATGTTTAATTACATGTTTCACTTGGTTAAGTATTCTAATCGTATTTTCTATTGCCACCCAAGGCAACCCACTAGATTCCACATGCCACCCAAGGCAACCACTAAATTTCCACATGCCACCCAAGGCACCCACTTAACCCCTCATGTCCCACTACATGCTAATATGGTTAAGTGTTTCTTAATTAATTAAGACCGTGATCTCCCATAAAGACCTCCCACATTAGACTGGCTGTTATGACCGCCTGGTTAAGCCGGTAGGGTCCGGGCAGTCTTACGTCATAACAGAGTCTAACCTCGTGTCTTTACTTTAATCACGTATTTAATTTATGGCTAAGACCTCTCACATTGGGCTGACATTTGTAGCAACTGGTTAAGCCGGTTGGGTCCGGGCAGTTTTACACTACAAATGAGTCCAACCTCGTGTCTTAGTCGATTAATTACACCTAATTAATCACCCCCATATTAATTATCCCTAATTAATATCAAGTTTTTCATAACATGGGTAGACCTAACCCAATAGGTAAATTCCCATGGGGTAGACCTTACTCAATAGGTAAATTCCCAGTTATGTTAATTTATTTTTATGGTATGCTTAATCATACCCAATCATACTTTTATTAACATATTCATTACCCCATCGTTCCCCACGTAAATCGTTCTCATTTCACGACATAATAAAGGGAAAGATCCATCACAAATATCATGGGTTTAGCATATAACTTTGTCATGGGTTAAGAGGATGTCAACTTGCATATATGAGCATATATTAACCCAACTACATTTAACCTAAACTTGCATATTATCATACACATATCTTGCATAACATGTTGAACTTGCATATAAGCATTCTCATAACTTGCATAACATGTTAAACATGCATTTAAGCATACACATAACTTGCATAAGCATTCACATACTTGCATAAGCATTCACATACTTGCATAAGCATGCATAACTTGCATATCATGTTAAACTTGCATTTAAGCATATACATATCTTGCATAAGCATTCATATACTTGCATAAGCATGCATAACTTGCAAATCATGTTAAACTTGCATTTAAGCATATACATAACTTGCATATGAACTTGCATAACCACCTACACATAACTTACATAACATCATACACATAACTCGCATGTGAACTTGCATAACTCACTTTGTTAAACATGCATAAATCCACTTATTAAATATGCATAAACCCACTTGTTAAACATGCATAAACCCACTTGTTAAACATGCATAAACCAACTTGTTAAGCATGCATAAACCAACTTATCAAACATGCATAAACCCACTTATTAATTATGCATAAACATAGGAAAACATAGAGTAGCATATCATTATAAATGATTCAAACTCACTAATCCGCATTTAAGACCATAAGTCTCATTACACCCAATCTACTTACTTTAACAATTGATGTTAAAGTGATAGAAACTCACCAAAACCAAGATTAGCAAACTTATGAAGTAGAACTAGTTGCTAAATTTAAGAAGATGATGATTAGAGGTTGATTAGAGAGTGATTAGCTTGCAACTTCCTTCATAAACTAGTGGAGGCTCTCTCAAGTTTGATTTTGGCGGCATGAGGCCATCATTCCTATTTTTAGTATAGATTAGGGTAGGTTTAGAGTGTATTTATAGATTAGGTGAGTGTTTTAGGCCCTTAGATTAACCCTAGATTAGATTAGGTCCGTTAGATTTAGGAAATCTCTAGAACCCAGCCCAGCCCTAGCCAGAAAACCAAATCTGGTGCACCCAACCTTCTGGCTCGACACGCCGTGTCGACAGGCAAGTCGACTCCCCCTGTCGACAGGCCTGTCGACAGCCCTGTCGACATGGTCAGGGCGGGAATTTTCCCGCCTGGCCCCGCTGGTTCTACTTTGAAATCTGAATTTGAATTTTTAAATCTGTTTTTAACTTTAAATTTTCTACAAACTTCTTTGGGCCATAACCGGGCCATACGGACTCCGATTCTCGAAAACTTGGACTCTATTTCGCATATTTTTCCGAGACGAATGCAATGACGCAGCCCGTTTCCCCCAATTCTCATGTCTGAGAGTATTTATTCTGTAATTAGTGAATTTTAGTATTAACTAAAATTCGGGGTGTTACATTCTCCCCTCCTTAAAGGATTTCGTCCTCGAAATCTCTAAGCCAAGGAGAATGCATATCCTACCATCCAAACAACCATCTACTCAAACCATCAACCACGGGCATCCATTGTCCTTAAATAGTTTCTAATGATGTATGAGCATATGCAAAAAGTGTGTGTATATGTTCCCTATCTAATGTATGAACATATGCAATCCATGATAGTGCCATGCATCCATTATGTATGCGAGAGAACCCTATCGACACATACAATATCTACATGAGTGCACAATCATTCACCAAAATGCATCATCCATATGATAACACAATCATTATCCATCCATAAATATAGCTTCCTACACACAATTTTATGCAATATGCAATATGAAGTGACTGAGCCGATCTAGTGCCTAGAGTGTGTGTATATGCATCCACGAGCAACCACTAGCAAACACTTGCATCCACTTGCATCCATCAACCATAACATGTCTCAAACACATGTTTCAACCATAGGTTTACCCTATCTAAAGGTCAAACAGTACTAACGAGAGGACATACTAAAGATAAGATAAGTACTAGACAAGCGATAAAGGAGAAGTTAAAGACATACCCTCAAAAAGAAATGGGTACAATGAACGCATCTTCGCTTCCGTCTCCCAAGTTGCGTTGCTCTCGTCTTCTCCCCATTGCACTTTAACTAGCTGAACCTCTCTGTTTCTTAACTTCCTAGTTTCTGACCCAAGGATGCAAGTAGGAGCTCGTCGAATCATCGCATCACGCTCTACCTCTACATCTCTAAGCAAGCTTGGCTCTACCACCTCTGCGGTCTCATGTAAGCACTTCCTCAGATGTGATACATGGAATACATCATGAACACCACTAAGTCTGTCAGGCAACTCCACTCTATATGCCATCCGTCCAATCCTTTCCTTAATAGGAAACGGCCCAACAAACCTCGGTGCTAACTTCCCAACGGATCCAAAGCGAACAACATTTCTCAACGGAGATACCTTGACAAAAACCATGTCCCCAACTTCAAACTCAAGATCCGTCCTCCTCTTATCCGCATAAGATTTTTGCCTATCCTGCGCTGCTTTCATCCTTCTTCGAATCAAGTCAATCTTCTCAGAAGTCTCCCTAATCATATCAGGCCCAAGCAAGATCTTATCCGTAGATTCCCACCAACATGTAGGTGATCGACAAGGCCTTCCACAGAGAGCTTCGAAAGGAGCCATACCAATACTGGACTGAAAGCTGTTATTATATGCGAACTCCACCAATGGAAGATGCTCTTCCCATGTACCTCCAAAATCTAAGATACAAAGCCTCAAAAGGTCTTCTAGAACACGATTCACCCTCTCAGTCTGGCCGTCCGTCTGAGGATGATATGCGGTGCTCAGACACAATTGAGTCCCCACTGCTTCTTGCAAACTTCTCCAGAACTCGCTAGTGAAGATAGGATCTCGATCACTCACTATGCTAGAGGGTACCCCATGCAATCGAACTATCTCCCGAAGATATACTGAAGCTAGCCATGGAGCGGTCCTCTTGCTCTTCACAGGTACGAAATGGGCGCTCTTAGTAAGTCTGTCTACCACCACCCAAATTCCTGTATTACCTTTCCTCGATCTGGGTAACCCGTCAATAAAATCCATCGAGACGCTATCCCACTTCCATTGCGGAACTTCCAATGGGTGAAGTAACCCACCTGGTTTCTTTTGCTCCGCCTTCACTTGTTGGCACACCAAGCATCGAGCGACATACTCGGCCACATCTTTCTTCATACCGGCCCAGAAGAAAACCCTCTTCATGTCTTGGTACATCTTGTCCCCACCGGGATGAATAGTCATCCTAGAACGGTGTGCATCATCAAGAATAACCTTCCTCAAACCCTCGTCTTGCGGTACACAAAGTCTACCGTCTCTACGCAAGCACCCCCTATCGTCTAGGGTGTACCTACTCAAATGGCTGGACGACTCCCCCCTTATGAGCTTCTCCACCAACTCAACCAACTGTGGGTCGTCCCTCTGTGCTTCACCAATCCGCCCCAAAAGAGTAGGTCTAACTTCCAAGGAAGCTAGCAAACCGGGTACATAATCAACGGAAGGTCTGAAGTCAAACATCGAGATAAATTCCAAGCTTCGTTGTTCCACAAACAATGGACTCAAGGACAACCTCTTCCTGCTCAAGGCGTCCGCCACCACGTTACCCTTGCCAGGGGTATACGCTATCTCGAAATCATAGGATGCAAAGAATTCCATCCACCTTTGCTGTCTCAGATTCAAATCCTTCTGAGAAAACAAGTACTTCAATGATTTGTGGTCAGTGAAAAATTCGAATCTCTCACCAAGAAGATAATGGCGCCAAATCTTAAGCGCAAAAACAATAGCGGCCAACTCTAGATCATGGGTAGGGTAATTCTTCTCATGTGCCCTCAACTGCCTTCCACCATAGGCTATTACCCTTCCCTCTTGCATTAAGACTGCGCCAAGTCCTGTCCCACAAGCATCGGTATAAACAACAAATGGCTTGCTCCCATCTGGCAACACTAAAACTGGAGCAGTGGTTAAAGCTCTCTTTAACCGTCGGAACGCATCATCACAATCTACGTCCCATGTGAAAACAAGATTCTTCTTCGTTAAGCGGGTTAATGGGGCTGATATCTTTGCGAAGTCTTTGATAAACTTCCTATAATAACCCGCCAACCCCAAGAAACTTCTCACTTCGGTAGCATTCTTCGGAACCTTCCAATCCTGAATTGATACTACCTTCGCGGGATCCACAGCTATCCCTTCCTTGGAGACCACGTGCCCCAAGAACCGCACCTCCTTCCTCCAGAAGTGACATTTAGAGAATTTAGCCTTAAGGCTATGTGCTCGAAGAGTCTTCAATACCTCCCCAAGATGTAGGGCATGCTCTTCTTCACTCTTAGAAAATACTAAGATATCATCCACAAAGACCACCACGAATTTATTAAGGAACTCCCTGAACACCCTACTCATCAAATCAACAAAGTATGCAGGGGCGTTCGTCAACCCAAATGGCATCACCAGCCACTCATAAAAACCATCCGGAGTCCTAAAGGCAGTCTTGTCTATGCTATCCTCAGCCACCCTCAACTGATGAAACCCCGTGGCTAAGTCCAACTGAGAAAATACTGAAGCGCCAACCAACTGATCGAAAAGATCATCAATCCTCGGCAATGGGTGTCTATTCTTCTTTGTGAGCTTGTTGAGTTCTCTATAGTCTACACAAAGTCTGAGGGACACATCCGCCTTCGTAGCAAATACTACTGGAGCACCCCACTCCGATATACTTCGTCTTATGAACCCCTTCTCAAGCAACTCCCCTACTTGCTTATGGAGTTCCCTCCTCTCACGAGGAGCCATGTGGCGCACTGGTAAAGATACAGGTTTAGCATTATCCACCAGATATATTCGGAAGTCAATTTCCCGCTTCGGAGGTAAGCCCTTCACCTCCTCAAACACATCCGGATATTCCCGGACCACTTTAACAGATTGCAAACTCTCGACCGAAGCGTCAAGTGATTCAAGATAACTTAGCATAACAGAGTCCATGGGATTACAAGAAATCTCGAGAGTGTTACCCAAGCGGGTCATGAGCCTAACAACTCTCCTTTCGCAATCAAGAACGGCACCATTACTGGATAACCAGTCCATGCCCAAAATCAACCCATAGCCCGTGAAGCCCAACACAAAAGCATCACATCGAAACTCAATGCTAAGTATAGAAATCTTCAAACCCAAACATATCATGGACAAATAAGTGGGGCCCCCAATTGGGTTTGAAACAACCAAGGGATCATCTACCAGACTAGTGTCTAAGTGCAGTGACTCAACTAATGATGATGAGATAAACGAATGCGATGCGCCTGAATCAAACAATGTACGGACAGGATGATCAAATAGAAAAACCAGACTTTCAACGGAAATAGTTCTACCTCTCTCCTGAATCGGTGGGACCACAAGATCCTGTACTTGCCCCCTAGCCTGACCTGGTGCCATAAGAGCTTGCACCTGTCCTCCAGAGGTAGACCCCGTCCTTTGCCCCTTCTTAGGACAGTCTTTCACTAGATGCCCTGCTTCGCCACAGTGGAAGCAGCCAGTCTTCTTCTTCTTGTGACAATCCTTGCTTAGGTGGCCAGGTGTCCCACAATTGAAACACTTCTTCTTCTTGCCCTTGCCACCGTTGCCTTTCCCACCTTTGTTTTGATGTTGTTGCTGAGGTCTCTTTTGATCTCCCTTCTTCTCGGGTGCCTTATTAGCATTGTGGCCCTTCTCTTCTTCATGCATGAGCGCCATGTCAACTAGCTTCTCAAAGGTGGCCCCCATAGGGATATGAGTCATAGCCAACCCATGCATCGGTTCATTCAAGCCTTTCACGAACCTCAAAGCCTTCTTCTCCGGTGTATTCACCATGTCTAGGCCAAACCTTGCCAATTGATTAAACTTGTTGACATATTCCTTCACTGAGAGATTTCCTTGCTTTAGAGTCAAGAATCTTTCCATATACAAGTTTTCCTCCGCCCTTGAGAGAAACTTTGCCACAAATCTTTGCCTAAAATCCGCCCAAGAGTCAACGGGGCGTTCTCCATTAGTGACCTCCCACCAGAATGAGGCCTCTCCCTTCATTAACCAAGCAGCTAACTTGACTTTCTTTCCTTCTTCCATCTCAAAGATATCTATCAACTCTTCCACCTCCTTAAGCCAATCTCTAGCCTCCACAAAAGTTTCCGATCCTTGAAAAGGTTTCCCTCCCATAGCTTTAAATTCCTTGCAAGTCTTAGCAAAAGTATCCGTGCGAGGAGGAGGGGGAGGAGGAAGATCGGGTGCTACGGTTGGTGGAGGAAGTTAGTTGACATGGCACTCATGCATGAAGAAGAGAAGGGCCACAATGCTAATAAGGCACCCGAGAAGAAGGGAGATCAAAAGAGACCTCAGCAACAACAGCAAAACAAAGGTGGGAAAGGCAACGGTGGCAAGGGGAAGAGGAAGTGCTTCAATTGTGGGATACCAGGCCACATAAGCAAAGATTGTAGAAAGAAGAAGAAGACTGGTTGCTTTCACTGTGGCGAAGCAGGACATTTCGTGAAGGATTGCCCTAAGAAGGGGCAAAGGACGGGATCTACCTCAGGAGGACAGGTGCAAGCTCTTATGGCACCGGGTCAGGCTAGGGGGCAAGTACAGGCTCTCGCGGTTCCACCGATTCAGGAAAGAGGTAGAACTATTTCCGTTGAAAGTCTGGTTTTTCTATTTGATCATCCTGTCCGTACATTGTTTGATTCAGGCGCATCGCATTCGTTTATCTCATCATCATTAGTTGAGTCACTGCACTTAGACACCAGTCTGGTAGATGATCCCTTGGTTGTTTCAAACCCAATTGGGGGCTCCACTTATTTGTCCATGATATGTTTGGGTTTGAAGATTTCTATACTTAGCATTAAGTTTAGATGTGATGCTTTTGTTTTGGGCTTCACGGGATATGGGTTAATTTTGGGCATGGACTGGTTATCCAGTAATGGTGTTGTTCTTGATTGCGAAAGGAGAGTTGTTAGGCTCATGACCCGCTTGGGTAACACTCTCGAGATTTCTTGTAATCCCATGGATTCTATTATGCTAAGTTATCTTGAATCGCTTGACGCTTCGGTCGAGAGTTTGCAATCTGTTAGAGTGGTCCGGGAATACTCGGATGTGTTTGAGGAGGTGAAGGGCTTACCTCCGAAGCGGGAGATTGACTTCCGAATATATCTGGTGGATAATGCTAAACCTGTATCTTTACCAGTGCGCCACATGGCTCCTCGTGAGAGGAGGGAACTCCATAAGCAAGTAGGGGAGTTGCTTGAGAAGGGGTTCATAAGACGAAGTATATCGGAGTGGGGTGCTCCAGTAGTTTTTGCTACGAAGGCGGATGGGTCCCTCAGACTTTGTGTAGACTATAGAGAACTCAACAAGTTCACAAAGAAGAATAGACACCCATTGCCGAGGATTGATGATCTTTTCGATCAGTTGGTTGGCGCTTCAGTATTTTCTCAGTTGGACTTAGCCACGGGGTGTCATCAGTTGAGGGTGGCTGAGGATAGCATAGACAAGACTGCCTTTAGGACTCCGGATGGTTTCTATGAGTGGCTGGTGATGCCATTTGGGTTGACGAACGCCCCTGCATACTTTGTTGATTTGATGAGTAGGGTGTTCAGGGAGTTCCTTAATAAATTCGTGGTGGTCTTTGTGGATGATATCTTAGTATTTTCTAAGAGTGAAGAAGAGCATGTCCTACATCTTGGGGAGGTATTGAAGACTCTTCGAGCACATAGCCTTAAGGCTAAATTCTCTAAATGTCACTTCTGGAGGAAGGAGGTGCGGTTCTTGGGGCACGTGGTCTCCAAGGAAGGGATAGCTGTGGATCCCGCGAAGGTAGTATCAATTCAGGATTGGAAGGTTCCGAAGAATGCTACCGAAGTAAGAAGTTTCTTGGGGTTGGCGGGTTATTATAGGAAGTTTATCAAAGACTTCGCGAAGATATCAGCCCCATTAACCAGCTTAACGAAGAAGAATCTTGTTTTCGCATGGGACGTAGATTGTGATGATGCGTTCCGACGGTTAAAGAGAGCTTTAACCACTGCTCCAGTTTTAGTGTTGCCAGATGGGAGCAAGCCATTTGTTGTCTATACCGATGCTTGTGGGACAGGACTAGGCACAGTCTTAATGCAAGAGGGAAGGGTAATAGCCTATGGTGGAAGGCAGTTGAGAGTGCATGAGAAAAATTACCCTACCCATGATTTAGAGTTGGCCGCTATTGTTTTTGCGCTTAAGATTTGGCGCCATTATCTTCTTGGTGAGAGATTCGAATTGTTCACTGACAACAAATCATTGAAGTACTTGTTTTCTCAGAAGGATTTGATTTTGAGGCAGCAAAGGTGGATGGAGTTCTTAGCATCCTATGATTTCGAGATAGCGTATACCCCTGGCAAGGGTAACGTGGTGGCGGACGCCTTGAGCAGGAAGAGGTTGTCCTTGAGTCCATTGTTCGTGGAACAACGAAGCTTGGAATTTATCTCGATGTTTGATTTCAGACCCTCCATTGATTATATACCCGGTTTGCTAGCATCCTTGGAGGTCAGACCTACTCTTCTGGGGCGGATTGGAGAAGCACAGAGGGACGACCCACAGTTGGTTGAGTTGGTGGAGAAGCTCATAAGGGGGGAGTCGTCCAGCCATTTGAGTAGGTACACCCTAGACGATAGGGGGTGCTTGCGTAGAGACGGTAGACTTTGTGTACCGCAAGACGAGGGTTTAAGGAAGGTTATTCTTGATGATGCACACCGTTCTAGGATGACCATTCATCCCGGTGGGGACAAGATGTACCAAGACATGAAGAGGGTTTTCTTCTGGGCCGGTATGAAGAAAGATGTGGCCGAGTATGTCGCTCGATGCTTGGTGTGCCAACAAGTGAAGGCGGAGCAAAAGAAACCTGGTGGGTTGCTTCACCCATTGGAAGTTCCGCAATGGAAGTGGGATAGCGTCTCAATGGATTTTATTGACGGGTTACCCAGATCAAGAAAGGGTAATACGGGAATTTGGGTTGTGGTAGACAGACTTACTAAAAGCGCCCATTTCATACCTGTGAAGAGCAAGAGGACTGCTCCATGGCTAGCTTCAGTATATCTTCGAGAGATAGTTCGATTGCATGGGGTACCCTCTAGCATAGTGAGTGATCGAGATCCTATCTTCACTAGCGAGTTCTGGAGAAGTTTGCAAGAAGCAGTGGGGACTCAATTGTGTCTGAGCACCGCATATCATCCTCAGACGGACGGCCAGACTGAGAGGGTGAATCGTGTCCTAGAAGACCTTTTGAGGCTTTGTATCTTAGATTTTGGAGGTACATGGGAAGAGCATCTTCCATTGGTGGAGTTCGCATATAATAATAGCTTTCAGTCCAGTATTGGTATGGCTCCTTTCGAAGCTCTTTATGGAAGACCTTGTCGATCACCTGCATGTTGGTGGGAATCCACGGATAAGATTTTGCTTGGGCCTGATATGGTTAGGGAGACTTCTGAGAAGATTGACTTGATTCGAAGAAGGATGAAAGCAGCGCAGGATAGGCAAAAATCTTATGCAGACAAAAGAAGGACGGATCTTGAGTTTGAAGTTGGGGACATGGTCTTTGTCAAAGTGTCTCCGTTACGAAATGTGGTTCGCTTTGGATCTGTTGGGAAGTTAGCACCAAGGTTCGTAGGGCCATTTCCCATTAAGGAAAGAATTGGACGGATGGCATATAGAGTGGAGTTGCCCGACAGACTTAGTGGCGTACATGATGTATTCCATGTGTCTCATTTGAGGAAGTGCTTACATGAGACCGTACAGGTTGTAGAGCCGAGCTTGCTTAAAGAAGTGGAAGTAGAGCGTGATGCGACTATTCGACGAGCTCCTACCCGCATCCTTGGGTCAGAGACTAGGAAATTGAGGAATCGAGAGGTTCAACTAGTCAAAGTACAATGGGGAGAAGACGAGGGCAACGCTACTTGGGAGACGGAAGCAAAGATGCGTTCATTGTACCCGTTCCTTTTTGAGGGTATGTCTTTTAACTTCTCCTTTATCGTTTGTCTAGTACTTATCTTATCTTTAGTATGTCCTCTCGTTAGTACTTTTGACCTTTAGATAGGGTAAACCTATGGTTGAAACATGTGTTTGAGACATGTTATGTTTGATGGATGCATGTGGATGCAAGTGGTTGCTAGTGGTTGCTCGTGGATGCATATACACACACTCTAGGCACTAGATCGGCTCAATCACTTCATATTGCATATTGCATAAAATTGTGTGTAGGAAACTATATGTATGGATGTATAATGATTGTGTTATCATATGGACGATGCATTTTGGTGAATGGTTGTGCACTCATGTAGATATTGTATGTGTCGATAGGATTCTCTCGCATACATAATGGATGCATGGCACTATCATGGTTTGCATATGTTCATACATTAGATAGGGAACATATACACACACTTTTTTGCATATACTCATACATCATTAGAAACTGTTTTAAGGACAATGGATGCCCGTGTTTGATGGATTGAGTAGATGGTTGTTTGGATGGTAGGATATGCATTCTCCTTAGCTTAGAGATTTCGGGGACGAAATCCTTTAAGGAGGAGAGAATGTAACATCCCGTATTTCAGTTAATGCTAAAATTCACTAATTGCAGAATAAATAATCTCAAATGTGAGAATTGGGGGAAACGGGCTGCGTCATTGCGTTCGTCTCGGAAAAATACGCGAAATAGAGTCCGAAATTTTGTAAATCGGAGTCCGTATGGCCCAGTTATGGCCCAATGAAGTTTGCAGAAAATTTAAAGTTGAAAACAGATTTAAAGTTCAAATTCAGATTATAAAAATTAGAACTAGCGGGGCAGGCGGGAAAGTTCCCGCCCTAGCCATGTCGACAGGTCTGTCGATAGGCCTGTCGACTGGGAGGTCGACTGCCCTGTCGACTTGCCTGTCGACACAGGGTGTCGAGCCAGATGGCCAGGGTGCACCAGGTCTGGTTTTCTGGCTAGGGATGGGCTGTGTTCTAGAGACTTCCTAAATCTGACGGACCTAATCTAACCTAGGGTTAATCCTATGGTCTAAAACACACCCTAATCCTATAAATACACCCTAATGCAAGCCTAATCCATACTAAAAATAGAAATGATGGCATCATGCCGCCAAAATCAAACTTAGGAGGAGCCTCCACTAGTTTATGAAGGAAGTTGCAAGCTAATCAACCTCTAATCATCATCTCCTTCAAATATTGCAACTAGTTCTACTTCATAAGTTTGCTAATCTTGGTTTTGGTGAGTTCCTATGCCTTTAGCAAGTAATTGCTAAACTAATTAGGATAGGATATTAGGAGGCTATGGATGTAAATGTGGATTATGCAAGTTGTGGTTGTCATATGTTATAAGTTCATATGTAAACTTGCCTCTTTTTATGATATGATGTGTCATGTAAGTTCATATGCAAGTTTTATGCAAGTTTATATGCAAGATTCATGTGCAAGTTAGCCTCTTTCTATGATGTGCATAACATATGCCAGTTTGCCTTTGTGATATGACATGATATGCAAGTTTATATGCAAGATTCATGTGCAAGTTAGCCTCCTTCTATGATGTGCATAACATATGCAAGTTTGCCTTTGTGATATGACATGGTATGCAAGTTCATATGCAAGTTTTATGCAAGTTCATATGCAAGTTTTATGCAAGTTTATATGCAAGTTCATATGCAAGTTTTATGCAAGTTATATGCAAGTTTTGCGCAAGTTTATATGCAAGTTCATATGCAAGTTTTATGCAAGTTCATATGCAAGTTCATATGCAAGTTTTATGCAAGTTTATATGCAAGTTCATATGCAAGTTTGTCTCTTTTTATGATGTGCATAACATATGCAAAGTTGTCCCTATGTATGACGTGTTATGTAAACGAATTACGTGGGAAACGATGGGGTTAATATGCATGATTATAAAAATGTGTAAAGTTGTTATGATTAAGCATAACATAAAATGAATGGACATAATTGGGAATTTACCTATTAAGTTAGGTCTACCCACATTATGGAGTTGGGAATTTACCTATTAAGTTAGGTCTACCCATACTATGAAATTGGGAATTTACCTATTGAGTTAGGTCTACCCATATTCTTAAAAATGTGTAATTAATTAGGGATAATTAATTATGGGGGTGATTAATTAGGTGTAATTAATCAACTAAGACACGAGGAAAGTAAAGACACGAGGTTAGACCCTTTTTATGACAGAAGTCTGCCCGGAACCAACCGGCATATCCAGCAGTCATAAAAGATGGTCTAATGTGAGAGGTCTTTATGAGGTCATGATCTTAATTAATTAATTAAGAAACACTTAACCATATTAGCATGTAGAGGGACATGAGGGGTTAAGTGGGTGCCTTGGGTGGCATGTGGAAATCTAGTGGTTGCCTTGGGTGGCAATAGAAAATACGATTAGAATACTTAACCAAAGTGGAACATGTAATTAAAACATGATTAAAGGGTTAAGTGGTATACACTAGAAATGACAAGCTTAGGTGGGTAGCTTGTGGGGGCCCATTTCAACCAATATCCCAAACGTATCTTAGTGGGCTCGACTCTAGTCGAGTGACGGGACACGCATATTGGGCTTGACTATAAGAGGCCAAAACGGGGTAGCGGTGGCAACGCGAGTCCAACGGGTTTCATATGCGTGTGTGGACCCGGGCTGGTAGGTAAGACGTTGTTGCATCGTGTAGATATAACCCGTGCACCATTTGTTGTATCGGGCTAGCCACTTTGGGGAGTGATACACCCCATTGTGGGGCCAGCACGGATATCTACGGTAGGGAGCCGATCGCTTGGGAGTAGTAGGTACACCTAGTGGAGATAGGGGCAGACGACACCTATGTAGTGAGCTAGGGGTACACGAAACTACTGGGTAAATTTTCTAAGTCCTTGGGAGGGATCAACCTTTAAGTAGGAATGACTGGTGTGGTGCAGTGTAGTAATTATCCTTGGGTGGGTAAATGCATCTTTTTCGTTGTCTTAGTTCACTCTAAGTCTGATTGGCTACTGAGTGTAGTCATTTATCCCCAGTCACACCGTACCAAGTTATATCATATCCTTATTACTTTAATGATTACATTGTTAAAGTTATAGGACTCGCTCAGACTTATGTCTGACCCCGTTGTTTTTATCTTTTTTTCCCAACCCTCAGGTTCTCAGAGTGGGCCCGGCACGAGTGGGCTTTGATCAGGCTGCTTTTATTACTCTCTTGGAGCTTGGACCCTAGATGTAGAGCTCAGTTTACCCTTTTCTTCTATGGCTATCAGTTCATGTATTGGGATTATGTATTTTTATTTAGCAGGATGGATATTTGTACTTGACTTCTATTATGGTTTTGTGATGTAACCAGACATGTTTTATTTTCCGCTGCAATTGAAATGATGTTTTAAATCTTCAAAGTATTACTTATATCTGTCTTGCTGTAATTACTCTGTTCTATATTCACTCAAAATACTCCACCGATGTTATGGCATTCCCTTAGAGTGTGACCATAGCGGGCGTGGGTGTTACATTGATCATCAACCACAAGACTTTGCTTTTCAACAGAAGCCCTGATCATTGCATCTTAGCGTGCCACACAGTCAATTCATGCCATGCGATTGATACCTATCGATATATAACCTCTAAGCTCGTACGTCTCAGAGAAGGGCGTTAAGCAAGAGAATAAATTCTCCGCCGCCAAACAGATATATATTTAATAGAAATCAATCAACACAGAATAAAATCCAATGTCAGACACACAATCCATTTACAAGTCCGTCCTGGGTCTGAACGAAACCGAAGGCACTTTCCTCGCATATCCATCCATCTCCAAGTACGTCTGGATGACCACCAACTATTTCCATCCTCTTGGATGTACTGCCCAATCAGGATCGTCAGTAATTATCCAAACGATGTGAAGACTTCCGGTCTTCAACCATCGTCTTCATCTTCGACTTATCGTCGAATCGGTTATTCAGAATGGGTATAAACCCGGCCTTTCCGAACGACCCGCGTATATTAAAAACAAATGTTACAACAAACTCAACATACGCCTCAGTCCATTTCAGAATATTCTTTTATTCATAAAATCACATTTTTTTGGGAAAGGTTCCCATTAATTTTATCCAAGATAAATTCTTTAAAATTTATCCTTTAATCATCCTTTTGATGTCGTTTCAAACCAAATTATGGTTTTCTGAACTAGTCGAGATTAGCGAACCACACCGAAGTAATTATTTATTTTATTTCCCAATCCCAACCTATTCATCCCATGAAGCAAAACTGGTGATACTCCATATCTAACACCATAGTGTTATCGGTAAAATTAATTACCATTTCACGTTCAAATCTAATTAAAGATTTAACTATCGCTTTGGAGCAAAATTGGTGATACTCCATCCTCGCTTATTTTCCATATTTGATAATTTAGATTATCAATGTACATTTCAATCTAATTGCAGATTCAATAAGATTCCTTTTACTGGGTTAAAGAACTAGGTGTTATTTAAAACACAGTTCACGACAAACCCAAATTACATTCTATTTATTATCGGGTTAAAGAACTAGTGTTATTTAAAACACCGTTCACGATAAACCCATTTCAAATCCAATCAAATATATTAGAAATTCTGATGATTTAAAACCCATTTTAAATCTAATTTATTTATTTAAAAATTAAAAACCCGGGTTTTAAATTGAGTTCAAACTAGTTCATTTCGATAAAAATTCATTTTTATCTTTTCAAATATGGAGTTTTTCATCCCAAATTTTCTCAAATCATTTCTTATGATTTTACACAAATTATTACTATTTTTAATAATTTTATCAAGGCCCGTACAGTCGATTTCCAACAACGGTCATCGAACTGCACTTACAACGACCCTTTTCGAATTTGATTTGGACGTATCTCCAAATCCAACCATTAGATTTCAAATTTCTAATATTCGTTAGGAAGCTCTTTTCGATACGAACCCAACGGTTCCGGTTTTAGGAGAATCCGACGGTCGGATCTCCCGTAATGTCCGTTTGAAATAAATGGTCGAAATTTACGAACTGCCGCGGCGCGGCGCGTTCTATTCAGGCCATTATATTATATATATAAAATATATAATATATATTTCATCGATTTTTATTTAAAACGGATTTTATAAATAGTTTTGAATTCGTTTCGAAAACAATTTCAACTTCCATTTTAATTCAAATCAAAATTGAATTCTTCTTTAAAAATTCGTTTTAAAATTCATTTCTATTTAATTCAAATTTCAATTCAATTTGAATTCATTTCAATTCGTTTTCTAATCAATTTGAATTCGTTTCAATTCAATCCGATTTCAAAGTCGTTTTCTATTCGATTCAATTCAAATTGGTTTTCTATTCGATTCAATTCAAATTGGTTTTCTATTCAATTCAATTCAAATTGGTTTTCTAATCAATTCATTTCGAAATCATTTTCTAATCAATTCATTTCGAAATCGTTTTATATTCAATTCATTTCGAAATCGTTTCATATTCATCTTAAATGAATAAAATCGATATAAATAACGTTCACGTCCAAATGGCGTTAATCTAACTAACACGGCTTCATATATTTCTATTTTCAAATATTCTATTTCAGATATTCCTATTTCAAATATTTCGATTTCAAATATTTCGATTTCAAATGTTTCTATCAACAAATGAATATTTATTTCTGTCAACACACGACTAATCTCAACGAATGAGTACTGTCCACGTGTGACTATTTTTGTTATTTAATATATTTTATAAAAATTAAGGTATCTATCGTTTGATATTGAATCAGACTCCAACCGTAATTTAGTGAGAGAACGATTTCCTGAATATTAACCCCGAAGGCCGAAACCAACATCAGATTAATATCCAGGAGACCACTCATCTCATCTATTTTCCAGTTGATTTCTAATTCTATATATGATAAAGATGTGAATTTTATTATTAAAATATTTCGTTCAACACATGACTAATCTCAACGGATGAGTACCGTCAACACATGAACCTTTATTTTATAGTGATAAAGATGTAAATTTTATTGTTAAAATATTTCGTTCAACACATGACTAATCTCAACGGATGAGTACAGTCAACACATGAACATTTACTATATAGTGATAAAGATGTAAATTTTATTGTTAAAATATTTCGTTCAACACATGACTAATCTCAACGGATGAGTACAGTCAACACATGAACATTTACTTTATATTGATAAAGAAGTAAATTTGATTATTAAAATATTTCGTTCAAGACATGACTAATCTCAACGGATGAGTACAGTCAACACATGAACATTTACTTTATAATATTCTTTATTTTCTAAATTGGAATGAGGCCCAATCAATCACCATATAAAATTAATTATATGGATTTTTCATACATCACACGTATATAATAGCATTGAAAAATAATTAACCATCAACCAAAGTGCACTACACTGTATAAGCATCAAATATAGATATCTAACGCTTATAACAGCCTGTCAATCAATCGATCGACATATTAAATCAATCAGGATGAGTGAACCTCAATTTTCATCCCAACACCCGTGTGGGGTTTCAAACAATCAAACACAGATTTTATTTGTGCAGTTGGGCGATGTGTGAAATTTATCGTCCCAATCAATGTCAGTCAAATCAGTGTACATAAACAAACCGTCTGGTTTGTAAATGAATATTTTATTTTATTCACTTTCACGTTAAAAATTATATTTTTAACGATAAAACATTTTATTCCAACATATGAATTTCTATTCAGTTCATTCTTTAAATAAAATGATATTTTTATTTTTCTAACTTATTTTAGAAAATTTCGGCGGCATAACGGCACGATACTAGAAACGGCACGAGGCCTAGCCTTATCCCCGGTATAGTGAAGGCTCACGCCATTCACACATCAATCAAATCTATTCATTTCATCAAACAATTCAATTTCAAATCAAATCATCTAACTAATCTATGCAACCAAACAACAAACAAGTCCATGGTCTGTGGACGATTGTGTCGGGTGCTACTAAGCACCGTCTGCATCCTAGTATATATATATAACTTGAATAATTAAATTGAAGAGTGAGGAGTTCTCACCGAAAGCTATCCAATCTCACGGCACTTCCAATGCAGGAAATCTTCAACGTTCTTGCTTTTTGTCGCTTTCGTTGCCCGTATTCACTACATATGTAAAAATCGAATTTTTTACTTCGCTATTCAATATATAAAAATCATATTTTTACTTCGAAGTTCAATATATAAAAATCACATTTTTATTATGCTATGTTATTCTCTATATAAAGGTTCCGCCTTTTCAAAAATAAAGATTTTCCCCCAACAAAAATCAAAGCTTTACCGTGTTAAAAATTCTACCTTTGCAGTTTTAAAAATCCTATCTTTACTGATTTAAAAATCCTATCTTTACTGATTTAAAAATCCTATCTTTACTGATTTAAAAATCCTATCTTTACTATTTTAATTCTTCATATAAATTAAAACTGGTTTTTATATAGAAACTAAATACATAAGACAAATAAAAACGCACCTTTAGTTCGATTTCTTTTTCCTAGGGTTTTGATTTACCGAATTCAACATCGGAGCGCTCGCGGTGTGGTGGCTCG
Source organism: Allium sativum (assembly GCA_030737875.1). Taxonomy (NCBI): domain Eukaryota; kingdom Viridiplantae; phylum Streptophyta; class Magnoliopsida; order Asparagales; family Amaryllidaceae; genus Allium; species Allium sativum. The sequence goes on from CM060920.1 coordinate 969,965,773, forward strand.
ACCGGAGCAGCGATGGTGAGGATGGCGGTTTTGGGGCGAAGGGCTTGGGGTCTCTCGATCTGGAAAGGGGAAAGAGGGGTGGGCGACTGGAAGGAGGCGCAGGGGCAGGGTTCGTCGGAGGTGGCTTCGGTTGGGTGGAGCGGCGCTGAATCGAGGGCTGGTGGTGTTCGGCGATGGGCGCTAGGGTTGGGGGGGGGGGGTGTTCGGCGATGGGTACGGAGGCGGGTGGCGTGAGGAGGCGGAGGGGGTTGCGCGCTTGGAGGCTGCGATAGGGGAGTTCGGCGGTGGACGTGGCGGTGGGCTGCTGCGCTCCTCCGTCTGTTCTTTTTTTTTTTCCTCTGATTCGAAATGAACGGGGGGGGGGGGGGGGGCAGAGGAGATAAGGGGAGGAGAGAAGGATTATTATATATATATTTTTTATTTAATTCTAAAAGTTGACTTTTACCTACGACCTCTAAACGAGGCCCACCGCCTGTCGTCCATAGCGTTTTACCCCCATCCGAACACAATGGGATATGTATCGCAAGCTGATTTGATCGTTTCGATTAGTTTCCGTTGAATTTACATTTAAATTACTATATTGAATTTTAAACGTACATTTCAAATTACCGGGGTCACATACTAACTAGAAAAATTCCAGAAAAATATTTTCTAGCTTCGTATTGACGATACGGTTCTAACAAAACTAGTTTCGCCGAATTCTGAGACCGTTAGAAAAATGGCCAATTTCCAGTCGATTAAATTCAACTGAAACTGGTCAAACGCGTTTAACTGTGCCACGCTCACATATTGATTTGAAAAATTATGAAATTTGGAATCTAGCAATAATTTTACATCACGGACCCAACAAAAGTGGTTTTGTCGAAATCCGAGGTCGTTTGCAAAATTCCCATTTTTAAGGGCTTGAATTCCATAGCGACTATTCAGAATTTTCAGCTGGACATATCTTTTGATTCCCGCTATGAAATTTTGATTTTTCGGATTCGTTGGAAAGATATCATCAATTAGATCCTAATGTTTTTGGTTTCACTAAAATCCGAATTGTTTTGCACCTGGTACATTCAATTGAAGTATGAAATCGAATTATCGAACTACCGCGCCATTTTCAATTCTATTTATAATTATATATAAAAATTTATATTCTAACGACGACGTATATAATATATACGTTCGAATTATATTCAAAATAAATTTCTCGTCGTTTTTATTTAAAATAATCTATTTTAAATATTCAAAATTCATTAAAATTGCCAAAATAAAAATTTTAAACTGGTTCAGAATTTCCGGGTTATTACAGTATTACACTAATACATTAACCACCTGCACAGCATGTGCACAGCAAGATTCTTTGGTTAAATTATTATTTTTAGGATTTGATTCTAAATTTAAACCAGTGATAAAATTATGGTTTAAAACAAGACCAGTTTGACTTGATTATGAATGATAAAATCATTGATGGATCGCCTTACACATTTGATTGTGCATAATTACTATTTTATAATTACCCTGTATAATATCATAAAAATGTAGTGATATAACCAAATACTATCACAATCATGTATATGTATTTATACATATAGTTTTATCAGTGAAGATAGTATAAAATATAAATTAATGAACAAAGTGTTGTTTATTAGTTTTATATTAGTACTGTATATAATGATTTACAGTACGCTGATGGCTTTTGAAGCCATATGCTTGGTTATACATGCATTCTGACCAATATTGTTTAGAACAATAAAATGCAGGGAGGGGGCATCCACAGCCTGGTTGGACATTCAAAGCTTGGTCAAGCAATGCAAAAGGATATGCTGAAATGAAGTGATGAAAATCAAAAACCAAGTGTGACTTGTTGCATTTAAACACTTTATGAAACATATGCAGTGATGAAAATATGAATATTATACATGAAATTTATTTACATGTACCAATATATTTATGTGTTTTGTATAATGGATGCAAAATGTATAAAATCAAACAAGTATGACTTGTTTAGGGGCTGGTCTGTATATAATTGTTATGAATATCTGGTTGATATTATAAGGAACACATGTTCATATGTATTGATTGCATAGATATATATTTGTAATATGTATTATGTTCTAATGCATGAAACAGGATCTGACCCTGCATATCTGATGCTTGTTTAAAATTAATCATGGAAATATTGTCAAGTTTTGAAACTCTGCATATCAACCAGTGATTTAATATGATAATTATCTGAATCTATGTTTGGCCATATTCATTTAATTATTCTAGCGTGAGCATATATATTTATTGCTGCCATGGTTCATTAGAAATTATATGATCATGAATACTGTACACAAGGTCACATATTTGTGAGTTACTATACAGTAGTTTATATTTAATTACTGTCCTTTTGAGATGTTCAAAACTAATTAAGCACGTTTCTCATCATATGTATATATTATACGAATATAAAATACATATATTTGTTATATGTAAATAACTCTAATATTGTTTTCTACTACGAGTTATAAATTCCCTCTAAAGCAATTTTGTTAAATTAAGTCATGGTGGCGTCTTCCAATAATACACTCATCACTGTCCAAAATCACTGGATGTAACTAACGCCAAAGCGTTGTGCACCTTTTATTTTGGTTATATGCGATGGAGTAAAATGTGGTGCTCCAATCTATTATTGGGTCTGATTTAACTAGGCTGCATAATACGATCATGGCCTAAGAGACAGAAGCATTAATTATTCTATATATTTTGAGCAAATGAATAGTACTGAACAAACTATTCAACATGCGATCCAAGAGTTATATAGACGATATAATTGACATAAGATGTCTACCTAAAAGGTTGTGTTTTGAGTTTAGCCAAAGCTGGGTCAAGGCATAACTAGATATGGATCTTGGAACACCATTATATGTATATAATGATTTACATATATAAATAAAGGGATGTGAAACGACCCGAACTTCCCCGGTCTCCGAAGAGAAGAGAAAGAACGAATTGTTTTGAGAACACGACAAATCAGAACGCATACAGAAGAACATTTCATTGTATATTACAACAATGCATCAGATTACAAGAATATACAGAGTACGAATAAATATTACACAGAAATATCAGAGATTTAAATTACATTTAAATACATAGCAGCGGAAAATAATACAATGCACAACTAGAAGTAGATATACGGATACAAAGCTTTCCGGATATCGTTCCAGTTGTAAACCAGGATCCTGTGAATATAAATCTGCAAAACCGAAACTACTAGCTGCCCGTGTCAAAATAAGGGCACCCAGAGTTTAGGTTAAAACAATAAACTCCAGGTCAGTCATGTGACTGGTGTGAGAACTAAAACAGTTATTAATCTTTATTTTCAAAGTTAGGTAAATCAAGGGACCACGCCGTATAACACGGAACGAGTTTCCTCCCAAGAATACCAGTGCATAAAACAAACAACGCAATGCTAAGTAAAGAAAAATGAAGCTGTTATAAGACCCAGGTCCCATCACACAATGCAACGCAGTCGAGGATAGGGTTTTCCCTTATAACAGCCAAAGAATGCTTGATACGTTTAAAACAAATCATTTGATACTATAATAAGTGCATAGTGTATAAAACAACTTCAAATCATAAGTATCAATCATAGGCGGCATAAGCGCCCCATCCCACTATGTCGCCATATATAGGATTACAACTAAAACCGCAAAGTCACGTATTTGGAAATTGGATTTCCATCTATGAACCGAGGCAAAAGATAGTCCTCAATCGATTCGAGACGCTCTAGCCCGTGTCTCAGGAACAGCCGCAACTGCCCCTTGGATCGTCAGGGCCGGTCCACACGGAGTGGATTATTATGCCTGAACAATACGTCTCCCCACCCTATGGGGTGTAAGTCTGGTCCGTCAGCCGACCAGAATGCATTCGGCCGAAACCGATATAACCGAGGCGCCTCGCAACCGCAACAACCACATAAGTCAAACTCGTCAGGGCGTGTAAAACCACTGACGCCACTTCTAGCTAGAAAGAAACGCAAGTCCTCCCTGATGTCCTCTCCCGTTTTTGGTTCATACCGGGTGCGAAACTCGCGAAGTAAACGTTACACAAAGCTACGCCACAAAGGCCGTGCTTTGATCATCACCACAAGACTTTGCTTTTCAACAGAAGCCTTGATCATTTACATCTTAGCATGCCACACAGGCAAACCACTCTATGCAACCGATATCAGTCACACAGAATGAAATCCAATGTCAGGCACACAGTCCATTTACAAGTCCGTTCTGGGTCTGAACGAAACCGGGAGCACCTAGTACCCCGCATATCCATCGATCTCCAAGTACGTCTGGACGATCACCAACTGTTTCCATCTTCTTGGGTGTACAGCCCAATCAAGATCATCAGTTATCACCCAAACGACGTGAAGACTTCCGGTCTTCGACCATCGTCTTCGACTTATCGTCGTATCAGTTATTCAGAATGGGATAAACCCGGTCTTTCCGAATAACTCGCGTATATTTTAAATAAGTGTTACACAAACACAACATACGCCTCATTCCAATTCATTAGTCACTAACCGTAAATTAATCAAGAGAATAATTTCCCAAATATTAACCCCGAAGGCCGAAACCAACATCAGATCAATATCCAGAAAACCATTCTGCTTGGCTAACCGACAGTTAGTTTCTAAATTTCACATTCATAGGGAAAGATTCCCATTAATTTTATCAAAGATAAATTCCTTGAATTTATTCTTTAATCCATTTTTGAATATCAATTCAAACTAGTCGGGATTAGCGAACCTTACCGAAGTAATCATTTGTTTTAATTTCCCAATCCCAACCTATTCATCCCATGAAGTAAAACTGGTAATACTTCATATCTAACACCACAGTGTTATCGGTAAATTCAATTACCATTTCACGTTCAAATCTAATTAAAGATTTAACTATCGCCTGGAGCAAAACTGGTGATACTCCATTTTCGATCTTTTCAATCTAATTAAAGATTCATTAAAACTCCACTTAGTTTTAATCGCTAACTAGGTTAAAGAATCAGTGTCATTTAAAAACACGGTTCACAATAAACCCAAGATCACATTCGATTAATTATCGGGTTAAAGAACGAGTGTTATTTAAAACACTGTTCACGATAAACCCAAAAATCAATATCAATTCAATTCCAATTAAATATTATTTAATTGGTACACTTCATTAAATCTAAATAAAAAGATTTAATCTTTTCTCAACTGGGTTCAAGAACAGTGTTAGTGAAGACACCATTCACGACAAACCCAAATCACATTCGATATTCAATACAAGGCTCTGAATAGAAAATATATCGGCTTATATTCAATATCGAATTCTACGACTAACAAATGTCGTATTGGAAATAGCGATATAAATATATATCTTTCAAATTTCCATAACAACACCTGTATAATCACGAATTCCAACATCGAAATATTCCGAAGACAATTTCGATTCAAATCCACTCCAATGCAATCATTGGATATTCTGGTTATTTTCAAAACCCTTTTCAAATTCAATTTATTTATTTAAAAATAAATAGAATTATAATTCTAGTTCAAAACTAGTTCATTTCGATAAAAATCTATTTTTATCTTTTCAAATATGGAGTTTTTCATCCCAAATCTTCACAAATCATTTCTTATGATTTTACACAAATTATTACTATTTTTAATAATTTTATCAAGGCCCGTACAGTCGATTTCCATCAACGGCCATCGAACTGCACTTACAGCGACCTTTTTCGAATTTGATTTGGACGTATCTCCAAATCCAACCGTTAGATTTCAAATTTCTAATATTCTTAGAAAGCTCTTTTCGATACGAACCCAACGGTTCCGGTTTTAGGAGAATCCGACGGTCGGATCTCCCGTAATGTCCGTTTGAAATAAATGGTCGAAATTCACGAACTGTCGCGGTGCGGCGCGTTCTATTCAGGCCATTATATTATATATATAATATATATAATATATATTTCGTCGATTTTCTATTCAAAACGAATTATATAAATAGTTTTAAAATTCGTTTCAAAATCTATTTCAACTTCCATTTCAATTCAAATCAAAATTGAATTCTTCTTTGTAAATTCGTTTTAAAATTCATTTCTATTCAATTCAAATTTCAATTCAATTTGAATTCATTTAAATTCGCTTTCAATTCAATTTGAATTCGTTTCAATTCAATTTGAATTCGTTTTAAATTCATTTCATTTCGAAATCGTTTTCAATTCAATTCATTTCGAAATCGTTTTCAATTCAATTCATTTCGAAATCGTTTTCAATTCAATTCATTTCGAAATCGTTTTCAATTCAATTCATTTCGAAATCGTTTTCAATTCAATTCATTTCAAAATATTCGATTTCGAGATTACTTTTCAATATTCATTTTAAAATGAATAAAATCGATATAAATATCGTTTACGTCAAAATGGCGTCAATCTAATCAACACGGCTTCATAAATTTCTATTTTCAAATATTCTATTTCAAATATTTCCTATTATCAAAATATTTGTTATTATCAAAATATTCTTTATTTTCACGATTGGAATGAGGCCCAATCAATTACCATATAAAATTAATTATATGGATTTTCATACAACACATGTATATTATAACATTGAAAATAATCAACCATCAACCAAAGTGCACTACACTGTATAAGCATCAAATATAGATATTCAACGCTTATAACAGCCTGTCAATCAATCGATCGACATATTTAATCAATCAGGATGAGTGAAATTCATATTTCATCCCAACACCCGTGTGGGGTTTCAAACAATCAAACACAGATTTTAGTTGTGCAGTTGGGCGATGTGTAAAATTTATCGTCCCAATCAATGTCATTCAAATAAGTGTACATAAACAAACCATCTGGTTTGTAAATGAATATTTATTTATTCGCTTCACTATTTTCATATTCACGTTAAAAATTATATTTTTAACGATAAAACATTTTATTTCAACCTATGAATTTCTATTCAATTCATTTATTCAATAAAATGATATTTTTATTTTTCTAACATATTTCAGAAAATTTCGGCGGCATAACGGCACGATACTAGAAACGGGACAAGGCCTAGCCTTATCCCCGGTCTAGTGAAGGCCCACGCCATTCACACATCAATCAAATCAATTCGTTATGTAAACCACAAAATTTGGAGTAAGAGTCTAACCTAGCCTTACTCCTTCGCCTTATAACGGCGCACGTCTAACCCTAACCAATTTATCGATTCGATTTTTCACACCACACACCACATTCAAACCAATATCGCAATCAATCACCAAACAGTCAAACAAACAAGTCCATGGTCTGTGGACGATTGTGTCGGGTGCTACTAAGCACCGTCTGCATCCTAGTATATATATATAACTAGAAAAGAAATAGAAAGGTGAGAAATTCTCACATATAGCTATCCTAGCTCCACGGCTCTTCTTGGATAGAAATCTTCATCGTCATCGCATTTTGTCGCTTTCGCCCGTATTCTCTACACATGTAAAAATCGAATTTTTACTTCGCTATTCTATATATAAAAATCATATTTTTATGCCGAAGTTCAATATATAAAAATCATATTTTTATGCCGAAGTTCAATATATAAAAATCATATTTTTATGCCGAAGTTCAATATATAAAAATCATATTTTTATGCCGAAGTTCAGTATATAAAAATCATATTTTTATGCCGAAGTTCAATATATAAAAATCATATTTTTATGCCGAAGTTCAGTATATAAAAATCATATTTTTATGCCGAAGTTCAATATATAAAAATCATATTTTTATGCCGAAGTTCAATATATAAAAATCATATTTTTATGCCGAAGTTCAATATATAAAAATCATATTTTTATATTGCTACAATATAGATAAAAATTATATTTTTATCACGCTATTTCTCATATAAAGATTTCGCCTTTTTACACTTCAAAAATCTAATCTCTTCTATTTTAAAAATCAAATCTTTTCTAATATAAAAATCAAATCTTTTCTAATTTAAAAAAAACGTATTTTTAAATCGATGAATGCACTATAAAAATTGCATTTTTAACTCGATATTATATATATAAAAATTGGATTTTTATCTTGCTATCTACATATTAAAAATTGGATTTTTATCTCACTATTGATATCATAAAAATCATAACTTCCTATATGTAAAAGAAATCCTAACCTATCCTACAATAGAGGAAAATCATATTTTAAACAAACAAAAATAATTATACTCACTTTGTTTTGATGGAGGCTGAGGAGGCTACGGCTTGGAGGGGGTCTGAACGCCGGTGGGGGGGGGGGGGGGGTCTGGACGCGATGAGGGATGGTACAGGAGGTGGCGGTGGTTTTCAATAGGCTAGGGGGTGCGGCTTTTTTTATGGTTTTCTGAACGGGGAAGGGGGGGTTTCGCGACTCGAGGAGAGAGGAACGGAGGACGAGGGGGGCGCGGTAGTCTTCGAGGGGACGGAGGGAGCGTGGGCGAGGGCGGCACCGCCTAAGGGGGGGGCACGATCGGTTCTTCCCTCTTTTTTTTCTTTTTTTTCTTTTTCGTCTGAGCGTCTGAGGAAATAGGGGGGGCCAGAGCGGTTTTAAGGGGGGGGAAGATATTTTTTTTTTAATTATTTAATTAGCAAAGAGTTGACTTTTACATACGACCTCGAAACGAGGCCCACCGCCTGTCGTCCATAGCGTTTCACCCCCATTCTGAACACAATGGGATATGTATCGTCAGCTGATTCGGCTGTTACAATCAGTTTCCGTTAAATTTACATTTAAATCACTTTATTGAATTTTAAACGTACATTTCAAATTACCGGGGTCACATACTAACTAGAAAAAATTCCAGAAAAATATTTTCTAGTTTCGTATTGACGATACGGTCCTAACAAAACTAGTTTCGTCGAATTCTGAGACCGTTTGAAAAATGGCCAATTTCCAGTCGATTAAATTCAACAGAAACTGGTCAAACGCGTTTTCTTTTGCCACGCTCACATATTGATTCGAAAAATTACGAAATTTGGAACCTAGCAATAACTTAACATCACGGACCCAACAAAACTGGTTTCGTCGAAATCCGAGGTCGTTTGCAAAATGTCCATTTTTAAGGGCCTGAATTCCATAGCGACTATTCAGAATTTTCAACTGGACATATGTTTTGATTCTCGCTACGAAATCTTGATTTGTCGGATTCGTTGGAAAGATATCATCAATTAGATCCTATTATTTTTGGTTTCACTAAAATCCGGATTATTTTGCATCCGGTACATTCAATTGAAATTTGAAATCGAATTATCGAACTACCGCGCCATTTTCAATTCTATTTATAATTATATATAATTATTATATATTCTAACGACGACGTATATAATATATACGTTCTAATTATATTCAAAATAGATTTCTCGTCGATATTATTTAAAATAATTCATTTTAAATAATTAAAACTCGCTAAAATTGCCTAAATAAAAATTTTAAACTGGCCCAGATTTTCGGGTTGTTACAGGATGTTAATTTGAGTGGGAGCGTATTTTAATTTTAATTACATATTTATGTTAATATAAATTTTGATTGTCAAAATTTTGTATTAAATAAATATTACAGAATCAGTTATTATTTTATTATCTAATGTAGATATTAAATAATTAATAACTCGATAATTTAAATTAATCCTTGAGAAGGATATAAATTGAATTAAATCAAATTTCTTGACTAATATTGAAATTTGAGGGTTGTCCTCAAACAAATCAAACGTAATTGTTATATAAACATAGAGGATCTAAAATGAAAGGTTGAGGTATGACTTCAACAGAATAATATATAAATGTTATAACAATCTACTTATACATTTCTAGTATTAGATACTAGATATAAATCACATAAATGTATGTTATTTTACATAAATTGCAAACAAGTAGAAATCTGATAAAATGACAAGTGGACTTACGAATGGAAATGAAACAAAAGTTGCTGGATTATCCATAGAAAGTTGATTCTTGTTGTGTATACTGGCTTAATAAAATTAATAAAATAATTGTTATTATGAAATTCCATATAAAATAAAAGTTACTATAAATCTTGTTCAGACAAGTTTGAATTTCATTTGTAATAAAAGAACAATTGTTATTCATTTTATTTAAATGAAATATCGTATGGAATTTCACAAATAGTTAATGATCTTTGTAAATCCTTAACTATAATGTACTTGACATTAATAATGATTGGATTAAATTTAGTGATTTAAATCCAATATACTTTTAGTATTACCAATTAGCCCAGTGAACAAGAATGTATATCAAAACTCCATAATGATGGAATTTTGAAATCAATTGATTTCGAATCATATGAAGAATACAAATCATGTTTATTAGGTAAAATAACTGGAACCCCTTTCACTTGACACAGTGATTGAGTGATAAGTATTGGGTCTCGTACATAATGATGTATATAGAGCAATGAATACATAAACTAGAGGTAGGTTTTATTACTTCATTATATTTACTGATGATATCAGTAAATTTAGATATGTGTATCTTATGAAACACATCAGAATCCTTTGAAAAGTTCAAAGAATTCAAAGTGGAGATAGAAACCAATTTTAATAGAAAATAAGTACCTTTCGAACAGATCGAAGAGGAAATTTAAGCCAATTATTTAATGACTATCAAGATAAATTTGAAATTGTTTCATAACTCACTCCATCTAGAACACCATAGTGAAATGGTATGTCTGAAAGGAGAAATCACATCTTATAAGATAAGATACGATTAATGATAGGTCGTGTAGATATTCCAATAAAATAAATTTAGAACGATTGCATTTAGTCCTACTAGAACGATTTTAAAGACGCCATATAAGATATGGACTAGGAAATGTCCTTGTAAGTCTAATATGAAGATTTGGGAAGTAAGGCGTTTGCTAAAACGCCCTTTATCTGATAAGATCAGACCCAAATCAGATAACTGATTTCGTGGAATATCCAAAAATAAATAAATGGATATTAATTTTATAAATCCTATGAGAATAAAAATGTTTATTGCTCGAATTGGTATTCAAAGGAGAGTCGGTCTCTAAGATACCGATGAGAATGAGATAGAATTCGAAATGTCTCGAAGACCACGAAATACCATTGAATCTTGTATAGATAAGAAATTGAGTGGGAGTAACACAATAATTCTAATGTTACATTGATGACACGTTAATTATTGTGAATAATGTTAGTTTATAAAACAAGAAATATACATACTGATTCTAAGAACGAAAATGTTTGGATTAAGAAGTTCATAATCGAACTTAATTCATTGTTGATCCAATGATTTACATTGCGATAACAATGTGGCTATTGCTCAGGCCTAAAACGTTAAACTCATCATTGATCCAAACATATATTTAAGAAATATAATTCTTATGTGAAATTGTTCACACAAGAAATTAACATATTTGCAAAGTTGCAAAAGTTGTAATGTTGCAGACCTACTGAGTTAAACTCTGTTGCAACAGAAGTTTAATAGCCACACTAGTTTCATGAGTATACGATACATGAATGATTGACTCTAGTGCAAGTGGGAGATTGTTGGAGTTTATGCCCTAGAGGCAATCCATTTGATGTGATTAATAACTTTGGTTTTATTTGGAATAAAATATTATGTTATGTTATATTTACTGCATAATATAAATAATAATATAATAGAAGTCCTTAGAATAATAATACGGAATTATATAGTTCGAGTAAGACTGAACTTGAGATTATATAATTATTAAGTATTATAATTCTTAAATGTCCCTAGTCGAGTTTCATTGTTTATATAGGACAACAATAAAGCGTTGAGACTATTATATTGATTGACTGATGATCACATCTCATTGATCATTAATATACGTGATATTAAAGTCAAAATATAAATACGTATTAGAGAATATCGTATTGGGCTGACCCACCGTGAGATAACTACATGGAATATAATCAACAGTATCATAAGTTGTTCTCATAGTGACAGTGATGTAATGGTCCTTAGACCTGAAATCATTATAATTTTATTCGAGGATATTTGTGTTTTGATATCATCTAAAGTTATTTCGTAACAGAGTAATGATAACGGTGATTATTGGATATATCTCAAATCGAATGAAAATTATGAATGATATAGATGGAATTTAACCCTACGATATATTCGTAGTGATATCCATGGGCCTCTTGATTGAGTGAGATTGTGAAATGCATGGCCGTGCTCAAATATTGATTTGTTTCAAACAGTCTGCTCATTGATCAAGAAAACAGATTAAATTATAAAGAGGATGATACGATCCATGCCTCCAGTTTAATCTTGGAAATAACGGTTAAAAGGATTAAATTATATTGATACACTATTCACAAAGGTCATATCGAATCATTGATATTGTTGTAGCTTGGGTAGCAGTGATGTGTTACTAGACGCCGCTCATTGTTTACAGTCTAAATGTTTAAACTGTTGCCAACGCTACAACAACCTATAGGGTCACACGTATGGGTGTTGCAAATGGAGAGAATATTTAAATTAAAAGGAAATCAAATTAGTTTTGACAAATTCCTTTTGAACGAGTAAAAGGGTGAGTAAGTATCTCATAGGGTTTACTTTATAAAAGGAATGAGAAAGCCGCACTTTTATTCATTCATTCACTTTATTCAGAAAACCTAATTAATATCTTAAAACCCTAGATCTCGTTTAAGAAAATCGGCTAGTACTGAACCTTCATCCTCGAATTCAATTGTCAATCTCGAGAGCATCACCCGTAGATCTCCTATAGAGGTGTTCGATTTCAAGCACTCGATTCAAAGAAGATATGGAATTTGATTCACCGTTTTTCAACCTAAAACCTTTTCAATTTGATTCGGAAATCGTAAGAAAGGTACGAACTTTAATCTCTGTTATGGTTTCGATTGTAAATTAGGTTTAAATTTGTTAACTTCCGCTGCCAATCGATCCACTTTTACTTTCAAATACAACATTAATTACATTGATTACGTTCATATAAGTATAACAATAATAACGACGAAATAACGTAAATATTCGTATAAATGGTGAAACATTCTAATGAGGTGGAAATTGTCAATTTGTCCAGTTTAAGGTATACAAGTTAGGTTTTCCGTACTTTTACTAATTCAACTTAGGCATGATAACATAATGACAAGATAACAATTAGCAGTGGATGGAAAAACATAGATACATACAATTTCAAATTGCATCCTAGGCATGAAGAAATGATTTCAACACTGAATTAAAAATAGAGTATTGCATACACTTACACATGTATGTTTATAATTCATATCTTATCCAATTCACCCTGTTTGGTGTTATGCACATAAAAATGTTTACATTTGACCTATTTCAATTGTGAATGCGTTTAGATCCAAACCCGATTCAAATCATGAAACATCAAATCCAAATCTTTTTAGGTTACAATCAAATGATAATAAAGGTGAATTACATAAAATATAAATAATAGTAGCAACACCATTTTTTCATCTTTAATCTAGCATCAAAACCAAAAGTCCACAAAATCAAATAATCTTGACAACTCAAACGCAATTACAAGATCGAGCATTTGGGGGTTTTAATGTTTATGTTATCAAATTTCAAAATCCTCCTAGGCATATCTTTCAACATGATTGTTATTGGTGATGGATATTTTATTAGTTATGTCATGTTTCATTTTCTATGTATGTACGGGCTTAGTGTGTTATGAAAGCCCGGTATAGTAATCTGCCCATGAACTTAGATAAGACCGCATTATTTAAACTTGAAATTCCCTCTTTTGCAAAACCTAAGAAATTGAAATAGAAAATTAATTCAATGGCATCTAGTAACTATGTCTTGTTTTCTACTTTCTTATTTTATTAAATAACATGGTATCAGAGTGTTCGATCTGAGAAGCTTATTACAAATCTACGCATTCTTCTTCATCGATCTACTGTAGTTCACATGTACGATCTGTGAAACATGGCGGATTCAAAAGGGGTGGATGTAATGATAACGATGCCAAAAATTACTAATAGGAAGTTGAATAGTTCAAATTATCATGACTGGAGTAAGACAATTCGATTATATATCAGAAGCATAGATAAGAATGATCATGTAATTAGCGAGCCTCCATTGCCAGATTCAAAAGACAAACGAGATCAGGAGTGGCTTCGTGATGATGCACGCATGTTCCTACAAATCAGAAATTCAGTGGAAAATGAGGTTATTGGATTAATCAATCATTGTGAAACTGTGAAAGAGTTAATGGAGTACTTAGAATTCTTATACTCTGGGAAAGGGAATATGACAAGAATGTATGATGTGTGTCGAGCATTCTACAGAACTGAGAAGAAAGAAATGAGTTTAATGAATTACTTTATGGCATTTAAACAAACATATGAGGAGCTTAACCTTTTTTTCCAATGAGTGCAAATGTAAAAGTGCAACAGAATCAGAGGGAACAAATGGCCATAATGAGTTTTCTTGCAAGTCTACCATCAGAATTCGAAGGAGTTAAATCTCAAATCCTTGCAAACACAGAAATTACTACCCTGAATGGCATGTATACTTGACTGTTAAGAACTGAAGTTGGATCATAGAGTGGCAACTCGAGTAGGAGTTCTGGTAATAGTGCATTTGTTAGTAATGTAAATGTAGTGTCACATAATCAGTATAATGCACAGCAGCAAAGCCAAACATGGAGACCACAACGACCACCCAATACTCAACTATAGAGACTCCTCGCTCACATGGATGATCACAACGATCACAATGGAGACCACCTGTGAATCAGAATAAAATGTGTGCCTATTGTAAGAGGATTGGCCATGTCATATCTGAATGTAGGAGCCTCCAGTGGAATCAGAGGAATACTAATCCATCTAATCTCAAGACAGTGTTGATCATTGCCGAAGAATTTGGTAAGTACTCTAAGTTGCAAAGTACAATGCACAATACTCTATCAGAATCCCTTAATACTTTTGCAACTACCTCTGTTGCTAATACAAGTAGTGGATCCTCAAGCTCAAAGTGGATAATCGATTCAGGCGCTTCCGACAACATGATAGGTAATCCATACATGTTCACAAGTTTAAAGGTATACATTGCATCTCACACTGTCACATTAGCAGATGGCTCTCAATCATTAGTGAAAGGAGTAAGTGAAGTGATATCTAATAATTCTATCCCCATGAAATCAGTGTTGTATTTGCCATCTTTGTCATTTAACTTGCTTTATATGAGTCAAATTACACACAGTCTCAATTATAGCATTACTTTCTTTCCTGGCCATTGCATATCTCAGGATCTTACGACGAAGCAGATTAT
This sequence comes from Allium sativum, assembly GCA_030737875.1. NCBI lineage: Eukaryota > Viridiplantae > Streptophyta > Magnoliopsida > Asparagales > Amaryllidaceae > Allium > Allium sativum. The sequence continues at coordinate 969,981,093 of CM060920.1, forward strand.
TGGTAAAGGAAGAGAATCAGGTGGTTTATATTCTCTTAACACAGTTCTTGAACCAGTAGCATGTGCAGTAGTGAATCCAACATTGAAGTTACATTATTAACTCGGTCATCCCTCTCTTACTCTATTTAAACAACTTTGTCCTCAGTTTAATAGTGTGAATGCAATTAATTGTGAACCTTGTCAATATGCTAAACATTATAGAAGTAGCTTACAACCAAGAATATAAACGTGCTGATAGTCCATTTTCTTTGGTTCATTCAGATATTTGGGGGCCGTCGTCAATTGTATCAAAATCTCAATATAGATATTTTGTAACTTTTATGGATGACTACTCTCGCTTTACTTAGTTATTTTTGATGAAATCTAAAGTGAATAGTTTGACATTTTTTGTAAATTTCGTGCTGAAATTAAAACACAGTTTGATGCCTCCATTAAAACTCTTCGTAGTGATAATGCAAAAGAGTACATGTCAGTTGGATTCAACAGTTATTTATTTCGAAATGGTATTTTGCATGAGACATCTTGTGTAGATACCCCTGCTCAAAATGGTGTATCAGTAAGGAAGAATCAACATCTGTTAGAAACAGCGAGAGCTTTATTGTTTCATATGCGTGTACCCAAGCTGTTTTGGGCAGATGTTGTATCCACTGCTTGCTTCTTAATAAATAGAATGCTTTCCACTGTCCTTAATAATGACATTCCATATCAAGTGTTACAACCAAACAAAAACATGTACCCTGTTCAACCTTGTGTATTTGGATGTACTTGTTTTGTAAGAGATGTTAACCAACAGTTAGGCAAATTGGAACATAAAGCTTTAAAGTGCATTTTTGTTGGGTATGCAAGACTTTAGAAAGGGTATAGATGTTACTGTTCGAGTCTTCAAAAGTATATTGTTTCAATCGATGTGACATTTCTGGAGGATGTGCCTCTTTACCAAGATAATACCCTTCAGGCACAAAATGATGAAGAGGAGTTCTTGGTCTACTCTATTATACCAAGTGAAAGTATGAATGCAGATGATAATGGTAATACTCAGACAACAAAAGAAGCTACAGACAACAAAAGAAGCTACTAGTGATCCAAGTTTGGCGCTCCCCATTGCATTGAGAAAGGAAAGAAGAAAGTGCACATATCTAATTGCCTCATGTGTATCTTACAGTAAGGTACCTTATTCACTACATATATTTATGTCAAAACTTGATTCAACAGTGATTCCGAAAACAGTTAGAGAAGCTATAGCTTCACCAGAATGGTGTGCAGCTATGATGGAGGAAATGAAGGCTTTAGAGAGGAATAAAACATGGGATTTAGTGAACTTACCCACACAAAAAAGGCTATCGGTTGCAAATGGATATTTTTAGTCAAAATGAACATAGATGGAACTGTAGCAAGACTGAAAGCTCAGTTGGTTGCTAAAGGTTATGCTCAGACATATGGCATCGATTATGTGGAGACCTTCTCTCCTATAGCTAAATTAACTTCAATCAGATTGTTTGCAGCAATGGCAGCAAGGTACATGTGGATGCTACACCAGCTAGATATTAAAAATGCATTTCTACATGGCGAGCTTGCTGAGGATGTGTACATTGAGCAACCGTCTGGATTTGTTGCTCAGGGGGAGTCTGGAATAGTGTGTAAGCTTAATAAGTCATTGTACGGACTTAAACAAAGTCCACATGCATGATTTGGCAGGTTTAGTTGTGCTATGGAAGCATTTGGAGTCGTGACAAGCAAATCAGATCACTCAGTGTTCCACAAGTAGTCAGATAAAGGTATGATTTTAGTAGTAATGTATGTTGATGATATTGTTATCACAGGAAGTGATGAAGAGGGGATATGTAAACTCAAATAGCACATTGGTGATCAATTTCAGATGAAGGACCTTGGGGAATTAAGTTATTTTCTGGGTATTGAGATTATAAGGAAAAATGATGGGGTATATTTGACGCAAAGAAAATATACCATTGATTTGTTGGCTGAAACAGGAAAGCTAGTTGCTAAACCGATCAGTACGCCAATGATGCAAAACTGTAATGTGAGTGACGAAGGTGAACTATTTGAAGAACCAGAGCGGTACAGGAGATTAGTAGGGAAGTTGAATTAATTGTGTGTAACTCGGCCAGACATTGCATATTCAGTGAGTGTTGTCAGCCAATTCATGTCGAAGCCAACCGTTCATCATTGGGCACTTTTGGAACAAATATTGTGCTACCTTAAAGGAACAACAAGTAAAGGGATAATTTACATGGATCATGGTCACATGAAGATTGAGAGTTTTAGTGATGCTGAATGGGCAGGGATCTAAAGTAGATAGGCGATCTACATCTGGTTTCTGCGGGTTTGTGGGAGGTAACTTGGTTGTATGGAAAAGTAAGAAACAAACAGTAGTTTCTCGTTCAAGTCCAAAATCAGAATATCGGGCGATGGCTAATGTTGTATGTGAAATCATGTGGATAATGCAATTGATGGAAGAAGTTCGTTTGCAAATAGAAAAACCAACGAAGTTATGGTGTGATAACCAAGCTGCCATGCATATTGCTTCAAACCCAGTATTTCATGAAAGAACTAAGCATATAGAAGTTGACTGCCATTTTATTAGAGAAAAACTACAAGAAGGAGTGATTGAAACTGGATACATTTGAACTGGAGAACAGATTGCTGAGTTGTTTACAAAAGCATTGAATGGCAGTAGAGTGGAGTATCTTTGTGGAAAGTTGGGAATGACAAATATGCAATCTCCAACTTGAGGGGGAGCATTACTGGTGATGGATATTTAGTTAGTTGTGTCTTCTATGTGTGTACGGGGTTAGTGTGGTATGAATTATGAAAGCCCAGTATAGTAATTGGCCCAAGAACTTAGATAAGGCCGCATTATTTGAACTTGTAATTACCTCTTTTGCAAAACCTAAGAAATTGAAATAGAAAATTAATTCAATGGCGTCTAATAACTACATCTCGTTTTATACTTTCTTCTTTTATTAAATAACAACGATAAACTAATAAAAACATGAATATGCCTTAAGTAAACAACATTCCACTTACAGATCTAGGCGAAATAGAGAGAAATCTGTGGTAGCTCTAGATCTGCACCAATTCTTTGCGTTCAAGCATGCTCCAATAATCCTGCTAATTATATACATAAGAGACATGTATTAGAATTTCATATATATATATATATAATACATACAAGTTTATCAAGAATACGAAACTTATGTGAATTAGAATAGAAAGAGATTAAGAATAGAGTTAGAGAAATAGAAGAAAACCTTAACCCTATTCTTTTGTTTTTCTCTAGAATTTAACAATGGTGGAGAGGCAGCATGGAGGCAGGGATAAAGAATGATTAGGGTTTTCATAGTATGATAGGAGGGCTATATATAGTTGTCCGTGTGAGCATAGACCGTTGGATTACTTGGAATTAATTCAAGCCTTTAATTTATATATATCCTCCTTGAAAAACCCTAACTAGCTAAATTTATTGGGTTGTCCAGCCGCCGAACTGTTGACCGACCAACGGTCGACAACCCTAAAGGGGGAGAGGGTCGATCAAACCCTTCGGGTTGGAACGCCCTATAAGGCTGCGTTGCTGAGTTGTTTATGTTAATTAATACATTCCTTAATCTCTTAATTATATTCTATATATGCAATATACTTTCTCACCCTGATCTTATCTCCAATTCAAAATTTGAATTCTCCATCTTTATTTTGAATTTATCTTGGACACACATGTATATATTATCTATTTAATTATATATATTTTCTGCGTTCACTGTCCAAACACATTTGTTCATAACTTCTTCATACATTGACCGTTTTCAGCATATTATATATGAAAACGATGTAGAATCTCGCCATGAATCCAAATAAATGAATTTCGTAGCCAAATTCCTAAAGCTGCAAAATCTCATTTTTCTAGCAACATTACTTAATTGCTTGTTTTAAAATTATTTATTTATTAATAATACTTAAGAATTTTGCTTGGTGTTATATTCTGACCCCCCTTAAAAATAGATTTCATCCCGAAATCTGTTTAAGGGGCGAAAAATACAACTCACTCGAAACATCCATGTTGTACACCCATGTTATTTATAATTCATCCATAAACATCCATGACTCGTAGTGATTATGAACTGAAGACCTACTAAAGTGAGCTCAACCCTAGCACATAGGTGTAATAAGTGACACAATATGTATGCAAATAACCTAAATATGCATATATTTCTATATGAGTGCTCAGTGCAGTAGTGTTGCATCCATTTCCTAACATCCAAACTAGCAACCACGATGCATCCATAAACGTGAATTTGAGGGAAAAATTACCTGAGAAAAGCTCTAATGAGTTCGTCTCATTTTATCCTCGATCTCCCATTCTACAGGGTCATCCCCCCATTGTACTCGGGCAAGGCGAACGATTTTGTTGCGGAATTTCTTGATTCCATGCTCTACAATCCTTGCAGTCGCACGGGGAACATGGACTCCAACTCGAGTTTTTCTATATCCCCAATTTCATTAAGCTCGAGTCTGAGACCAGAATCATGAAGGCATTTCCTTATATGAGATACATGAACAACATTATGGATTCCTGATAGACGCTCTAGGAGATTCACTTGATAAGCCAAAGATCCTAACTTCTCGATGATACTAAAAAGCCCAATAAATCTGAGAGCCGATTTCCTAGTCTTCCCAAACCGAACAGTCTTCTTAAGAGGGGATACTTTTACGAATACCAAGTCTCCAACATTAAATTCAAGTTCCCTCCTTCGCTTATCGACATACGATTTCTGATGGTCTTGGGTTGCCTTTATTCTCTGCCTAATCAAGGTTATCTTCTCCGTGGATTCACGGACGAAGTCTGGTCTGAGTAATACCTCGTCAGTAGTTTCCCACCAGCAAGTTGGCGATTTGCAAGGCCCCCATAAAGCGCTTCAAAAGGGGCCATACCAAACGTCGTTTGAAAACTATTATTATACGTGAACTCCATAAGCGGTAGGTGATGTTCTCAAACTCCTCCAAAGTCGATGATGCAAGCTCTGAGCAAGTCTTCTAAGATTCTGTTTACTTTCTGTGTCTATCTGTCGGTCCGCGGATGATAAGTTGTGCTTAGAAGGAGGGTCATTCCCAAAGCTGCTTGTAGGCTTCTCCAAAATTCGCTTGTGAACAAGGGGTCTCTATCACTCACGATACTTGATGGGATACCATGTAGTCTGATTATCTCTTCGACATATAATTGGGTTAACGAGGCTGCAGTCCTTGTCTTCTTGACTAGTATAAAATGTGTGCTTTTGGTTAAATGATCCACCACAACCCAAACGACCTCATTCCCCTTTTGGCTTCTAGGAAGTCCATCTATAAAGTCCATGGAAATATGTTCCCACTTTAACGTGGGGATCTCTAAAGGTAACAACAATCCTCCGGGCTTCCCTTGCTCTGCTTTAACTTTTTGGAATGTTAAAAATTTGGCCATGAAATCAGATACATCTCTCTTCATTCCTTCCAAATGGAGATTCCTCTTCATATCTTTGTACATTTTATCCCCACCGTAGTGTATGGTCAATTTTGACCTATAGCATTCTTCTAGAATTTATTTACTCAACCCTTCATCTTTAAGGACGTAAAGTCATCCATCCCAAAGTAAATTTCCATCATTGTTGATCGAATAACGTAACCGAATGGGGAATGGTATCTTTCTTTCCCACTTTCTCCTTTATTCCTCTTAACTCCTCGTTAAGGTCTTGTGCACTTTGGATCCTTTCTCTTAGGGTAGGTCTAATTATCATAGCCCTAAGAAAACCATTAGTAGTGGTTGGTAAGGGTTGAAAATTAAAATTAGCAAGGAACTCTAATTGTTTTCATTATAGTATTGCATTCAAAGTCGCATGATTCCTACTTAAAGCATCCGCCACAACATCCCCTTGCCCGGGGTATACTGAAGTATGAAATCAAATGATACAATGTAGTCCATCCATCGTTGTTTTCTCAAGTTTAGGTCACGTTAAGAAAATAAATATTTTAGGGATTTATGGTTGGTAAACAGTTCAAATTTCTCCCCTAAAATGTAATGCCTCCACATCTTAAGGGCGAACACTACTACGGCTAACTCAAGGTCATGCACTGGATATATTTTCTCTAGATCCTTGAGTTTTCTACTAGCATAGGCAACTACTCTTCCTTCTTGCATAAGGAGTGCTCCTAAACCGGTCCCACATGCGTTGGTGTAAACGGTGAAATTTTTTGAACCATCGGGTATAATTAGGACAGGTGCGCTAGTTAATGCTTCCTTTAGTTTCTTAAAGGCTATATCACATTTATCACTCTAAGGAAACACCATATTCTTCCTTGCCAATTGGGTTACTGGAGTAGCGATCTTTGCGAAGTCTTTAATGAATTTCCTGTAGTATCCGGCCAATCTAAGGAAGCTTCTTACTTCCGCAACATTTCAAGATATCCTCCACTCCTTGATTACCTCGATCTTCGCGGGGTCTACGGCCAAGCCTTTACTTGACAAAATGTGTCCTAAAAATCTTACTTCTTCTCTCCAAAAATGGCACTTCGACAATTTTGCTTTCAATTGGTTCTTTCTTAGTATCCCTAACATTTGTCTCAAGTGATCTTCATGCTCTTTACGGTCTTTTGAAAATATAAGGATATCATCTACGAAGACTACCACAATTTTATTTAGAATTCCCCCCTAAACACTCTACTTTTGAGGTCTACAAAGAAGGCGGGTGCATTCATTAGTCCGAAGGGAATAATTTCCCATTGGAACAATCCGTTTGGCATCCTAAACATAGTTTTCTTGCTATCCTCCTCAATTCTTAACTGGAAATCCAGTAGCAAGGTCTAGTTGAGAAAATACTCGAGCGCCTCCCAAGTAGTCAAAAAGTTCATCAATTCTAGATAAAGAACGCCTATTCTTCTTGGTCAATTTATTGAGTTCCCTATAGTCCACATAAAGTCTCAAAGATTTGTCTGCTTTAGTGGCAAATACAATAGTTGCATCTCATTCTGAGGTACTTCGATGAATGAAAACTTTTTGTAATAATTATAATTTTTTTTATCTAACTCCCTTCTTTCCTTGGGCGCCATATGCCTCTAGGTAGTGCTATAGGTCTAGTGTCCTTCTCTAGGTCAATACGAAAGGAGATTTCTCTGTGGGGCGGAAGTCTCGTGACTTCCTCGAAGTCATCTATGAACTCACAAACTATAGGGACCGAACGTGGTCCTTCAGAACTAGGAGATAAGGAATATAATAAAGCTTTATCCTTGTTTTTAACATTACAAAGAATATTCAAACTACATCCTCCTCGACTCCTAAGATGAACGAGTCTCTTATCACAATCTAGGACTGCCCTAGAAAACGATAGCCTATCCTTACCTAGGATAAGGTCATACCCCATAAAATCTAACGCACATGCTTCGCAATGGAACTCGACATTTTTGACCTCTAACACTAGGTCTTTACACAATAGTTCAAGACACTTAGATCCTCTGATAGGGTTAGTTACCTCTATTGGACTATCCGAGATAGATATGGAACGGTTTAACAGATTTACTAATCACTTGGAGATAAAAGAATGGGTCGCTCCAGAATCGAACAAGGTTTATATTGAATTTACTAAAACAGAGGTTATACCTTCGAGTGTGGGCTGCCCTTGGTCTCTTGGGGGTCGACTTTGAATCGGTGTCGCCTCTATTGCATAGTTTTAGCCACTCTTGGCAACTTTGGGATTTGGGAAGTCTTTGGACATGTGTCCTTCTTCATGGTAGTTGTAACATTTTTCCCGAACTCCTTCGCCAACGGGGTCCTACAATCCTTGGCCTCATGGCACTTGCAGTTGCACCTCGTGCAAGCCTTTGCATCCTTTTTGAATTTGTTCTTCTGCTTATTTTTCCATCATTCCTTCTTCTAATTTTTATTGGAGCTTTATCCTTTCTCACCTTCTTTATCCTCCTCGGAGCTTTCAGTCGTGCAAAGGGTAGCTGTCTCAACTAGAGTTTCAAAAGTTTCCCCAAATGTTACTTGGGCTAATAGAATTTTCTTTAACAGGGAGTTCAGTCCTTTAATAAACCTTAGAGCTTTGTTCTTGGGGGTGTCTACCAGTCCTCTTTCAAACTTACATAAATTAGTAAATTTGGATACATACTCTTGCATGCTCAAGCTTCCTTGCTTGAGGTAGATGAATTTCCCTAGCTAGATAGTCATTTCTCCCCTTGCAAAAACTTTCCATCAAAATGGGTCTTGAATTCGAACCATGTAAAAATATGGCCCTCATTCTCACTGATACTAGGTTCCATTATTCAAGGGCCTCTTCTTTCAAATGCAAGGCCGCAATTCTCCTCTTTACCTCATTAGGCTAGCCAGTAGCTTCAAATATTCTTTCACGGTCCATCAATCAAGACAGGGCATTAATAAAACTTTCTTTCCCAGAAAACGATTTCCCTCCAAGATGCGTGAAAGTCTTACAAAGGAGGGAAAAGTCAAAGGCTACCTCAGTGGCAGGAGCTGCAGGAACCGCTGGGGAAGGATTAGCAACAGGGAGATATTCAACAATATGTAGATACTATTGAAACCATTCTAGCAAGTATCTAGGCCTTGCCTGGTAACCCTGTTCAGTTAGGTTTTCAACATTCTACTATCTGAAATGAAAAGAAAGAATCCCTTAGTGGATACTGCTGAGGTAGTTTTTAAGCTGAAAGGGAAGAAAAATGATAAAGATGCCTAGTGTAAATGCGTATACTCCTTGGGGTAAAAATAGATATTATATATATAATTTGAAAAATCTTTTTCAAATACAAATATGTCTCTCATACATATAATTCCCTTATAATCGTGCTATGCTCCGATACCAAATGTACAACCCGCCCAGAATGGGCCTAAATTTCGACCCAGAAAAGGCCTATCGAAACTTAGAGCCATTCTAAACGGGTCATTGGTTCCTATAAGGATTACATTTGCACAGATAATAAAAACATATACTTCGAATGGAAATTTCTCACAACGGAAAGAGAAAATATAATATTGAAAATAAGATGTGCCACTTATTTCAAAATCTCAGAAATACAACAGTCACGGTTACTTCTGTTCGATGGGTACATCAACTAGTTCATTCTCATAAGATTCCAAAAGAAGTGAAGCAATAACTGCTAATAATAACTTAACAACTTCCTCTCCTTCATCGGCTTCAATCATGACTTCATCCATGACTTTTACCCCACCTACTAACCTGTTGGATATGTTAAGGAGAGGTTTCTGAACATAAAGTTTTGTGTGTGACTGAAATATGGTGTTAGTTAATGTCCATACCCTATATTTTTAGCAGGTTGCATATGTCAAGGTATGTCTACGCAGCACACAACAAACACCAAGTATCTAACCAATAGGATGGAAATACAAGTCAATCGCCCATTAGTGTTTTTAGGGTAAAGACCCAACAAGGTGGCATTTTCGATCACTTATGGACCTATTAAAGATGGATTATTATGATCTCTTATAACCCTGAGGTGGAACCCTAGCCCTTTCAGACTCCGTCCTAATACGTTAACGTTCTTAAGTCTATTACTCTCATTTGTTATATGAGAAGTAGTATTGTGAACGTTACTACTTAACTGATATTATCCGGTAGGACACCTATGTCACTTAAGACTTCCTTTAGACAGTTGGTTAGCATGCATTGGCCACATATCTTTTATATACCAAGTAGGTCCCTAGTTGAGCCCTTACAAGCTTCTATAGGAAGTGGACATCCCCGTGAACTACCCTACTCCGTTACCGTTTTATGCCTAACCACTTTTAGAGAAGGAGGACCTAAAGACCTACTTCAAATCTAATAAGGGTTGCTCCCATGGCTTTAGTTCCTCTCCAAGGAATAAACCGTCGGAAGGATCCTAGTTCTAACCACTTAAGACCCAAACTAGATAAAAAGCGAGTCAGCCACTTAAAACCTTCTCAAGGCGTAGTAAACCGGCCTATTTTCTCACACAATAGACTTATATATATATATATGTATATGTATATGTATATGTATATATACACACACACTAGACCTCTCACATTAAACCATACGCGTGTATATGCTGGAGATGTCGATCGGTTCTGGGTAGACTTCTACTACAAGTTGGTTTCACCTCGTGTCTAGAGTACTAAGTTTTTGATTGGCCCTTGGCACTTAGACATCTCATATTAGTTCGGCCTACTCGTGGTTGCTGGATTTGACGATCGGTTCCGGGCAGGCTTCTACCACAAATGGCAACTAACCTCGTGTCTATGTGTCACTACTTATATATATATTAGAAGTCATTCTATATACTCACACATAAGCAAACAAATATATTTATTATGGGGACATTTCAAATTCTAACCTAATCATATTTATTACGCTAATACAACGTTAATTACATTGATTACATTCATACAAGTATTATAATAATAATAACGCTTAAATAACGTAAATATTCATATGAATAGTGAAATGTTCTAACGAGGTGGCAATTGTCAATTTGTCCAATTCAAGGTATACAAGATAGGCATTCCATACTTTTACCGCTACAACATAGGCATGATAGCATAATGATAAGATAATAATTAGCGATGAATGGAAAAACATAGATACACACAATTTCAACTTGCATCCTAGGCATGTAGAAATGATTTCAACACTAAATTAAAAATAGAGTATTACATAAACTTACACATGTATATTTATAATTCATATCTTGTCCAATTCACCCTAATTGGTGTTATGCAAATAAAAATGTTTACATTTGACCTGTTTGAATTGTGAATGCGTTTAGATCCAAAATAGGATCCAAACCCGATTCAAATCATGAAACATCAAATCCAAACCTTTTTAGGTTACAATAAAATGATAATAAAGGTGAATTACATAAAATATAAATAATAGTAGTAACACCCTTTTTTCATCTTTAATAGAGCATCAAAACCAAAAGTCCAAAAAACCCAAATAATCATGACAATTCAAACACAATTACAAGATAGAGGATTTGGGGTTTTAATGTTTATATTATCGGATTTCCAAATCCTCCTGGGAATATATTTCAACATGATAAACTAATAAAAACATGAATATACCTTAAGTAAACGACATTCCACTCACATATCTATGCGGAATATAGAGAAATCTGTGGTAGATCTAGATCTGCACTAATTCTTTACGTTCAAGTGTGCTCCAATAATCCTGCCAATTATATACATAAGAGACATGTATTAGAATATATGTTTATGCCAAATTCCTGAATACTAAACTTATATGAATTAGAGTAAAAAGAGATTGAGAATGGAGTTAGAGAAATAGAAGAAAACCTTAACCCTATTCTTTTATTTTTTATGGAATTTAACAATAGTGGAGAGGCAGCATGGAGGTAAGGATAGAGAATGATTATGGTTTTCATAGTGTAATACGAGGGCTATATATAGTTGCCCGTGTGAGCATAGACCATTAGATTACTTAGAATTAATCCAAGCCTTTAATTTTTATATATAAATCATCCTAGTAAAACCCTAAATAGCTAAATTTATTGGGATGTCCAGCCGCCAAGCGGTCGACCCTAGTGGTCGGCACCCCTTAAGGGGTGGGGGTCGACTCCTTTGGGGCTGGAACGCCCAATAAGGCTGCGTTGCTGAGTTGTTTATTTTAATTAGTACGTTCCTTAATCTTTTAATCTTGTTCCATATATGCAATATCCTTTATCCCCCCGATCTAATCTCCAATTCAAAATTTGAATTCTCCCTCTTTATTTTGAATTTATCTTGGACACATATGTATATTATATATTTAATTATATATATTCTGCGTTCATTGTCCAAATTCATTTGTTCATAACTTTCTTCAAACATTGACCGTTTTCAACATGTTATATATGAAAACGATGTAGAATCTCGCCACGAATCCAAATAAAAGAATTTCATAGCCAAATCTCTAAAGCTGCAAAATCTCATTTTCCAACCACATTAATTAATTGCTTATTTTTAAATTATTTATTATTAGTACTATGCATTTTGCGGGGTGTTACAAATAACCTGAAGGATTTCTAAACTCATAAAATGAGAATAAAGTTTGAAAAATAGTAAAATCACTTTATGGCCTTAAGCAAGCTCTAAAACAGTTGCATAAGAAATTTGATAAAACTATATTATCAAATAGATTCACAATAAGTGAATCAGATAAATGTGTGTACATAAAACATACATATATTAGATATGTCATTGTTTATCTCTATGTTGATGACATGTTGATCCTAGGAAATAACAAGGCCATAATAACATCTACAATGGATATGTTATCCTCTAGATTCGGTATGAAAGACCTAGGACTGGGTGATGTGATATTGGGTGTAAAAATTCTAAGAACACCACAGGGATATGCATTATCCCAAGCACATTACATCACCAAAATACTTGAAAAATTCAAGCAATATGATGTGACTATTGCAAAATCACTGGTAGATATGAACCAAAATTGGGTAAAAAACGTTGGTGGTGGTATCTACCAGTTAGTATACTCTTGTATACTAGGAAGTATCATGTATGTTTTGAGCTGTACTAGGCCTGATATCGCATATGTTGTAAGCAAACTAAGTAGATTTACCAGCAATCCTAGTAAACATCATTGGAAAGCGATATTCATAGTTCTAGGGTATCTAAAGTATACGTAGAGCTATGGTCAATACTATACAAACTATCCTTTAATAGTTGAAGGATACAGTGATGCAAATTGGATCACTAGATTGCATGATACAAAGTCTACAAGTGGATATGTGTTCACATTAGGAAATGAAGCAATTTCATGGAAATCATCCAAAACAGACTTGTATCGCTCGATCTACAATGGAGTCGGACTTTATTGCACTAGATGACAGCAAAAGAAGCAGAATGGATTCGAAGCTTCTTGGAAGGCATTTCTATTTGGAGCAAACCTTTGCCTCTAATATGTATACATTGTGATAGTCATTCAGCTATTGGAAGAGCTAATAGTTCACTATACAATGGTAAATCAAGGCATATTAGTCGTAGACATAAAACAATAAGACAACTTCTCTCTAATGGGGTTATCACAATAGATTACATTCAAATTAAAGATGACTTAGCAGATCCACTTACAAAAGTCTTGCCGAGGGGGAGAGAGAGTTCAAACCTTATCGATGGAAATGGGGCTAAGGCCTATAGACTAAAGGTTTTTCTAAAATGGAAACCTCACCTAGTTGACTGGAGATCTCAAGAGCTAGGTTCAAAGGGATAACGAAGTTTAAGAGAAACTTGATGACATTGTTATACACAAACCATTCCTAAGATAAGTCAATGCATTATATGTTGAATAATGATAAGTATTAATACTTTTAATGATGTCTGTATTTGAGGAATTAGAGAATACCCTTTACAGAATCACCTACGTAAGTGCGAAGGCGTCGCTTCAAAGAGAATTATGAGGCCAAATTCTCTAAGCACTTATGAGACCAGGCAAGTTCAAGGGAAAAATGAACGTATGCAGAAAACAAAGGGTTAAAAGAAACATTGATCGTGTGTTATCTACTTTGAAATTATGAAAAAGGCTTACAGTTCAAGGACAGTCTATGTCTACTTATTCGCCTGTGATTCAAATAGTTTATCACTAAGAAAGTTCAAAACCTATGTGCTACTTTAACTGATGTGATAAATGGTTTGTGAAACTAAGAACAACTACTTATTCATGTAGGGGTTGTTGCAAATGAATGAGCAAGAGAAAGAGGAATCTAGAAAGAAAAAATATAGCAAACCATGGTCCCACATCATCAAAATATAAATAAACCGCTCTCTTTTATATCACAACCTTATAGGCTTATATAAAATAAAAAGAACAGGGCTTGTAGAGGAATGTGGGACTACGCCTTAATACAATAATGTATTAAAGTGTCAAAGATTGGGCCTTGGGGCTCTTGGGTTCTCCAAATTGAATATGGTCGACGGCTGCTGCTTGGGCTAGTGCGTTATAACGAGAATTCTTTTCTCATAATTTGAAAAGCATGTCCATTCAGCTGAATAGGTACAACCATTTTGAATTCTGAGCGCATGCACATTAATGCACCGCATGGTTAAAGGGTCGCAACCTTTTCAATCCCAACGGTTATTAACGCCTAGATAGGCACCTCCTCCATCCTATAAATACATTGCCCAAAACGAGATAAAATTCACTTTTTAATCTGCTCGCATTACTCCTTCTTCTTCAAGGTAATCCTCTGATCTAGTTTCTGCAATCAACTTCAGTTTGTCAGAGCTCCATTTGCTGGCACTACGCTACAAGGTTGGTCCGTTTTATCCTGAGAAACAAATTGCTATTACGTCATTCAGTGCATATAATGATAATATTATTTCATGAAAACATAATTCTTTCTGGACTCGGACATTACTAGAATATTCTTCTTCCTGTCTGTTGGAGACGAATCTGTACCGCTCCAATCTAGTGCAAAATTGGTCATGCTTTCTGTCATTGCTATAAACACAGTTTAACATGATAATTGTTTCATAATAGAATAATAATTATTGTTGTTACCGTCTATTTGTAATACAATTGTGTATTTACAAGAGATCTAACATATGGCTCACAAAATGGGATCAACTCGGACTCAGTGAGATGTTAGGTAGAACGGGGAAGAGATCATATGTTAAATAATGGAAGACTAAGAGTTGGAACTTGAAAGGGCTAATAGCATCGAGTGGGGATACTCACTTGAATGTACATCCAAGTAAAGGGGAGCGGAGGCATTCAACTAAAGGTTTAAATACTGCATATGAGTTTCTTTGTGGTCTACTGTGATTTCCAAGCAATTTGAAAATAAGTAAATGAGTGCTTAGGAATACTATAGTGGATGTTCCATGTAATATTAAATGAAAGATAAATTCTAATGAATGAATTTGAAAAGGAATATTATGCTGGTTGTTCCATGTAGTATTAGGTAAGAGACATAAATTTATTAAAGTATGAGTTTAAAAGAGTATCTTACAATGTATGATCTAAGAAAGAAGTATTAAATAAGAGAGCAAACCTTAAAAAGTAAGGTAAGTTTTATACAACATTTTGAGGTCTGAACTGGAAGTGTAGTTTTATATTCTCAGATTTAAACAATCTATCTAAGATTCATTTGGGGTCAACATAGGGAGTGTGGTAGTAGTGAAAAATTAGGCTGAAGAATAATCTAAGGAAATCGGGTAGGGCCCATGTAAGGCGTGCAATGTCAAGTACTCAGGAGAGCGCAAGGCCCATTCACAAGTAAAAATTGCCCTCATTTAAATATGATAGTTGCTTACGTTTAATAGTGAGGGGGCAAATTCAACTTGTGCAGTGCATGTTGGCCTCATTTATGGTTGTTTTGGGTTTGTATATTGTATGAATTGGTAGCGAAACTAGTAAATCTTTTGTTTATGAGATGATTTTGTATTAGTAGTTATATTAATGCATTTTGAGTGATAATTAACAATTTTACCTTAATGGGACATTAGTGTAGCTTTTGTACTAGTTCGTATTTACTATGATGATGATTTTATGCTAACTAGTGTGAACCCGTGATACGCACATGGATACTACTTCAAATGTTTGGAATTGTGAAATTAAGTAACATGACCGCTAATTTGTTACGCCAAAGAAATAATCAGATAAGGATAATGAAAAAAAAATATGTTATGTTGTTGTTAAAAGAAATTCAAATTATATTTTACTTTTATAGAAATAAGAAAGAACATTTCAATACTCAGATATTCAAGTTTGTAGTTTTGAAATGTTAAAGAGAATTTGGAGATACTAAAGATCAATCAGACTAACTTATGAACTGTTTAAATAATAAATTTTGTTATTGATTACATTCAGACTATACTTATAGAAATGTCACAAGGTTATTTTTATCAATAAATAATTTATGAATATTGTAACCAACCTAGAATCTTTTCACCTAATAAAAAGAATGCCATATTTTAAATCACCCTTTTAATAAAATGCCTCTTCGTTGATTATCTTTCGCATTTTACAAATTATATATGGTGAATAGTGAGATATGCTAGTATAAACGTTGGTTCATGCCTAATATGAATTAATTTTTTATATCATAAAAACTATTTAATGCAGATTTATTGAGATAATTTAGTTTGCACGAAATATTTTCAAGTATAGTATACCACATTTAATTAACAAGCATACTTCACTCTTGTGATTTCTTTGTCTTTGCGTCAATCGTGCGACGAAATATAACTGAAATTGAATAGCATTTATTTTGCTAAGCAAGTCATAAAACAAACAGAAAATAAGTTGATATATATTTCGTTATACATAAGAAAAATTCGTTATCTATCATCCTAAGACACTAACGGTTACGCAATACTTGCTCTTAACCATATAGCACTAAAGTCGGTGAAATAATAAACATGAATTATTATTCAGAAAGGCTAAGCAATAAAAGGTAGAAACCAAAGAGCATATCCATACCAATAAGAATGTACATTTATCCACTATGTCACCAACAATAAAATTGCATTCAACACAGTTAATTTCTATCCCTATGTGTATAACAGTGGCAAAGCATTATTCATGACCTTACTCAATTGAACGACTGCCACCTTCAAAAAACAATGCATACCACTACTCTTGACATTAAGCAATGCACATATTTTGATCAATGGGCAACATTGACCAACATCGTAACATTGCCTAGCCTAACTTCAGCCATTATTACCATGCAATCGTAGTAGACATTGAATCCATTTTTATCAGCTCTAGGTGTCGTTCTTCGAAATGAAAGCATGAAGGCATAAGTTGATGCTTCATAGGCCCAACATGCACTTACAAACAAAGTCGCTTTATCAAGCTAACGTGGATCTATGCATTTTGGGTGAGAAGGTTGTCAGGGTCTACTCACATAATTTTGGATACAAACAGATGTGAATATGTAAATAATGTTCTATGAACTAAATTAATTATCACCAAGGAAGTAATAATCTTCATCAACATAGTATAAATTGAAAAAATAGATCCAAACTGATCCCTTAAATTATTTCCGATCGTTCTTTTAATCGGGCAAATAAGACAGCCAGTATTTTATGATCATGAAGTTGCTTTCACTTAACGTTGGACCGCAAAATTAACTTGTAAGATATAGTTGTTTTCCTAGAATATCAGTTCCTACTATAATAAACTTAATCCTATTGTATTTAATATAGAAGAAAACCAAATTGTAACCTTGGCCAACATCAGGTATATAGAATGGAAAGCAATGTCAATTGTGAAAAACAAAGAATCAGCAAAAACACATATGATAGCTAACAATTGTTACTGCCTCAGACTTCTGCAAGTGATTAAACAGTGGTAACTGCAAAAGATAAACAAATAGTGAAAGAATAAAAACTATGAAAGCAGCCGCAAACATTTGCAACCAAACAGTTATTTAAGACATGTAGCGCTCAAATGAAAATTTATTTTGGTGGAAGCAAAAGCAGAAAAACATGAAACCGATGGAATCACAATGAGTTCGTTCCTTGAGTAGAACAATTGGGACTGAGGAAAACTAAAAAGCCATTATACTTCATAGTTAAACCAAACCAGTGAGTGGGCAGAAAACATGTCTCTGGCATATACAAAAATATAAATTAATACATTTATATTTCATACTTTCAAAGGATGTTTGGGATGCGCTTAACAATTTCATCCAATTTCATCCTTAATGGTTTAATAATTTATATTACGAATGATGGTTTTATCAGCAAATTTAATAAATTTGGGAGAATATTTTCTTAGAAGTGTAATAATTGTGCCAGGTATTTTATGAAATGATGCACTTGCACTTTAAAAAACTTATAATGTTTGCGTTCAAGATATATTTCGTAGACAGTACATGATATTTGGCATTTACAATTTATTGCAAAGATCATAGACACGGTACTTGTCATTTACAGTTTTCTATGTTCATTTATAAACAATAATATTAAACATATATAATTTACCAAAATATTCATAGATAATATAATTTAACCAAAATGGAAATTAAATGCCGACAGTGGAATGAATCCAATTTTGGAGTACATAAATACTTCCAAAAACTTCTAGAAAAGTGAAAATAAATCATGTACAGAGTGCAAATTTTTAGCAAATGGAACTGAAGGCTTATCTGCATAGCCATTTTCAGCACAACTAATAACATATTATGAATCAGATGCGGTACTTATTTCTAAGTTAGATTTTTTTTTTTGGGAGACAATTGCATACTCCAGATGGTAAACTATAAATTCTTATGTAACCATAATGAATAAAAGGATATCTCATTCCTCGATATGTCTTTAGCAATAAATAGGTAATTAAAAGTAATAAAAGACATTATGAAAATCCATGCTTCAAAAGTCATAATTCCACGTATTTTAATATTGATTCAATATTATGACCTTAACCATGACAGTTATCTTAAAACTTTTTAATATATAATCAATAAGATGACCATAATTTTAATTTTCAAAAGTATTTATTGATGACACCGAGACATTCTGAATGAACTAAATATAAAATAAAAATCAAGAATTCTATTGAATAGTGCCTTAGATTAAAAACCTATTCCAATTACCAAGCTTTTTTGCAAGATTGCCAAGATTTTGCTACATTACACAGATCCAATAAATGCGTTTGTAGGAACTTAGATACTACTAGGTTTCTGTATGCCATATGAACTATAATCAATTTATTAAGTCCAAAAAATTGGTTGCTTCATAGGCACTTATGTTTTGTTAAAGAATAAGATAAATTCATAATATAACCAATATAGTTGTCATCGTATATAAAGTGAAAAGTGCATTATTTTCCAATGCAAAAACATGTGCTTCTTTTACAATTTTTTTTTTTTTTGAATTCCAACCAAGCATTTGATAACTTCAAAATGTGTCTAAACTATTTCTTACTTGGAAAATTACTAAGGTCCGCTTAGCTCAGCATGTATATAGAAAGTGCGGTATTTGTCTCTCTTGAAATAAGTTTCTTCAAAGCTTTATCTTCAACTTCATTGTACAGATGACAACTCCATAACCTATAACAATAATAATCAAAATTTCTTCCATAGCTTACAGCTGTGTTTTTGACACTTAGAGATGAGACATCTATTTTTTTGCTATTGTATTATGCCAGTGTAGATGATACAACTGCACACCATTGGAAAAGCTTTCCAATGGAACCAATAAATTTGTTTCAAGTCTAAATAGTAAAGCCAAATCTATATAGGTTGCATTTACTGAAAACTGAACAGCTATCAACAATTGTCGCGTATGATTGTATTGTACAATGTCATTTCCTCCTTACTACTCCCCCAACAACTTGACTTACAAAGCTAACATTGATCTTAATTTTATGTACTAACTGTTACCATTAGAGTAATTTCAGAAACATCATCATATGTACAACAACATTACATTTTTTTTATATGTCAGCCATGAGTACAAAGTATATTTGCTCAGTGTATATTTACAAAATAAATTATTGATTATGAGTGCACACGCAATACTTAATGATCACAGGTATAGTTGATGTTATGATATTATTAAGGCATGAACCGTTAATTGCTAAGTAAAATCATATTTCTATACTTTAAAGAGAGTAAGCCTGTGTACATTTGAACATCATATAATTTTAAACATCATAGAATATGTGTACATACGTGCGTGTTATATTTGGTCCTATTTTAAGTTGGGCACGTATGATATCATGGCCACATAGCTATTATGATATCTCAAAACACATATGTATCACAGGTATAGTCTTAATATCATCTGAGTTGGACCCGTGTGCCTTCAATCATCAGGTGGGTATAGCCTAATAACTCAGTTTATATATGATACGAGCCTGTCATTGTTAGTAAGATGGCCATGATCATAGGAGTCGCCTTCGTCCACTACTTCTTGTAAAGCATTCCATCTATCGGAGCACACACCGCTATCGATCCTGATGCATCTGTGCATGTCTTTTTTTATCAACAACCTACTGCTACCTTGTTTTTATCCACGGCCTGCTGTATCAATGCATCATTAACATATGTACATATATGCGTGTGTGTTGCTGATGGTTCCGTGCTATGCACACGGGTTGCAATATATGTTATATTTGCTATAATCTTTGAATCTTCTTCGCAATATTTAGTAGAAATGCTAATTTTCTACCGAAGTTCGTCATGAGTGTGTCACAATTGTTGAACATATTCATCATTTACTTTATTTCCAATATATTCTTCTTTATTGAAAGTTGTTTAAATTTCAGTTGGTAGTTATAGTTATATGAATAGTATCAATTCAAGTAATAATAACACTATGCGCTGATTTTAAAGCAATCTCAATGCGCTAGACGCATTGGCGATTTACCGAATTCAGATTGCCTTTGTCACACTCTACTGATAAAGACAGATTTAGAAAACAAAAATGTTCAATGAGTTGTCAAAATCTACACCAATATCTAGATTTATATACACATGTCGAGCGTGGAATGTCAGTAAAAGCGATGCGATACATCTAGCATAGAGATGAACTTAAAAAAGTTTGGTCCTACCATTATTTATTATTCATTCATAAATCATACACGGGTCACGGTTATATAATTTTACACAGAGAATAGAGCATATAACGTTAGTACATGAAGGATGCCTGATAGTATAAAAAGTGCAGAATCTAAAGACGTCTGTAATACAGCTACAGATTAAAAACTTGTAATCATAAGTTTAAGTGAAGAAAAGTTTGAACATCATCTCATTTGTCAAGCAACAGTAGATCAGTTTAGTACTTTGATGGAGGATCAGAAATGCCAGCATTCAGTGGTTGTTTGCATAGAATTTGCTAAACTTCATGGTGTAATATAAGTTTTAAAAAAATTAGAACAATATATAATTCTCATGTTGTAAAAGTTGCCTGATTTTTTGGGGAAAATGGACTCCAATTTTGACTTTTGAGAAAAATGAAAGCCATGTGATATAGGATCAAAGACTGTAGGAGTCAAAATCAGGTTCAACAGTGGTAGAATCCGAAAGCAAAATATGGGACAAAAGACCTAGGACTGTAGCATATTAGATTTGCAATATATTAAAGTGTACAAAAATACATATGGTTAGCTTTGAGCACCTGACGCCTTATGATCTTTTCCATATATTAAAACAATATGAAAAGGAAGTAGATGGTTTTTAAGTATTCAGTATTTTAATTAGTGCATAAGACAATATTTCAGTAGTGTGAACATTAGGTAGTACGAAACATCTGCAATGATATTTGCACCAACTTACATTCTGTTTTTCTTCTTCTTTTGAAACTAACTTTATTCATTTTAGTCATGAACCAAACATATATACTCCATATTGTTGATTTAAACGTGCATATGCCTTGCTGTTACAAATATAAACCATATTGCTGACTTAAACTGGTATTTGCGTTATTATTGTATATTCAATGTATACTATATAATAAAAAAAAGAAACTTTTGGTATTATTTTGAAATTTGGCACTATAAAACTTCTTATAAGCATTCGAAGGTTCTTAGTGATAATTTCACATTTATATTCCTGATGTTACTGTCTACGAATCCTCTTGAGATCGGGTTCTTTGATGAGCACACAAAAGAACAACATGACCACCACCAGTCCTGAAGATTCTAAAGAAAATAAGCAGTATATTCCTCCTCTGAAGCAAGTACTAAAAGCCCAAGAGACCCAACCATACTATTAATATGTGGTCCTTTTGCCCTACAGCTATACACCGAAATTTAATCTGAATGTTCTGCTCTGTTCAATTCTGCTAATTTAAATTCTATCTCCACATTATCTTGTGAACCTGTCACAGCTTTGACTTCTACTAAGCCTCCTTTATGAAGATCAATATTTTCCATGTTTATTTTGTTTCTTCTAAGTGATTCTAGCTCTGCAACTGGCTACTGTAAAACAGACTTCCCATCCTCATCCAGACTAAGAACTCTTGGGATGGTCATTATACCAGACCATCTTTGGATATATCATCTTCAAAACTATCTATTTCATTCGACCATGTCCAAATAATTCTAAGTTGTGTCGACTCATCGTAAATGGTTTTGATGCATAATATGTTCCAAAATCTATTTTTTCTACTTTCTGTAATCAATTTATGAACTATCATCTCCATCAAATACATTCTTTTTTCATCATAAGTTCCGAATGTATATTGATCAATATTAGTACCCCAAAGAACAACCTTTAGTAAGTACTACCACTTGCCTATAAGAAGGAAAAAAATCGACGCACTCCCACATACCCGACCCGTTTGTGTAGTGAAACGGGGCGTCTACCCTGGTCCAATGAACAAAATCCGGGCTCTTGTACATTATTACCATCCCATTTCCTATAATCTTGACTCCAATCAATATTCTCCAAAGCCTATTTGGTACAATCCGTGTAGTTACCATATCACAAAATAAATCTATGCCTAGCCCATTAAACAGTTCGATTAGCTGGTCATAATCGGGGTTGACCCATTCATAAAGATACGCGTCTGATAAATATTTTGGATATGTAATGTCTTGAACTTGTCTGCAGTCCTTATCGAGGCTGGTGTAGAGAGAATAACAGGTCGGTTCCTCGGTAATATTGTGGCCAACCTTCTCCAACACCCATTAATGTTAAATGTTTTGGATATAGAAATGCATGTTTCTAGTCAAGTTTAATGGATTAAATCAGTAGAAACTAAATGACCCCATGTAAGGTTAGGCATCCAGCATGTTGATTTGGGATTCTATTGCATCAACAGGTGGTATGTGCCACCGTAGAACATTGGTGCAGTGCATTAGGATCATTCATCTACTGTTGCAAAGACTGGAAACTGTTGTAAATTTTCAAAATTAGTTTTGGGATGTGGGTTTGTTTTTTGAAGAAGGAAGTAAGAATGGAAGAAGATAAGGTGTAGGGGTTAGTCCCACATTGAAGAATATAAAGAAGTTTGTCTCTATATAGGTAAAAGCTTGACATGTGATATCAAAAGAAAGAAGAGAAGGAGCTATAAGGCAATGGGCCTTAGACATGAGCTTGGCATAGATAATAATATTTAAAATGTCAAAACATGGGCCTTGGTGCTCTTGAGATCTCGTGATCCATTAGTCCGTAGAAACAAATCAGTCGAAAGGCTAAAACTCAACCAGTCGACCATTTTGTTCTCTGGTTGAAAACGGTCGACCCGTGACATTAGGCCCGTCGACCGATTTCAACCCGAAGGGAAGCGACGCTTCAAAAGCGTTGCAAAACTGAAGGGATGCATATGTTCAAATTCGAATAGAAATGACTGTTGCAATTAAATGGTTGCATCGCTTGCCTAATGGATGCCTCCTCTCGTCACCTATATATAGAACTGCGCAAATTCATTTCGGATTATCTGATTAATTAATCTTCTTCTTCCGCTTGAATTCTGCAACGCTGTCAAAATGTTGTAAAACAGTTCTGTCTGAAACACTTATATAGTGTTTCGTTTCTGAATTGTTGCAGAGTTCTCATCCTCTACTTCTTCTTCTTTTCTTTATTCTACATTGCATCATCAGAGATCAAATACTAGAGTGTTCTTGGTCGGATCAAAATCGTACAAATTTTGAAGCCAATAACGCTGTTTCAAGGCTTCATTGAATCCTGAAGTCAATAGTTCGATAACCCTTTTGTACCTGGTGGGTTGAACTATTGTCTGAAAGAATTTGTTTCGCAAATCCTTGAAGTTAGAAGTACGGCAAAATCTACTCCTGCAAAAGCGTCTCAAACCATAAAATCCCCAACAAAATTTTCAGATAATATTTTCAAACATGGAAGGTTTGAGCGCGTTGCAAGTGACGAATCAGCATTTGACGAAGGTAGAGCGATTTAATGGAGAGAATTTCACTAGTAGGCAAGAGACTATGAAATTCTTTCTGATCATGGTCAAATTATTTCATATTCTCGAAGATGGATTGGAGAAAATACCAGAGGAAACCGATAAGGGTGGTGCGGAACTAAAAGCTAAAAGGTCAAAGCGCAAAGAGAAAGATTTTCTATGCAGAGGCCACATTCTGAATGCACTGTCTACTCCAATATACAATGCTCACGGGATCTTGGACATCGCGAAGGCACTCTGGACTGCGCTAGAAAGCAAATATCGCATCTCTGAGGCAAGTAATAAAAAAATTCTTATATGCAATTTTATGGATTTCAAAATGGTCACCAACAAATCCATAATTGGACAAGTAAGTGAAATCCTACTATTAGTAAATCAACTTAAGGATGCCGGTATTGATCTCCCTGAATCATTTGTTGTTGGAGTTAATATTTCGAGACTCCCGAATTCTTGGAATGATTATAAGAAAAAATTAAAGCATGCGGAAACAGATTATGATTTAGACGGTTTACAGCGTCATCTTCGTATTGAAGAGGATTCTCGTAAACGCGAACTAGATGATAATCCGCAAACTGAGTCTCAATCTAAGGCTAATAATGTTGAAATTAACGATAAGTTGAAGCCTAAGAATGAGACACGGTTTAAAAAGAAAGATAATAATTCCAACAACAAAAATAAGGGTGACTGTTTCTATTGTCATAAACCCGGCCACTATGCCCGAGACTGTCGTCTTCAAAAGAAACAACAAAAAGCGAATGTGGTCGAAGAAAAGCTTGTGGCTGTCGTACGAGAGGAAAACTCCGTTAGTGACATTGATATTAATTGGTGGCTCGATACTGGAGCGACTATTCATATTTGCAAAGTCCGTAATCTGTTCAAGACTTACGATGGGAATAACGGAGAATCCAGCGAAGTAACTGGTGCAAACAAAGTTGCAAGCAAAGTTCTAGGAAAAGGCACTATTGAATTGACATTCACCTCTGGGAAAGTTCTTACTTTAGTCAGCGTATTTTATGTACCTGATATGTGTAAGAATTTGATTTCTGGATACCTTCTTATCAAAGGAGGATTCAAGATGGTGTATGAGTCTGATAAGTTAATGTTGTCCAAGAACAGCAAATTTATTGGATAGGGATATTCTTGTAACTGCATGATTAAGTTGAATCTAATGAAGAAATCTTTTGCTTATATTGTTGACTCTGTTAATTTATGGCATAGTAGATTAGGACATGTTAATTATAAGTCACTTAGAAATATGAATAAATTAGGATTAATTTCTGATTGTGATTTCGAATCTATTTCTAAATGTGAAATATGTGTTCAAGCAAAAATACATCGGAAATCCTTTAAATCTGTTGAAAGGAAAACTGGTTTGCTTGATTTGGTATATAGTGATGTGGGTGACTTGAAAAGTCATATCACCTATGGTGGTAACCAATACTATATAACATTTATTGATGATTATTCTAGATATGCTTATGTATATCAAAGGAAATCTAAAGAACTGAAGCCTTTGATAAATTCAAAATTTACAAAGCAGAATTCGAAACACAATTAGGAATTAAAATTAAAGTGTTACATTCAGATCGTGGGGGTGAATATTTTTCAAATGAGTTTACTTTGTTTTGCAAACAAAATGGTATTATTCACCAATGTACCGCCCCTTATATACCACAACAAAATGGTGTTGCTGAGAGAAAAAAATAGAACTTCAGTAGAAATGGTTAATGCCATGCTCATAAGTTCTAATTTGCCTTATAACCTATGGGGTGATGCTATATTATCTGAATGTCACATTTTAAATAGAGTACCACTTAAAAAGAATAATATTTCTTCTTATGAATTATGGTTTAATAGAAAACCTAATCTTACCAGAATCAAAGTTTGGGGTTGCTTAGCTTATGTTAGAAAACCAGACTCTAAACGACCAAAGTTAGGTAATAGAGCTTTTAAGTGTGTTTTCATAGGATATTCTCTTAATAGTTTAACTTATAGATTTATGATTCTTGATACCTTAGAAGTCGTAGAATTTGTAGATGTAGAATTTCTTGAAAATCAGACTATAGAAAATCCATTAAGATCAACTAGTCCAGAACCAATTGAGACTAATGATACAAATGACGATGAATATGCTCCTGCTCAAAACAGCAAGGAAGTGTCAGTACTAGATGATAGTACTGAACACAGGAGAAGTAAAAGAGTGAGAATAGAAAAGGACTATGGTCCTGACTTCATAACATATCTCGTAAAAGGCAATAAGGACGAAGTCCTTAATATGACAAGATATGCAATGAACGTCGATGCTGATCCCAAAATTTATTCTGAGGCTATGAATTCTAGAGATTCCGATTTTGGAAAGAAGCTATCAATGATGAAATGAATTCCATAATGTTAAACCAAACTTGGGTATTAAGCGATTTACCTCCTGGTGCCAAACCTATAGGATGTAAATGGATATTCAAGAAAAAGTTGAATACAAATGGCTCCATTGATAAGTTCAAAGACAGATTAGTTGCTAAGGGATATAAACAAAGACAAGGAGTATATTATTTGGATACATATGCTCCGGTGGCTCGCATATCTTCGATACGCTATTTAATAGCACTTGCATCAATTCATAACTTGGTCATACATCAAATGGATGTAAAGACAGCTTTTCTAAATGGAGATTTAGAAGAAGAGATGTACATGGAACAACCTAAAGGTTTCATAACCTCAGTCCAAGAAAAGAAAGTTTGTAAATTAGTTATATCTCTTTATGGCCCGAATCAAGATCTTATGCAATGGCATGATAAGTTTGATGAAGTTGCACTGTCATTTGGATTCATTGTTAATGATGTAGATAAATGTATCTATAGCAAATTGGATAACAACAGTTATGTTATAATATGTTTATATGTTGATGACATGCTGATATTTGGTTCCAACATATCCTGTGTGAACGAAACTAAGAAGTTTCTATCTTCTAAATTTGATACGAAAGATCTGGGAGAGGCTGATGTAATTTTAGGAATTAAAATCATTAGGAAAACAGGGTAGTTATTACTAACTCAATCTCATTGCATTGAGAAATTCCTAAAGAAGTATAATCATTATAATGACAAACCAGCACCGACTCCTTTAGATCCAAGTATAAAATTAGAAAAGAACACTGGACGTACCATTTCTCAATTGGAATATTCCAATATTATTGGGAGTCTTATGTATGTTATGCATTGTACTAGACCAGATATCGCACATGCTATAAGTGTATTGTGTCGATTTACGAGTAATCCAGGTTTCGAACACTGGAAAGCCATTTCCAGAGTCTTAGCTTATGAAGGGAACCATAAACTATGGTTTATCTTATAAAGGATATCTTGCTGTAATAGAAGGATATAGTGATGCAACCTGGAACAATGTAGAATCGAAATCCAAGTCTACGACTGGATGGATATTTACATTAGGAGGCGCTGTTGTGTCTTGGGCTTCCAAGAAACAAACTTGTATATCTGATTCAACTATGTTATAAGAATTAATTGCAATAGCAGACGCATGTAAGGAAGCGGAATAGCTTAGAAATTTGTTAGTAGAAATCCCGTTATGGAAGAAGCCATCTCCAGCAGTCTTGATTAATTGTGATAATCAAGCAACAATATATAATGTTTCTAATAAAACATATAATGGAAAATCTAGACATGTGAGTCTAAGACATCACATGGTGAGACAGTTACTCAAAAGTGGAGTTATAACTGTTGACTACATAGAAACGAAGAAAAACTTGGCTGACCCACTTGCTACGAGCCTTCCAAAGGCTATGGTTTCTATAAAGTCAAAAGAAACGGGGCTAAGGTCTGCGAACGAAGATTGATCATCCTAACAGAAACCCAACTTGTGTCTTGAAAAGGATAGACAAAGTTCAATGGGTACCAACAAGTTAAGGAAATGATTATGGAACACTAAATCAATAATCCTATAATATTTAGTGTTGGATTCTGCATGAACAAAGGATGGATAAAAAATCCTTAATAAGTCTAGAAACCCTAAAAGGTGTCTCGTAGAAGCACCTTAAGTGACGTACCTATATGAGTATGGAAATCAGGTCGTTTCCTAGGAAAGTAAGACCGCTTTCAAAGTAGACTCAAGAACCAGGATTCAAGCATATGGCCATTAACGTGCTGAGCAATACAGAACACTCTAACTAAGGAATACAACATGTGTGATTGTTCCGGTTTTACCATTAAGGGATACTTGGTTCAAGATTCGTTCACCATTGAGTCTCGATAGAACTTTGAATAGTTTACACTAAGTAAAAGTTCAAATCCAAAAGATACATTTATTTATGTGTTGTTTCCACGATGATGCAAAACTTGATCTTAGAACTACATAGGCTTGATCCTACTTGGGTACGTAGGAAGTCACACTAGTGACTCAGCCGTTCTCTTTAATTTATTCTGAAAATTGGGGGAGATTGTTGTAAATTTACAAAATTAGTTTTGGCATATGGGTTAGTTTTTTGAAGAAGGAAGTAAGAATAGAAGAAGATAAGGTGTAGGGGTTAGTCCCACATTGTAGAATATAAAGAAGTTTGTCTCTATATAGGTAAAAGCTTGACATGTAATATCAAAAGAAAGAAGAGAAGGAGCTATAAGGCAATGGGCCTTAAACATGAGCTTTGCATAGATAATAATATTTAAAATGTCAAAAGATGGGCCTTGGGGCTTTTGGGGTCTCGTGATCCATTAGTCCGCAGAAACAAATCAATCGACAGGCTAAAACTCAACCAGTAGACCGTTTTGTTCTCTGGTTGAAAACAGTCGACCGGTGACATTTGGCCTGTCGACCGATTTCAACCCGAAGGGAAGCGACGCTTCAAAAGCGTTGCAAAACTTAAGGGATGCATATGTTCAAATTCGAACAAAAATGATTGTTGCAATTAAATGGTTGCAACGCTTGCCTAATGGATGCCTCCTCTCGTCACCTATATATAGAACCGCACAAATTCATTTCGGATTATCTGATTAATTAATCTTCTTCTTCCGCTTGAATTTTGCAATGTTGTCAAACTGTTGCAAAACAATTCTATCTGAAACACTTATATAGTGTTTCGTTTTTGAAATTGTTGCAGAATTGTCATCCTTTGCTTCTTCTTCTTCTTTTTTCTACATTGCATCATCAGAGATCAAATATTATAGTGTTCTTGGTCGAATCAAAATCGTACAAATTTTGAATCTGATAACGCTGTTTCAAGGCTTCATTGAATCTTGAAGTCAATAGTTCGATAACCCTTTTATACCTGGTGGGTTGAACTATTGTCTAAAAAAATTTGCTCCGCAAATCCTTGAAGTCAGAAGTACGGCAAAATCTACTCCTCCAAAAGCGTCTCAAACCACAAAATCCCCAACAAAATTTTCAGACAATATTTTCAACCATGGAAGGTTTGAGCGCGTTGCAAGTGATGAATCAGCATTTGAGAAAGCTAGAGCGATTTGATGGAGAGAATTTCACTCGTTGGCAAGAGAGTATGGAATTATTTCTGATCACAGTCAAATTACTTCATATTCTCGAAGATGGATTGGAGAAAATACCGGAGGAAACTGGTAAGGATAGTGCGGAACTAAAAGCTAAAAGGGAAAAGCGCAAAGAGGTAGATTTTCTATGTAGAGGCCAAATTTTGGATGCACTGTCTACTCCAATATACAATGCTCACAGGACCTTGGACACCGCGAAGGCACTCTGGACTGCGCTAGAAAGCAAATATCGCATCTCTGAGGCAAGTAATAAAAAAATTCTTATATGCAATTTTATGGATTTCAAAATGGTCACCAATAAGTCCATAATTGGACAAGTAAGTGAAATCCTACTATTAGTAAATCAACTTAAGGATGCCCGTATTGATCTCCCTGAATCATTTGTTGTTGGAGTTATTATTTTGAGACTCCCAAATTCTTGGAATGATTATAAGAAAAAATTAAAGCATGCAGAAACATATTATGATTTAGACGGTTTACAACGTCATCGTCGTATTGAAGAGGATTCTCGTAAACGCGAACTAGATGATAATCCGCAAACTAAGTCTCAATCTAAGGCTAATAATGTTGAAATTAACGATAAGTTGAAGCCTAAGAATGAGACACAATTTAAAAAGAAAGGTAATAATTCCAAGAACAAGAAGAAGGGTGACTGTTTCTATTGTCACAAACCCGGCCACTATGCCTGAGACAGTCGTCTTCGGAAGAAACAACAAAAACTGAATGTGGTCGAAGAAAAGCTTGTGGTTGTCGTACGAGAGGCAAACTCCGTTAGTGACATTGATAATGATTGGTGGCTCGATACTGGAGCGACTATTCATATTTGCAAAGTCCGTAATCTGTTCAAGACTTACGATGGGAATAATGAAGAATCCAGCGAAGTAACTGGCGCAAACAAAGTTGCAAGCAAAGTTCTGGGAAAAGGCACTATTGAATTGACATTCACCTCTGGGAATGTTCTTACTTTAGTCAATGTATTTTATGTACCTGATATGTGTAAGAATTTGATTTCTGGATACCTTCTTAACAAAGGAGGATTCAAGATTGTGTATGAGTCTGATAAGTTAGTGTTGTCCAAGAACAGCAAATTTATTGGACAGGGATATTCTTGTAACGGCATGATTAAGTTGAATCTAATGAACAAATCTTTTGCTTATATTGTTGACTCTATTAATTTATAGCACAGTAGATTTGGACATGTTAATTATAAGTCAGTTAGAAATATGCATAAATTAGGATTAATTTTTGATTGTGATTTCGAATCTATTTCTAAATGTGAAATATGTGTTTAAGAAAAAATACATCGGAAATCCTTTAAATCTATTGAAAGGAAAACTGGTTTGCTTGATTTGGTATATAGTGATGTGGGTGACTTGAAAAGTCATATCACCTATGGGGGTAACCAATACTATATAACATTTATTGATGATTATTCTAGATATGCTTATGTATATCTAATGAAATCTAAAGATGAAGCCTTTGATAAATTCAAAATTTACAAAGCAAAAGTCGACACACAATTAGGAATTAAAATTAAAGTGTTACATTCAGATCGTGGTGGTGAATATTTTTCAAATGAGTTTACCTTGTTTTGCAAACAAAATGGTATTATTCACCAATGTACCACCCCTTATACACCACAACAAAATGGTGTTGCTGAGAGAAAAAATAGAACTTTAGTAGAAATGGTTAAGGCCATGCTCATAAGTTCTAATTTGCCTTATAACCTATGGGGTGGTGCTATATTATCTGCATGTTACATTTTAAATAGAGTACCACTTAAAAAGAATAATATTTCTCCCTATGAATTATAGTTTAATAGAAAACCTAATGTTACCAGAATCAAAGTTTGGGGTTGCTTAGCTTATGTTACAAAACCAGACCCTAAACGACCAAAGTTAGGTAATAGAGCTTTTAAGTGTGTTTTCATAGGATATTCTCTTAATAGTATAACTTATAGATTTATGATTCTTGATACCTTAGAAGTCATATAATCTGTAGATGTAGAATTTTTTGAAAATCAAACTATAGAGAATCCATTAAGATCATCTAGTCCAGAACCAACTGAGATTAATGATACAAATGACGATGAATATGCTCCTGCTCAAAACAGCAAGGAAGTGTCGGTACCAGATGATAGTACTGAACACAGGAGAAGTAAAAGAGTGAGAATAGAAAAGGACTATGGTCCAGACTTCATAATATATCTCGCAGAAGGCAATAAGGACGAAGTCCTTAATATGACAAGATATGTAATGAACGTCGATGACGATCCCAAAACTTTTTCTGAGGCTATGAGTTCTAGAGATTCTGGTTTTTGGAAAGAAGCTATCAATGATGAAATGAATTCCATAATGTTAAACCAAACTTGGGTATTAAGCAATTTACCTCCTTATGCCAAACCTATAGGACGTAAATATATATTCAAGAAAAAGTTGAACATAAATGGATCCATTGATAAGTTCAAAGCCAGATTAGTTGCTAAGGGATATAAACAAAGACAAGGAGTAGATTATTTTGATACATAAGCTCCGGTGGCTCGCATATCTTCGATACGCTTTTTAATAGCACTTGCATCAATTCATAACTTGGCCATACATCAAATGGATGTAAAGACAGCTTTTCTAAATGGAGATTTAGAATAAGAGATATACATGGAACAACATGAAGGTTTCATAACCTCAGGCCAAGAAAAGAAAGTTTGTAAATTAGTTAAATCTCTTTATGGCCTGAAGCAAGCTCCTATGCAATGGCATGAGAAGTTTGATGAAGTTGTACTGTCATTTGGATTCATTGTTAATGATGCAGATAAATGTATCTATAGCAAATTGGATAACAACGGTTATGTTATAATATGTTTATATGTTGATGACATGTTGATATTTGGTTCCAACATATCCCGTGTGAATGAAACAAAGAAGTTTCTATCTTCTAAATTTGATATGAACGATCTAGGAGAGGCTAATGTAATTTTAGGAATTAAAATCATTAGGAAAACGGGGGAGTTATTACTAACTCAATCTCATTACATTGAGAAATTCGTAAAGAATTATAATCATTAAAATCACAAACCAGCACCAACTCCTTTAGATCCAAGTATAAAATTAGAAAAGAACACTGGACATACCATTTCTCAATTGGAATATTCCAGTATTATTGGGAGTCTTATGTATGCTATGCATTGTACTAGACTAGATATCGCACATGCTATAAGTGTATTGTGTCGATTTACGAGTAATCCAGGTTTCGAACACTGGAAAGACATTTCCAGAGTCTTAGATTATTTGAAGGGAACCATAAACTATGGTTTATCTTGTAAAGGATATCCTGCTGTAATAGAAGGATATAATGATGCAACCTGGAACAATATAGAATCGAAATCCAAGTCTACGACTGGATGGATATTTACATTATGAGGCGCTGCTGTGTCTTAGGCTTCCAGGAAACAAACTTGTATATCTGATTCAACTATGTTATTTGAATTAATTGCATTAGCTGACGCATGTAAGGAACCAGGATTCAAGCACATGGCCATTAACGTGCTGAGAAATACAGAACACTCTAACTAAGGAATACAACATGTGTGATTATTCCAGTTTTATCATTAAGGGATACTTGGTTCAAGATTCGTTCACCATTGAATCTCGATAGAACTTTGAATGGTTTACACTAAGTAAAAGTTCAAATCCAAAAGATACTTTTATTTATGTGTTGTTTCCACGATGATGCAAAACTTGATCTTAGAACTACATAAGCTTGATCCCACTTGGGTATGTAGGAAGTCACACTAGTGACTCAGCCGTTCTCTTTAATTTATTTTGAAAATTGGGGGAGATTGTTGTAAATTTACAAAATTAGTTTAGGGATATGGGTTTGTTTTTTGAAGAAGGAAGTAAGAATGGAAGAAGATAAGGTATAGGGGTTAGTCCCACATTGTAGAATATAGAGAAGTTTGTCTCTATATAGGTAAAAGCTTGACATGTGATATCAAAAGAAAGAAGAGAAGGAGTTGTAAGGCAATGGGCCTTAGACATGAGCTTGGCATAGATACTAATATTTAAAATGTCAAAAGATGGGCCTTGGGCCTTGGGGTCTCGTGATCCATTAGTCCACAGAAACAAATCAGTTGACAGGCTAAAACTCAACCAGTCGACTGTTTTGTTCTCTGGTTGAAAACAGTCGACCGGTGACATTTGGCCTGTCGACCGATTTCAACCCGAAGGGAAGCGACGCTTCAAAAGCGTTGCAAAACTTAAGGGATGCATATGTTCAAATTCGAACAAAAATGATTGTTGCAATTAAATGGTTGCAACGCTTGCCTAATGGATGCCTCCTCTCGTCACCTATATATAGAACCGCACAAATTCATTTCGGATTATCTGATTAATTAATCTTCTTCTTCCGCTTGAATTTTGCAATGTTGTCAAACTGTTGCAAAACAATTCTATCTGAAACACTTATATAGTGTTTCGTTTTTGAAATTGTTGCAGAATTGTCATCCTTTGCTTCTTCTTCTTCTTTTTTCTACATTGCATCATCAGAGATCAAATATTATAGTGTTCTTGGTCGAATCAAAATCGTACAAATTTTGAATCTGATAACGCTGTTTCAAGGCTTCATTGAATCTTGAAGTCAATAGTTCGATAACCCTTTTATACCTGGTGGGTTGAACTATTGCCTGAAAGAATTTGCTCCGCAAATCCTTGAAGTCATAAGTACAGCAAAATCTACTCCTCCAAATGCGTCTCAAACCACAAAATCCCCAACAGAAATGATAAGCTGTTTTAAGACCATCTCCAACTCCGTGACCCATTTCTACTAAATTTGGAGTTTCAGATTCTATTACAAAACTCTATTGCAAAAACTATGCGATTTTGTTTTTGAGTTCAGTTAAATAAAAATGGAATAAAATATTAAACCTCAGGTTTAAATACATAAAGAAATTGTGATAGTATCTCTGATTATTTGGAATTTAGATCAAAAATAGCAAGTTAATCGTTAAATAACTCGCGAACTATATAAATTAAGAAAATAACACAAATGTATAAATTAAGAATAGTAATCAAACTTATGTATGCAGATCTGTCCATAAAAAATAGACAAAGGGAAATTCAATACGTGGTTTCAACCTAGAAAAAACAGAGTAAGGAAACTCAGTGCTTGTGTAGAAGCTTCGATTTCAGCATGACGCATCAGCGAGAAGCTGGAAAAGGAGCAAATTGACCACGTAGAAAGTACGAAAGCGACAGAGGGTCAATCGAGTATTTGATGCAAAGGATCGCTTGCAGCTATGCCTAGATGCGGGAAGGAGTTGAAGTGATGAACTCACTGGGAAGCTGTGACGTAATCTGAGAGCGACAGCCCATTTGAGGCTGCAGCAAGGAGGGGATCAAAGTGGGAACAATTAGTAGCAGTGTTAGGCTGAATTATCAACAGCGATGTGGTTAGGATCTTTGACGATAAAGGAGAGGAGAATTGTCGAGAAGATGACGAAAAAAGGACATGTGAAGAGGGCAGCGGAAGATATTTTGGTAGCAAATCTAAGAATTCATTTTAAATGCCATTAAGGTCACTGAAGAGTTGAGATGGTTGTCATATTGGATGGAGAGGATTGGAATGTGGTACACGTGTCGGTCTGTCAATTTTTTGGAGGATCTAAATTTGAAAGGTCTTTGAAGAAAGATTGTGCTTGCACATAATATAATAGATAGATAGATAAAATGTCAATGTAATTAATTCTACTAGTGTGCATGCTTTGTATCAATGACTAAGAATCATTAATCTACTTATTTAAATTTCGATGATTAGATTCATTTAAGAAGGGGGTGCTGTAACTGTTAGTATTTTAGAGTGTTATAGTATAAGAGTAAACCGATAACAATTGAAATTTGTTAAAATACAATTGGGAGAATTTAGCTAAAAAAAATATCAAGGAAAATTGAGTGATTAAATATGAGATGCTTAGTATAAATAATTAAATGGACAAAGGCTAGTTAGTAATTAAATTTATCCATAAAAGTTAAAGGAATAAAATAAAGGGTTGATAAAGGGGATTTTACATCAAGAGAAAGGAATTAATAAGATTAGATAAGAAGGGCTTTTAGCCTAATTCATATACCCAAAAGCCAAATATTTCCTTCATTCAATTTTGTTTCAACAAAAACTAAAATGCCAAGTTAGGTCAACGGCCATTGCAAGAAAAAGAAGAGAATGACAAAACAAAAATCAAGGTTTTTGCTTTAAAAGAGAAGAAAGTGATTAATCAAATTTTCAAACTTATATGAGTAAAACTTACCCTGCTTTCTTTCAAACTTATTCAGATTGGGTGTATACAAAGTTTTGGTGTTTTAAATGTTTATGAACATGTTTTGATGGTAATATAATGATCCTATACATTTTTGGATAGCAAATGACCTGTGTTTGAGCAACATGAATAAACGTTCTCCAAATGATTCAATATTTTAATATGATGTTTATAACATCAAAACAAAAATGGATTCTAATTTCTATAAAATGACTTTTTTCTTATTTTTCTAAGTAGAAAATGGGCAATTTGGTCGTAGATCAATATTTGAAACATTAAAATTTCCTACTTTGGCCTAAGACTTTAAATATAGGTAAAGGAAGGTGTTTCGAATTTTTTGTAGATTTTCGGGAGTTTTCCATCATTTTTCAAGTTAATATAAATTAAACATCAAGGTGGAAATTATCTCCAAATTAATGAATTAACTATCAAAATTAATTAATCAAGGTCTATTTAAAGGGATAAAATCATGGCTAGCTTTAGGGATTTTTGCACAATATAAAAGTGAAGAATAAACAAATGACAAGTATAAGATTAACAAATATTTCTTTGCTTAGAAAATGTCAATTTTTTTAATTAATTATGGATTTGTTGCTTTTGTACATGTGATAGCGTATAGATATATACATGCGACGACCGATAAGTACATATATTCATTGACACTTAAGCTTATACATGTGGTAGCCTTAAAATCTATACTTGTGATGACATTGAAGTTTTACATATGATGGCTATAGTTAGACAAGAGACAACTACTTAAGTTACGTATGCGATAATCATAAAAGTTAGATATGGAATAGTTATAAGTTAAACATCCAATAGCTTTGTGTTGTTAAAGTGGTTTATAGTTCTATAGCAGTGGAGGTGCAAAAAAATTATAGAAGGATAAAGGGGGGACATAGAGGAAAGTAACGAACGTGTAAAAATATTTTTAGATTTAAAATCAAATACTTAAACTTAATTCATACTCATTCTCACATAATTTATACAAGAAAAAGAAATAGTTTTTAATCTTGTACAACAAAATTGAAAAATATTATAATTTATGGATACTATATTTTGTAAATACGATAGATTTCTATCTTATATTGAGAACTTTTGCATTAAAATTAGGTTTTTACACTATTTTTATTATTTTTGTGTAAAATAAGAAGTAGTGGAATCAAATTTGTATATTA
This sequence comes from Allium sativum, assembly GCA_030737875.1. Lineage (NCBI taxonomy): Eukaryota > Viridiplantae > Streptophyta > Magnoliopsida > Asparagales > Amaryllidaceae > Allium > Allium sativum. The sequence goes on from CM060920.1 coordinate 970,017,951, forward strand.
AATTTGCTAAAACGGTTACTAAAAATCCTTGTTTTGTAAACAAAAGTAGCAAGATCTAAAGTAGATCAACTATTAATAGCACTAAATTAAAATATCAAGGCAATCGAAGAGTGTTATGGGCCATAGCGAGGATTTAACGGAGATTCAACCAGGCTTCAAATGCATAGCGATAACCATAAGTTAGATATGTGATAATTTCTAAACTTAGATATGAGTATGTTATACGTTAGACATGCAATGTTTATTAATTCTTAGCTGATATATCTTTACATGAGTGCGTTTTGGAAAATAATTTTTTCTTAAAACAATCTGTAGAATGAAAAATATTTAGATGTTGATCATATTTTTTTCATTTGGAAATAAGTCTGGTGATGACAGAACCAATATCAGCATTCATTTTCAAGTCTCAAGTGGGTGATGTTACATTCATAGTATCAAATTGGTATTGTTCTGAACCGTTTTTATGTAATATAGATCATTATGGAGGTTTTCTTACTATGGACTTGTAAATTGAAATTGTATAAAGTTAAAAAAAAGTTTATTTTCACAAATGATTTTTTTAGTCATCTTAAATTGGTTTAGTTTCCATAAATTGGAATTGAAATTGGTTGTAGTCTCCTTAAATTTCTCTAGTGTTATTTACGTTATTATCCCCAAAAATATCATAGATAATTTTTTTCATAATTGATTTCCAAGCTAAATGATAAAGTTTTTTTTATACATATTTTGACTATTTTCACAAACTTCAAAATTCTCATATTTATAAAAAAAAATAGTTCAAAATTCAAATATTTAGTTTTTAATTCAGAAAATTTTGAATTCAAAATCGAAATTTTAGAATTTAAAATAAAAGTTCATTTTTTCATTCAAAAGAAAAAATTCAAAATTAAAAATTTTCATATCTTCAGACCTGGTCTTGATAATGGGGCTTCTTCAGACCTGGTCTTGATAATGGGGCTAAACTAAACCTATACATGATGTGCTTCAGGAAACTCTGGAATCCACAACTAAAGAAATATGATGATAGATGTTCGAGTGATGGGGCTCTGCCTAATAAGATTCCTGAAGAATTTTTAATGATGGTTAACGAGTCAATGGACGATGCTCAAAATATAATTATGAAGAATGGTGGTAGTGTGGAGGATCTTCCAAATATGAATCCAGATGCGTGTATAGTTAATTTTTACAATTTGGATGGTAAATTGGGGTTACATCAAGATAAAGATGAAAGCCATGATAGTTTATTGGCTGGGCTGCCTGTAGTTTCCATTTCTATTGGGGATTCGGTGGAGTTTGTTTACAGAGTTGAAAGGGATGAAGCTATGGAAAAGAAAATATTGTTGGAGTCAGGCGATGTTTTAATATTTGGTGGTAAATCTAGGGGCATATTTCATGGAGTATCTCGCATTATTAAGGACATGGCTCCAGATGTTCTCATCAAGGAAACGAATATGAAGCCGGGGCGATTAAATCTCACTTTCAGACAGTGTGTTTTTCGTAGAACTCTTGATGATAGATTTCTGCTTTCTACTTTTAATAAAGAAGATGCTCCTTATAATCATGATGGCACTTCCTTGAAATCAGGTACGACTGCTTTTAGCCCCTCTTCGTCGGTTTCATATGCGGGTATGGTTAGGAAATCATTCAATTGTTTGGACTGGAATTCAACCACGACAAAAAACCCTACTTTCAGCAATAAGAGTAGTATTCGAAGCTGTTTCAAATGTGGTGAATCGTCCCATTTAGCGAAGGATTGTCGAAATGGTTTACGATGTTTTAATTGTGGTGTATTGGGTCATAGAAAGTCAAACTGTCTGAAGAGGTTCAGTGGGAATTCAGTCTTTGACATATTGCATTTCAACTGTTCGAGAATATGTCAGAACATTATTTTGCTATTGGATCTTTATATTTTAGATTTTTCTGGAGAGACGAATGATGGGGCTTACTTGTTATTGTTATTAGGGTGGCATTTGGAGGGGCTGGTAGACGGAATTTTGTGGAGTAAGAGATCGGATAATATTGTTGTATTTCCTCCACTGCCTCGCCATCTAGGTAGGAAGGATCATGCTCTCTCTTTTTGTAAAAGTTTTTTGAAGTTCCGTATGATATATGAGGAATCGAAGGCAAGCAATAAGAGAAAGGCTAGATTGTATTTGAATGAGATTTTGAAGCATTTCGATGTCATTAACACCATTATTAATTGTGATAGACGAGCTCTTATCTTTCAGAATTATTTGGATAGTGATGTCGCTATGCATTCGGACTCTGGTCTAAGAAACAAGGTTCTGGTAGACAATGTCCAGGTCGATAACTTGGTTATAGAAGCAGAGGAAGTGAGTGGCTTTGATGAATTCTTGGTGGGTAATGTTGGGTTTGTTGGGAAAATCTGGCGTGTGGATCCTCTGTTCAGTGATCCTGCAATTGTACATTGTATGGGTTTATTTGAGGAATCATCGGACTATTTGAAGAATAAAGAAAATTGGCCAAGGGAGCTGATGACCGGTGACGATAAAATTGACATGAGTAGTCATGATGTGGTAGATGAGGCTGGAGGTGAGTGTCCCAGTTCAGTACATATAGAAGAAGCGAATTGGAAAGTGGCTGACGATATTGTTCTTTCTAACAATTTTGAATTACTGGAAAATTTGGAGGGTGGGGTTGATGTTCCTTATACTGTGCCAAACATAGTAACTAATCCCAAAATTTCACAGAATAACCCTATCAAATATAGGAAAGGATATAGGGTTGGACGGATTAAAGTTGGAAGACATCGAAAAGCATATCGAGAGGATCATTCTGTGGTTACTATCCTCCCTGGTGATCATTCTGTGGACAATGTGAGTAATCTCCTTTGTAAAAATGTAAGTACGTTGGATTTTCTTCCTTCTGAGCATTCTGTCATTACTGCCCTCACTGGTGATCATTCTGTGGTCCCTGGTGTTCACTTTAATGCTGGACATGGTATGACTGGTTACATGTTAAGCTTGAACGAAACAGTAGTAATAGATAAGATGGCAGAGAATGTAGTTGAGGACTGGACATGTTTTGCTTGGATGGCAGAGAGTTTTGTTTTGTTTTCTGTTATGAGTGGTCTGTCGTGTTGGGGGGGTACTCCTTTAATGATTATTAGCAAGAGGGGAGCGAGACTATGCTCTTTGAATTTGTGTCTGTGGCATGATGGGGTATCTTTGGAGTATGATTTGTCTCGTTCAGTGTATGGTTCGGTGGTGAATACTCCTAGTGCAATCTGTAATGATTTGTGTGAGTCAAGTGTAGATCATGTCCAGAGTAGTAGTGATACATTCATTACTCCGTCAAGGAGGAGGAGACGTAGGCGAGAGACTCCCAGCTCTAGATTGATTCGGCGTAGTGCTAGGATCAGATATGGTTTGGCTTCATCTCGAGGTAAGTTCCCGAATCCAAACTCTATCAGTAGTAGTCTGGATTTGGGCTCAGGTACGTCTCCGATTTTTGGTAGTGATTACACTCCTTTTGCTTTGGGTAGTCTCACTACTAGCCAGTTATTTCAGCTTGCCAATGATACTGCCTTTATTTTTTCTGATATTGAGGTTGATGATGAGTACATTAGGAGTAGGGAATTAGAGCGAGTTTCTTCCTTGAGCAGACGAGGATAGTTAGTTGGAATAGGAGTTTAAATGAACCTAAAAAATGTGCTAAAGTTAGAACTTTTTTTAGAGATAATCACATTGATATTATTCTACTACAAGAGAAAAAAATTGAACGTCCTGATTTTAGTTTTTTTCTTAGAGTAGGTGGGTCTACTTTCCGTAATTGGGTTTGTCTACCGACAATCGGTACTGCTGGTGGACTCATGATTGGTTGGAAAGAGAACCAATATAGACTCGTGCAGGAGTCTATAAAGATACATTCCTTACACGTTATCTTAGCTTCCCTTTTTGATAATTCTGTCTTGTGTATATCTAATGTGTATGGTCCTCACACAAAGATAGAGAGGAGAATTTTGTGGGATGAATTTTCTAATTTCATGAATCATTCCCCCAACCTTTGGATTGTAGGGGGGATTTCAATGTTACTAGGTTTCTAGGGGAGAGATCACCCAGAGAAGGCGATTTCTCCGATATGGAGGAATTCAATGACTTTATTTTAGATAATAATTTGATAGAGATTCATATGGATAACAGATTGTTCACTTGGTCGAATGTTCGTGATAGTCCTTCTTTTGCCTTATTAGACAGATTTTTTATTAATTCTGAGGTAGATGATAGATTTTCGATTTGTAGAGTTAAGGGACTACCTTTTTTACTCTCTGACCATTGTCCAATCTTCATTACATGTGATTCGAATATATCTATTAGTAACAGTTTTAAATTTGAGAAGATGTGGTTACTTGATTCTAGTTTCACAAACCTAGTTTCGGTTAAGTGGAAGTCTTTGTTCTATCTTAATAATTTATATAGGGGAAATAGTGCTAAGATTTTTGTTGCAAAGTTAGGTAAATTGAGATTTTTTTCTCAAGCGTTGGAATAAATTTGTATTTGGTAGTATAAGAATTAAGAAGAATAAGATTATGTGTGGATTGTTAGATTTTGATAAAATAAGTGAGTCAAGGATTCTTAATTCAACTGAGAAGGACAAATATTGTAACCTTAAACAAGATCTCAAACAGTTTTTAGAAAAAGAAGAGGTCATGTGGAGGCTTCTCGCATACAATGGATTAAGGAAGGGGATAATAACACTAAATTTTTTCGTAGTGTAGCGAATAAGAGGAGACGTGATAATATGATCCATTCAATTTTTGTTAATAATGTAGAATTGATTGTACAAAAGGATTTAAATGAAGCTTTCACCAGTTACTATAAGCAGATATTTGGTTCAAAGATTAAGAGGAGAACTAACATTAGATGGAATGAGTTATATCCATATGAAAATAGGACTAATCTTGATAGTTTAGATGAACCTTTTTCTGAGCAGGAGATTTGGAAGGCTATAAGTGATATGCCTAATGACAAAGCTCCTGGACCAGATGGATTTTCTGTTAATTTTTATAAGCAATTCTGGGAAGTCTTATAGTCTGATATTATAAATTTATTTAACGAGTTTTATAATGGTGAACTACGTTTAGGTAGTTTTAACTTTGCAAACGTCATCCTTATTCATAAGAGAGAGGGAGCAAATTCTCTAAAGGATTTTAGGCATATCTCTCTTATTAATGTTTCTGTTAAGATCATTTCTAAACTTTTAGCTAACAGGCTTAGTACTAGGATGAACGATCTTATTGATTGTTCTCAAACTGCCTTTATTAAAGGTAGGAATATAGTTGATGGAGTGGCAGCGGTACAGGAATACATTAATGTCTGTTGTAAGAATAACATTACTTGTGCCATTTTAAAGTTAGATTTTGAGAAGGCGTTTGACTCAATTGATTAGGATTGCATATGCGAATTGAGTCTTGCTAGAGGTTTTAGTGTCAGATGGACCAACTGGATCTTATTATTGCTAAGGTCTGGTTGCTCTAATATTGTTGTTAACGGGATAGTGGGTAAGAAGATTCAATCTAAGAGGGGTCTTAGACAAGGAGACCCCTTATCACCTTTTTTGTTTAATTTAGCGGTTGATGTCTTCTCTAGAATTATTAAAAGAGCGGGTAGATTAGGGGTGCTTGGTAGTGTTGGGAATGAGGAATTTAATAATGAATTATCTATCCTTCAATTTGCATATGATACATTATTATTCTCTTCCCACTTGCCTAAGCAAATAATTACTCTTAAGTTTATACTATACTGTTTTGAAATGTTATTTGGACTTAGGATTAATTTTGATAAAAGTGTGGTTATGGTCTTTAATGATGTTAATAAGGTGGAGACATTGGTAGCTAATACCTTATCCTGCTCTATTATGAAATTTCCTTTTGATTACTTAGGGTTTAAGATTAGACCTTCGAAGCTTAAAAAAGAAGAATGGGTAGTGATCATTGATAAGATTAATAATAGATTACTAAGTTGGAATAACAGATTCCTGTCGAGAGCAGGTAGATTAGTTCTAGTCAATTCGGTGCTATCGGCTATTCCTTCATACTGGATGGTTGTACATAGATTTCCATTATGGGTCATAGAGAAGATTGATAGGATTAGGCGTAACTTTCTTTGGAATGGTGTTTCTTTGGGTAGAGCTCACAAATGTTTAGTCAACTGGGACATGTGTTGTAAGCCTAAAAAAGATGGGGGTTTGGGTATCTTAAATTTATATAATTTTAATTCATCCATGCTTGCCAAATGGTTATGGAAATTTAGAAGTCCTGCCGTGACGGCATCGTGGAAGTCTATCGTAGTTAAATCTTATTATTCTAGAGGGGAGTCTATTACTGGGAATAGTGGTGTACGGGAAAATAGACTATCACACTTTTGGAAATCTGTCTTGAATTGTTTTGTCTTTTTTAAATTAGGTTGTAAAGTAATTGTTCACTCAGGGGACCTTACTTATTTTTGCCATGATCCTTGGATCTCTAGTGTGCCACAAAAAATTGAATTCAATAAGCTTTTTGATAATTGTAATTTTAAGAATGCATTAATTATAGATATTTATAGAGTGGATCTAGACACTCCGTGGGTGTTTTCCTTTGATAACATTTTAGAAGAGGACTTGTTAAGACAATTGGCCTTACTTAAAGCTAAGTTAGCATTGTACAACTTGGATGAGCATGGTGATTCTCTTTGTTGGAGTTTAGATAAGAAACTAGTCTATACGGTAAATTCTATGTATAATTTTATTAATTTTTCTGGAGTTTCTATATATCCTTTTAAATTCTTATGGAAGTCAAATGCTCCCCCCAAAGCTAAGTTTCTTATGTGGTTAATCATTCATAAGAAGCTAAATACGATTAAGCTTTTGAAAAGAAAGAATATCATATTTGATTACAAGTGTTGTTTTTGTTATATTGGTGAGGAGCACGTTGATCATTTATTTTTCTCTTGTTGTTTCACTTATTCAATTTTTAACATGATTCTGAAGATTTTTACATTTGATGGTTTTAATGTTCTAAAAAATTGTGCATATTATTGGAATTATAGTAGATTAAGGTTCAATACTAGGCAGAGATATATATTGGATTCCTTAGTTATAATCTCGTGTTGGTTTATCTGGTTAGAAAGAAATCAGAGATTATTTCATACTAAGTCTGACTCCGCTGATAATCTAATCATCAGTATAGTAAAATTTAGTCTGGATTGGATGTCTAATTCACATTATAAGCTTTTTGGTAATTTACGATTTGGTTGTTTTTTTGTTTAAGGTTAGATCAAATTTGGGCCTGTTTATTAGATTCACTAGATATTTTAGATATAACAGATTTCGTCTCTGTTGATATTTGGCACTTGTTATTATTTTACCCTATATGTTATTCTGCTTTCTTCTTCTTCTTTTTTATTTTTTGTATATATGGTTATGTGCTTATACATATATACATGTTAATGTACATATAAGTATAATTGTTTATACAAATATGTATATATACATATATATATATATGTATATGTATAGGCATATACTCATATATATATATATATATATATGTTTGTTACTGATAGTCTTTTTAGTATTTCAGATTACAGGTCATGGACTTAGCTGGGTAGCTTATGGGATTGCTGTCTGGATTGATCATTATTGCTTATTTAGTCATATATGTATTTAGAGTTGGAGTGTTTTGGTTTTAGGGGTATGATTAACCTCATTATCTATTATTTAGATTGCCATATGTAGTGGAATAGATATACTCTATATTGGGTGGTGGCCTTGCCGGAACTCGATATTGGAGTATGATGGGTGGTGGCCTTGCCGGAACTCATCTATCTATTATCCTCTACTTTCTTTTGGCGATCTTGTTTGGGTCTGTACTTGGATATTGTATCATGTTTATCTTTTCTATATATATGTGTGTGTGTGTGTGTGTGTGTGCGCTCTCTTCCTGTTGGAAGATCACACATCATTTTGTTTTCAAAAAAAAAAAATTCATATCTAATACTTTCAAACACAAAATTCAAATTAAATCCAAAATTGAAATTAAATATTTATAAGTACAATTTTTCAGTGATTGAAGTTTAATTCAGATTTCAAACTTTTGCATTCAAATTTAAAAATTCAAATTTTAAGAATCTATACTAAAATTCATTTGAAATTCCATTTGATTTTCCCTTTTTGAAGAAGATTTGCCAATTTCAGTTTTAAAATTGTCAATTATCAAATTTTAAAAACAAAATCGAAAATTTTAAATGCATACCAATTTTAATTTTCTAATTCAAATGAAAATTTTAAAATATTTAAATTTTCACATTTAACTCTTTCAAATTCAAAATTTAGCTACTCGCACCTTAGGATTCAAATTTTAAATTCATAAACTTAAAAGCATGATTAGTCAAAAATTCTTAGTTTCAAATTTTAAAATTCAATTTTCACAAAGTTTAAGAATAAAAAAAAATATGTATAATAACAAGTTTAGAAAATAATTTAGATTAAAGGACAATATGTTTACTTTTTTGCTTAAGGACATTGCTAGTTATAACTCGCCTTTTTTATAGTGTAAAACCAAACATATGACTAGATATAACAAACATTTGATATCGTAAAAGTTGATTATAACAGTTATAACTAACATTCACCCTTTAGCTAAAAATAAATTTTGACTTCCAAAAAAAATCATAAAGGTTTCAACTAACGAATGGTAATGGGAACTAGGGTTAAACTTGTGCCACTTCAATTTTCTTCTCTATTTCTCAGCCCCTCTGCCTCTCTTCTCAACATTGTCTCCAACTCATATAGTCCTAGCTTTCTCCTTTCCTGTTCAATAGTTGTGAGTTATCCACACAAACCCCTCACTCTCTTTTACTCAGATCTGAATCTCGTTGCTCCTCTAAAACCCTTTTTCTCTAGCTCCCATCAAAATGTAGATCCAGCAAGGAATCTCGTTCCTTAGCATTCAACTTCTTGGCCGTCTTTGTGAGCTCCACCTTACGTGACTGTTCACATCATATGAGGTATGCTTTCTTCTAACCTTGGAGTTATCGGTACCAGTTTGGTGAGCTCTATTGTCTTGTTCTTTGTGGTCTGCATCTCCTAATTATCTAGATGGTTATCTATATTTTACTTTATGTGGTGTTAATGGGTGGTCAATGCACATATTATAATAATAAATATTTATATACACATATTATACCCTTTGGAGGCGGTATCTACAAGGGCCAAGTAGGAACGCTTTGACCATATTGAGTTTTATAATTATTTAGATTTATGATAATTAGATTAAATAGGCTTTATAATAGTTGTAGAGTTTCTGTAGTTTTTCTTTACAGTATCCTTAAAGTTTTTGTTAATTTTTCTGTAAGATATTTCTATAATTTTTCAATCTTTTTCTTATAGTTTATTTTATTCATATTTAGATACTGTAAGATACATTCTCAATCTTCTTCCCTCTTTCTACATTTGATAGTTATTTTATAGTTTTTGTATTTATTTTTGGTTATGTACAAAACACACTTGAATTTGTATATATTAGCATATTGATGACCGATTTAAAGCGATTGATCTATACTACCAATTTAATCATATGATTGATGTAATCCTTTTATTTTACGCGCATGGAAAATATAATTAAAGTAAAATTGTGCAAATGAGGATCAAGGATTGAGGTTAAATTCGCTGATAATGAACATAAAATATAGAACTGTGATTGAAAAGGGATTGGATTGAAATAGACAAACTTAAGTAAGATTTTCTATTTAATCATGACACGGGTTATAACTGAAAATAACTGAACATGTTATGATATATTGTATAGGTGATTTAGTTGCGGGTATAATTAAAACATGAGCCTATAGTTGGATGATTAAACATGAACTTCTGATGTTAAGTTTGACAAGTACATACGTTAGTGGTGGTCCGTTCCGACGACATAAGGCTGATTGGAGAAAATAAGTGGCCAATGAGTAAGCCATAGATCACGAAGAACCTAGTAGGGGCATAATTTAGTATATTTGTTTGCTATGACCCACACCGACAACATTCCCTTTTAAGTTTATCATTGATGGTCTCATAAATGATGGATGGTGGAGGTTGAGAATGCTTATGCTGATTAGGGTAAATAAGTAGTCAACAGAGACCAGGTCGTGTGTCGATGTGTTTTAACAAGCCAATTAAAAATCCTTGGATGAGGTACTAGCAATGCATCAAAGATGCAACCATCGATTCTTCCGGTAGACCACAATTAACGCGAGCAAACATATTAATGACTAGGAACTCATTTTTGCTATGTTGCTAGTACTTGGCTTCCCAAACTGTACAAGCTTCTTCCAAAGCATACGGCTTTCTAGATGTATATGATGATATCTAAGCAGATGGATCTTTATCTTATATGAATCATATGATGAAGTACCACATGAGTGGATATATACGAATCCAAATCTGCCGAATCACTCATGTATGATCTTCTACATCCTAGGTCTCTTCAAATCATTCCCGAAGTGGATCCGGACCAATTTTTTTTTTATCCTTCGATAAAAAGATTCATTCTCCTCATAAAAAAGAGGAGGTAGAACCAATAAAGATTCTTTTTCGATTCATCTCTAGAGTTGAATACCTCATTCAATATTTTTTTTTTTGATCCAATCCGTAGGAATCAATAAATAAGGCAAATCCCCTATGATACACCAGATTCGGCTCGGTTATTGATAGAGTGAATACATCTACCATTTCTTGAAATCTCTCTTGAACTGATCGAATTAACCAACAAAGTTAGCTTCAGTCCTTATGTATTGAACAGAGGAAAAGGCCTCCGCAATAGTTGGATGATAGTAAAAAGTCATAGCAAAACCCATAGCTACTTGTACTAAAAAACATGTAAACGTGATTCCTCTTAGACAACAAAATATGTTGACATGAGGAGGAACATATTTACTAGTTATATCATATGCAATCACTTGAATCTCAGCGGTGCATTGAGCGTGCATGTGTACCGACAAGAGAAAATAAGTCACTACTACGTCCAACAACGATTAATTATATCTATACTGATGGGCCAGGTCGGATAAAGCCCAAGGCCAATAGTAACATAAATTACCATGTAAAATGGTAAATTGGAAGGTTGTGCCGATCGATGAGTAGCATTAGAACTTATTTTAATTATGATTATCGTGTTCGGTAATCGTGGAAGTGCATCGTGGAAGTGCAAACAATAGAGATCAGTTGAATGAGATAACAATCAACCAAGCCTTTACTTGTACAACTCAAATATAATCTTTTGTACGTCATCCCTATATGTTTACCTTCATAGCTGTACAAATACACTTACTTTATTTGACGTTAGAACTATTATTCTATCTATTTCCTTTATTTATCGATCAGGCTAATGATTATACTACTCACCAGACTTTATGTATGACTCACTCTCCTTTCTCCTTTTTTTTCTCCCCACCAAGCTCACAGAGTGGAAATGATTAGAGGGGATTGCTTGAAAGACTTTTCTTAGAGATTCATCTTTTCTATGGATGTATTCATCATTTGGTTCTTTTACATTTTTATTCCATGTTATTGGTTGTATTGATGGTTATTTTGAGGGATATTCATTTTCATGTACTCTGATTATGACTGAGATGTTTTTCATAAGACATATGACAGTTATGTTTTGATACAAACTGATTATGAGGTTTTAGAAATAAATGCAATGTTTCTATTTTAAGTATATTTCCACTGCATTTTCTATTTATGTCTTTTGAATCTTAGTCTCTGTAATGTTTGTGTGTGTATATATATATATATATCTTTATACCTATGATGCTTCATATTTCTTAGTGTACCCCTACTTTGGAGAACATTAAGGGTTGTGGGGTGTTTCAGTTTTTTCTCATGTCAAGTTCCTTGCAGAGTTTTAAGTCATGTTTTATGGCTTTCTCATGTCATTTTGTTTTGTAATCTTAATGTATGTTAGCTGTTGTATTTTTCTCGTAGCAGTTGGCATGAATTGGTTATGTAATTTAGTTGGTGTTATTTACCTCCCTACGTGGAGATGTCATTATGTGTTGTGATTGCCTTAGAAACTAACATAATTTTGCTTTTGGTTTATTTCCTAGTGAAGTAGTTCACCGTGCATGGTGCTTTATAGCGGACGACCCACTCTAAAAACCGTTGTAGTGGTTGGCTCACTTTAAAAACCGTATGTAGTAGTTAAACAAACTGTCAAACTCATGTACTTATTTGTATTTATCATTTGTTATAATAAAAAGTGATATGGATTGCTATAAAAACCAGTCAACTTTACCCCAAAAAAAAATTGACTTCCTTCAACCTGTTTTTTTTCAAAGTCTCTTCTTTTATCCTAATCCCCCTTTTATGAATTCGAAAACTGCTCCACAAAATTTAAATTCCACACAGATTTTTTTTCCAATTTTGTGGAATATTCACCAATTGAACGTAAAAAAAAAGAATAAAAATTTGAAAAGGAATCTAGTTTTCAATTTTGAATTTTTAGATTCATATTTTACAGTTAAAATTCAAAATGATATTTCGAAATTCAAGACTTAAAATTTTAAAATTTCGAATCCAAGTTTGAAATTTGTTATACGATTCTCAAATTTTATAATTTGTAAAAATCAATTTTAGCTTTTTTAATTTTTGAATGAAAATTCGAATTTATAATTCCTTTTTACAAAATTTTAGTTTTGAGATTCAAAAATAAAATTTAAAAATAATCACCATATTTCATTTTGCACTTGATCAACAATAATTAGAAACTGAAATAAATATTTAAGGGTTAGTTTTCATATCTTTAGTTGTGTATATGTATATATAAATGGAAAACATTAGCATACCACCCCACTTAAATGATAACTTTTTAAAATTAAATAAGAATAATATGACACCCCACGTCCGTTAATGTCACTCTTTATCAGAATGCATTAAGTTTCATGAAGCGTTATAGGTAAACAGAAACATAAATATTACAAGACAGATATAAAATAATAGGGGAATTTAAAACTTTATTAAATAGAAAACATCGTGGTCCAAAACATAGTTACATCATAAGTTTGAAATACAGAAAACCCATTACATCAACTTAAAACTTATGTCTTGTACTAAAATCATCAAAGTACAGTAATAAAAGAAGCATAATTCCCCATAAATACAGCCATATCAGAGAAGACAGGAAATCAAAGCGGTACGTCTAAGCAGCTCCAAGCGGAATGAAAGAGAGAGTCCAAATCAAGCCTGAGTATTCCCACCTTGAGAACTAGGGGAACGGAAGAGAGAGAAGAAGAAACAAAATGGTTAGACATAAAGTCTGGCGAGTTCGGCTACTTTTAGCACATAAATAAGTAAAAGCATCATGACAGGCATATAAACTGGAGGAGAGAGATAACATTATCATAAGACAGGTATAACAGACTAAGCATGATAAACAGAATAAACATGACGGAATATATTGCGCTTCTCATGTACTTTTCTCTGCACCAATACTAGCATAACAAGAAAAAGATGATCCCAATTAGGACAAAATGGTAGACTTAGGTGTACTTCTAGTAACAGGTTTTACCCCAATAAAAATAACAGGTAGCCCAATAGGAATGAAAGGTGTTACACCCAACAAGAATAACATGCTACCAATAAGCAAGACTAGATGTACCCTAATTGCTATCCCCAATCAATCGGCTCCCTACCCTATAGATACCCTTGTTGGCCCTACAATAGGATGTGTCACTTCCTAAAGTGGCAACCCCGTTATTTTCAAGATGCATGGCTATATCTACTGATGTCACATCGTCTTATCTTCCCTAGCAAGCGAACCCATGCACGCACATGACTCTGATGGAACGCGCCGTCAACACCCTCACTCAAGTGACCTCTTATAATCACCTTAGTAAGCATGCCTCTCCCTCGACCTAGTTCGGAGTACTCGTTTGATACCTATATGGGTTACTAACTGAAACGGGTCCCACACAACAGATGATACAAGCTTCCCTCCTAGACTTACATCCCCACTACTAGGATTTTAACAGGTTATGTCTAACAGTTTAACAAGGTTGCATAACACCCACATGTAAAACAGGTTAAGTTTGTTGGGTATATGTGTGTGTGTGTGTGCATGTATATATATATATATATATATATATATATATATATATATATAACCCTCCTGCATAGATTTAACAAGATTAACTTAACCCCCACTGATTCAAGCAAGTTTACTTAACCCCTAATCAATTTAACAGGTTCATGTAACCCCTCACAGATTTAAACAGGTTAAGTATTACAAGTTAACAATTTATCTACTTATGGCTTATTAATGGAGTAGACCTCTCACATTAAGTCTACTATTTATGGATGCTAGATATGCTGGGTGGTTCTTGGTAGACTTCTACCACAAGTCGGACTTAACCTCGTGTCTTAGTACCGTTACGTGTACATTTATGCACTCGACCTCTCACGTTAGATTAACCACTTGTGGACGCTGGATTTGTCGGGTGGTTCTGAAAAAAACTTCTACCATAAGTGTAATCTAACCTCATGTTTAAGTGTGGTTATAGTTTCTAATTATTGTAAATCTAGGCATGTTCATTATTAACCAATTTTCATGTTTATCCAAGATTATGCCCCAAATCCTAGTTTGATTCACAATGCAAGATATGCCCCAAATTAAAGTTTTAGGTCAAGGTATAAATTATGCCCAAAATCCTAATCATGTTTTAATTATGCCCCAATTTATCATCCCCAACCATTCCCAATTTCGTATGTTCGCATAATTCAGTGGTAGGCCTAGGCTCGAAGGTAGCTTGACTATAGAAATAAAAGGGAAGGAGGGAGAGAAGAGAACAAGAATAAGCTTAATAACAAAACAGACATAATATGTCCAAAATAGGCATACTAACCGAATAGGCATATGGTGGTAGAAATAGGCATAATGGTAGAATGGGGATATGATTACAAAATTAGGCATGATAACGGAACAGGCATATCAGGAATAGGCATATGGGAACTAATCAGCAGATTATGTGAACAAGCAATAGAAGATCTGTTTAGTAATGATTCAAGTTATTAACATGCATTGATTTAGATCCAACTTATGAACATGTCAGGATTACTTTTTACATGTTTATATCTAAAAATAACATAGACTCACTTTGACTAGATCTAAAGAACAGATAAGTGATTGTTGATGTTGTAGAAGAGATCCTTGAATCTGTATAACTTGTTGTTACAGAAGAATAGGCTATTTTGATCTGAGTTGAGGCAATACCTTGTTGTCTTCATTGTTTTTGGGTGAATAAAACAATGAGAATGAGGTCCTGTTTATAGCCTAAGGTCAATGAATCTTGTTCAGAAATGTGTCCAGGCAGGGAGGTTGATCTGCCCAGATCTCGGTGGGGTCGACATAGGGGTCAACACCCCAGTTATGGGGTCGACCCATGGGTCGACACCCATGGGGAAGGGGTCGAACCTTAACGGGCCGATTTCCCCCCACCCTTTCCCGCTTCGCAGATTTGAATAATTTTGAACATTTTGGTTAGTTTGTATATATATAATTCCCTTGAGCGCATACAAACTTCTAGGCTTAATAACTTCTTCATACGATGTCCGTTTTATGCAAACTTGAAGCCTATTTTATGCAAAATATCGAGAAGAACGCAATGACGCAATCTGTTTTACCTACTTCCCAACATTTAATTAAGTATTCTTTAGTTTATCATTATAGTGTTCTTTAAAATTACGGGGTGCTACATTCTCCCCTACTTAACGAATTTCGTCCCCTAAATCTCTAAGCTAAGAAGAATGTACATCCTAATATCCATCATCCACCAATCACAGGCATCCACTGTCCTTAAAGATTTCTAATGCTTATATGAACATATGCAAAGGTGTGTGTATATGTCCCTATACAAATGCGAAAGATCAGGCGATCTACCGATTCAGTTGACCTCCTTAATGCAATGTATGTTAGTGCCATGAATCCAACATGTATGCAAATAATTCTAATATAACATGTAAGTTCTATACGTGTCCACAATCATTCATCCAAATGCAACATCCATATAATGATACATCTACTTTCATCCATTAAAAGAGAAAAAATATGCATATGCATCCATATGCAGTGTGAGAGTGATTGAGCCGATCTAGTTCCTAATGCGTGTGTATATGCATCCACAAGCAACAACTAGCAAACACTTGCATCCATTAAACATAACATGCTTCAAACGTTACATCCATGGGTTCCCTACCTAAAGGTCAAAGATTCAATCGATAGGATATACTTAAACGATAGAAACAAGTACGAATAAAAGCTTTGGAAAAAGAAGTTAAGAACATAACCTTAAAAAGAAAAGGGTATGAAGCACGAATCTTGTCTTCGGTCTCCCAAGATGCATTCTCGGGGTCTTCTCCCCATTGAAATTTCATCAACTTGACCTCTCGGTTGTGTAGCTTCTTAACCTCTGATCCAAGAATACGGGTAGGAACTCGTCTAACTGTCGCCTCCCGTTCCACTTCTACTTCCTCAAGCATACTCAGCTCAACTGCTTCTGCGGTACCATGCAAGCACTTTCGTAAATGAGAAATGTGGAAAACATCACGAACACTGGACAACCTCTCTGGTAGCTTTACTCTATATTCCATTTGTCCAATCCTTTCTGTTATGGGAAATGGCCCTACAAATCTTGGTGCCGATTTCCCTACAAATCCAAAACAAACCGCATTCCTCAAAGGTGATACCTTAATGAAAACCATGTCTCCTACTTCAAACTCAATATCGGTCCTTCCCTTATCTACGTAGGAATTCTGCTTGTCCTGAGCTATCTTCATGCCCCTTCGAATAAGATCAATCTTTTCTGAAGTTTCTCTGATCATCTTAGGTCCAAGTAGAAGCCTTTCTATAGACTCCCACCAATAAGTCAGTGATGTACAAGGTCGTCTGTACAATGCCTCGAAGGGTGCCATGCCATTACTAGCCTGATAACTGTTGTTGTAGGCGAACTCTACCAAAGGAAGATGCTCTTCCCAAGTCCCTCCAAAGTCTAGGATACACAATCTTAAAAGATCCTCAAGAACTCTATTCACCCTCTCCGTTTGTCCATCGGTCTAAGGGTGATAAGCGGTGCTCAAACAGAACTGTGTACCTAATGCCTCTTGTAAGCTCCTCCAAAATTTACTGGTGAAAATGGGGTCGCGATCACTCACAACACTTGAAGGTACTCCATGTAGACGGACTATCTCACAAAGATAAACTGCTGTCAACCACATGAATGAAATGAGCACTCTTAGTAAGCCTGTCAACTATAACCCAAATACTGGTGTTGCCTTTCCTCGATCTAGGATAACCATCATTGAAATCCATCGAGACGCTCTCCAACTTCCACTGTGGGACTTCCAAAGGATGAAGTAAACCTCAGGGCTTCCTTTGCTCAGCCTTGACTTGCTGGAAGATCAAACATCTAGATACGAACTACGCTACATCTTTCTTCATCCCGTCCCAAAAGAAAACCCTCTTCATATCTCTATACATCTTATCACCGCCTGGATGGATAGTCATCCTAGAATGATGGGCTTCCTCAAGGACCGTCTTCAACAAACTCCCAACCCGTGGAACACAAAGCCTTCCACTTCGTCGCAACCATCCCCTATCATCTGTGGAATATCTACTAATGTGACTGGATGTCTCCCCTCTACTAAGCCTATTTAATATATATGATATCTATGTGTGCTCTCACTGTGAAGTTCTTATCTGATCCAATATAGTAGGTCACACCTCTAATGATGCCAATAAACCAGGTGTGAACTCAGTGGAGGTTTTAAAATCAAAAGTCGATATAAACTCCAAGCTCTGCCTCTCTACAAACAGAGGACTCAATGTCATCCTCTGCCTACTCAATGCGTCCGCCACCACATTACCCTTGCCAGGGGTATAAGCAATCTCAAAGTCATAGGACGCGAGGAACTCCATCCATCTTTGTTGCCTCAAATTGAGATCCTTCTGCGAGAACAAGTACTTGATAGATTTAAGATCGGTGTACAACTCTAACTTCTCTCCAAGTAGATAATGGCGCCAAGTCTTAGGCGCGAATACTATGTCAACTAACTCTAAGCCATGGGTAGGGTAATTCTTCTCATGAACTCTTAACTGTCTACCTCCTTAACATACTACCCTTTCATCTAGCATTAAACCGCACCAAGCCCTATACCACATGCATTAGTGTATATTGTGAGCACCTTGTTCCCATCAGGCAAAGTCAAGACTGGAGTTGTTGTCAGAGCCCTCTTCAATCGCTGGAAAACATCCTCGCAGTCTATACCCCAAGAAAACGTCATATTCTTCTTCGTCGGTCTGGTGAGTGGGGCTGATATCTTTGCGAAGTCCTTAATGAACTTCCTATAATAGCCCGCTAAACCAAGAAAACTCCTCACCTCTATTGCATTCTTTGGAATTTTCCAATCTTGAACTGCAACTACTTTCGCGGGATCTACTGCTATCCTATCCTTAAAGACCACATGCCCTAGAAATCCCACTTCCTTTCTCCAAAAATGACATTTGGAGAATTTCGTCTTAAGCCCTTGCGCTCGGAGAGTCTTCAAAACCTCCCATAAGTGTTGGGCATGCTCTTCCTCGCTCTTCGAGAAAATCAAGATGTCATCAACAAAGACCATAACGAACTTATTTAGAAACTCCAGAAATACCCTACTCATCAATTCCACAAAATAGGTGGGTGCATTCGTCAAACCAAAAGGCATGACGAGCCACTCGAAGAAACCATCTGGAGTTCTAAAAGCAGTTTTGTCTATACTGTCCTCGTCCACCCTCAACTTATGAAACCCCATGGCCAAATCTAACTGGGAGATAACAGACGCACCAACAAGTTGGTCAAACAGATCATCTATCCTCGGTATTGGGTGCTTATTTTTTTCTTAGTGAGTTTATTCAACTCTTTAATCCATACATAAGCGAAGCGAACCATTCACCTTAGTGGAAAATACTACTGGAGCACCCCATTCAGATATGCTTCGCCTAATAAATCCATTCTCAAGTAGCTTCTCTACTTGCTTGTTAAGCTCTCTCCTTTATTTTGGAGCCATATGGCTCACATGCAATACAATTGGCTTTGCATTGTCCACCAAGTATATACGGAAAGCAATCTCGCGCCTTGGAGGTAAGCCCCGAACCTCCCCAAAAACATCAGGATACTCATAGACTATCGGTACAGATCATAGATCATCAATAGATGCATCAAGTGACTCTAGGAAACTAAGCATGACAGACTCTTTAGGGTTACAAGAAATCTCGAGGGTCCTACCATGGCAAGTAAAAAGTCTAACGGCTCTCCTTTCATAATCCAGAATGGAACCATACATGGCTAGCCAATCTATCCCTAGATTCAAACCATGGCCCATGAAATCAAGCATATATACATCGCATTCAAACTCAATGTCCAACACAGATATTCTCAAACCCCGACAAATCACGGATAAATGAGCCATACCCCCAATGCGGTTTGAGACAACAACGGGATCCAAAACCGTACTAGTACTAAGGTGTAGAGACTCAACCACATAATCAGATATAAAGGAATGCGAAGCTCCAGAATCAAAAAGAGTTCTAATAGGATGATTGGAAAGAGAAATCAAACCTTCAACATAAACTTTCACTACAAGAAAAATACCCTATTGTAATAGGTGACAAAAGATAGTTGCAGTAAATGATATTTAGCAACAGACCTATTTTGCAGTTGCAATAGATAAGATTTAGCAACAGGTCTTTTCGTTCTGTTGTGAAAAACATATTTGTAATAACTGCATTTCCCTTCCAGTTGAAAAAACATACTTTTAGCAATTGTGCTTCCATAAAAGTTGCAACAAACATGTTATTTGCACCTGCACTTCAAAGCCAGTTGCGAATAAATATCTTTAGCAACTGTTTTGGCCAGCTGTAATAACTGTATTTTTTACAACTGGTAAAAACCAGTTGCGAAAAACATATTAAAAATAAGAATAAGCTTTTAATGATTAAATTTTAATAATTAATTTTAAATAGTTATTGCTAAATGATTAATTATTAGTAATTATATAATAATTAAGATTGTTTAATAATTAATTAACAATTAAAATTTAAGTATCGTAAAGTGATATTTATAACTGATAATTAAATAGTAATAATTAATAATTAACAAATAATAATAAATAGCATTTAAAAAATAATAAAATAAACAAATAATTATTAAATAATAATTATTAATAATAAAATACTAATGGATAATAATTAATAATTAATTTTAAATGTGAATATGTTTAAATATTAAATAAGTAATAAATAATTAAATAATTAATAAATTCATAATAAATAAATAAACGACAATTGATTAATAATAATATTAAGGAGTAATTAATAGTTAATAATAATTTCTTGTATGAATTAATTTATAATTTGTGTATGATAGAGGTATTTTTATGAATTGTAATATTTTATGGTTATCAAATGATCTTCAATGACTTACTTTTCCTGACACTTGCAATAGGTGGTCTTTAGCAACTAACTAATAGTCGTAATAAGTAATTTTCAGCAAGTGACATTTCCCGATAGCTGCAACAAATGGATTTCTAGCAACTGTCCTCTCTTGCCCGTTGCAATAAGTATATTTTTAATAACTATTTTTTTATCCCAGTTGCTACAAACATATTTTTAATTAAATAATTATAATTAATGATTATATATAGTCATTTTTTGGTATTTAAAAAGGTAATAATTCATAATTACTTGGTCTATAATCAATTATTATTTTTATATGTAATAATTTTCTATAATTAATTATGGATAATTATAAGTTATTATTTATATTTATTTACTATATTTAAAGTTAATAAATATGATTAATATACCATTGTGCGGTTATATCAGTGCAAAAGTTATCTAAATGGGTAAATGATTCGATCGGTGCGAAAAGAATCGATTATCAAAGAGAAAATGTGAACTAAAGTTTGCCATAACACTCCTCAGTCCTCATCTCAAAATATCCACCCAATCCTGACGACAATAGGCAATATAAACGATCAATAATCTCTGCCTTTCTCTCGAAGTTTCTATCGCCGCATCTCTTACCAAATTTTATCCCAAACGGAAACCCTAAATTTTTTGTTTTCGTGATGGCAGCTACCTCCATCATCATCTCCCACTCCTCGAAGCTTCTATCTCCCACCTTCCTCTCTTCATTCCGCCTCCCCCTTCCTCGTCTCTCCTTTTCCGATTCTGCTTTAACCCCATCAACAAACCCCTTCGTCTCAGTCAATCTCGCAACGTTACCCTAATCCGTTCCTCCTCCACCTCCTCTGCCACCACGATCAGAACTATCGCCGTGGGTGACACCCTCCCCGAGGCGACTCTCTCCTACTTCCTCGCAACTTCAGACGAACTCTAGACCATCACCATCTCCGAACTCACCAAATCAAAGAAAGTCATCGTGTTCGTCGTCCCTGGCGCCTTCACTCCTAAAAGAACCTCCCATGATTTACCGAAAAAGCCAAAGAACTCAAATCAATAGGAATGGATGTGATTGCATGCATCTCAGTTAACAATGTCTCTATGTTGAAGGCTTGGAAGGAGGATTTGAAGATTGGTGATGATGTGATGTTGTTATCAGATGGGAATGGTGATTCCACAAGGGCTATTGGGCTGAGATGGATCTGGGTGATAAACTAATCGGTTTCGGGGTCAGGTCAAGGATGTATTCCATGATGGTGGATGATGGGGTTGTAAAGGTCTTGAATTTGGAAGAAGTGGGTTCATTAGGTTTTTTTTCCTCTTATAGACCTTCTCTATAACGCATGTTATTTGTTGAGCTCATGGCATTGTCCTTCCTTCCTACTACATTATTATGCTATTTCTATATTCATTATTTCTCGTATTGAATTACCGAACATCTCAACCTAGTCTTTTTCCGTAAGACTCACATAGGGTTGTGAGTAAACAGTAGGGGATGAACTAACATTGACCTAGAAAAAATATTTCTTTATGCACTTCATTTAGTCCACTAACCTAGCATTAGAGTATGTTGGTTCTTCCTGTTCCAGCCCATTAAGAATTTTACATGGTTAACCTTTTTCAATACATCATGATTTCACTATATATGTGTAATTTCCCATATATGTAGTTACTATTTGCTGCTTTTTTACAAAACTAAATTGACCCTTTGATTTTCTCACGTGACCAAATGGTAAAAAATTAATTCTTCGCTATGCTTCCCTTTCACTATCTAATGGTATTTTCTTTAAATCAATGTTTTACTACATGATACCATACTCTAAACATTTCATGCGTGGTTACTCGAATAATTCTATTATGGTACGTGCAGGTATGGTTATTACATTGTGTATTACAATTAATGGTGCACTTTTTTCTCTTTCTAATAAACGACAATGAACCCGATATTACAAATATCAGTAGTACCATGTGTTGTATTTTCCTATTGAGTTTAGATTCCTGTAATTTTTAGGTTTAAGTTTTATTTTCCAGTGTTATGTGTTATATTCATGTTAACTATATAGTTGTAGTTAATCCATTTCACTCACATGCCTATTTTAAACTAAAAGTATGGAGATTCCATTTACTTCGGCATTGAATAAGTCAGAGCTTGTTGGCGAAGAGACATTTAGAGAATGGAGGGTGCAACTTAGTGCTTGGGGATATAATCCAGTATTTTGCAGTGTTGATCGCAAAATTGGGCTAACTCAGCTTGGGGATATCTTGAAAGGACAAACTACCTGTCTAGTCATCTGGTCATCCTCGTCCAGATCCCGTTCCACGGTAACACACTCGTTTTTATATTTATATATTCTATTTTTTTGTATATATTATGGTATCTATCTGCATATCAATCTAATTACATGCGTATACATGCCTCTTTTATTGTTGGCAAATTATATTTGAACCTGGAAAATGGAAATGAACCAGCAAATGTAAAGCATCACTAGTTTATTCGGTAATTAAACATTGATATTAAATTACGTTTTTTTGCCTATCCATGATTCTGTTGATTTTTTTTCATGAGATATATATAATAAATGGGATTATTATTATATTTATGTTGATTAATAACATAGAAGAATCAGGTCTGGACTTGGGTCACAGAGCTGGGATAGGGCATATTAGTTGAAGTCAAGAATATGGTTTATTTCAATGGAAATGCTACCTGTTGTGATCGAAATTCGTCCCAACACCAAAGGTGTATAAAAACACTTCACTAAATTGGTAAGGAAAAATAAAGTGAGGCCACAATCACAAGCATACAAAAAGCGTAAGAGTAAGAACACGGAGTTTTTATAGTGGTTCGATCTAGTGAGGATCTGCGTCCACTTTTCCATAAGATTCCATTATCAATATGCCCAATACAAAGTTTGATCCACTCTTATTACAAGTTTTATCACTCTCTCACTTATAGATCTCACTAGAATTCACAGCAATGATCGAGAAAGGGAATGATCAGCGGAGATATGGCTTGATGATAGGAGAATAGGATGGATCTCTTTAAGTGTTTGAGCTTGGATGATAATCTTCAACTCTTAGATCACTTGGATGGATTTGATGGAAGACATAATCAATGATTTACTGGATCTTCACTTGATGATGGAGGAATTTGTGATAGAGTGCTTTGAAATAGTTGTGGAGAGATTTCGGCCGCACTTCATGGCCAAGAGATTTGATCCCCCTCAATGAAGAAATGAGGGGGGTGTATTTATAGGTGAGATTCATCCCAAGTGGCAATTCTGTAAATACTGTGCGTTGGTTTTAGGTCGTCGGTGAGCTAGAAGGGGTGTTGCACTGTCCAAAGCAAGGCGGGACGCGCTAAATGAAGCGGAGCGACCCAAAACTTCCTAATGTGAAGCGGCACGAGCTAAGAAGATACGGGGCGACTCAACTCATCCTGGCTGAAGGTGGTGCGAGCTAAAGGATTAGATGACCCAAACCAATGTCGAACGAGCTAAGACCTCATGTGCTATGGTGGCGCAGATTAAGGATCTACCATGGGCTAAAGAGCTGCAGAACGACCCAACTTCGCCTGATGAAAAGCGGAACGATCTAGAGCTCCCTGGTATGAAGCGGCTTGGGCTAAAAGGGGCAAAACGGGCTAAAGAGGTATGACATCTTCAGAGCTTAGGGAACCCTTAACGAGCTATGAGCTTTACAGGCTAGAGGTTTTGAGGACCTGTAACGAGCCAAAAGTGAGACGACCTAAAGATTTTTGCGGGCTTAAGAAGCTGTGCGGCCTAAAGATGGCTGGATGTTCTTAAACTTTGAACGAGCTAAAGAGTCTGATGGGTTTAAATGATTTCAACGACACAAAGGTTGTTGACGACCTAAATTCTGAGACGACCTAATCATGCTTATTATTTGTTAGCCATATTATATGGGTTAACACACTACACCATATATGCTGATTAGACTGTGTTTTTAGTCATATCTAATGTTGTTGGGCACAGTCAAAAGCCATATCGAAAAGTGACGTGTTAAATTATTAGATACGACTACAAACCATATCTCACTCTATTAACATACGACTTTTAGCCGTATCTAAAGTCTAATCAGACACGGTCCCGTGTCTAATTATATGTGTGTGTGCATATATATATATATATATATATATATATATCATATATGTGTATATATATAAAAACAGAAACTGTAGCACATATTTTTCATAACATAAAGCATACATACCACAAAGTATACACAGGAATAACACAATTATATAGATATACTCAATGCATTACAAGGTTTGTCATAACACAATGTACATGTAAAAATATATGATAAAAGGAAACTGTCAAAGATTTTCATCACATTACAAAGTAACAAAAATGAGGTGAAAAGATAACCGCCTGATAAAACTCCAGTCGAGGCCGGGAAAATTGAGCTCGATAGTCAACGGCCTGGAGTTCAAATTTCCTTTGGTAGCAAAACTGAATCGTGATATATAGCCTGTAGCTTGAGTTCCATCAACACAAAAGCACCATAATCTCCAATAGGACTGTCTATAAAATACAAGAAATAAGTTACAAATACTTCACAGCTGAACAGTAGATCTACATTGTAACTCACTGTGACTGAGATGCAAACATGAATACAGAGCAAGTGTATGTTAATACAAATATAAAATGAAACTAACTAATATGCAAACATGAATACAGAGCTAAGATCTGTATTCAGCAGAGTATATGTTCAGAATGCACCATTGAATGTTAATTCTGGTAGAAAAAGTGATAATAGTAGTGGTTCTAAAAAAAATCAACGTTGTGGGGTATATAGTTGAGGGAATCAGAGTTGGATGTATAGTTGAGGGAATCACATTACAAATGTAATGGATTAGATGATGATTTCAATATTTTTGACTTGTGTAATTTCATTGGACCTCAATAATAGTGAAGGGCATAACATGTTGATCAGTGTGTTCGTGTAATTTAATAGTAGTCGATCGGTTTATTTGTGTACAAATACTTCACTGGGAACCAATAACAGCCTAGTCGAATCGACTAGTCGATTAGTAGACTAATTTCTACCCATGTGGCCTAAATTCATACATAAAGAAAGTCCAGACTTCATGTCGATGGTTTGATCTTGATTAGTAGACTAGTCGCGACTAGTCGAGCGTCGTCCATGGGTTTGTGTAGTCGATCAGTATATGTCTCAAAAATGAATGAATACACATTGTAAACTGGTTTTGCTATGACCATAAATGTTTAAATGAAATTAACTATACATAGAAGTGGAAAATTGATAGACATTAAAAATGCAAATCCAAAAGAAGAATCACCTGAAGTGTAGTCCATCTGCAACACCGGTAGTTCGTACCCTAGCATATAGAACATCCTCTTATACACAAAAAAGGGGCAAATAAACGAAAAGAATATTCAAGATGTGCACATAAGTACATGTCCATTCAATTCTCATGTAAGATACTATGTAGAGATAAGTGTAAAATAATATACACCTGCTCCAACGTCTAAATATATCGAATCATCATCGTCGGATGACACACATACTCGACTTTCTGATTAAGAATTTACTAGGCGATCCACCAGGTGGATGCATTTTAGCACACGTGCAGGGTCAGTAATCCATGCTTATAAGCTTTACTCAAATGTCAAATGCCCCTTCACTTAACCTTTGGAAAAAGCTGCTTTCACTTGCAACTTTCAGTTTCTTTGAAGCAGACTGTGTAGTGCAAGATAACTTACACTAAAGTCTCTGCTACAAAGTAAGGGAAAGTTGCTAGTGAAAGCAGCTTTTTACTAAGGTTAAGTGCAGCAGCATCCGACATTTGGATAAAGCTAATAAGCATGGATACCTGACCCTACACGTGAGCTAAAATGCATCCACCTGGTGGATCTCCTATTAAAATATTAACCAGAAAGTTTAGTAATCATCCATCTACCAAAATTTTCAACAAACCTGTTAAAATATTTTCAGTACACTTATTAAAGCATCAAAACAGAGTAAACTTGTTATAAGACAACACAATTTAAATTCCAAGCTTAAGGCAAAAAAATAGTCAAATGACGATGAAATCATGGCAAACTAACTCATTGTTATTTCATTGTTTCATGGATATACCGCAATCTAAAATTATACCATACATCCAATGGCAATTCTAACACAAATTATACCGCAATCAACTTTGATTTCATTGTTATTTCTTTGTTTCATGGATATACCGCAATCAATAAATTATACCATACATCCAATGGCAATTCTAACACAAATTTGATTTCTCTGATTTCAGGGTATAAGCACAGATCCGTCCCTAACACACTTACGCAAACACACTTACACAAACCAATTCAATCTAAATAGCTAACACATGAAGTACTAACGCAAAGTAGCAATCAACTATCACACAAAGATTTCAATTTGTTCCCTACTATCAGTCATGCATGTCAAAATTCAATTGAAACACATACCTGCACTGTCGAAGGAGGGCTAGGGAGACGTAGGGTTGCTGCATTTCTGCCGAAGGAGAGGGTTGTTCATCCCTGTCGAAGGTGGAGGCACGATTTGGTGACCGAAAACCCTAATTTGGTTTTTCAGTCACCATTAAAGTAAAACAAATGGAAAAGGGAGCAGCCAAATTTTTTATTCCGAGTGCCTAATGTGATGCACAATATGATACAGATTCGATTTGGCCCAAAGTCATATCAAGTTAACTAATCCGGGGCTTCGTTGATGAACGGTCAGATTTAGTTTGGGGTGGCGCAGATCGCGAAATATAGTTTGATATGGATCTGATCACCATGAAATATGATACAGCTTTTACCCATATTACATCTTCGCATCCATCTGTGCCAAATTGGTTGATATGGTATAGTGACATTTTCCCCTCGAAGTTTTATGTATCAAGGATAATACAGGCTTCGAATTTGACAGTTTTAGGGTGTTGTTAGGTTGAGTTTTTAGGTCATCAGTGCTCTCTTGGTCGTTTGAATTCTTGAGTCGCTCCAGACCTTAGGTCGTTTCAACCCTTTTAGATCGTGATAGGCCTTGTATCACTATGGGCCTTTTAAGATCCGCTAACTCTGTTTCCTTATAAATCTATAACCCGGGTTTTTCTACTTCTTTGCATTTCTTCTTCGAGCCAGGGAATCGTTAATGGCGGCTATCTAAAGCCAATTTAAGATCCTCCTGACATATTGGTCACTAGTTGATTTTATCAATTTCTCCTATCTCATCGTCATCAATCAGCGATTTCAACTTTTGCAAATCCATTCTTTTTAGATTTAGCTGATTCAAATATCAATCCAACAATTAGACAATTCAAATCCGGAGCTTCTTGCCGTTAGAGATCAGGTTCGATTTCCTCTCTCCAATTTTTGAATTTGAATTCGATTGATGGACCCTTAATTAGGTAAGCAGCCTTGGGTCGAATCTGATGCTATTGTAACTTATGAATTTGTGAATTCTTGTAGTTTGATCATGTATTTGACGACGATGATGGAATGATATTTCTTTTTGATTTTCCATGGCTTGTATATGCACTTTGAATTCATCGATGATATATACAATTGATCAGATATTCTGTTACTGCACTCATAATTTAGAATGGAGCTTTGTTGTTTGTTACAATTCATGTTGCTATAACCTTAAATGCTTCAAGTTTTAAGCCTTTAAAATAGCAGAATCTTTTAGGTCGTTGTCGTATACTTAGGTCGTTGGGACAACTGACGATCTTGGGTCGCTAACACCTCTAAAAATCTTAGATCGCAAAATGTCTGGAGGTTTTAATTCGTTATAAATATTCAAAGAACTTGGGTCGTCGTTTCAAATTTAAGCCTTAGGTCATTAACACGACCTAAGGTTTTAGCTAATTTTTGTATTCCAAACCTTCTAGGTCACGAATACAGCCTTACACTTTAAGTTGTCGACGACACAAGGCTTAAGCTCGTTATCATGGTCTAAGTAAGGCATCAAAATTATTTAAGTCACTGGACTATCATGGCGACCTAAACCACTTGGATTGAAGAACGACCCAAACTCCTGAACCATAAAAACGACCCAAAACTCTAAGTTGTGAAACGACCTCAACACTTTAAGTTGTTACAGTGGCCTAAAGTTCGCTATCACGACCTAAAGCTTTTGGTCCTTGTATTCTCGAAAGCTTTAGCTCTTTATAATGCATGATTTTAGATGTATTTCCCGTGATTCGTTCATGAACAAAGTTAATTGTGTAGATTGACCACTGGCAGCGATCACGTGATCATACTGAAGGGTCATCTTCTGTCCAGCCAATCCTTCTTCGGAGACTGCTATTCGCCAACCCTTTCCAGTACCTGTTCATTTGGCTAATTTTCCAATGGAAAGACAATCTACTACTTTCGAACAAGAACACTTTGAGCAGCTGTGCAACTTATTTGGAATTCCTATTATAGATGCAATATTATTAGGTGAGGGTGTATTTTCCTATCAACCTCTGGCAGGATATATAGCTGTAAATCGCTTTATTCTAGCGGGTGGCGGTGTTCCTCCTTTTAACCCTTTCATAAAAACAATCTTGAACCATTTGGCCATTGCTCCTTTCCGATTACATCCGAATGGCTATACCATCCTTCTAGGGATTTATATTCTTTTTATGCAAGTTAAAGAGCATGAACCGAATTTTCAAGAGAATTGCTTTCTTTGCTCATTTAGGAAAAGGAAGGACACCCCATACATTATACATGTCGAGGGTGCTAGAAATCGCAGGATTATATCCAACTTACCAGAGAGTGTTTCAGGATACCTAACTCAGTTTTTCTTTGTCTGATGTCCTGAATCCTTTCGCGAGAATTAAACAGAAGGAGGTAAACACGTTTTGCGAATAGCTTTATCTCACTTTACCTAGATAACAGGACCTTATAATTCTTCTTTCTTTTTTTAAAACCCCAGCCCCAATTAAAGATAACAAAGCATCTGCTCCACTCAAGGCTATATTTGAAATCCTGAAAGCTTTTGATGAGTCTAGGAGAAGCAGGAGAGTTTTAATTATAGAATCGTCACTTTGCCAATATGAACTCCTACATCCCTTGAAAATTTTTCCATCTAAGGGAGGACCCCCAACTCCCAAACCAAATCTTGCAAACCCTGATATTGGGGCCTCCGGTGGCAGTAATGAGACTCAAGACGAAATTACCGACCCAAACCCCACTATTAACCCATCCTTACAAAAGTGTTCAGAGCCTATCAGTGGCAGAATACTTCCCTCAACAATGATCATGAGTAAGGATGAAAATTTAAGCCAATGCAGGGGCAAGGATCCTATAGTATCGACTGAACTGGTTGAAAAAGGAAATGTCTCCTCAAATCCTGAGTCAGAGACATAATCCATCAGGTCAATAGAGATAACATATAGGTGAATGTTTCAGAATCTGATCATGAGACCGAGCATGGTGGGGAAGATGAACATACATTAGAGATTAGCCCGAACATCGAAGTGACAACCGAAAACCCTCCCTTACAAAATGCAACAAGGGAAGATTTTGCAGGTACATTTGATAACTTGGGGGATCTTAATACAGCTAAGTACCTTAGTCAGGATGACGTTGTTACCCAGGCCCTTGATCCTCAAGCTAAAGAAGCCATATTAAAAGATGTTGCCAAAAATTGGCTAGGTAAACATGTAGCATCGCTAAGAATCTCTCTAGATCCTACTAAGACCATTGGTTCGTTGAGTAATAATGCTTTAGAAAATATGTCTAGGGCACACATGTTTCTAATAAACATAGATTATAATTTGCCTTTGGTGCCCTACAAGTCAAATCATTGAAATTTATTTTGAACTTATTTCAGGTGGTTCCGAGATGTACAAGAAATGTTCATCAGGTTTTAGATCGGATTTCAGCAAGAAGAGTAAAGCCTTTAATCCAAAGCTCTTATTAGACTCTGATCCCCCACGACCATCCCATAAACAAAATCATCCCCCTCTACCCTCAGAGTCTTTACACCAGCCTTCACACGTCCCGGAGTCAGGTTTGACCGAAGAGCAAAGGCGGAGGATTCGTGAGGAAGAGGAAGCGAGAAGACACACAAGGTACAGAGAGGATGATCCGGATGAAGGGTTCCGAGTGAAGAAGCGAGGAAGAGACGATCCAGGGAAGAGCAGCTCGTACAAACATTCTCGAAAAGAGAAGCTTCCCATTAGGCCTTGCCCGATCCCATCCTCTGGTCCCCTTGGTCCTTCAGACGAGATCCACTCAATCATTCGTAAACCTCTCCATGATCCCGGTCCAATAAGCATTCCTCTTTCCGAACGACTCCTAGGCTGGATTCTAGAAGGGCTATGGTTTGATCGTGGCATGAGTTTAACTGATGCTGATGATTTATCCGAGTAGGTAGACGTAGTAATAAGGCAGACGCACATTTAATTTGACAACGCTAAAAGCCAACTGGAGACAAAGTGGAGTATTGTCCAAAACAGTCCAAGAAAAAGCTGCACGGATGAATTAAATTTGCTGATGGATTAAATTCGGTGACGATCTCCAAAAGCATCATGACACTAATCTTGCCAAAATCGCTGAGTTGGAGAACGGTAAGGCCAAATGGAAAAAGGTTTTAGATTCTCGTGACGCTACCATTGCAGTTTTCAATAAAAGGGTTATAGAGTCAGAAGCATTAGATAATGAAAACAAGAAACTTTGTAAAGAACTTGAAGCTACCAAACAAAGAGAGAAGGAAGCCTAAACTTCCAAATGCAATGCCGAATCCACATTAACTGTAGAAAAGGATTTTTCCAAACAGTACCGGGACGAAGCCGCCTAACTTAGGAACACCATTGACTCTTTAAAGGCTTCCAATCAAACATTGAAAGCTAAGGTTGAATCTCTTGAGAAAGGCAAAACCACCACCGAATAAACTCTCAAGAAAGCCATGGATGAGGCCGACTATGACATGTTTCGATTTTACGTCTTCAGTATCGTGAGCCGTGGGAGTTTGCATTACTTGGAGGATAGCTTTCCTACCACTTTGGCGCTTGTCTGCAAATGAGTGCTTGAAATCAATAACGACAATTGTAGCGAGGATGAACTCATTAAAAGACTTTTAGATGATAAATATAAGAAGGCTTTGGCAGAGAGGAAGATTCTTTTAGCAAACAAGAGGGCTAGTACCTCTGGAGAGCCAATTCAAAACCAACCCGATACCAATCTCTCTACTGATCCTACAGACCCTGAAGCTTCTAGTTCACATACATTGGTCAACCTTCCTGATGTTCCCAAAGAGAAGGACACAATTACCAAGGGAGATGCCACCATAGAAAATATTAATGAGAAGAAAAGTGGGGATGACGAGGCTAATGATGAAAACATTGAAAATTGGAGAATTAAGCATAGAGATATCCAAGAGAAACCCCTAGATGCAGGTAAAATTGAAACCAACTATACCATGTCACACCTAGAATCCATTTTTGATTCAACCAGGTCCCTAGCCTATTATGCTCCTTGTTTCCATAATTTAGGTTTAATTTCACCTTTATCTTCTCCCACTATAGGCAATGCAACGGCAGTTGAAGCTGCTATAACTGATTCACCCTTAATCACCATTCCTCTTGCTTCCGTTATTACTCCTTCTCCTCCTAGTAACACTTTCTTGTTTGTGATTTCATCTCCTGGGTCACAATATACAAGGATGGGGCTTTCTCAGATTTAGATGATGTTGACTACAATCTTAGTGATGATCTTAGGGCTGACGAAATGGATGAATTCCCGAAGGATGCCACCAAAGATAAAGGCGAGAAAGCTGCCAAATATTCATCATCTAAGAAGCTCAAGAGGAAGAAGAAGAAAGACTCAGAAGCTATTACTTTATCTTCTCAGGAAAATCCGAGTAATGTAGAAGAGACCCCTCCTCCTTATTTTAACAAACCAGCTTTGAGGTCGGGTGATAGGATGAAGTAGTGGTGCTTAAAATCGACTTATTTTGTTTCTCAATCATTGCCTTCTACATATTGCATTCAGACCGGTTGTATATACAAGTGCTGACCCCTGCATATTACTTTACGTTTATCTGTGTCTGATACTTTTGCACTGGATTTTGCGACTCTGTGACTTTGCTATGTGATGTTGGAATGAAACTGCGTTTTGCTTTTTGTACTTAAGCCTTACTTTTTAGCTTTGCTGTACTTTCCTGTTCTGCATTTCATACCTGTTTTCTTTTTATGCTTGCATTATCACAAATTATTATCAGTTGGACCTGACCCGACCGATTTCGCTGGATTTCTTTGATTCTGACTGTGGCAATTTTTGAGATTTATATGGTAACCACCTTTATGCTTGTCATAATATCGGGGTTGTCAATTTTTCCTTCGTCATTTCAAAGTTCAGCTTTATTGGTCAAATCAGTTTTTTGTAGGTGTTTAACCCTTAATCTTGAAATTGTAACAAGTTTGTAGTATGTCCTAAGAAGTGAGCACAGATAAATTTCCTTAATGCGGTGGTAATGCCCCCATACCAGAATTTGTTACAATTTCAAAGGTTTTGTATGGCATTGTGTGACCAACATTATTGGAATCGTTTGACCATGTGTTTTTGCCTTTGTTGAATTTCTTAGCTCAATTCTGATTGAAGGTTTCCAGCCTTGTT
Organism: Allium sativum; assembly: GCA_030737875.1. Lineage (NCBI taxonomy): Eukaryota > Viridiplantae > Streptophyta > Magnoliopsida > Asparagales > Amaryllidaceae > Allium > Allium sativum. The sequence continues at coordinate 970,051,047 of CM060920.1, forward strand.
GGTCTCACTCAAGCCCCTTTATGAAGATGGGTGTCATCTCACTTTGGTGCCCCTATTCGAGAAATTTTATATTGTTAACCCGTTATTCGTTGTGACTAAATGACATAGTCACTTGTAGAATTTGTAGGGTGCCTTTGAAAAGGGCTTTGGGTTCGTCAGTAACTGGATTTGGAAGACCCAGCATCTAATCGGATGCCCCTGAAGGGGTCTTTCAAGACTTAGTATTTGTGTCGTTATCCAACCATGTATTAATGGTTTCGACGATTAGCTGAGTTCCCCTTGGGGAGGTCTTTGGTTTCAATGCCCAGTGTTTATACGCTATCTAGCCATATATAAATGGCATTGGCGATGAACAGGGTGCCCCTCAGGGAGGGCTTTGGTTTTATTTCCCAGTGTTTATATCGCTATCCAGCCATATATAAATGGCATTGGCGATGAACCTGGTGTCCCTCGGGGAGTTCTTTGGTTTAGAAACCCATTGTTTGTCATAATCTGACCATTTATTATTGGCATTGGCGATCAACTAGGTGCCCCTCTAGAGGTCTCTGTTTTAAAATTGTGTGGTTTCTCGAGGCAGACACTAGTTCATTTATCGGGCTTTCCCACGATTTGCCAGAATTAAGGCCTGAAACACTTTGATTAGGTAAGTGCCTTTTTTATGAAACTTTCGATTTTATCTGCAGCTTTGAACACCACGCCATTTGACCATTCAGTCCCTGGTGCCTTTTCCTTGCGTGTCTATGCTTCACATCATTAAGTTGATTGTAAATGATGTTATACGCATTGAGCAACGGATACTTGAGTTGTCCCAATCGGGATGTGCTATAGTACTCACCAGGTCTTATCAGGTCAAAAATACGTTAATGCTCTCTTAATGGACCTGCAATTAAAATCAAATTTTAGAAAACTTGCCCACAAACCATACGATTTAGGCAAGTAAACCAATTTCTTTCATTAGTATGTACAAAGCTTGAAATGATGTTGCATGGTATTTACAATGCATGATATTTACAACTTTGTAAAATCATATAAAAGAAACATCAAGTGAAGTAGTGTCGTAGGTGTATGGCATTCCATGCTCTTAGAAGTAGGATTTCGTCCGTTGTCTTTAGCTCAAAATTACCATCAGAGAATTTTTGGCTAATCACATATGGCCCCTCCCAGTTAGGTCCAAGTATCCCAGTTCCTATCATAATTCTTTTCAGGACAAAGTCCCCAACCTGGAAAGTTCTGTGTTTTACTTTAGCATTGAAATGACGTGCTATTTTTCTCTGAAGTGATATGACTCTGAGTTCTGCTTCTCTCCTTCTTTCCTCAATAAAACCATGCGCTTCGAGTTGTAGTTTCTCATTCTTCTCTTGGTTGAAGTGGATTCTTCTATGAGTTGGAACCTCTAGTTCGAATGGAATCATAGCCTCGAATCCAAACGTAAGCGAGAATGGAGTGTGCCCTGTCACAGTTTTATAAGTGGTACGGTATGCCCATAGTGCAAGTGGAAGCTCGTCTACCCAAGCACCCTTAGCTTTTTCGAATCGCTTTTTAATGGTTGACTTCAATATTTTGTTGATTGCTTCGACTTACCCGTTGGCATGCGGATGAGCAACAGTTGCAAAGCTCTTCTTGATTTTGTACTTGGCACAGAAATCTAGAAATTCACAGCTTTCAAATTGAGTTCCATTATCAGTGATTATTTTCTACGGTACTCCGAACCTGCAGATGATGTTCTTCAAGACAAAATTGATCACCGTCTTTGAAGTAATAGTAGCTAACGGTTCGGCTTCAGCCCATTTAGTGAAATAATCAATTGCCACTATCGTGTATTTCATATTCGATTTAGCTGTAGGTAATGCTCCGATCAAGTTTATGCCCCAAACGGCAAATGGTCACAGGCTCACCATTTGAGTCAATTCAGTAGGAGGCGCTCTTGGAATTTTCACAAACCTTTGGCATCTATCACACTTTTTAACATAGGTCATCGCATCCAGGTTCATATCGGGCCAAAAGTAGCCATATCGCAAAATTTTCTTGGCCAGTGTTTGGCCGCCTATGTGACCTCCACAATCTCCTTTATGTAACTCTACCAAGATTGCCTTTGATTCCTCCTTTGTTACACATCGAAGCAATGGCATAGAGAATCCTCGTTTATATAATAGACCGTCCTGAATAAGATATAGTGGAGCCTTGTATAGTATATTCCTTTGCTTTTTTGGCTCTTCGGGGAGTGTTCCGTTGAGGATATACTCCTTGATTGGAGTCATCCATGACATGGGCTCTTCAACCGTCTCCATGATCCAGTCAACATCTGCTTCCTCAATGGCGAGAGTTGAAAGGACTTCTACGGGAATAAGACCCAGCAACTGTGCATCTGATGAACTGGCATATTTAGCGAGAGAATCCACTTTTGAATTTTCTTCCCGTGGGATGTGAGATATAGTGTAGTGGTCGAGGTCGTTGAGAAGTTCAATGGCTTTGATAAGATAAGAAGGGAGATTTCCAACTTTGGTCTGGAATTCTTCAAGGACCTAACACACTACCAGTTGAGAATCACTAAAGATTTGTAAGGTTTTCAGATTCAACTCCTTTGCTAATTTCAGCCCAGTTATTAATTCTTCGTATTCAGCCTCATTATTTGTCGATGGGAATTCCAACCTCAAAGCATAGCATAAAGATTGGCCATCCGGAGTTTCTAAGACAATTACAGTCCCTGAACGATAATCATTCCTGGACCCATCAAAGTATAGTTTCTAGCTAGTCGCTGTCTCTGCCGGTTCTTCAATTTCTCCTCCCCTATCCGTAAATTCAGCAATGAAATCTGCTAAGGTTTGCCCATTAATAGCTCTTTCGGGGTGATATCATATTGGCTAAGCTCAATGTTCTACTTCAACAACTTTCCCGAAGTTTCTGGGCGAAATAAAACCTGCCTTAGCGGTTGATCGATGAGAACTTTTATCGGGTGGGGCTGGAAATATGGTCTCAATTTCTTTGATGCAACAAGCAAGCAGTAGGCGAGCTTCTCTAACTTTGGGTAGATTAATTCTGCTCCGGCAAGCCGCTTGCTAATGTAATAAATTGGCCATTGGACTTTGGCATCCTCTTGGACAAAGTGTGGCACTTTAGGCATGTGATGATACATCGAGATATAGGAACAACTCCTCTCCATTTCTAGGTTTGGAAAGCATCTGTGGTGACTCCATCTGCTTAATCAATTCTTCGAAAGCCATTTGACACTCTGGACTCCACTGGAAATCTCTCTTTCCCTTTTTTAAAGCATCGAAAAGCGGGATGCACCGATCAGTTGCTTAGGAAGTGAAACGGTTAAGGGCAGCAACCTTCCCATTCAAGCTTTGAAGCTCTTTCTTTGTCCTTTGAGCTCACATTTCCCGTAGTGCCGTGACTTGGGAAGGATTCGCCTCAATGCCCCTAGCGTTGACTATAAACCCGAGAAATTTTCCTGACGAAACTCCGAATGAGCATTTTAGAGGATTCAACTTCATACCGTATTTTCTGAGGATATGAAACATCTTGGCTAGATTCTCTAGATGACTTTCTTCCTTTTTGGATTTTACCAACATATCGTCTACATAGACCTTCATAGTGTTCCCAATTTGGGATTTGAACATAGAATTCATGAGGCGCTGGTAGGCTACTCCTGCATTCTTTAGTCCAAGCGGCATAACTTTATAACAATATAAGCCTTTATCAGTTATGAAACTCGTGTTTTCTTCGTCCGGCTTATGCATCATGACCTGGTTATACCCAGAGTATGCATCCATGAATGATAACAATTCATGCCCCGCAGTCGCGTCGACAAGTTGGTCAATTCTTGGCAATGGGAAACTGTCTTTGGTATATGCTTTGTTAAGATCTGAGTAGTCTATGCATACTCTCCATTTGCCGTTGGATTTTTTAACAAGGACTGAATTTGAAACCCAAGCGGGATACGTAGATTCTCTTATAAAATTGTTTTTAAACAGTCTATCTACTTCTTCTTTTAATGCCACAGATCTCTCAGGTCCCTGCATTCATTTTTTTGTTTTACAGGAGTCAAACTAGGATTAATATTCAACTTGTGAACAATTACATCCGGCGATATTCCGCACATGTCAGAGTGCGTCCATGCGAAAACATCCAAATTTTCTTTCAAAAACAATATCAAATCCTTCTATGATTTTAGGCCCAACTGGGAACCTATCTTCAGACTCGGTCAGGGTCTTTATCGTGTACTGGAACAGAGATAGTGTCCTCAGCCGACGTCACTCTACTTTCCCCCATACTGGTCTTTCTTGGATCGATTTCCTTCTAGGCTCCGCTATGTTTGCCAGTATGAGGGCCCCTCCTTAATTGCTATAAGGGAGGATCGCGAATGTGGAGCGGATGCTCCACATCTTTCTTCACTTCCCTCTTCCTTGCTTCGGCAAGCTCAATCAAATAGCACTCCCTCGCTGTTTGTTGATCGCCCTTGACTGTGCCAATTCCATTTTCAGTGGGGAATTTCATCGTAAGACACCACGGAGCCATCGTTATTCTAAACGCCGCAAGGGTTGGCCTCCCAAGGAAAGCGTTGTAAGCTGAGAACTCATCTATTATGACAAAATCTTATTTTATTGCCGCCTTACACTTCCCTTCTCTAAGCTCGACAAGCAAACTGATGACACCAATTGGTTAAACAGCTTGCCCTATTAATCCATGGATTTTATTCTGGCAAGCTTTCGCATCATCCATGGAGAGCTTCATTCTATGAAATGCACTGATAAAGAGGACATTGACTGATGCCCCACTGTCCACTAAGACCCTTCTGACAATAGCTGGACCCAAACCAATGGTTACTACAATGGGATCTTCTGTTGGAGTTATGAGTTTATTTGCATCCTCATCTTTGAACATAATGTCAACCCATGGAATTCTTGGCATCTTCGCTGTCAAGGACTCATTCATGATCATAAGCTCTTCTTCATTCGGAAGGTTCTTCATTTCATTAGAGTATTTCATAATGTTCCCCGAGCTTTTCCCGGCAGGGTGCGGTCCACCTGATATAGTATTGACAATCAACCTCGAAATAGCAGCAACCAAAGCATTCTCATTCTGCTTAGGTTTTCCCGTAGAGGTTCCTTGGTCTTGAGCATTCTGGGTATACTGCGGGTTCTTTATGTACCGCTGAAGTCTGTTTTTCCTTATCAGTTCTTCGATCAAGCTTTTCAGGTGCCTACATTCATTTGTATTATGATCTGGCTGGTTATGAAACCTGCAAAACCTTCCTGACTTGACTGCTACATCACTATCCTTCACCTACTTTGGTACTGAGTAATCTTCAGTATCTTTGGTTGCCATGAAGATGTTTTCAATAGTATCATTCAAAGGAGTTAATTCCGAATTCTTAAAGATACAAAGCTTTTTATTAGGCCGGTTGTCCCTTTCATCATTCCCTCTTTTTAGATTATGGGATTCTTCTGACTACTCTCTGTATTATCACTCTTCTTCTCAGGCTGTATACTGCTTTCTGGAACATCCAGAGGATAGGCCGGATCTTCATCCATGCCAATATATTCCTCGGCTTTATCAAACAGTTCCTCAAGAATAGTTGGATTCTTCTTTTTGATCCATCGTCCGAGCTTGGTTTTCTTTCTTATGGCTCCCTTCAAGGCCATTAAAACCAATTGTTGATCATAATTTCCAATCTCAGCCGCGGCAGAGTTGAAGTGGGTGAGAAAAGCCCTAATTGACTCTCCTGGTCTTTGATCAAGCTCGTTTAATTCCATGACATCTCGCACTTTCGTCGCTTGAAGCCCAAATTGTTCTCGAAACAGTTTGTCCAAGGTAGCAAAGTCATCCACAGATCTGGGTGGTAGCTTTGTGAACCAAAGCGATGCCACTCCCTCAAGATAAGTTGGAAAATATAAGCACTTCAACTCGTCAGTGGCCCGTGCCCCATCCGTATGCTGATCGTATATGAACAAGAATATATTGGGACCACTTGTTCCATTGTAAGCCTAAACTGTTGGTGGTTTAAATTTATTTGGATATGGTGTCATTTTCATCCTTTCTGTGAGTGGTGTTTTGGTGGGAGCAAATCCCCAATCCTTCTCATCGTCTGGCTTCTTTGAGGTTCTTTCCATAATTAAGCGCACCATGTCCATTATGCGTTCTTCTTCGTTGGGCTGACCCACGGAGCGGGCGTCTTCATCCCTACCGGATGTTTGCATAAGTAATTGGTCACGGTCTGGAATCCGGGGCCCTTTGCCTCCCTTTTGGAGAGGTGCCCCTTTGGTGGCACCAAGCGCTTGTCGAGAAGTCTCTTTACTAGAATGGTCGCATGTTTGAGGCTTTGCTTCCCTTCGAGGACCATTAGGATTTGTAACCTCTTGAACAAAATTTCCTCGATTTGGGCTCGAAGAAGAGGAAGCTGCGTTTTCTGTATGATCCACTTGAACAGACTTAGCACGGGTTGTTTCCATGGTGACTTTTGCCATGGCGGCTTGCATGGCGAACATGGACTCGAGTTTTTTCATCATGCCTTTGCTTGCAATTTCCATTTGGTTTGTTAAAGTCGCGGCAACCTCATCCAATTCTCGTCTTGTCATGGTGGCTCCGGCCTTAAAACTTTCCCCAACATCAAATTGGTTGGTGAGAGGAGTGTTCTCTTTGTCGGCGGCATTATCATCATTCTGACTAATGACTATTTTAGATGGTCTACCCGGTTTACCCATGATTTCAGAAAAGGATTTGAACTAGATCGTAGTGAGATAGGCTTAAATTCTTAATGCAAGGCTTTGAACTTTGTAAGAAAGTGTGAGAGAACGGAAGATTAAATTGGCTCCACGGTGGGCGCCAAATGTTGTGATCAAAATTCTTCCCAACACCAAAGGTGTATAAAAAAACTTCACCAAATTGGTAAGGAAAAATAAAGTGAGGTCGCAGTCACAAGCATACAAAAAGCGTAAGAGTAAGAACATGGAGTATTTATAGTGGTTCGATCCAATGAGGATCTACGTCCATTTTTCCATAAGATTCCATTATCAATATGTCCAATATAAAGTTTGATCCACTCTTATTACAAGTTTTATCACTCTCTCACTTATAGATCTCACTAGTATTCACAGCAATGATCGAGAAAGGGAATGATCAGCGGAGATATGGCATGATGATAGGAGAATAGGATGGATCTCTTTAAGTGTTTGAGCTTGGATGATGAATCTTCAACACTTAGATGGATAGATTTGATGGAAGACATGATCAATGATTTATTGGAACTTCACTTGATGATAGAGGAATGAGTGTTAGTGTCCTTTGAAATAGTTGTGGAGAGATTTCGGCTGCACTTCGTGGCCAAGAGATTTGATCCCCCTCAATGAAGAAATGACGGGGGGGGGGGGGTATTATAGGTGAGATTCAGCCCAGGTGGCAATTCTGTAACTACTGTACATTGGTTAGGTCGTCGGCGGGCTAGAAGGGGTGTTGCACGGTCCAAAGCAAGGCGGAACGTGCTATATGAAGCGGAGCGAACCAAAACTTCCTGATGCGAAGCGACACAAGCTAAGAAGACACAGGGCGACTCAACTCATCCTGGCTGAAGGTGGTGCGAGCTAAAGGATTGGACGACCCAAACCAATGCGGAACGAGCTAAGACCTCTTGTGCTATGGTGGCATGGATTAAGGAGCTACCATGGGCTAAAGAGCTACAGAACGACCCAACTTCGCCTAATGAAAAGTAGAACGATATAGAGCTCCCTGGTATGAAGCGGCATGGGCTAAAAGGGGCAAAACGGGCTAAAGAGGTGTGACATCTTTAGAGCTTAAGGAACCCTTAACGAGCTATGAGCTTTATGGGCTAGATGTTTTGAGGACCTGTAACTACCCAAAAGTGAGACGACCCAAAGACTTTTGCGGGCTTTAGAAGTTGTGCGGCCTAAAGATGGCTGGATGTTCTTAAACTTTGAATGAGCTAAAAAGTCTGACGGGTTTAAATGATTTCAACGACCTAAACGTTATTGACGACCTAAATTCTGAGATGACCTAATCATGCTTATTATTTGTTAACCATATTATCTTGGTTAACACTACCTATACAATTTCAAATTCCCAATGCCACCGAAGATCGTCTTTGTGATCAAAATAAAGCTTTGTTCCATGTAGAAGAAGCTGTGTAGAAAATGTCTAGAAAAAAGAGGCCTGATAAATGAGAATTCTGAGAAGGCAGTTCAAAGAGGCTTCATTTCTTGCTACCAAAGTTTCTCTTAGGTTTGCTTACATTTGATTGGCTTGGTGTTTTCTATCCAAGTGCTTAATATAGTTCTTGATATGGATACATTCATATTGTTCCCATAAAATTGGTACATTCTTCTCATTTTGATACAAAATGTCTGAGACATGTGAATGCTACATCATAAACTGAGTTTTCCCTTGTTTGTTTGTTTACGTAGTTAATTCTTCATCTATATGTACGTCACAGGAATTTTGTATTGGAAATTTCATCACAGCTTCTCAATTTTTGATAAACTGGTGTATAGTTAAATAGCAACTGTCTTTTTAATCAAATAATTTTGGACTTCAACATGCACGGATATTTTTCACAAGGTTTGGATGTACTATTTGATGGTCAAGTATATATAAATTTTGAAGCATCCTTTTTCTCCATATTCTGAACATCTATTATGTCTAGTTTTAAGTGATCTCACATTAATTCTACATTAAAATTACATGTGTTCTTTTAGTCAGGTATAATATTAAATTACATGTGTACTTTTGAGCTAGACCATGGTATATATTTTCTAAAGCAGTGTCGAGTTTTAAGCCATGGAAAAGTAATCCATGTGTTCTTTTAGTTTGTGAAATGGTTTGAACATTCATTGGTAATTTATGTGTCATAATTTGTTTCGTTAGTGATAATTTATGCATATTTGATTTATGGTTTTGACTGAAACAATGATGTTATGATCGTTCTGATTATGGGTCAGAATATAATGTTATAACATTAATGGTAGAAGTGAAGCATTACATAATAAGCATGAATATATGAATGATTATTAAAGCTTAGCACCTGCTTTAAATTTATAACATAATTTTATAATGTAGTTACTTCAAAAGATGTGCACCATTAAAGAGATCGTGGATCCTGAAGCTTTTCTACCAAGGCCAAATTCGGAGATGTAAACCATTCAAGAGGCCGTTGGAACAACCGTGGCTTGGCACAACGACTTCGTTTCACTATAGTAGTATGTGCTTTTTAGCTTTTAGGTGTTATATTGAACTACATTTTGGAATTGTTGGTACGGTATGCGTTTATGTTATGTATGAATCACGTTTGCTACTATGCTAAACTTTAAATGTAACTTGAACTAGTATTATGTATGAATCACGTTTATATTATGTGTGAATCTATTGTTTTGTCAATGCCTTTTGGAGTGTATGTTTATTTTTTCATAGCATATCTTATCGTTATTACAGTAAATTATTGAATGTAGGTATTGGTGAATTGTATGTAGCATCTGCAACTGTTAGTCGCAGTAGAGTTATTTGCAATAGGAAATAGCAGTTGTAGTATTATTACCTGTTACAAATTTACAACAGTCATTATAGGTTTACAACTGTCATTTGTTCTTGCAAAATGATCTGTTGCAACAATAAAGGCCAGTTGCAAAAAAAGTATACTATAACATCTTTTGCAACAGGCATAAAATGTTGCGAAAATGGACCGACTTTTTAAAACTTCGGCGATACCAACGGGCGCGGGCCTGTTGCAATTGGTCTACTGCAACAGATATTGCATGTTGTAAAAAGTATTTTTGTTGTAGTATTTCCTACCTCTATCTCGTACACCGATCACGAGAGCATGCACCTGCCCTCCAGAAGATCCTGCCATTTGGCCTTGTCCTTGCTTTTTCGAGCACTCCTTAGTGTAGTGTCCAACTTTGCCACAGTTGAAACAAGCGTTATTCCTTCTTCTGCATTGCTTGACCAAATGACCCAAGTGCTCATGACATTTCTTTTTCCCTTTATTTTTGGACTTTATTAGCCTTTCCTTCTTTCATCTATGTTCCCTTCCTAGGCCACCATTTTTCTCATCCTTGGGTTGTGCTCCTAAGCCTTAACTCCCTTATTCTCCTTTTTACCATCCTTGTGTAACATGCTAACAAGTCTCTAGAAAGTTGCCTCCATCACATGGAAATTCTTACTAAGCTTGAGAGAAAATTAGTCGCAGGTGAAACTACTGCGGCTACAGACGGAGGTTAGGCACTTCCTTCCCCTTCGTTATGTGCCATAGTTTTAACATGCCTACGGAACCATGCCACAATGGGGACACCCTTCAGGAAGAATCGGTTCCCCAGACATGCTGAAAAGAAAAGGAAAAGGGACTCTAGCGGAGAATCAAGAGATATTTTATATGGCCTTAGGGAATATGTTTTTCAAAACAGGCTTTTCATTTTGAAAATGCTTTCTTTTAGAACCTTTTTGAAAACAATTTTCAAAATCTTATATCTGATCTAGTTACCTTCAGCTCTGATACCAAATGTGACACCCCACGTCCATTAATGTCACTCTTTATCAGAATGCATTAAGTTTCGTGAACCGTTATAGGTAAACAGAAACATTACAAGATAGATATAAAATAACAGCGGAATTTAAAACTTTATTAAACTAAAAACATCGTGATCCAAAACATAGTTACATCATAAGTCTAAAATACAGAAAACTCATTATATCAACTTAAAATTTCTGTCTTATACTAAAATCATCAGAGTACAATAATAAAAGAGACATAGACGTTCCCCATAAATATAGCTGCAATAGAGAAGACAGGAAATCAAAGCGGTACATCTAAGCAGCTCCAAGCAGAATGAAAGAGAGAATCCAAATCAGGCCTGAGTATTCCCACCTTGAGAACCTGAGGAGGGAACGGAAGAGAGAGAAGAGGAAACAAAATGGGCCAGACATAAAGTCTGGCGAGTCCAGTTACTTTTAGCATATAAGTAAGTAAAAGCATCATGACAGACATATAAACTGGACGCGAGATATAACAGTATCATAAGATAGGTATAACAGACTGAGTATGATAAATAGAATAAATATAAAGGAATATATTGTGCTTCTCAGGTACTTTTCTCTGCACCAATACTAGCGTAACAAGAATAAGATGATCCCAACTAGAAAAAAATGGTAGACTTAGGTGTACTTCTTGTAACAGGTTTTACCCCAACAAGAATAATAGGTAGCCTAACAGGAATGACAGGTGTTACACCCAACAAGAATAACAGGCTCCCAACAAGAAAGATTAGATGTACTCTAATTACTACCCCCAATCGCTCGGCTCTCTACCCCGTAGATACCCGTGTTGGCCCCACAGTAGGATGTATCACTTCCTAAAGTGGCAACCCCGTTATTTTCAAGATACACAGCTATATCTACTGGTGTCACAGCATCTTATCTTCCCTAGCAAGCAGACCCATGCATGCACATGACTCCGATGGAATGCGTCGTCAACACCCTCACTCAAGTGACCTCTTATAATCAGCTCAGTAAGCATGTTACGCCCTCGACCTAGTTTGGAGTATTCGTTTGATAGCTATATGGGTTATTGACTGAAACGGGTCCCACACAACAGATGATACAAGCTTCCCTCCTAGGCTTGCATCCCCATTACTAGGATTTTAACAGGTTATGCCTAACAGTTTAACAAAGTTGTATAACCCCTACATATAAAACAGGTTAAGTTTGTCGTGTGTGTGTGTGTACCTCACCCCCACATATTTAACAAGATTAACTTAACCCCCACGTATTCAAGAAAGTTTACTTAACCCCTAATCAATTTAACTGGTTCATATAACACCCCACATATTTAAACAGGTTAAGTATTACAGGTTAACAAGCTATCCACTTATGGCTTATTAATGGACTAGACCTCTCACATTAAGTCTACTACTTGTGGATGCTGGATATGCCAGGCAGTTCCGGGTAGACTTCTACCACAAGGCAGACTTAACCTCGTGTCTTAGTACCGTTACGTGTACATTTATGCACTCGACCTCTCACATTAGATTAACCACTTGTGGACGCTGGATTTGCCGGGCGGTTCCGGGCAGACTTCTACCACAAGTGTAATCTAACCTCGTGTCTAAGTGCGGTTATAGTTTCTAATTATTGTAAATCTAGACATGTTAATTATTAACCAATTTTCATGTTTATCCAAGATTATGCCCCAAATCCCAGTTTGATTCACAATGCAAGATATGCCCCAAATTAAAGTTTTAGATCAAGGTATAAATTATGCCCAAATCTCAATCATGTTTTAATAGAAGTTATGCCCCAATTTATCATCCCAGCCATTCCCAATTTCGTACGTTCGCATAATTCAGCGGTAGGCCTAGGCTCAAAGGTAGCCTGACTATAAAATTAAAAAGGGAAGGAGGGAGAGAAGAGAACAAGAATAAACATAATAACAAAATAGACACAATATGTCCGAAATAGGCATACTAACCGAATGGGCATATGGTGTCAGAAATAGGCATAATGACAGAATGAGGATATGGTTACAAAATTAGGCATGATAACAAAATAGGCATATCGGGAGTAGGCATATGAGAACTAATCAGCAGATTAGGTGAACAAGTAAAAGCAGATCTGATTAGTTATGATTCAAGTTATTAACATGCATTAATTTAGATCCAACTTATGAACATGTCAGGATTACTTTTTACATGTTTACATCTAAAAATAACATAAACGCATTTTGATTGGATCTAAAGAACAGAGAAGTGATTGTTGATGTCGTGGCAGAGATCCTTGAATCCTTATAACTTGTTGTTGCAGAAGAATAAGCTATTTTAATCTGAGTTGGGGCAACACCTCGTTGTCTCCATTGTTTTTGGGTAAATAAAACAATGAGAATGAGGTCCTATTTATAGCCTAAGGTCAACGAATCTTGTTCAGAAATGTGTCCAAGTGCAGGGGGGTTAATCTGCCCAAATCTCGGTGGGGTTGAACCCGGAGTTGACATAGGGGTCGAGCCATGGCCGATTCCCCCCTCCCTTTCCCGCTTTGCGGATTTGAATAATTTCGAATATTTTGGTTAGTTTGTATATATATAATTCCCTTACGCACATACAAACTTCTAGGCTTAATAACTTCTTCATACGATGTCCGTTTTACGCAAACTCAGAGTTTATCTTAAGCGAAATTCCGAGACGAACGCAATGGCGTAGTATATTTTACCTAATTCCCAACATTTAATTAAGTATTCTTTAGTTTATCATTATAGTGTTCTTTAAAATTACAGGGTGTTCTAGATAAGGTAGGTATTTAAAATAATTATTTTTATTTTTTGCTAATAACTACAATTTTAATGAATAAAATTGTAGTTTTTAGCAAAAAAAAATATCTCTCTTTGGCGATTGGGTAATTATCCTATCATTTTCTCCCTTTTCTTCAGTGTCTCTCTCTTCCCTTTCATCCAACCGCTTCCTTTTTTCTCTCATCTCCTTTTCTACACTCGTTCCTTCCTTCCCTACCTTTCCCAGCTTTCCGTTGTGGGTTTTAGATCCGCTTTTACTCCATCAGATATGGAAACTCTAGTCTTACTTGCGACCTCATTTCTGCTTTTGTCCGTTGACCTCCTCGCCTCCTAGCTAAATCTAATTTTTTAAACCCTAGCCCAGATCTACTTCGTTCTTTCTTTACTCAATCGTGTTTCACGTGTTCAACAGTCGTATTTCTCTGGAGAAGGCTTGAAACCCATCGCGACTTCTCCACTCTGCCTTCCTCTGATTGCCTCACTTCTCCTCATTGTTTACACCCATCGAAAGGCAGGATCATGCAGTTGTGATCGACGTTTGTTCGATGAGCTAGTTGGTAATTAGTGGTGAGTTTCGGTGTGTGTTTTGACTTAGTGTTTTGTGGTGCTTGTTGGTTTTGGTTTTGTTTTTGCTGTGTGTGGGCGTTGGATCTTGAACTGGGTGTGTTTCGACTTGTTTTAAGGTTGTTAGTTGTATGTTTTATCGTGTTATTCTCTGGTAAGCGGGCTGTTCAGATTGCTATGTGTTTCTTGGATGCCACTCCATTTGGTGGCAGATCTGCTGGATGTAGGAGATTTACTGTTTATGATACTACGCTCAATGCTTGTTTGTTGTCTTGGCAGTTGTGCCCTTGATATTCTGTTGTGGTTGACATTTGGTGCTTGTTGCCAGTGATCAGCTCTTGCAATAGAAGCCTTTTGCTTGAAACAAGTATATCTTGTTAAGATTGCTTTTGCAGCCTTTGTTTGTAATTTTGTATTGTAATGCGCACTGTGTTGCACTACTATCATTTATCCTGCTTGTTTTTGATATTCTGTGCTATTTAACTCTATGTCTGGAGTTTAAATCAATCTGCATTTTTATCAGTTTAGGGTAGAATAATGCATGTAGCAAATAGACGATATGTCTATCTTTTGTATTATTATGTACTCATTATCTATTGTTTTTGATGTTCTATGCTGCTTAACTCTATGTTACGGATCATTATAAAAATTGGGTTTGCAAAAAAAAAAAAAACAACTATAATTTTTAGTGTCTAGACCTAGCTACAAATCTTAATATGTGCTCGAGGGCACACTTTTAACAATCCCTGAAATAATGTAATGTTTCCCCTTTGCTTTTGCACATATTTACGATACCATCTTTTTGTATGCGCTTCGTGTTGACAACGAGATGCATTCAAAGAACTGTCTTACAAACCAAGTGACAGAGCCAATGACTTTTGACGATGCTAATGGTCCCTCGGATTCGAATTCATATCCTACCCGTTACAGCTATCGGTATATATGCTTTGGAGCTCGAGTTCGGTGTTCTTTTCTCTCTCCGCCACAGGTTCTACTTCTTTTCCTCACTTGCTGACTAGAAAAGAAATTCACGAGGAAGAGAAGGCGGAGCAAATCCTTAGGATCCAAGGTACAGTTATTTTTTCTAAGCTGTTGTTCCGGGCCTTAGTTTTCTTGCAATTTTTACTGTTGTCCTCCTCAACCGTGCTGATACCCTAGTTTCCGATTTCCAAGCTCGAAAAATCAGGGAAAGCTCACAATAAAAATGGTAGGAAGCTGCGTAAACAACGGATCTTTAATGGACAGCGGCGAGAACCGAGAAATCGAAAAACAAGCGGAACCATTACCTGAAGAGCTTATCATTCCTGGCGTAATCAGTTCATCGGCTGCAGATCTGATGAAGAATGGTACTCATGATGCCGGAGACGTACAGAATGGTAAAAACATAGTGTTAGGGAGGAACGTGCACACGTCATGCTTTGACATCAGTGAGCCGGAAGCTGATGATGACGTCACTGGTGATAAGGATGCTTATATGGCTAGCGTTTTGGCACGCTATAGGAATTCACTTATGGAGAGGACCAAGCATCATTTAGGTATTTATTGTTTCACTGTTACTGTATGATTGGGTATTTGCTTCAACTTCCGAATGGTACTTGCTAAAGACTAAAGCTGAACAAGAGAGCCATAAAATATGGATAACACAAACCATTAGAGTGGAAATTTAGCTGAGGGTTCAGTATTTGATTTTTGGAGTTTATACAATTTGATCAATTAATTAAAAGATGTTTGTGTTTGTGGATAGTTGAACTAAGCTAGATAAAATTGGCTATGAGTTTGAATCAATTTAACCACTTGTTGCGCTGTAACTGTGTGATTAATCCAATGTGGATGATATAATGTGTTCGCTTGAAAATCCCATCTCCTTTTCATCCTTTGATGGGCTGCTTACTGACATATCATGTTTCAGTTTAAAATTCATTATCATAGTACACCATGTGAATCTGCGATGAATTTGGTGGACATCGATCCTTAAAGATCGCTTTAGCTGTGATTATATTATGTTTTTCGTGAAGTGTGAAATTTTGAATAGGGCTGTCAACGGATGCTTTCGGATACGGATAGTGCCATATCCGTAGCCGTATCCGAAATTATTTTCGGATATCGAATATCCGTATCCGCTTAATTTTCGGCTATTGGATATTCGTATCCACTTAATTTTCGGATACGGACGGATGTCGGATACTTATCCAGTCCGCCAGTAATTAATAAATTAAGAGTATAAATAAAAATATTTGGATGAGTATAAAATAATTTTTGTACTAATGTTCATAAAAAACTATGAAATAAAGAAATACGATGATGAAACATTGTTTTATACTAATATCCGTAAGCATATCAAAAAATATTCCAAAATTAAACCCTAAAGCTACCATTTTTCACTAAAAATGGACAAAAATTTATATCATGCTAACATCTAACAATTACAAAATAATTATTAACTCTATTTTTCTGTTTTAAGTTATATATATTACATCAATTAGTCTAACGGATATTTTTCGGATATGGATACCACTATAACTATATCCGTATCCGAAAAGCTTTTCGAATATCGGATATCCGTATCCGCTTTTTGGATAATGCCAGATAACAGATATTTTTCATATTTTTGGATATGAATGGACGGATATCGGATTTTTCGGGTATTCATTGACAGCCCTAATTTTGAATTATGCATTCCATTTTATGATTAATTTGGTTCATTACACATTGGACTTATAGGACTTTTTTTTTTTAATTTAATTATTTAGTTATTTCTGGGATGTTGCCATTGTAGGTGATAAGTATTTCAGTTTTGTAAAATGCTGGCCAAAAGTTACTGGATAATTGTGGATGATATGGGTAAATATACTAGTGGTCAATTTTTGGTTCGATGACATGAATATAATATTGTTAATATCTGGTAATTGAGTCTTACATTATGATTCTTCAACTTTGTTACCTTTCTGAGATTACTAACAAACCAGATTTTGCGCTGATCTGCACAAATGAACAGATGAACTTAAATCAATATATTATTTTTTGCTGTTTTTTCATAACTGGACACATTTGAGTAAGTTATTTTCTATTGGAACTGCATAGTAGGTTCTTTTATCATGTGTGTGAATATACTTGTCTATGTTTTTTTGTATTATATTGAAAAATGTTAATGCAAGCCTATGATTTTTGTGTGATATTAGGAGAATCTGTTATGTATAGTTATTCTTTTGCATGATACTAGATAAACCTTGCAACTTCATATCTATAATGTCAAAGTATTATCATCTGGAAAATACAATTTAGGCTGTGATTTGTGTATCTTGTTATCTGTCTCATCCAATGTTTTAAAACGCAAAAGGCGTAAACGAGGCGTTTTCGGGTCCATGAGGCGAGGCGTAAGCCTCAAAGCGTTGAGGCGTAAGCCTTTCAGGTAAAAAAAAAGCGCAACACATAACTTAATTTTTAATATGGAATAACATTAAGCGTCAAATACTAAGTAAAACCCATAAAGCATTCGAAGCAATTCAAACAAAATCATAGTTGTCATAGCGAGCGCTATAGCGCATAGCGCACATGTTGCGCTATTTTAGTTCATATAGCGCAGGGGTCCCGTGTAGCGCAAAAATAGCGCGCTATTTTATCATAGCGCAGCCATGAATAGCGCGCTACTTTGCTTTTTCTTTTTAGAACATGCATTTTCGTTTTTTTTTCCTTTTTGGAGATTTTAATCATACAGTTTTTTCCTTTTGTGCCTTTTTCCTGTGTTTTTTTTTTTTTTTTTTTTAAAGATCTTCTTTTCTGTAAGCCCAAAAAAAAAAAAAAAAAAAAAAAAAACATTATAGCGCGCGCTATAGCGCATAGCGCAGGCCATGCGCTATTTTGCGCTATTCGCTATTGACAACACTGAACAAAATACAATCATTCTTGCACATTTAATATAAAATGCAAAAGATCAAATGATATCTTCCTCCTCATGCGAAAAATTCAAATTTTGATTTCTTAAAACTATTTGAAGATTACATCAAACTGCAATTTTGATATGTTCCATCAATTCAAATCGATTTGCAAAATTTATTTCGAGATATAACAAAGTTTATTGAAAAACATTCTTTAAATAACAATAAGAAAATTCATTATATTGCTCATGATCATTATTTCATAAACAATTTTACTTGATTGTGTCGATATTGAAATTGAAAAGTAAAAAAATGCTAATTTTTATTTTTTTAAATTTTGCCTTTTTTTATTTCTATTAAATAAGTAAAGTTCAATGACATTTATTTGTGTCAATATCTGCAACTAAAGATTCAAAGGTTTTTAAGTCATATGCCTCAGCTGTTTGAGGCGTGCGAGGCGTAAGCTTTACGTGCTTTGTATGCCTCAAGTTATTGAGGCGTAAGCTTTAGAGGTAAAAAGCCTTTTGGAATAAGCCTCAAGGCGTTTTATCTCTTATTTCCTCGAGGCGAGCCTCGAGGCGGGTATTTTCAAACAATGGTCTCATCAGACCTCTTGATCACATGTAGCACTGAAATGGAAGGACCATTTATCTTAACTAAAAATTGTTCGCTTTTTCATCAGATGTATAATTTGGATGATGTAATCATTATTGATAGTATTAAATGGGAACCCATCTGCTGGATCCTTTTGTTGGAATGAAATTAATGCCGTCTGCAAGCCGAGTGCATATTTCCTCGCAATTGCTTGGTTAAATAAAAATATGTTCCATGCAAGTGAATACTAAATATTTGGACATGACGTTTTATTAGTTCAACCTTACTCAGCCTGTATAATTTAATAAGTAAACTACTTATAGTTCACTATACTTGCACCAAGTAATGTAAACATGCTAACCAAAAGATATAAACCACTTGATGTTATTTATTTTTCATGAAGGTTACCCATATAACCTGGATTTTGATTATGGTGCTCTCAACCAGTTACAACATTTCTCCATTAACAATCTTGGTGACCCATTTATTGAGAGCAACTATGGTGTTCACTCTAGGCAATTTGAACTGGGAGTCTTAGATTGGTTTGCTCGGCTATGGGAACTGGAAAAGGATGAATATTGGGGTTACATTACTAACTGTGGTACTGAAGGAAATCTGCATGGAATCCTTGTTGGGTAAGCGGTTGTTATTTGAAACTTCGACAGATTACAAGTTCCGGAATATTGCTTGATCCAGTATAAATCTAATAGCAAAACCAAAACTACTCCTTCTATCGGAGCTTTATTTTACATATAAATGTAGAAGTTTATTTCATCTAATTAGTGCTACAAATCTAAATACTTGAAAACGTTGGTTGATCAAAGAAATGTGTATGAAAATATTAACAAGGCGTAGATTTTCTTATTCATACTGGTTTCTATTTTTCCTTTTTAATATTTAGACGGGTTTACAAACTCAAAATAAAAAATGTATACAAATGATTCTGCAGGAGAGAAGTTTACCCTGATGGAGTTTTATATGCCTCAAAGGAAAGCCATTATTCTGTATTTAAAGCAGCAAGAATGTACAGAATGGAATGCGTTAAAGTTGATACTTTGATTTCTGGTGAAATTGACTGCAGCGATTTTGAAAAGAAACTCCTCTTGAACAAGGACAAACCAGCCATCATAAACGTCAATATTGGTGAGTATTACTTCCTCCATTCCTTCCAGAAGTTTATAGCCAGAATTTCTTTCTTCTTCTTCTTCCTATATATAAAACTTATCATTGCCGCCACACTAAGGATAACACCGAGAGAATACAATTTATAAGTTATTCTGAAAGAATTCTTGCTAAGTAAGCAGGGATCTGGTAGACATATTGTCCTCCTTGACCATCAAATGTACTTCATGCCAATAAACAAAATGGAGCATATTCAGTGACTTAAATTTAAGAGATTTATGACAAGACATTCTAAAAATGTGTAAGCTATATTTCAGTATTACGGTCTGGTATGGTTTTTGCTATTACAGATGAAGAGAGGTAAGCGGGGAAAACAGAGAGAAATTGAGGACTATAATATGTTCAGAATATAACTTGCCTGACATCAAAATGAATTCCAGGAACTACTGTGAAAGGTGCAGTCGACGATCTTGATCTGGTTATAGAAACCCTTGAGAAGACTGGATTTGAAGGTCGATTTTATATACACTGTGATGGGGCTTTGTTTGGTCTCATGATCCCCTTTGTGAAACGGGTAAGATATTTTAGACATTGCTATTCTTATGTCTTTACCCTTAATCACTGGGCAATAATAAAGCTTTTAACTCAATTCCTCGTTTTAAAATTATTTGTGGATTATGTCGATGTGAACTCAGACCAGCAAGAACCACTCAAAAGGACCAAATCTTAAGGCCCCGTTTGGTTTGTCGTTTCTAATTTTATGTTTTTGTCTAAATAAAAAAGCGCACGTCGTATGTAGTGTCGGAAAACGAATAATTTTAAAAAATGAAATTAACATGTAAAATGGAAAACAAGTTTATTTTGTTTCTTGTATTTTGGAAGATAACAAAAGCATGAAGAACAATCTAACTCATCCGTTCTTTGTCGATCACTAGAATGACCAAGAATTATGAATCTTGTTGTCTTTTATCTTTGTATTTCGTGGTGCAAGTTGAAAATACAAAACCCAAAATGGAACCAAACGAGGCCTAATATCTACAAATTCAAAATCACCCATACTAATTATATTTACACGAATTATAAGATATTTATGTAAAGGAACGGCTATTTGAACAAAAGATGGTGACACAAAATAAAATACACAAATTGTAGATAATTGGATTTATTTGTCTTTACACGAGAGGTAAAATTCAAGGGAAGATCTAATGGTCCACAATTTGTGTATTTAATTTTGTGTCATCATTTTGTGTTTATATAGACTTTCCCTTTATGTAAATACACGACCTTAAAGTGTGTCCAGTCGGTGCACATCAACATATTCCTTTAGGCTTTAGTCCATATTATTGATTTTTGCTCCAAGTTTATTTTACTATGGCATACAAGTTCATTTTATTCAATCCACATGCATATAGTATAGATCCAAATCAGAGATTAGCTAACGTTCTTCTAATTTGAATCAAAAAACAAAGTGCATTTGTTTTAGACTTTCCCTTTATGTAAATGCACGACCTTAAAGTGTGTCCAGTCGGTGCACATCAACATATTCTTTTAGGCTTTAGTCCATATTATTGATTTTTGCTCCAAGTTTATTTTACTATGGCATACAAGTTCATTTTATTCAATCCACATGCATATAGTATAGATCCAAATCAGAGATTAGCTAACGTTCTTCTAATTTGAATCAAAAAACAAAGTAAGTGCATTTGTTTTAGATTTTAGACAGATGCATATGCACGTCCAACTTCTGACCTGATCTCTAATGGCTTATGAATAAAGGATCATTTATTTAAAAACTTGCAATATCTTACCCAGGCACCGAAAGTAACATTCAAAAAACCAATTGGCAGTGTAAGTGTATCCGGTCACAAATTCGTAGGCTGCCCAGTGCCATGTGGCGTGCAAATAACACGACTGAAACACATCAACGTGCTTTCAAGCAATGTGGAATATCTTGCTTCTAGAGATGCAACTATCATGGGCAGTAGAAACGGCCATGCCCCCATATACCTCTGGTACACCTTAAACAGAAAAGGATACAAAGGATTCCAAAATGAAGTTCAAAAATGCCTGAAAAACGCACACTATCTTAAGGATCAACTAAGAGCGGCAGGCATTGGAGCCATGCTCAACGAACTTAGCAGCACTGTGGTTTTTGAAAGACCTAAAGATGACGAATTCGTGCGCAGGTGGCAGCTTGCTTGTGAAGGTAGTATCGCTCATGTCGTTGTAATGCCGAATGTTACTATCGATAAATTGGACAGTTTCATAACTGAGTTGACTGAGAAAAGATCGAGCTGGTTCCCTGCTGGCGAAGCTCCTTGCCTTGCTGTTGATCTTGGGGAGGAGAATTGCTTCTGTGCTGCACACAAGAAGTGATGGGAGCTGGTTTTTGTTAATTTTGTTTTTCTTTTGTTGCTAGTAATTTGTATCTTAAACTTGAATGTTATGTGCTGCTGCACCTGTTATTTGTAGCTGAATTTCATATGCTAAATTTTTTGTTTGGTAAACTATTTCACTTGTTTTTGCCAAATGCCATGAAATGCTTCGCTGTGCAGCATGTACAAATCCTTGAATATACATTTCAAGTTGTAAGATTAGTTTCACATTGTATAAATTTTGATAAATGCAATGAACAATGTAAGAATACAAATCAAAATACAGATTGACAACAAAATGTTTAATTGTTTACGAGAACAACTACCATAAAAAAATATATGTAATTATACATCTAGTATATCCTTTCTGAGAAACGTTCATCAATCACATGTAATTCATGGAACCATTCTGTGACTGGCTGTTGTGAGATTGACCATTAAGTGTGTTTTGAACTTGATGAGGTTGATTGTAGTGAGATTGGCCATTAGGTGTATTTTGAACTTGATGATGAGGTCCACTATTGTTTGCATTAGGAATTTGCAGGTTTTGATGATGAGACGAGTATGGTGAAAAATTATTGCTGTAGCCGCTTCCACCAGTGCTTGTAATTTCCCCTGTCGCTATCTTCAGACGGCGAACTTCATCTTGTAGCGCATTGTTCAGAGCTATGATACACAAAACATCACGTGTTAGTTTGCATGACATATGATCAACTTTTAAAAATATCCAGAAATATCGATATGCATATTATATTCTAAGATAATTTGAGTATGCATATGAACAAAGGTTGTCCCTGTGACAAGCCCCACAAGCTCATGGAAAACCATCCAAATCATGTGGTTGGGGCACACAAGCCAAAGGCAAGCGAATTTGTATTTTGTTGACAGTGACATTTCTATACGGCAAGGAGTATAAAATATACAGATTCATTTTCTACTTAGCCAAAGTAGCAGTGCAGCGCTGTAACTTGTCTCCCTCTAACCAGCACCCAACCAGCTGAGCATCAAGTATATAACTATTTTCGAAATTGACCAGAAAATCCTCCCTTTTTTTTGGATCTCCTGTTCTAGCACCGTTACTACATGTAATTCCCACAACGTGTATTTTTCTTTTCTCTCCCCTTTTTTTGTTTAAAGAACAAAAATAAAAACTTAGGGTGCGTTCGGTTTATAGTTTTTAATTTTGAGCTTTCGTACATACAAAAGTACGAACGACACACATATCGAGAAAAACAATTGTTTTGCAAAACGAAGTTAACACACGAAACCAAAAACAACTTTATATTATTTTCCATATTTTAAGAAACAACGGAAAGACTATAACAAATTCATCTATCCGCCGTCCTCTCCGTCACTCTCTTCGCCTTCAATCTGTCACCTCCCTTATACTTCAAATCTTCACAATTTTCATAATTAATGTTGAAAACTAAAAACTCAAAACACAAAATAAATCAAACACCACCTTAACTACTTCGGTAGGTTAGCTTAAACTAGCTGCTATCCTGAATACAAATAGGTTATGTGTTCAGAATTACAAGTTATTACTGTGAAGTATAAACATGAGCATGACGTGTATTATGAAGACTTGGCTAGATAGGGTTCTCTCTTCTGACACGAGACTTTGTCAATATGCTACTAATTTCATGTTTTTTCATGTAATCAGAACCTGCCTTAACCGACTGATATATTTGAGCTCTGCACATAAGATTGAAACAATCAAGAAATATCATTTTCTATATTCAAATGCCAAAAGCACTTTGGTTTCTTCCTTGATTGCAATTCATATCCATCTTTCTCCAATTCAAATTTAACAAAACCTTGCTCCTAGGATTCATTTATATAACGAGTATTTAAAAATAAACTAAAAGAAGAAGAAGAAGAGAGTGAAAATTTGGGTGGGGAAACCTTTGAAAAGTGGACCCGTCCTGCATGTTTATATATCCCATATTTTGCAATAAATTGGGATGGAAATTGGAACATTTGATCTAGGAATTTCCAAAATACGAATGGTGGTCCTATGTTGTTTCAAAATGGAAAGACGCAAGTGGTTTGATGTACAACAAAAGGTCAGTGTGTTGTGGAAGACAAAAATTAAGTTCTACAAATTTAGGGTGCAAAAACACCTTCTACATAACAAAAATAAGTGACAGCGTCTATAATTCAATTTTGGTGTGCAAATATTCTTTGCTGCAAATATGTAAATCATGTTCTTTAAAATGTTTTAAGCGATGTATCAACCAAGTCAAGGGCATCATTTAGGTACTATAGTTCAATACATGTTATAAAGAGAAAACTAACTGGACAAATCGGTCAACCATTGTTTTCAGTATTTTTTTTTTTTTTTTAAAAAAAAAACATGGTAACATGTGCAAGCGCAATAAGCACGGATTCAACTGTTCTTCCAACTATCATGTGTTGATTCATGATAATAATGCATCAGCAACTGTATTAGATCATAGAAACAAAGTGGAATAAATACCTTCGCGAAGATGAGCCTCTTGCTCCTTAGCTTCCAATCGCAACTTGAGCTCTGCGTTCTCAGCCGTCAATTTTGTAGTATCCCTCTGTTATATATACCGAGCATTTAACCTCCAATAACCATTGTAGTTACACAGCAAATAAACAGCCAACTTCTAAAAGAACTTACTATGATGACTTAGTTAAATACCTGAAAACAAACTTGTTGCAATATATTGTTGAATGCTAAGACGGTGTTTGGTTTAGACCGTGTTTTATGTTTTGTGTTTTCAACATATATTACAAAAAATAAGAAGAGTTGAGGGACAGCGGAGAGAATTGAAGAAAGATGGAGAGGACGGAGGACATGAAGGGACAACAAAAAGATAAATTACCTCTTGTTCTTCCATTATTTTCCAAAACATGAAAAATAAATAAAAGTTGTTTTCTGTTTCGTGTATTAACTTCGTTTTCTAAAACGATCTTTTTTTACGACATACATGCATCATTTGTATTTTTGTATGAAAAAAAAAAAAAAAAAAAACCTCAAAAATGAAAAGGGTAAACCAAACACCATCTAAGCATCCATGTACCTGTTTTAAGTATTTGAAATCCAATGAACAATTTTCCAAAGGAGTTCGCTGATATATCAAACATATTTGAGCTCAAAAGGTTCTTTACCATGCCAAGATAGACCGTTTTATCAGACATTGCTCATTTAGTCTATTGGAATAATCGAGGGTTATGATGGAGTTGAAGAAAATATTAATATGGACTAGAGAAGAAACGTGGAATGGAAACATATAATATGCTAATGGCAAGTAATGAATAGTGCGCCATGGCACAAGGTGAGGCGTGGCGTTTACACTTTCTTCCCTATAGCGCAACAAGGATGGCCAGGCAGAATGATGCGCCTATTCGTTATTTTATTGCTTTTTCCACTTTTCACAATACAAACTGCAAAAAAAAAAAAAAAAAAAAAAAAAAAAAAAAAAAAAAATAGTGTTTATAATATTATTGTGTCTGGTACCTTTTTTTTTTCCTCCCTTTTGTCGGTTCTAATGGAGGGCTGTCTGTTTATCTTTTCGCTTGAAGGCAGGTAGATATAGTGACTGATATTGAAAAATAATTCCTTTTATGTAACACAAGCATTACAGCATACACCTTCCGTGCGTAATCATAACACATGGTTTGAGCATGATTTTATTTATATATGTATATGTGTGTGTGTGTGTATATATATATATATATATATATATATATATATATATATCAGTGTATTAAAAAACGTGCCTGAGGCGCGCCTTGTGGCGAGGCGTTGGCAAAAACGCCTTGAGGCGCATCTCAAGAGGCGTTTTACCTCTGAGGCTTAAGCCTCAACCAATTGAGGTGTAAAAAAAAGAAAAAAGAAAAACATAACAAACTCTAGTTTAGGAGACTTTTTTTTTACTGTGTTTTTTTTTTTTCATTGAAAAGCCATTTTAATCGTTTCCTCATTTCTATTGTTGGCTAGGTTAATTTAAAATGAGCAAACGTGATATTGCATGGAAGTGGGTCAAAGATTTACCGAATTCTACAAATTCAAAAAAATTACTCTGTGGATTTTGTGATCATATATGCACCGAAGGAAGATATCATTTGATCTTTTGCAATTTATATTAAATGTGCAAGGATGATTGTATTTTGTTTGAATTGCTTTGAATGCTTTATGTTTTTTACTTACTATTTGACGCTTAATGTTACTCCATACTAAAAATTAAGTATATGTGTTGCGCTTTTCTTTTACCCAAGCTTCGAGGCTTACGCCTCGCCTCACGTACGCCTTTTGCGTTTTAAAACATTGATATATATATATATATATATATATATATATCGTATATTTTTAACGCATTTAAGAAAAAATTATTCGCATGAATGTTTAATTATTATTTTTGTTGTTGAAATTATGCGTAACTAGATTGAAATTTATCTCTGTTGACGTCAAAAAGTGATTCTTTTGACAATCAACCCCTAAATGCACAAATGGTACAAAAATCACAGATATTTACAAAGGAATCACAATCACAGAGAACAGTAAAGTAAAGTAATACGCAATTTATAGTTGTTAACGAGGCTATGTCCACTCTATAATCTATTGTTTACACTATTAAATTATGAGATACGGTGCTTTTGTATGTAAGAAATAAGGAATAGGAGCAATTCTCGTAAGGGCAGCATTATAGAGCTTCGAGAAGAAGATCCTTTGTAAAGTCCAAAAAATGGCTATTTATAGGTGGTGCAGATCCCGGCTCGGTGTGCCATGTGACACGAGATCTGGCCATCCAGGAACTACGAAGTCCACTTCTCCAAGCAGTGGAGACATCCTCTCTGGTTCGACATATATCACATGTCCCACGATCCGAGAAGTTAGGGGTAGTTATTCACCGTTTTTAGCTAAGAGAATAGGTCAAACGACCTAGTCTTCATTTGTGTCAGGGTTCGGTTCGACATGTCAAACCGAAGTCGGTTCGACATGTTCGATTTGAATCTATCGATTTGTGGAAAGTTCCTCCTGCCTTATCCAAGCTTGAACCGATTTGAGCCAACCCATTTGAGTGTAGGTAGTGATCTTCCATGCCGAGCCGATGTCCACCGAACCGACTTTTTCGAGATGCAGTGAAATGACGAAGCACACCGATCCAGGAAGGATCGAACCGAGATTTACTCGACCCGAATACTCCAACCTGATATGACACCATGTAGATGTAGGTCGAACAGATCTTGCCGATCCAATAGTATGGCTTTCCATGTACATGTATTTGAATACTTTGTTGTATTGATTGAGAGAGTCCAGGCTCTCCTGAACCCATGTCCAAATCCCGAACATCCCGATAGTCGAAATTCCATGATGTAACTGCCTTACCAAAAGGCGGGTCAACACTCTCTAGTTGCAGTATCTAATATTTATGTTAGTTTTTTTTTAAATGTCGTTAATTACTGAAGAACGATGTGGTAAAAAATATTTAGTTGTTAGATTATGTTTTTACATGCTACTAAGATTTATTCATATTTGTACAAATGCATTTTGAATTTGTGAAAATGTTAAATTATTACATCCTATGTTTAAGTGATATATAATAATAAAGATATGTAACGATAATTTTGAAAGTTCACGGTCGAACCAATAGTCTGTGCTTCCAAGCCAACTATTAATAAAGATATTCTCAAATTAAGTTGTAATATTGAGTTTGTGAACAGGGAAAGGAAAAAGGTTAATGTTTGAATGTATTACATATTTTTTACATGGTGATGTGATTACACTTCGAACTAATCTCCAACAAATTTTAAACTATCTGATCATATCATTGTTGCACCATGCTAGAATGGGCAATTAGAATCGGAATCCACAAATCTGAATCTGACATAAACTTTTACAAAAAAGATAATTTATGGACTTATGTGAAATGTAAAATTAGAATGGTAGTAGTAATAATAATCTTTGTTGGATATATTTTAGCAACACACAGACACGCACACGCACTGTGCACGCACGCGCACGCACACATATTGTATTGAACTTCGAAAATTTATATATATATATACACACGTATATATGGAAAATTCTGCTTGGACACAAAACATAGATATAATCGGTGATACAATGAATCTCTATTATTGGATTATCTTCAGGTTTTCACCTCTCATATAGATCTTGTTTGTCCCAATTTGTGTTCAATTTTGAATCTAAATAGCCACCCTCATGAATTTATATAAAAAAAATTGCGCAGCAAATTAAAAAACATACATTATTTGTTGCGCTGAAGCAAAGGTTCCAGAAGGCTTTATGCCTTTTTGCATCGTGCACAAAGGTAAAGGCGGAAAGTACACATTTGTTTTCTTTAAACCTTTCATTTTTTTGTTAAAATTAAATGTAATGTTGAAACTTCATAATTTCTTGTCAGAGTACACGGAGGTAATTTTATATGCACATGGTAAAATTTTGTGAGTATAATTTCTTTTGGAAAAGATCAATCATTAAATTTAATGTTAGAATTAAACTTTAATGTCCTTTGTGAACATAGAAAGAACGGATTGAAGTGAAGAATTAATCTGCAGCAGCTCAATTGTATGAGAACATGTGCGCATGTGGAGTTGTACATGTGTTTCTGTCAAGTGCTTGGAACATCATCATAATGAACATGTCTCGAGAAATGGGAGAAATATACATGATTCGATTAAATTTGAATAGTTTCTGTATTAATCTTGAGCAAAGGTAAGCCTCGTCAAGCCCTAAAGTAAATGGGTATATTGTGTTATCAAGAATTAATTTTGAACCAATGAAGAAATAACATCACTGATTAACCAAAAGGTCGTAGTTAAGATAGAGAAGTATCTGCCATCTGGCTTCATAATTTATGAGAGGGAGTCGGGACATGTTACTAAAACTTAACACTGTATGACTATCTAACTGTTCATACTGTATGCTACATATGTGATGTAGCATAATACATCATGACAAAAAACAACCCACTAAAGATCTAAAATTGAACTATGTGCTTCTTGTATTAGAACTACTGAAATTATATATTTAAACAAAACATTCAGCATATAATTTCCTTACTTTTCACACTAAATAACCAAAGCTTGTCATATCCAAATGAAACAGCCTGTTAAATGCAGAGCAGATTAAACTCGTTATCCAAATAAAACAGCTTGTTAAAATTTTCTCTATTACTTATTTCTCCATGTATTGTTTTAACAAGTAAAAACAACATCCACTACCATCAAATATTGCTACTTGTATAATAAAAGCACACTCATATGAATACCTGCAATAGAGTAAGCTGTGCTGATATAGTTGTTGCCTCAGTTTGCAAAGTTTGCACTCTTCGTTCAAGTTCACTTGTGTACCTAATCTTCCTCTCCTTTGATCGAACAGCAGATTGTCTATTTGCAAGAATTCTACGATAGATAATAAAATATCATTTAAGTCTTATGTATATTTATCTGTCCCAAAACACACCAAAAGTAGACGTCCTCACACCACTGGCAATCAACCAAGGCAACAAAAACATGTAACAGAACGTAAGGAAAGGTAGAAAAACTAGTTCCTTTTGTATAATGGGTATGTTCAATGCTACCTTTGTGTGTATATTGGGGGGGGGGGGGGGGGGTTAGCTACAAAAATGGTACACAAATTTTATGTAAAATTTGTTTGAAGTGAAATTAATGACAAATCACACTTTATATTGTATCAAATTCAAGAATCAAACAAAGATCAACCAACCCTAGCTTATCTTTACTATATAAACCACCTCAAAACCAGACAAAAACTGAACCTAACCTTTCATCGATCGGCGATGACCTAACTTAGTTTGCCAATCGTGCAAAAACCAGTGTCCTACAATTAGCTATTCTAGTATTGCAAAAGCTTATCGATAGATAAAAATCTGATGCCCTTCTATTTGCAAATTTGACTTAATCAACAATGTGAGCTAACCAAACATTTGTGATTTTTTGCTGTTAATATATGAATCTTTGTCCAAACCGCGTGTACCAAAATCCGTAAGTTTAACTAATTCCTTTAGTGACCTACGTTGATAATTGAAGAGTCCACCATTGTTTTTTTTAATAAAAAATTGACCTCCAATATCAACCAACTAACATCATTTACAACACGAGCGATATATGTCCATGATACACACACACACACACACACACACACACACACACACACATATACACACACGTATGCATGTATGTCTATTCTCAAGAACCATTTTCCTTACCCAAGATATCCCAAAGTACTTTTTTTACTTTATGCCCCATTAGACTATTTTAAGCTAATCTAATTAGTCGTCAAAATTAACTGACCAATGCTCTAAAAGGAAGGCGTGCCACAGACCGTCTCAAGGTGTACGTCAAGGCAAGACGGAGACAACATATCTACAAACTTGCTATGCGGACTTTTTACCATTGAGACATATGCCTTGGCAACTTGAGATGCGCTGGCATACGTGTATGCCTCACACAGCTCAAGCAACTAAGACATACATCATAGGATATATGTTTTTATAAAACCTCTAGCTGTAATTAAATTTAAGTAACAGAAGTTTTAAAATCCTGATCATTTTCAGCAAGCAAAATAAAGAACATAGCAACAGTTTTTTTTTTTTTTTTTCAATTTCGAATCGATTGAAGTGAATGATTTCAAAATTGATTCCTAAATGATTTTATAAATCAATCCATAAATAGAAATCAATTTCTAAATTAAACTCACTTTTGATTTTGATTGATTTCTTTAATAAAAGAGAGAGGCAGAAAGGAAGATATTTTTCTTATTCTAGGTAAGCTAAAGTTATCTTTATCATATATATATATATATATATATATATATATATATATACACACACACACACACACACACATGTGTGTGTGTGTGTGTGCGCGCGTGTGCGTGTGTGTGTGTGTGATGCATAGTTAGAAAGTCTTAAATGAAACATTTTATATGTAATTAAGTTTATTTTCCTCAAACCACTTTGAAAGTTTAATGTTTCTCATTGTAACGCTGGACTTTGCTATTCGATATTTAATATTTTGATATGCAAGTGTGTAATGTTGCTAGAAAATTTACGTTCAAATGTCTTGAGCTTTACCCCTTGCTTTAGGAGCACAAAAACATTTTGAGTATGCTTTTGCCCTTTAAAAACGTTACATTTATATTCCCAGTTGAAAAAGCTAAATTTCTAATTCTCATTTATATGCATCGCACTTCTTCTATCCCAATAATCCATCATTTTCTAGGTCTTAAGTTTGAGCATGGAACATTGTTATTATGTCATTTATGAAAATGTTTTCCTACTGAACTGAATTAAATATACAAATGAAGAGACAACATGTTAACCAAGCAAAGAAATATCATATATTTGAAACATGTATATATAGTAATGGATCAAAAATTTAGTTAAGAGTTCAAAAAGTAGAGTTATCTGTGTATTCAATATGTCAAGCATTTAATAATGTTAAAATCGAATAAGGCATTTTTGCTACAGTCTTATTATAATTTATAGGATTGATAAATAAAAGATAAGTATTCATATGGTTACCTTTTTATTTAAGCAAAGGCAATAATTCAAATTTGTAAATAATTACCCCAATTTTTGAAGCATGTATGTTACCTGCCATACCTAAAACACATCTATATCAACACATCGACCCATTCTTATGAGAGACATCTTAATGCAATGCAAGTCAATGTAACTTTCAACTAACATGAATGAGAAGACATTATCAAAAATGACACTGTGCAGAAAAGCCTTTCCAACGACCATTAGCGGTACAGACTATGGAGGCATGGCTTTGAGTCATACGTCTAGGGGCTTTAAGATTGAACTCTCTTGGCACCAACTGCCAATTTCTAAGATACTTATTTTTAACATTTGGCTACATGTTCATTTTTTTTTTAATTATTATTATTATTTCTGAAATCCAAAGAAAATATTTGTTGTCTTATTCTCTGTAATAAGCAGTGAACAAGGGGAAGACAAACAAAAAGTATATTTTAAGTAAAAAGGGGAAAGATGGCCTAAGAATTATATCCTTATTACCATTTCTACAGTGTGATCTGCTCGCGAGCAAATTATAATCTATCATGCACAAAAATGTTCTTAAAGAAAAGGAAAAAAACAACAATGCTATTTTTACATGTAACTAGCAAATCTTTTATATAGATATAATGGTCGTTTTGGATAATCTAACAAGTTCATTTTAGTATAGTTTACTTATCAAATTTCAAAGATGATGTTAACTAAACTGGACAAACTAACGATATAGTATCACAATATAACTACATAATGTGCTTTAACATAAAAATAATGTGTGCCAAAACTTTAAAAGGCTTTTGAACCCCTATGTCCTTGGCATTGATAACCATGGTTATACTCAACTTTCATGTAGTTGCAAAACAAGAGTTGGTTTTGTTACACATCAAGATACACTCCACAAGATACACTCCAATCCATTTTCAAAAACAAAAACAAAACTAAGAAATAATTAAAGATACAATTCCTAAAGTTTGGTTTGTATAAACTCACTTTCATAACTTAAAACATTTTTCAATTAATACCTAATCCTTATTTTTTAATGTACAATACTATAATAGGAAAAAAAATTGCAACTTTACCTTTTTGATTAAGATTACGAGTAGACTATAAAGATTGTGCTTTTAATTGGTGGAGGTCTGATTTTGAGATTATATGAATATGTTGCATGTAAGATGTTGGAAAGGAAAACTGTAACATGATGATATCAAAGTTCTTTGTACTTCTGAATTTTGTTAAGATATTTTGGCTTCATTTTTCTAGGATTGTATGCTCATAAGAAATGGTTTTTAGTGCCGGCATTGATGTTAGATATATGAAGCAGTGGAGATGACCCAAACTGTGAATCCCTAGCAAAAGTAGCATATCAGTACAAGCTTCCCATACCAGACGATGTCAGGTTGATATGGTATTCTGAAAACCAATATTGTCCTAATTATTCAAATACGTACAGATGCCCTCACCCGCAATGAATTCTGCAATGCCACTATATTTCCTTGCTCTGTCATACCACTGGTGCCAGATACACAGAAAGGTGATGTGGAGTTGTGAAAGTGGGTGTGAAGCTTATAGATGATGTGGGCTTTACAGAGAGAATGGATTAGGAAGAGCGCAGTGAAGATGTATATGGTACTGGTATAACAAGTCTAGTGGTACTTCTACATGGAATATCAATGTACACATTCAAAGAAAGCACTAGAAGTATGATGTCAAAAACATCATCATTCATCACCCAGCATAGTTGAAGGGGAAAAAAGGCCTATCATCCAATAATATCCTAACACACCACATTAATCATCTCAACCTCACTTTTGGGATTTTTTAACATTGAAACAAATAGGAAGTCGTTACTCAGTATGTGGCGTAGATTTTAACTATAAAATCAAAAACTGAATTATTAAGTAAAAACCATACCTTCTGGCTCTTTTAGGATCAATTAATGCAAGCTCAGCCAGCTTCTCAGGCGCCATAGCCTTCTTTGCATGCTCTGATGGCACTGCCACGGATGAGGTCATGGAATCCACCTCATCCATTGACCCGCTCCTCTTATGCCTCCCTCGTCCCATCGATTGTGCTCCACCAGTACCCTCATGAAACCCTATTCCCGCCATCCCCTCCATAAACCCCGCATCTATTGACAGGCTCCTCCCATGGTGGATTCCACTACCATCTGCACCTCCTTTTCCAGCGGATACAGCCTCGGAAGAAGAAGTAGGGCCCACATGCGCGGAGGCGATGTCATCAGATAGGGAAGGGATGTCGATGTCAGAGAAGTTAAAATCGGGATCAGAGTCAAAAAGCAAGTCGTCGGGGAGGCGGAAGAGGGTTTCCGAGTGGTGACGACGGTGACCCGATCCACGGGGTATCGGATTCGGGTTGGGGACTGGGTTAAACCGGTTTATTTGGTTTTGGTCCATTGGTATTGCAGCGTAAGAGAGACAGGAAGATCTTATAAGAGATGCTACGTTTTTACCAAAACTTTGCTAATTGATTACTGGATATTAACATGCATATCAATTAATGTGCAATATTATGATAACTCCAAAAACTAACGATTAAACAGGAAACTAAACTTTTAAGTGTAGGTCAAAATTAATGCTAAAAAATGTATTTAATTTCTAGTAATTCTCTCTCAAAAGATTCTTTTCCATCTTATTTGATGGGAAAATTTCACTTAACCCCATAGAATTAAATATGCTCATTCATCAAATTTATATTGATCGTAAAATAGACCTAATTTGTGCTTCTTTATTTTGCTTTTCTCAACCATTTCTCATATGGTCAATTATATAATAATTTCTTCGTTTCATTTTTTGTTCTTATATACTAAAAATAGTAAAATAAAAGAATTTATTGCTGTCTCGTTTATTCTAAAAATTGCTAGCTCCTCATCGATTTTCTTATACATTTTATTTTCACATCCTAACCATTTTACATTAACAGAATTATCGTAATATTTTATTAATCCTCCCATTAATATTTTACATTTAAATATATAATTTATATAATTATTTACAATATTCGCCTATGTATTATAAAAATATTTAACATTCAAGTTCATATATTTAGATTAATTAAGTGATATTTCAATGTAAATCCAATTAAATGATATTTATTACTTGATTTAATAAATCATAAAAAAGATAATACAGTGCATTGTACATCATAATTATACTAACAAAATATTTCACTCATGTTCATATAACTTAAAATCCAACAGTTAAATTGTTGACATGAGGAATTGTCGTGGATTCAACGCACGTCAACTCTAGAAGTGAGTGTTATGTGAACATAGTAATATCAAAAATAAGTAAAGTAATGAGGAGAAGACACAACTTTTTATAGTGGTTCGGCACTAACGCGTACGTCCACTTCATAGTAATCATTCATCATATAGTATTCGATCACAATGTTTTCCAAGTTCGAACAATATATAAGTACAAAGCGTTATTATAGAATAACAAAATAATTGTTAATTCTAAACTTTGACCAAAATGTCCTTTTTCTTCTTTGTTGGGTGAAAAATATGCTGACTTGGTCAACTACGTCGAAAAAGCAGCTTCAATGTCGAAGAAATCCAAGAAATAGCCAAAATATCCAAAACAATCCAAAAGCAGTGTTATTATGCTTGTAGATGTCCAAAAGTTGATGGAAAATGCATATGCAACGTTTTAGAGGTTCATGCCATATCCAATGGTCATGGGGAAGAAGGTGGTTGCCATTAAGATGCTTGAGAGCTCTAAGAAGTCCAAAATACCAAATGAGAACCAACCCCTTTGAATGCCAAGCAAGGAGCTATTTATAGGTGAATTTGTGATGTGACATGTTGAATTTCGTATCCCTAGGGGATACGAAATTCGTATCCCAAAATCGAAGTCGAAAAATCAGTGCATTGTTATAATTTTGTATCCCTACCTTTGAAAAACTCGAATCCCTCAAAATTAGCCAAAATCACGTGCCGATCACTTAAAAAAGGGGTGATCCGCATGTAGAAACTTGATGCCAAAGTGATCTTCCAAATTCTAGAATGTTTGTCAAGTCCAGAATTTTGTATCCCAAAAATCATGTGCTTGTTTTTGGTGATCCGCACAAGTTATGGGCCATGCCAAAATGATCATCCATCTTCCAAAAAATCCCGGATCCCTCTGTTTTGGCCAAATTTCGACCCCCTCCGACCCGATACGCACACGTGAAAACCTTCGGATCCCTCGAGCCGCTCACCAATTTTCGGATCCCTTCGGTGATCTGGCAAATTATCATTCCTATGTTGTATGCGATGGAATCCCTACCGAGGAAAGGTTGCGACTCGAAATTTCGAATGCCTTGCCAAGCTATGATTTTTTGCCACTTTTTTGGTGCGATCAGCCCGAGTGTGAGACGTGGTTTTTCCCTGATCCACCGTGTTTTTCATTGATTTTTGAACTTGCTAAATTGCCAGATCAGCTGAGTTTGCCAACTTTTCCAGATTGATTACCATGGTTTTTGATGATTTTCCCATGTCGATCAAGCATTTTTGACGTGTCAAATTAGCTTTCGTCAATTTTCCAAATTTCGATGTCGTGAGTCGCGCAAGCCATTTTTCATGATCGATGCGTGTCAATCAACTGTTTTTGAGTGTGTGACACTGTCTTTTACCAAATCCACATAATTTTGTGTGACGAGTCTTGCCACGTGATCGGGCCGACGCGCTCAACCATTTTGAGCTGATCGGATACTGTCGATCACGTATTTTCACTATGCCAGCTTTTTCGAGTCCATTGACGACGATTACACAAATCGACATCATTTCCAATCCTTTTTCCGAACATGTCGCGACTTCGGTCGAATCACTTTGTGTTTTCTAATGATATTCTTAACATGTGACAACTTCGATCAAAAAGCATGTCAACATTTTCCCTCCAAAACATGTCTTGCTTATCGAAGGAAGATGTGTTTTGCGAGAAGAAGAGAAATCCATAAACTCACGATCGCTTCGGATCGTATTATTTATGAGTCGGAAAACCAAAAAGCTTGAACTTTGACAAAGGCCGACGGTCGATTTGGATCGTGTTATTTAGAAATCCACGATCACTTGCGATCATATTAAATAGAAGTCCACGATCACTTGGGATCATATTAATTATAAATGTTCGCTTGGGATCATATTAATTAGAAATCCACGACCACTTAGGATCATATTAAATAGAAGTCCACGATCACTTGGGATCATATTAATTAGAAATTCACGATCGATTGGGATCGTATTAATCAGAAATCCATTGAAAGCAGACGATCATTTTGGATCGTTTAGAGATAACCAGAATAGCTAGAATATCAGAAGGACTGGAGGAGTCTAATAACCAACACGATTATAGTATCTACATAGCTAGAAGTGAGCAATCTTGTCGTTTTACCGACGAGACCGTCACATGCTATCATATTTTTTCAAGGAGATCTTGCTTTAGCTAGACTACCAAGGCATGTATTTTCGTCCAAGGTGATATCACATTGGTGAGACGACCAAGGGATATAATTTCGTCCTTGGTGATCCCACATTCGCAAGACAACTAAGGGATGCAATTTCGTCCTTGTTGATCTCACATTGATGAGACGACTAAGGGATATAGTTTCGTCATCGGTGATGTAACACCCCGTAATTCTGTAACACTAAGATTCACAAATCAAGGCAGAATTAAAATTTAAAATCAAAATCAAGGGAAACGGGGTGCGCCATTGCGTTCGTCTCGGAATTTTGCATGAAAACGAGTCCGAGTTTGCGTTAATCGGACTCCGTATGAAGGAGTTATGGTCTTCAGAAGTTTCAGAATTCGATTTAAAATTCGAACGGGTCAGAAAACGAGTTCAAATTTCAAAACAGACCCAGAAGCGGGCTGGGCGGGAAATTTCCCGCCCAGGACCCAGGTCGACCAGGGGGTCGACCTGGGAGTTGACCTGGGTACCCAGGTCGACCAGAGTGTCGACCTGGGGGTCGACCCCCCCTGACCAGGTCGACTGGGTAGTCGACCTAGGGGTCGACCTGCTCCCGAAATCCAGCTTTCTGAACCTGGTTCGTTTTTCTGTATCCGGACGCCATTCTGACCAGATTCGTCCGCCTAATCCTATATAAACAGCCCTAGTCTCCTTCTCTATTCACAATTATTTTCTATCCTTATGCTGCCTCTGAGAAAATGTATAAATAAATAATATATAAAATAAATCAAGACGAGGAAATGCTGCTCAAGACTTTCAAAAGAAGATTCAAGTCAAGCTAGGATTCAAGTGAAGATTCAAACGACTTCAACGACTGTTTCTCTACGAATCTAATCTAATCTCTGTAAGTCGGTTACTTTTTAGATTTGAACGTTTTCTCTATTCATGACATGAAATTAATGGAATAAAAGAATACGCCAAATCCTTCTATTCGAATCTGTGCCTATATCTTTGGACCTAATTAAGAACTGTTATGATTCGATGACCAATAAGACTGTAACTATGAAACTATGGACCTTAGAACCATATGCCTCTTTGACTATGAACATTGCCTATGACTATTGAACATTGCCTATGACTATGAACATTGCCTATGACTGTGACTGTCACTCTTTCCCAGCTTGAAGATTTGTCGAAGTTTTGCTTGGATTCTCTTTTCAGATGCTATGGCTGGCTCTTGCTATATTGGGGAATATAATGTAAGACAGATGATACTCTTATATTATAAAGAAATCGTTGTACAAACTATTTTATCAATAAAGCAAAGTTTTATTTTCCGCTGTTTAATTTCTGTCTGTCTTGTAATTTATCTGCATCTTTTACCCTAAATGCTCCACAGAACTTAGTGCATTCTCTTTGTGAGTGACACTAACGGATGTGGGGTGTTACAGGTGATCTCACATCTGTGAGATAACCAAGGGATATAATTTCGTCCTAGGTGATCTCACATTGGTGAGACAACCAAGGGATGTATATTGGTCCAAGACGATCTTACATTAGTAAGACGACCGAGGCTAGTGGTTTTCCGGAGACGATCTTGTCGAGGCATGATGACCCAATGCAGTAAATAAATAAAACTTAAAGTTTGTAATCCAATTTCTAATTTCATACTCCACAGGCATTAGTCGCGTGACGCAATTTTATCAAAGTCATAAGGTTAGTGTTTTTTAGTAAAGTCGAAAGGAAAACCGAATGGTTCATCATCCGTAAAGAGCATGCTTAAGTATCTCGCACATTCTCATACATGGTTATGCGAACTTAGTTGTTTTTTATTTTAAGTTCATTCGTGAAAGGGACTAGATGGTTTATCATTCGCGAAGAGCATGCTTGAGGACACTTTGGTCCCGTGCATGGGTAAGCAGGCTTAGCCATCTCTGTTCCGAAATCAGAATTTTCTCAAGGCGATCTTGTCGAGGCAAGATGACCAAGAGCTGTAGATGGGTTCAAGGTGGCCTTACCTTAGTAAAACAACCACGAAATATCAGAAAAATCCATTTCATTAATAACCGGATGGTATGTTGTCGAGCAAAGAGCATGCTTGGGGATTATAACTGCTCCTGTGCATGGGTAGGTCAGCTCAACCATTTGCATTTCATAGAGCTATGAGAACGCCACGCGGCTAGAGCCCGAATATCCATAAATAAAGAAAGCTGAGGGAGCCAATGCCATGGGGCTCAAGAAATCCGAGGGCCAGAATATTAGGAATAAGAAAGCCATAAGTGAGGAGCTTATTATTTGAGAGCTATTAATCCAGATCCAAGAAGACCATAATCCGCAAGTCATAATATACCGATTTCCGGGAGACTTGAATCCAAGACATCAGAGTTTGTGAGAGGTTCGGTTTGAAGTGGGACCCCAAGCATTGGGCTCAGGCCTATCCTGATTAGTAGTTGGGGACTGTGCCTATCCGGGCGCCATATCCAAAGCTCGAACATATCAGGTAAGCTCTCCACTTGTGACACACTCTTCAATCGCATTCACGAGACATCGACATTTGTTGGTATTGTGACCGTCGTGGTCATGAAATAAGCAGTGCCGACAAGAATATCTTTCTCTTTGAGTGGGTTCCCTGACAAAAGGCTTTTGAAGGGACTCGTGGGATAAACTTCCCGACATATCTCCACCAGGGTGTGAGTAAGTTCTGAATAAGGTGGGAACTTAGGTCTATTCTTAGCCACCGGGAGATTGTTCCGAAATTTGCCTTTACTAGAAGTTGTTGCTTGACCATCCAAATCTTCTAGAACCATACTTCCATCGGAAATGGGGGTGCCCCCGTGTGTAGTTTGCGATGTTGCCCCCAAGTCCCGAGTTATGAACAGGGGGACATAAGCACTTATTCCAACGATGTCCGTGTGGTTAGTTGACCTTCCACAGCCATGCAATCTACCTTCAATCCGAGTGAGAAATGTATTCATAATTTTCTCTCGTTGATCCAGGCAAGCAACCAAAACTCTTGTCAATTCGGCTAGGTCCTCTCGAGTGACCAAGTCCGAGAGTTCCTCGATCGTAGAATGTTCTTGACTTCCTTCGCTACTAGTAGCGTGAGCCTCAGAAGTAGTGTTGAACCTTTTACTTTTAACCATGGTATAAGCGAATAATCGAAGTAGAAGTCGAAAACTGAAACCAAAGTCGAAATCCGAAGACAAATCCGAGAAACTAATCCAAAGCAGAAGTCAAAACTGTGTGCCCCCCTTCCTGGCGCGCCAAAGTGTTGACATGGGGAATTGTCATGGATTTAGCACATGCCAACTCTTGAAGTGAGTGTTATGTGAACACACTAATATCCAAAATAAGTAAAGTAATGCGGGGAAGACACAACTTTTTATAGTGGTTCGGCACTAACGCGTACGTCCACTTCATAGTAATCATTCATCATATAGTATTCAATTATAATATTGTACAAGTTCGAACAATACGTAAGTGTGTTATAATAGAATAACAGAATAATTTTTAATTCTAAACTTTGACTAAAATGTCCTTCTTCTTTTTCGTTGGGTGAAAAATATGTTGACTTGGTCAACTATGTCCAAAAAGTAGCTTCATTGTGGAAAAAAATCCAAGAAATATCCAAACCAGTCCAAAAGCAGTGCTATTATGCTTGTAGATGTCCAACAGTAGATGGAAAATGTATATGTAACGTTTTAGAGGTTCATGCCATGTACAATGGTCATGGGGAAGAAGGTGGTTGTTATTAATGATGCTTGAGAGCTCCAAAAAGTCCAAAATACCAAATGAGAACCAAATGCTTTGAATGCTAAGCAATGGGCTATTTATAGGTGAATTTGTGATGTGACAGGTCGAATTACATATCCCTGTAGGATACGAAATTCATATCCCAAAATCAGAGTCGAAAAATCAATGCATTGTTAAAATTTCGTATCCCTGCCTTGATAAACTCGAATCCCCCAAAATCACGTGTCAATCACGTAAAAAAGGAGGTGATCCGCATGTAAAAACTTAATGGCGAAGTGATCTGCCAAATTCTGGAACGTTTGCCAAGTCTAGAATTTCTCATAGAAATCATGTGTCCGGCGTGGTGTTTTTGGTGATCCACGTGAGTTCTGGGTCATGCCAAAATGATCGGCCATCTTCTAAAAAATCTCGGATCCCTCCATTTTTGCCAAATTTCGACCCGACTCGATACACACACGTGATAACCTTCGGATCCCTTGAGCCGCTCTATAATTTTCGGACCCCTTCGGTGATCTGGCTAATTCTCATATCCCATTCCGGATATGATGGAATCCTTGCCAGGGAAAGGTTGTGAGTAGAAATTTCAAATCCCTGAGGGATTCCAAATTTTCGAATGCCTTGCCAAGCCATGATTTTTCGCCACTTTTTTCGTATGATCAGCCCGAGTGAGAGATGTGGTTTTTCCCTGATCCACCTTGTTTTTTTAATTGATTTTCAAACTTATCAAATTGCCAGATCATCCGAGTTTGCCAACTTTTCTAGATTGATCACCACGTGTTTTCACCATGGTTTTTGATGATTTTCCCATATCGATCAGGCATTTTTGACGTGCCAATTCAGCTTTCGCCAACTTGCCATATTTCGATGTCGTGAGTCGCACAAGCCATTTTTCATAACCGACGATTGTCGATCAGCTATTTTTTAGTGCGCGATACTATCTTTTACCAAATCCATATATTTTTGTGCGACGAGTCTTGCCACATGATCAGGCTTACATGCTCAACCATTTTGAGATGATCGGATAGTGTTGATCACATATTTTCACTACGTCGGCTTTTTTGAGTCCATCGACGACGATTACACGAATCGACGCCATTTCCAATCCTTTTTTCGAACACATCGCGACTTCGGTCGAATTGCTTTGTGTTTTCTAACGATATTCTTGATGTGTGACAGCTTCGACCAAAAAGTGTGTCAACATATATACAATATTATATTTATTATTCTGATGTTATTATACATTCATCTTCACAATATTTATTTCTTTTTGAAAAGAATGCTGCTATCCACTTCACATTTTATACGGATTATGTAACGACCCAACTTTTCTGCACTGTTTAAGTATATGCATTTTATGCCCCATTATTTCCCCGCTATATTCCCACTATATCATGTAGCGGATTTCTGCCGCTACGCTATTTCCAAATAGCCTATGAAATAGTCTTTCCACTTTAAGCCCCACTGTATTATGATATTCCCGATATATCCCATTATTTCAACTATATTCCTCTATATCTTCTAAAAAAAATTGAATTGAAAACAGATATTTTACATTATAAAATTAGTATTTTAATAGAACTTCTCAACATATATGTTTAAGAATAGAAAATATTATAATATTATAAATCAAACTAAATAGAAGTTTACATTTATTTACATATATTTGCACGTGCTTTTATTTAAAATTAAGAATGTTCTGATTGTAATTAAACTAAATGTTAATTTTCCATATATATATATATCATTTGTATATTTGTAAAATTATTAATTACGAGTTTTATATGCTATTTTAGACTCATCCGCTATATCTTGCTATTTCCTCGCTTTATCCCCGCTACAACTTTTTGCACCTCCACCGAATTGGATCCGTTGAGTACTTTAACTGCACAAGTTTAAGCTGACACCACACATGTCAAACTCAAAATGCACAGGAAAATGGATAGTTAGGGAAAAGATGCTAGAGGTGTGAGAAGAAGAAAAAAAGAAATGTTAGAATAGAAGAAGAAGAAGAACATCAATACTACAGAATTCGAGTAGAATAGAATCTCACAGCGAAATGAATAAAAATATAATAGCAATACCTTTTATACAAAGAGAAAACTGTATATATATGATTACATAATCTGAGCACACATCCAGATCAGGCTATACAAAGCTGATAAATACAACACACAGTGAAAATAAATTAATACCAGAAAATACAAGAATACGTCTCGACTCCCGCTCCTCTCTGAAGCTCCAAGCAAGATCTAATGCAACTTGGAAAATATACTCAATATAAGAGAAAATGCTTTTAACAGCAACCACTCTCAGTGTTTTAGTAAAAATGCAATTAAAAGTAATTTTGAAT
Source organism: Allium sativum (assembly GCA_030737875.1). Lineage (NCBI taxonomy): Eukaryota > Viridiplantae > Streptophyta > Magnoliopsida > Asparagales > Amaryllidaceae > Allium > Allium sativum. The sequence continues at coordinate 970,093,907 of CM060920.1, forward strand.
GATACATCAATCAGCACAAATGCTGACAGTATATAGGTATTAAACTTGGGGGTATAGTGGGGCCGATGTTTTCGTGAGAACGCTGAGAATAATACGCTCCATCTAATTCTCCGCCTCACTTTACAACTTGGTAGATGTTTCCCTCTTTTTTTCAATTTATTCCCTCTCATCTAACATGTCCTTCCCTAATTTCACACATCTCTTCATCGTCCTCTCTAGTTTCCTATCGCAATTCGTCTCTTCTGCTCCCATCCTAAATACTAGGGTTTTAGGTATATGTCAATTAATTTAATTTTGTCCTTTTTTTTTAAACTATGACATACAAATTTTGTTTCCGTCAGAATAATGATTGCTAAAAGTTTCAATTCCAAAGCTTAATATAATTCTGATTCTATGCCTATGGAAAGCTCTAATTAAGATCTTCGATTTTTTCTAGGGTTCATTTGGACATGATTTTGAGTCAGATTCGCTTCAGCTTCAAAGTGGATTATAGTGCGGTTTTGTAGTTATTGTCGGAGAAAGTTAACCGCTCCAGGTAACACCATCTCATATATTCTTATTTTGTTCAATGCATTTTTTTGTAACTGGTTGCAAAATTCATACTTTTCTAGATAACGATCATTGTTATGGACATAAATCTGTTTTACAAATCTTATTCCCTTGACAAATTTTGGAAACCATATGCTGTCAATTACAAGTATAGATTAGGTATAATTATATATATATATATATATATATATATATATATATATATATATATATAGTGCATGGTCTAAATTGGAGTACTAATTTGAAAACTAGTCAATTTACAAAGATGCTCTGTAAATTTGAAAAGTATGTTCATGTTATCCTGCCAATATCTAGTGTGGGTAGGTCATTAAGCAAATAAAACTAGACAGGGTAAAATTATAGAAATGCTTACAAAATATAAAATCGATTCACTTTCAAAGGTACTTTTACACGTCTAATTGCATGTTCAGAGTTGTATGCTAGTTTCCTTTGTTTTGTGCAAAACAAACATATTGAGGTATTTTTACCCTTTCAGTTTCTATGTATAATTGACTTATATAATCCTTGAATTGGCACATGACTGGTTATTTTCTATGTTTATGCAGACCTTGTCAAGTTGGCTATTAACCACTGGCTATAATATTTGATAAGCTAAACACTGGGGAAGAGGTGATGTAATAAATTGCACTAGACCAAATACTGATATGTCAATATATAATTGGTTGGCTTGATGATTATTCAGAAATCCTAGTGGAAGCTGCACAAAGTTGAAAGCAAAACCACTCTCAATTCCATTATGGCACATAACATCGCCTCCTAATTCATTTGATTACTCTTCTGACTCTGATTTGAATGTAATATTAGGAAAATACCTACTGATTTTTATTAGTTATTATTTGGTATTTTGCTAATTTTTTGGTCGTTATATCACGCGAGAATTCTTGCTTTCAACTTTGCATGCCCACATGTTCTTATTTAAAATTAACAAAAAGAATGAGCCATAAATTTGATTGTTGTCTCACATAATAACGAATTACTCTTGTTTTGAAGGTGTTTGATGTATGGGGGTCTATAGTATAGTGGATGCTAGTTAGTTGATGATGATTTGTATATAAAATTGTAATGGTGTAGATTGATCTGCATTTACTAAGCCATAGTAAATAAAAGAATATACAAAAACGTAGGATGTTGAAATGACCCGTTAAAGAGATGACAACCGACACCGGTGTATTTGTGAGTACGTAAATATGATGTATATTATAAGTATAAAATCCGAGCATGTGTATGACATAACACTATAGTACCTATTTGATATAAATCTCAAGTTGTATATAATTATAATGCATCATATATGTCCATCTAGTTGTGCCATTCAGACTAGCAGAGTTTACAAGAAGATTTTTTTGGTTTGCGATCACAAAGTAATATGCTAGCTGTGTATAGAATTTAATCCTCAACGTATATGACATAAGAAATACTGTACAATTATGGTGTAATAAATCAGTTGAGCTTACTGCTGAAGACACTGCCATAAGTGCTGAAAGAGAGTATCATCGAAGACAAATGTCTACCAGTTTGAATGAACAACGAGAGCTTACAACAGCAGTACCTAAGTTAAAGTGTGTTTGAGCACTTTGGCAGGGAGCCAAACTAAGCTGGTGCTAAGACAGTCATGAAAATGGTAGTAATTCAGCTAGCTCTCTAGGATTAGTAATCTTATTCAATTATTATTTTCATTGTGTGTTCTTCCAAATCAAATTGTTAGCTAGTTTTTGATTGAATGCAATGTAACATTTAGAAGCTTTAATATATTCTCAGTAAAATTGTGTTGTTATGGGTGGAGCTAAATGCTAAAGTTTAAAAACTTTTAAGTACCAATACCCATCTGTGGTTGACATTATAATGAAAGAGGTGGAGCCTTATAAGTCCATTAGACATCAGGTCCTAGGTTCAAAAATGAAGTCTAAACATAGTTGATAGGAGCCTGTGCTTTGCATATACATATATACAATCATATGTTGTAGTATCTCTTCTTCTGGGAAAGCGTGCTTCAAGTGGAATTTGTTCTAATCACAAACAAAGTAGAATATGAAAGATTTTATTTCATCACCTTTTTCTTTGCTGGGTCACACAAGCAGCTCTTTCATTTCTGAGGTTTGTGTAAATGCATTGAACAACCTATGAGAAGTGGAGTGAATATTTTTGCTATATATGTATTTGTGTTATCGCATATAATGCATATTTAGATGTTTGCTAATAGTATCTTTAACACCCCACACTTTTCTGTGCCTAAATTTCGGAAAAAATCGAAACTTGAACACATTCAAGCATGGAGCGTGTAATCAAGTACCTACAATAAATGAGCATGACCAGAGTACGATAAAGAAAACCCACAGTGGAAACAAAATAGGATAACTAGTATTAATTCAAGTAACTACATTTTCAATGTAAGCCACTTTGCCAATACCAAACATGAGAGAGAACGAGAACCGAAAGCCAAACTTAAACACCTATGAGAACCCGACCTTCTCTGGAAACCTGAGAGATTGTAATGAGGAGGGGGGTCAGAACAACAAGCTTTGGTGACTAATAAATTTACAACATAGATTATAATACACAGATGTATCCTGTTTGGTTCAACCCAAGATGTATGCCTAACCAGGCTAGTGATTCTAGCCTAGTAAATGTTTACGCACGACTTTACTACCCTTCCCAATGTAGTATTTCCAAAGTATAATACTGAGATAGGATGTTTACACATATTTTTGTGAAACCTTTATATCGGAACATAACTAGTTATTTAATCGAGAGTGGGCCTTAATTATGGGGTTTCTATATCCATATTCTTTCATTCTCTTATTTTTTGTCATTTATTGCCTCACTATCGATGATAGATAGCATGGTTTCTCCCCGATTTCTTAAGACCCTAGGCGGACCTATTGGTCACTTATTAACCCTCGATAATATATTCAACGCTATCATAAACTAGGGGGCACTAGCTACGGGCCCTAGTTAAGGCTTCCGTCATTCATGCATATACCCTTGCCCCGCATAAGGTGAGTGAAGGTATTTTAATGCTATACCTTCTAGCTGACCTTATTAGATAACCTCCTTACTCGCTTATTACTTCCCGTAGGATAGGTAGCCATATCTGACGTTTTAGTTTCCAGATTTGGGTAGACTGTAACAACCCGGAAAATGCGAGCCAGTTTGAAATTTTAATTTTAGCAATTTTAGCTGAATTTGAATATTTAAAATAGATTATTTTAAATAATATCGAGGAGAAATTTATTTTGAATAGAATTCGAACGTATATACTATATAGATCGTCGTTAGATTATAAATAATAATTTATAAATATAAAAGGAATTGAAAATGGTGTGGTAGTTCGATAATTCGATTTCAAACTTCAATCGAATGTACCGGGTGCAAAACAATCCGGATTTTAGTGAAACCAAAAACATTAGGATCTATTTGATAATATCTTTCCAACGAATCCGACTAATTGAGATTTCATAGCGGGTTTCAAAAGATATGTCCAGTTGAAATTTCAGGATGGTCGCTATGGAATTTCGGCCCCTGAAAATATCCATTTTGCAAACGACCTCGGATTTCGACGAAACCACTTTTGTTGGATCCGTGATGTCATATTATTGCTAGGTTTCAAATTTCGTAATTTTCTAAATCAATATGTGAGCGTGGCAAAGGAAAACGCGTTTGACCAGTTTCAGTTGATTTTAATCGACTGGAAATTGGCCATTTTTCAAACGGTCTCATAATTCGACGAAATCAGTTTTGTTGGGACCGTATCGTCGACACGATGTCAGAAATATTTTTTCAGGAATTTTCGGGATCCGTATGTGACCCCGGTAAATTGAGATGTGCGTTCAAATTCAAAATATAAAGGATTTATATTTTGATTTTGACGGAAACTAATCGAAACGGCTGAATCGGCTTACGGAACATATCCCATTGCGTTCAGAATGGGGGCATTTAGCTAGGGGCGACATTCGTTGGGTTCAATTTTGAGTTCATTACGATAAACCAGTAATTACTGAATTTAAATAATATAAAATATAAATATATATACTCTAGGCCAATGGGAAAACCCTAATATCATTTCAGAACAAAAAAAAAACCCCGCTGCCTACCTTATTTCAACGATCCAGAAACTCCAACCTTCCTCTCCACGGATCTTCAAACCCACTCACCCATCCACGAAACACTCAACACCAAATCGACAAGCTAGGAGAGGGCTTGAGATGGTACGGTCAGGATTGATTCTCGCGTCTTGGATAGCTCGATTTTAGAGCTTGAACACAGCCAGTTCGTGGAGTTTTTGGGAGCAGGGGTTGGCTTCGATCTAGGCGCCGCTCCTATGGGGGATAGCCGACGCAAAGAGGGTTCGAACTGGGGCATCAGATCAGCGGTCGGGCTGAAGATGGCGGCGCAGCAGCGAGCCCTAGCTCGTGAAGACGGTGAATGAAGGCGGCCTGTTTAAATTGGGGAAGAAAGGTAGTTTTATTTATTTGATTTATCAATTTAGTATATATATTGTTTCAAAATGCTGAAATTGAAGTATATATATTATGGTTTTAGAACATGAAATTCATATATAAGTAATTGATTTTTCAATTTTACATATTTTTTTTTTTAAAAAAAAAACTGATTTTATTATGCTACATATTTATTTTCATTCATTTCAGAATTTTAAACAATGTTAAAAAAAATGATCTTTGTCCAGTTAAAAATATGATCTTTGAATAGAAAAAAAATATGATCTTTGAATAGAAAAAAAATATGATCTTTGAATAGAAAAAAATATGATCTTTGAATAGAAAAAAAATATGATCTTTGAATAAAAAAAATATGATCTTTGAATAGAAAAAAAAATATGATCTTTGTCAAGATAAAAATATAATCTTTACTATATGAACATCGATGTGAAATTATATTTTTTATCTATATAGTAGCGGTATAAAAAATTCGATTTTTATATATTGAATAGCAAAGTAAAAATTTCATTTTTATATATTGAATAGCGGAGTGAAAATTCGATTTTTAAATGTATGAAGCGATGATAAAAATATGATTTTTAAATTGAAAGTGAATAAATAAAAATATGATTTTTATTTTAAAAACATCAAAATATAAAAATGAGTGATTTTTATATATGTAGTGGCTACGGGCAACGAAGATGACGAAGATGCGATAACGATGAAGATTTCTATCTATGAAGTGTCGTGGAGTTGGATAGCTATCGGTGAGAATTTCTCACCTTTCAATTTCTTTTTTTCTAGTTATATATATATATACTAGGATGCAGACGGTGTTTAGTAGCACCTGACACCCGTCATCCACAGACCATGGATGACTTGTTTGTTTAATTGTTTGGTTGTGTAGTTGGTTAGATTATTTGGTTTAAATGGAATTGTTTGGTGAAATGAAATTGATTTGATTGATGTGTGAATGGCGTGGGCCTTCACTAGACCGGGGATAAGGCTAGGCCTCGTCCCGTTTCTAGTATCGTGCCGTTATGCCGCCGAAATTTTCTAAAATATGTTAGAAAAATAAAAATATCATTTTTATTGTGTAAATGAAATGAATAGAAATTCATGTGTTGAAATAAAATGTTTTATCGTTAAAATATAATTTTTAACGTGAATGTGAATAAATAAAATATTCATTTACAAACCGGACGGTTTGTTTATGTACACCTATTTGAAGGACATTGACTGGGTCGATAAATTTTACACATCGCCCAACTGCACAATTAAAATATGTGTTTGTTGATTTGAAACCCCACACGGGTGTTGGGATGAAATTTGAAGTTCACTCATCCTGATTGATTAAATATGTCGATTGATTGATTGACAGGCTGTTATAAGCGTTAGATATCTATATTTGATGCTTATACAGTGTAGTGCACTTTGGTTGATGGTTGATTATTTTTCAATGCTATTGTATACGTGTGATGTATGAAAATCCATATAATTAACATTATATGGTGATTGATTGAGCCTCATTCCAATTTAGAAAATAAAGAACATTATAAAATAAAAGTTCATGTGTTGACTGTACTCATCCGTTGAGATTAGTCATGTGTTGAACGAAATATTTTGATAATAAGAAATATTTGAAATAGAATATTTGAAAATAGAAATATATGAAGCCGTGTTGATTAGATTGACGCCATTTTGACGTGAACGATATTTATATCGATTTCGAAATAAAATGAATATAAAAGTGATTTCGAAATGAAATGAATATAAAAGTGATTTCGAAATGAAATGAATATAAAAGTGATTTCGAAATAAAATGAATATGAAACCATTTCGAAATGAATCGAATAGAAAACCAATTTGAATTGAATCGAATAGAAAACCAATTTGAATTGAATCAAATTGAAAACGAATTCGAATTGAATTGAAAACGAATTCGGATCGAATTAAAATCGATTTGAATTGAAATCAAATAGAAATGAAAGTAAAAATGATTTATAACAGAAAATTCAATTTTGATTTGAATTTGAAATATAGGTTGAAATTGTTTTTGAAACGAATTCAAAACGATTTATAAAATTCGTTTTAAATAGAAATCGACGAAATATATATTATATATATATAATATAATGGCCTGAATAGAATGCGCTGCGCCGCGGCAGTTCGCGAATTTCGACCATTTATTTCAAACGGACATTACGGGAGATCCGAAGGTCGGATTCTCCTAAAACCGCAACCGTTGGGTTCGTATCGAAAAGAGATTTCTAACGAATACTAGAAATTCAAAATCTAACGGTTGGATTTGGAGATACGTCCAAATCAAATTTGAAAAAGGTCGCTATAAGTGTAGTTCGATGGCCATTGTTGAAAATCGACTGTACGGGCCTTGATAAAATTATTAAAAATAGTAATATTTGTGTAAAATCATAAGAAATGATTTGGGAAAAATTGGGATGAAAAACTCCATATTTGAAAAGATAAAAATAGATTTCTATCGAAATGAACTAGTTTGAACTAAATTTAAAACCCAATTATTTTTAAATAAATAAATTAGATTTAAAAAGGGGTTTTAAATAATCGGAATTCCTAATATATTTGATCTGAATTGAATTAGAATTGATTTGTGGGTTTATTGTGAACGGGGTTTTAAATAACACCGGTTCTTTAACCCGATAATAAATGGAATGTGATTTGGGTTTGTCGTGAACTGTGTTTTAAAAGACATTAGTTCTTTAACCCAGTAAATGGAGTTTTAAATAAATCTGCAATTAAATTGAAATGTGAATTGATAATCTAAATTATCAAATTTAGAAATTGAGCGAAAATGGAGTATTACCAGTTTTGCTTCAAAGCGATAGTTAAATCTTTAATTAGATTTGAACGAGAAATGGTAATTAAATTTACCGATAACACCATGGTGTTAGTTATGGGGTAATAACAGTTTTGCTCCATGGGATAAATAGGTTGGGATTGGGAGATAAAATAAATAATTACTTCGGTGTGGTTCGCTAATCCCGACTAGTTTGGAAAACCATAATATGGTTTGAAATGATATCCAAAGGAAGAATAAAGAATAAATTTAAAAGAATTTATCTTTGATAAAATTAATGGGAACCTTTCCCTAGGAGTGTGAATATCTGAATAAAAGAATGTTCTGAATTGGAATGAGGCGTATATTTTGTTTTATAGCACTTATTGATTAAGATACGTGAGATATTCAGAAAGTCCGGGTATAACCCATTCTGAATAACTAATTCGACGATGAGTCGAAGAGATTGAAGATGGTGCAAGACTGACGATCTTCACATCGAATGGGTGGGTGCTACTGATGCTCACGATGGGAGTAGCTACCTTGAAGGGGGCTGAAGTGGTAGTCGTCCGGACGTGCTTGGAGGTCGACGAATATGCGAGGAAAGTGCCTCCGGTTTCGTTCAGACCCAGAACGGACTTGTAAATGGATGGTGTGTCTGACATTGTATTCCTTTATATTGTATTCGTTGATCTCTGCTAAATATATATCTGTTTGGCGGCGGAGAATTTATTCTCTTGCTTAACGCCCTTCTCTGAGATATATGAGCTCAGAGGTTATATATTGGCAGAAATCAGTGGTACGATATGGATTGATAGTGTGGCATGCTGAGATGCAGTGATCCAGACTTTTGTTGAAAAGAAAAGTTTGGTGGATGATGATCAAAGCACAGCTTTAATATAGCATGGCTTTGTGTATAGCGTTGATTCGCGAGCCTCACACCCCGGTATGGTGGTAAACTGATGGTTTGATCAGTATGCTTTTTCGTGGATGGGCACCTTCGTGGTGTCGTGGATTCGGTCGACCGAGAGTGAGCTTAGTGCTCAGAGGGATAGGGTAAGCGGTGTTTTCTCTCGCTGGGACGTAAGCCGCAGTGATACTCGATTTCCCAAAAGTGCGGATGTGCATTACGGTGTTTTCTCTAGCCGAGACGTAAGCCGTTGAGATGGCACTACACGATCGATCTTTCGAATCAGGAGCCACCATGATGGAAATCCAATTTCCAAATATGACATTTTGCGGTTTTGATTGTAGAGCCTAGTATTGGCGACATGATATATGGTACCCATGTCGTCTATGATTGATACATTTATATTTGAAGTTGTTTTCTTCACTTATAGTAATAATATAAGATGAAATTTCGCGTATCAAGCATATTTGGCTATTATAAGGGAAAACCCTATCCTCTGGCTTGCGTTGCATTGTGTGATGGGATCTGGGTCTTATAATAGCTTCATTGTTCTTTATTTAGCATTGCGCTGTTTGTTTTCTGCAATGGTATTCTTGGGAGGAAACCCGTTCCGTGTTATACGGCGTGGTCCCTTGATTTACCTAACTTTAAAAACAAAGATTAATAACTGTTTTAGTTCTCACACCAGTCACATGACTGACCTAGAGTTTATTGTTTTAACCTAAACTCTGGGTGCCCCTATTTTCCACACGGACAGCTAGTAATTTTGGTTTTGCAGATTTATATTCACAGGATCCTGATTTACAGCCGGAACGATGTTCGGAAAGCTCTGTATCCGTGCATTATTTTCAGTTGTGTTTTATATTGTTTTTCCACGGCTATGTAATTTATTGTAATCTCTGATATTTTCTGTGTAATATTAATTCATACTCTGTATATTCTTGTATTCTGATGGAATTGTTGTAATATACAATGAAATGTTCTTCTGTTTGTGTTCTATTTTGTCGTGTTCTCAAAACAATCAGGCGTTTCGAAAGGTCTAGTTGCCCGGGAATAATTCTGGTGATGGGGCCCCATCGCGAGTACTTGTTTTCGAGTTTCGAAAGTGAGATTTCTATATATTTCCAATCGACTGGTGTGAGAACAAAACTTAACTGAAATTTACTGTTTGTGACTTGACACTGAAATCTGATTTTGAGTATATAAAAATCATATATATTTGACAATCTAATCAACAAATTGATTGATGGCTGTGATGTTTGTTTATTGATTCAACTAAAAAAAAAATATACTAGAATGATAAATGAAGTATAATCAAGATGATTGTTAAGTGAAAAATAATGCAAACTCTCTTGACAAAAATCCTAAAAGTATTATTTAGGATATGGACGACTATGGCTTATCTCATACTGAATTCTGGATGACCCCGAAACAAGCGAGGAGAGCTCACCAGAAAGCAGAAAAAGAACGTGAGTTGAACTTAGGAACGTACGTGGGTATTTATTGCCGCATATGCAAAAAAGGACATTATGCCGTTCGGTGCCCTGAGCGAAAGAAAAGCAGGGAGAAAACGATGAGAATGGACACAGTGTGTTTCAAATGCAAAGAGACGGGGCATTTCGTACATAAGTGTCCGAAGATGAAGAAGAAACCCAAAAATTTAGTAAAGGAAAAGAAGTGCTTTCAATGCAAAGAAGTAGGGCATCTAGCCCGAGATTGCCCGTTAAAGAAGGGTGATAAGAAATCCAAGGGAAAGGAGCTATCAACTTTGGAAATCATGCAAGAAGAAGGCACGACTTCCTAGAAAGCTGGGTTTTAATGCAATGAACTAGCGTTTTGGATATATGTATGTATGTATGATGCTTGTATGAACGTAATTATGCTTTTTGTTTTAAAAAGTATTAGTATTGTATAATATAACTAAGGTAAGAAAATGTTGAACCAAATGAATTTAACACCAAACATCGAACTGTATTGAAAATTTATCGCATTTGCTTGCATATACATGTACTTACATTGAACAGGTCATAGCAAGGAGGCTAGAGCAGAAGAATAAAATTTGTTTGCCCGACAAATAGGTACATGCTTACTATATAATTTACTGTTTTGTTTGGGTGATGATGATTTTATGAGCCTATTGGCTAGCCGCTTGGCTATTTCTTTTTCTTTTTGAGATCAGAAGGCCTATATGGCAATTTCGGGATTTTCCCGTGGCTCCCGGTGCAGGGGAGGTTATGGCAAAAAATTTCGAAAATTTAGGGTGTTAGCCAAATTTTTGAAGAATTTGAAAATTCTCAGAAGCTGAAAAGTTAGAGAATGGAAGCCAGATCGAGCGTAGAGTTGATTAATCAAACCACTTTCGGCTTTGTTCGTTTTCGGGGACGAAAAGTTTTAAGTGGGGGAGATTGTAACAACCCGGAAAATGCGAGCCAGTTTGAAATTTTAATTTTAGCAATTTTAGCTGAATTTGAATATTTAAAATAGATTATTTTAAATAATATCGACGAGAAATTTATTTTGAATAGAATTCGAACGTATATACTATATAGATCGTCGTTAGATTATAAATAATAATTTATAAATATAAAAGGAATTGAAAATGGTGCGGTAGTTCGATAATTCGATTTCAAACTTCAATTGAATGTACCGGGTGCAAAACAATCCGGATTTTAGTGAAACCAAAAACATTAGGATCTATTTGATAATATCTTTCCAACGAATCCGACTAATTGAGATTTCATAGCGGGTTTCAAAAGATATGTCCAGTTGAAATTTCAGGATGGTCGCTATGGAATTTTGGCCCCTGAAAATAGCCATTTTGCAAACGACCTCGGATTTCGACGAAACTACTTTTGTTGGATCCGTGATGTCATATTATTGCTAGGTTTCAAATTTCGTAATTTTCTGAATCAATATGTGAGCGTGGCAAAGGAAAACGCGTTTGACCAGTTTCAGTTGATTTTAATCAACTGGAAATTGGCCATTTTTCAAACGGTCTCAGAATTCGACGAAATCAGTTTTGTTGGGACCGTATCGTCGACACGATGTCAGAAATAATTTTTCGGGAATTTTCGGGATCCGTATGTGACCCCGGTAAATTGAGATGTGCGTTCAAATTCAAAATATAAAGGATTTATATTTTGATTTTGACGGAAACTAATCCAAACGGCTGAATCGGCTTACGGAACATATCCCATTGCGTTCAGAATGGGGGCATTTAGCTAGGGGCGATATTCGTTGGGTTCAATTTTGAGTTCATTACGATAAACCAGTAATTACTGAATTTAAATAATATAAAATATAAATATATATACTCTAGGCCAATGGGAAAACCCTAATATCATTTCAGAACAAAAAAAAACCCGTTGCCTACCTTATTTCAACGACCCAGAAACTCCAACCTTCCTCTCCACGGATCTTCAAACCCACTCACCCATCCACGAAACACTCAACACCAAATCGACAAGCTAGGAGAGGGCTTGAGATGGTACGGTCAGGATTGATTCTCGCATCTTGGATAGCTCTATTTTAGAGCTTGAACACAGCCGGTTCGTGGAGTTTTTGGGAGCAGGGGTTGGCTTCGATCTAGGCGCCGCTCCTATGGGGGATAGCCGATGCGAAGAGGGTTCGAACTGGGGCATTAGATCAGCGGTCGGGCTGAAGATGGCGGCGCAGCAGCGAGCCCTAGCTCGTGAAGACGGTGTGATGACGGTGAATGAAGGCGGCCTGTTTAAATTGGGGAAGAAAGGTAGTTTTATTTATTTGATTTATCAATTTAGTATATATATTGTTTTAAAATGCTGAAAATGAAGTATATATATTATGGTTTTAGAACATGAAATTCATATATAAGTAATTGATTTTTCAATTTTACATATTTTTTTTAAAAAAAAAAACTGATTTTATTATGCTACATATTTATTTTCATTCATTTCAGAATTTTAAACAATGTTAAAAAAAATATGATCTTTGTCCAGTTAAAAATATGATGTAACAACCCTGAATTTTAAGTACATTTTTTTTTTCATTTAAAGCTCAGTTTGTTTGTACTTTTATAACTATTTTTGATTCTGAAATAAAATTAAAACATGAAATTGATTTATAATGAAACATTTATCTTTAATATTTTCTTATTTTCATTTAGAAGTAATTTAAATAATTTTATATTGAAAACGTCAAATTTTAGTCACTTTGTTTGAATTTGTTTTGACGATTATTTCCGGTAGCGACAACCGATATATCTTAAATAAAAATGAAAATGTAAAATAAAAATAAAAATCCAAAAAAATAAAATAAAAATATATTTGAATTGCGTCTAATCAGACATAGCATAGAAATTAATTTCGTCAGAAAATTTGAATATTTGCCGATCGCTTATTTTTCGGTGTAAATCTGCGCATATCAGTTCAAATTTTAACGATTTTGTAATCTCTCCGAATCCAGTTCGGACAAACATGAAAAGTATTCTATTTATTATCACGAATCTGACGGTAAAATTTGTTTCGTAAAATTTGGACGTTTGGATCTTCGTTTAAATTGTTTTCTCGTGCCATTTTTCCTTCTAAAAGGGGTCCGTAACGCGCTTTTGAACGGAGCATCCTGACACTGCAAATTATACACCGTTGTGTCCGTCTCGTCGAGTTGATTACCAAAATATATTTATTTGTCAGTTTCGGTGCTCGGTTCGCGCTGAAACTGCGAAAAGGCTTGCGCAGTTCATTTTTGAAACGGTGACATTTGAGTTCGATGTGTCCCTTTTACGATTCTACATATTTTTTTTAATCATTTTGGGTCTGCAAAACTTGTCATTTTATTTTACTAAGCTATCTAATTATATTTTTGTTCTTTCCAAAGCTTAGAAGTGGACACTTTTACTACACATATGCAATGCATATACATGCACGTCTCTCCTTTCTTTTCTTTCTTTACTTTTCCAATTCAATGCATGTTTCTTTTTCCCATTCCCACATGTTACCTTGTCTACATTTCTAAAGCCATGTATTACTTTTCATTCACCCCTTGTTTTCAAATCATGCACCTTATGTGCGCTGAGTACATGAGCAGTCTCCAATTCCAAATGAACTGTCATGCCATTCATTTCCCACGTTCTTTGCATTTTCAATTTTTGAATGGTTCCTTGAATCTTCCAAAAGCCTCCTAAAGATTCGTTCAATTCCAAGAACTGTTCAAAATAGAACCGCTCTTACTTACTCTCCCGGATTGAACGCTTCTTCTTCGTGTACTTCAAATTATATAAACAAAGTGAACGACAGCAGCTTCATTTTAAGTACCAATCATTACCTTCTTTTCTCCCATCGCCTTTCCCCATCATTTTAGATCTTTTATCTCTCCTCCCCTTCGTATTCTTCTTCTTGGTTACAATAATCTGAAGGCTTCTCTAAAAAATGAATGACCTTTCTGAACCTCGCATCAGCTTTCCGCCCCTCACCAACTCTGATCGCTGCCGATATCCTCTCACCAGATCTGCCGCCGAGTCTCCCCAGATGCCTCGCCCACGTCCTCCGCCCCACTTCGCTGACCCTTCAGCACTCGCCTCCGACCGCGCCTGGAGCCGCAAGCCACCCTGTGAAGCCGACCTTTGCCTTCTAGCTCCATATTACTCACCTGAAACCGCCACGTCAGCCGACCGAACCCTGCCACCGAGACCCGCTGTTCTCCCACCCAACAACAGACCCACTGACCGATGCTAGTCCAAACCCTGTGGCTCCTTGCTTGCTTGTGTGTGTGAGTTTTACCGAATGGTTTTGTTTTTGCGTGTGTTTAACTGTGCTGTGTGTATGAGTAAATGTGGGGTAATATATATATGTATATGTTGTGTGAGTATTTAATTAAATTTGTGTTTATATGTTTGGTGTGATGGGTGCGTGTAAATTTATGTGTGTTTTCAAACTAAGCTGTTTTGAAAAATATATTATTTATAAAAATTTATTGGGTTTATTTTGTGTTGAATATGGTGTTGAGTTCGGAAGCCTATCCTAAAACCGGTAGCCGACCGATCCATTGAAATTTCTCTGACCCCCTCTAAATAAATTATTGACTGATCATCAAGTTGAATTCATTTCAATTCATGCCTGGAAATCATCGTCTCAACTCTGCGTCAGTCCGTCTGCCGTCACCATTTTTGTACCAAGAAAGGTGAGTTTATCTCACACCTGACTTACATTTTTCATGGATGTTAGATCAATAATGAACTGTTATATGAAATGTATAGGTTGCTAGTAGAAATTGTTTGATTTGATATGTATGCACATTTCATATGCAACACGATATATTCATATGACACGTAGTTGCACTGATGATATATGTTGTGATTGATACTATGTGATTGCTGTTGTGATTGTTGATACCCTAGTTTTAGGAAAATCACTAAGGGTTGAAATGATACATACCCGAACGAACATTAGAATAGGGAAAAATCGTTATAGGTTGAAATGATAGATCTGAACGATTTTTATTGAATTTGGGATTGCGGGTTGAAATGATAGACCCGTAGAAATTTTATAAATTGCGGGTTGAAATGATAAATATCCGTATCACTTGACCACAGGGTAGAAAACTATATACGGGCACCGTCGGTCATGTTTTCGAAGTAAAATGAGTTTTATTTTAAAATATTTACTTAAGACTTTATATATTTATATTTATATTTTATTTAAATATAAATTATTTTGTATATTTTAAATTATGTGTTTTAAAATGATTTATTTGTAAATAGGGATTTAAATGTTTATTTAAGATTTTACTTATAAATTTATTTATTTTAAACCATATAATTTATTCCTATAAGTATTTTAACCTTTTTATATTATTGTAAATATTTCTTTAAATCTATTTTTATATTATTTTAAACTTATATATGTTTATAATCTATTTCTAATTTATTTTAGAATTTTATAAACTTATATATATACATATATCTATTTTCAAAATTAATTTTCTTATATATATATTTCATAAACTTTAATGAAGTCAAGATGGATAGGTTAGATTTCGTGATTTAAATTCGAAGTTTAAAGATGTAAATTTATATAACGATATTTGAATAACAAATGAACTCATATTATGTTATGAATTGGAACCGATACGAATTTTAGTAGAGATGAACTTAAATTGATAAAATTAAGAAATTGAATTTGATTTGGTTTAAATTATGAACCTTGATAAGAAATGAATGTGAATTGGGTAAATTGATTTATTTTGAATTTATAGTCGATAAGAATTAAATTCAATTTTAAGTGATTAATTATGAATTGGAATATATAGATGTTATATGCGGAATTGATTTTTATATCATTTGGTTTGAATTAATAATTTATTAAATCAATGTATAAGAATGGTTTTAAATCATAATTTGGTTGAATGGAAATATAAGATTTTGATTTGAAATGTAGAAGTAATAGTTTTGAACTATATAACTTGAATTATAGTTATAAGACGATTTGGTTTATATTGAAGTTTAAGATTTCATTTTAAATTATATAAAAGGAAATTTGAACCTAAGTGTCGAATTTCATTAATCGACTAAAATGATGAGTTGTTTTCAAAATTTAATATATTCGAAGTTAGATATTTAATTTTGAATTCAAATTCGAATATGAGAATTCGTATAAACTATTTTATAAATTGATTTATAAAATAATGACCACGGTGTGAAAAATATAAACGATTGGTTGTTAAAGAGACCGGGATCGGCTATTGTCATACTCTCTGCCAATACCGAAAACCACTTTGACAACTGTGTACGCGGTGGAGTTCCAGAATGAAGGGGATGACTTGGCGAACGACTCCATTTTTTTTATTTCATATTAATTACGAGACCCTGACTACCTTGAGTCAGCTTGATGTGGCTAAAACAGGAGCTACGCACGGACCAAGTGAGGTCATACCTCTTATCGAGCACACTTCTTCGATATTATTCTATTACTGTTGAGATTCGATTTGGGCCCTTTTGATTATGGGAGTGTGTATCGAGGTGGGCGGTAGTTGCTACTATGCGTTACCACCAGTCTGGCTCTGCAAACGGTGAATCCACCCTGGCATTCCTTGCGTGCCTTGTCACATGCCTTATACGAGCCCAATACGATTTTGTTTTGTACTGTTTTATATGGAGTGCCCTCTGATCAACCTCCAGTTTACGGAGGAATTACGGTACTGTATATACTATGGGAATATATGAACGGTGTAAGGGTAATCATGGTAATCCCGCTTACGCTATTTTGATATTTTACTTTACTGATAGACACTATTGTATATACCGTATTATACTATATAGTATTAGTTTGACGGATCCTTAGAGGATGGTGATCCCAAACATCCTCTAAGTTACTGATTGCATTTCATCAAACATTTCATTTGTGTTGATTTACTTCCATGAGAATGTTAGTCCTGATCCGAGTTGTTTTGTTTGCATTATTGCTCGGGTCAGATCGAGTATTACAGTTTCGAGATTCACTCTTGGAGTTGGAGCTTATGTTGGATTTTTGCTCATCTATATCTACCTGTTCAGTTGATCCAGTTCTAGCTATTCTTGTCATTCTGTTTTTGTAGTTATCTTTCATTTACTGTATTAGTCTTCCGCTGTATTATTTATGTAAACTCTGATGTAAAACTTATTTAGTAGCTTCATGAACTACTATTGTATTTTGTAATTCCCGCTGTGAGATATTTTGTTACTCTGTATATGTATCTGTGATCTGTGATTCTGTGATTTATTCTATTTACCTCAGAAGCTAATAACAATCTGTTGTTTTGGACGTTTCGAGTTGGCATATTTTGTCAATTCGGCACGGTCAAAATGGCGGGTCGTTATATATGATCTTTGAATAGAAAAAAAATATGATCTTTGAATAGAAAAAAAATATGATCTTTGAATAGAAAAAAATATGATCTTTGAATAGAAAAAAATATGATCTTTGAATAGAAAAAAAAATATGATCTTTGTCAAGATAAAAATATAATCTTTACTATATGAACATCGATGTGAAATTATATTTTTTATCTATATAGTAGCGGTACAAAAAATTCGATTTTTATATATTGAATAGCAAAGTAAAAATTCCATTTTTATATATTGAATAGCGGAGTGAAAATTCGATTTTTAAATGTATGAAGCGATGATAAAAATACGATTTTTAAATTGAAAGTGAATAAATAAAAATATGATTTTTATTTTAAAAACATCAAAATATAAAAATGAGTGATTTTTATATATGTAGTGGCTACGGGCAACGAAGATGACGAAGATGCGATAACGATGAAGATTTCTATCTATGAAGTGTCGTGGAGTTGGATAGCTATCGGTGAGAATTTCTCACCTTTCAATTTCTTTTTTTTCTAGTTATATATATATACTAGGATGCAGACGGTGTTTAGTAGCACCCGACACCCGTCATCCACAGACCATGGATGGCTTGTTTGTTTAATTGTTTGGTTGTGTAGTTGGTTAGATTATTTGGTTTAAATGGAATTGTTTGGTGAAATGAAATTGATTTGATTGATGTGTGAATGGCGTGGGCCTTCACTAGACCGGGGATAAGGCTAGGCCTCGTCCCGTTTCTAGTATCGTGCCGTTATGCCGCCGAAATTTTCTAAAATATGTTAGAAAAATAAAAATATCATTTTTATTGTGTAAATGAAATGAATAGGAATTCATGTGTTGAAATAAAATGTTTTATCGTTAAAATATAATTTTTAACGTGAATGTGAATAAATAAAATATTCATTTACAAACCGGACGGTTTGTTTATGTACACCTATTTGAAGGACATTGACTGGGTCGAAAAATTTTACACATCGCCCAACTGCACAATTAAAATCTGTGTTTGTTGATTTGAAACCCCACACGGGTGTTGGGATGAAATTTGAAGTTCACTCATCCTAATTGATTAAATATGTCGATCGATTGATTGACAGGCTGTTATAAGCGTTAGATATCTATATTTGATGCTTATACAGTGTAGTGCACTTTGGTTGATGGTTGATTATTTTTCAATGCTATTGTATACGTGTGATGTATGAAAATCCATATAATTAACATTATATGGTGATTGATTGGGCCTCATTCCAATTTAGAAAATAAAGAATATTATAAAATAAAAGTTCATGTGTTGACTGTACTCATCCGTTGAGATTAGTCATGTGTTGAACGAAATATTTTGATAATAAGAAATATTTGAAATAGAATATTTGAAAATAGAAATATATGAAGCCGTGTTGATTAGATTGACGCCATTTTGACGTGAACGATATTTATATCGATTTCGAAATAAAATGAATATAAAAGTGATTTCGAAATGAAATGAATATAAAAGTGATTTCGAAATGAAATGAATATAAAAGTGATTTCGAAATAAAATGAATATGAAACCATTTCGAAATGAATCGAATAGAAAACCAATTTGAATTGAATCGAATAGAAAACCAATTTGAATTGAATCAAATTGAAAACGAATTCGAATTGAATTGAAAACGAATTCGAATCGAATTAAAATCGATTTGAATTGAAATCAAATAGAAATGAAAGTAAAAAAGATTTATAACAGAAAATTCAATTTTGATTTGAATTTGAAATATAGGTTGAAATTGTTTTTGAAACGAATTCAAAACGATTTATAAAATTCATTTTAAATAGAAATCGACGAAATATATATTATATATATAATATAATGGCCTGAATAGAACGCGCTGCGCCGCGGTAGTTCGCGAATTTCGACCATTTATTTCAAACGGACATTACGGGAGATCCGACCGTCGGATTCTCCTAAAACCGGAACCGTTGGGTTCGTATCGAAAAGAGCTTTCTAACGAATACTATAAATTCAAAATCTAACGGTTGGATTTGGAGATACGTCCAAATCAAATTTGAAAAAGGTCGCTATAAGTGCGGTTCGATGGCCATTGTTGAAAATCGACTGTACGGGCCTTGATAAAATTATTAAAAATAGTAATAATTTGTGTAGAATCATAAGAAATGATTTGGGAAAAATTGGGATGAAAAACTCCATATTTGAAAAGATAAAAATAGATTTCTATCGAAATGAACTAGTTTGAACTAAATTTAAAACCCAATTATTTTTAAATAAATAAATTAGATTTAAAAAGGGGTTTTAAATAATCGGAATTCCTAATATATTTGATCTGAATTGAATTAGAATTGATTTGTGGGTTTATTGTGAACGGAGTTTTAAATAACACCAGTTCTTTAACCCGATAATAAATGGAATGTGATTTGGGTTTGTCGTGAACTGTGTTTTAAAAGACATTAGTTCTTTAACCCAGTAAAAGGAGTTTTAAATAAATCTGCAATTAAATTGAAATGTGAATTGATAATCTAAATTATCAAATTTAGAAATTGAGCGAAAATGGAGTATTACCAGTTTTGCTCCAAAGCGATAGTTAAATCTTTAATTAGATTTGAACGTGAAATGGTAATTAAATTTACCGATAACACCATGGTGTTAGTTATGGGGTAATAACAGTTTTGCTCCATGGGATAAATAGGTTGGGATTGGGAAATAAATTAAATAATTACTTCGGTGTGGTTCGCTAATCCCGACTAGTTTGGAAAACCATAATATGGTTTGAAATGATATCCAAAGGAAGATTAAAGAATAAATTTAAAAGAATTTATCTTTGATAAAATTAATGGGAACCTTTCCCTAGGAGTGTGAATATCTGAATAAAAGAATGTTCTGAATTGGAATGAGGCGTATATTGTGTTTTATAGCACTTGTTGATTAAGATACGTGAGTTATTCAGAAAGTCCGGGTATAACCCATTCTGAATAACTGATTCGACGATGAGTCGAAGAGATTGAAGACGGTGCAAGACTGACGATCTTCACATCGAATGGGTGGGTGCTACTGATGCTCACGATGGGAGTAGCTACCTTGAAGGGGGCTGAAGTGGTAGCCGTCTGGACGTGCTTGGAGGTCGACGGATATGCGAGGAAAGTGCCTCCGGTTTCGTTCAGACCCAGAACGGACTTGTAAATGGATGGTGTGTCTGACATTGTATTCCTTTATATTGTATTCGTTGATGTCTGCTAAATATATATCTGTTTGGCGGCGGAGAATTTATTCTCTTGCTTAACGCCCTTCTCTGAGACATACGAGCTCAGAGGTTATATATTGGCAGAAATCAGTGGTACGATATGGATTGATAGTGTGGCATGCTGAGACGCAGTGATCCAGACTTTTGTTGAAAAGAAAAGTTTGGTGGATGATGATCAAAGCGCAGCTTTAATATAGCATGGCTTTGTGTATAGCGTTGATTCGCGAGTCTCACACCCCGGTATGGTGGTAAACTGATGGTTTGATCAGTATGCTTTTTCGTGGATGGGCACCTTCGTGGTGTCGTGGATTCGGTCGACCGAGAGTGAGCTTAGTGCTCAGAGGGATAGGGAAAGCGGTGTTTTCTCTCGCCGGGACGTAAGCCGCAGTGATACTCGATTTCCCAAAAGTGCGGATGTGCATTACTGTGTTTTCTCTAGCCGAGACGTAAGCCGTTGAGATGGCACTACGCGATCGATATTTCGAATCAGGAGCCACCATGATGGAAATCCAATTTCCAAATATGACATTTTGCGGTTTTGATTGTAGAGCCTAGTATTGGCGACATGATATATGGTACACATGTCGTCTATGATTGATACATTTATATTTGAAGTTGTTTTCTTCACTTATAGTAATAATATAAGATGAAATTTCGCGTATCAAGCATATTTGGCTTTTATAAGGGAAAACCCTATCCTCTGGCTTGCGTTGCATTGTGTGATGGGATCTGGGTCTTATAATAGCTTCATTGTTCTTTATTTAGCATTGCGCTGTTTGTTTTCTGCACTTGTATTCTTGGGAGGAAACCCGTTCCGTGTTATACGGCGTGGTCCCTTGATTTACCTAACTTTAAAAACAAAGATTAATAACTGTTTTAGTTCTCACACCAGTCACATGACTGACCTGGAGTTTATTGTTTTAACCTAAACTCTGGGTGCCCCTATTTTCCACACGGGCAGCTAGTAGTTTTGGTTTTGCAGATTTATATTCACAGGATCCTGATTTACAGCTGGAACGATGTTCGGAAAGCTCTGTATCCGTGCATTATTTTCAGTTGTGTTTTATATTGTTTTTCCGCGGCTATGTAATTTATTGTAATCTCTGATATTTTCTGTGTAATATTAATTCATACTCTGTATATTCTTGTATTCTGATGGAATTGTTGTAATATACAATGAAATGTTCTTCTGTTTGTGTTCTATTTTGTCGTGTTCTCAAAACAATCAGGCGTTTCGAAAGGTCTAGTTGCCCGGGAATAATTCTGGTGATGGGGCCCCATCGCCAGTACTTGTTTTCGAGTTTCGAAAGTGAGATTTCTATATATTTCCAATCGACTGGTGTGAGAACAAAACTTAACTAAAATTTACTGTTTGTGACTTGACACTGAAATCTGATTTTGAGTATATAAAAATCATATATATTTGACAATCTAATCAACAAATTGATTGATGGCTGTGATGTTTGTTTATTGATTCAACTAAAAAAAATATACTAGAATGATAAATGAAGTATAATCAAGATGATTGTTAAGTGAAAAATAATGCAAACTCTCTTGACAAAAATCCTAAAAATATTATTTAGGATATGGACGACTATGGCTTATCTCATACTGAATTCTGGATGACCCCGAAACAAGCGAGGAGAGCTCACCAGAAAGCAGAAAAAGAACGTGAGTTGAACTTAGGAACGTACGTGGGTATTTATTTCCGCATATGCAAAAAAGGAAATTATGCCGTTCGGTGCCCTGAGCGAAAGAAAAGCAGGGAGAAAACGATGAGAATGGACATAGTGTGTTTCAAATGCAAAGAGACGGGGCATTTCGTACATAAGTGTCCGAAGATGAAGAAGAAACCCAAAAATTTAGTAAAGGAAAAGAAGTGCTTTCAATGCAAAGAAGTAGGGCATCTAGCCCGAGATTGCCCGTTAAAGAAGGGTGATAAGAAATCCAAGGGAAAGGAGCTATCAACTTTGGAAATCATGCAAGAAGAAGGCACGACTTCCTAGAAAGCTGGGTTTTAATGCAATGAACTAGCATTTTGGATATATGTATGTATATATGATGCTTGTATGAACGTAATTATGCTTTTTGTTTTAAAAAGTATTAGTATTGTATAATATAACTAAGGTAAGAAAATGTTGAACCAAATGAATTTAACACCAAACATCGAACTGTATTGAAAATTTATCGCATTTGCTTGCATATACATGTACTTACATTGAACAGGTCATAGCAAGGAGGCTAGAGCAGAAGAATAAAATTTGTTTGCCCGACAAATAGGTACATGTTTACTATATAATTTACTGTTTTGTTTGGGTAATGATGATTTTATGAGCCTACTGGCTAGCCGCTTGGCTTTTTCTTTTTCTTTTTGAGATCAGAAGGCCTATATGGCAATTTCGGGATTTTCCCGTGGCTCCCGGAGCAGGGGAGGTTATGGCAAAAAATTTCGAAAATTTAGGGTGTTAGCCAAATTTTTGAAGAATTTGAAAATTCTCAGAAACTGAAAAGTTAGAGAATGGAAGCCAGATCGAGCGTAGAGTTGATTAATCAAACCACTTTCGGCTTTGTTCCTTTTCGGGGACGAAAAGTTTTAAGTGGGGGAGATTGTAACAACCCGGAAATGCGAGCCAGTTTGAAATTTTAATTTTAGCAATTTTAGCTGAATTTGAATATTTAAAATAGATTATTTTAAATAATATCGACGAGAAATTTATTTTGAATAGAATTCGAACGTATATACTATATAGATCGTCGTTAGATTATAAATAATAATTTATAAATATAAAAGGAATTGAAAATGGTGCGATAGTTCGATAATTCGATTTCAAACTTCAATTGAATGTACCGGGTGCAAAACAATCCGGATTTTAGTGAAACCAAAAACATTAGGATCTATTTGATAATATCTTTCCAACGAATCCGACTAATTGAGATTTCATAGCGGGTTTCAAAAGATATGTCCAGTTGAAATTTCAGGATGGTCGCTATGGAATTTCGGCCCCTGAAAATAGCCATTTTGCAAACGACCTCGGATTTCGACGAAACCACTTTTGTTGGATCCGTGATGTCATATTATTGCTAGGTTTCAAATTTCGTTATTTTCTGAATCAATATGTGAGCGTGGCAAAGGAAAACGCGTTTGACCAGTTTCAGTTGATTTTAATCGACTGGAAATTGGCCATTTTTCAAACGGTCTCAGAATTCGACGAAATCAGTTTTGTTGGGACCGTATCGTCGACACGATGTCAGAAATAATTTTTCGGGAATTTTCGGGATCCGTATGTGACCCCGGTAAATTGAGATGTGCGTTCAAATTCAAAATATAAAGGATTTATATTTTGATTTTGACGGAAACTAATCGAAACGGCTGAATCGGCTAACGGAACATATCCCATTGCGTTCAGAATGGGGGCATTTAGCTAGGGCGACATTCATTGGGTTCAATTTTGAGTTCATTACGATAAACCAGTAATTACTGAATTTAAATAATATAAAATATAAATATATATACTCTAGGCCAATGGGAAAACCCTAATATCATTTCAGAACAAAAAAAAAACCCGTTGCCTACCTTATTTCAACGATCCAGAAACTCCAACCTTCCTCTCCACGGATCTTCAAACCCACTCACCCATCCACGAAACACTCAACACCAAATCGACAAGCTAGGAGAGGGCTTGAGATGGTACGGTCAGGATTGATTCTCGCGTCTTGGATAGCTCTATTTTAGAGCTTGAACACAACCGGTTCGTGGAGTTTTTGGGAGCAGGGGTTGGCTTCGATCTAGGCGCCGCTCCTATGGGGGATAGCCGATGCGAAGAGGGTTCGAACTGG
Source organism: Allium sativum (assembly GCA_030737875.1). NCBI lineage: Eukaryota > Viridiplantae > Streptophyta > Magnoliopsida > Asparagales > Amaryllidaceae > Allium > Allium sativum. The sequence goes on from CM060920.1 coordinate 970,118,547, forward strand.
GGCATCAGATCAGCGGTCGGGCTGAAGATGGCTGCGCAGCAGCGAGCCCAAGCTCGTGAAGACGGTGTGATGACGGTGAATGAAGGCGGCCTGTTTAAATTGGGGAAGAAAGGTAGTTTTATTTATTTGATTTATCAATTTAGTATATATATTGTTTTAAAATGCTGAAAATGAAGTATATATATTATGGTTTTAGAACATGAAATTCATATATAAGTAATTGATTTTTCAATTTTACATTTTTTTTTGTTTTTAAAAAAAACTGATTTTATTATGCTACATATTTATTTTCATTCATTTCAGAATTTTAAACAATGTTAAAAAAAAAATATGATCTTTGTCCAGTTAAAAATATGATCTTTGAATAGAAAAAAATATGATCTTTGAATAGAAAAAAATATGATCTTTGAATAGAAAAAAATATGATCTTTGAATAGAAAAAAATATGATCTTTGAATAGAAAAAAAAATATGAACTTTGTCAAGATAAAAATATAATCTTTACTATATGAACATCGATGTGAAATTATATTTTTTATCTATATAGTAGCGGTATAAAAAATTTGATTTTTATATATTGAATAGCAAAGTAAAAATTCCATTTTTATATATTGAATAGCGGAGTGAAAATTCGATTTTTAAATGTATGAAGCGATGATAAAAATATGATTTTTAAATTGAAAGTGAATAAATAAAATTATGATTTTTATTTTAAAAACATCAAAATATAAAAATGAGTGATTTTTATATATGTAGTGGCTACGGGCAACGAAGATGACGAAGATGCGATAACGATGAAGATTTCTATCTATGAAGTGTCGTGGAGTTGGATAGCTATCGGTGAGAATTTCTCACCTTTCAATTTCTTTTTTTCTAGTTATATATATATACTAGGATGCAGACGGTGTTTAGTAGCACCCGACACCCGTCATCCACAGACCATGGATGGCTTGTTTGTTTAATTGTTTGGTTGTGTAGTTGGTTAGATTATTTGGTTTAAATGGAATTGTTTGGTGAAATGAAATTGATTTGATTGATGTGTGAATGGCGTGGGCCTTCACTAGACCGGGGATAAGGCTAGGCCTCGTCCCGTTTCTAGTATCGTGCCGTTATGCCGCCGAAATTTTCTAAAATATGTTAGAAAAATAAAAATATCATTTTTATTGTGTAAATGAAATGAATAGGAATTCATGTGTTGAAATAAAATGTTTTATCGTTAAAATATAATTTTTAACGTGAATGTGAATAAATAAAATATTCATTTACAAACCGGACGGTTTGTTTATGTACACATATTTGAAGGACAATGACTGGGTCGATAAATTTTACACATCGCCCAACTGCACAATTAAAATATGTGTTTGCTGATTTGAAACCCCACACGGGTGTTGGGATGAAATTTGAAGTTCACTCATCCTGATTGATTAAATATGTCGATCGATTGATTGACAGGCTGTTATAAGCGTTAGATATCTATATTTGATGCTTATACAGTGTAGTGCACTTTGGTTGATGGTTGATTATTTTTCAATGCTATTGTATACGTGTGATGTATGAAAATCCATATAATTAACATTATATGGTGATTGATTGGGCCTCATTCCAATTTAGAAAATAAAGAATATTATAAAATAAAAGTTCATGTGTTGACTGTACTCATCCGTTGAGATTAGTCATGTGTTGAACGAAATATTTTGATAATAAGAAATATTTGAAATAGAATATTTGAAAATAGAAATATATGAAGCCGTGTTGATTAGATTGACGCCATTTTGACGTGAACGATATTTATATCGATTTCGAAATAAAATGAATATAAAAGTGATTTCGAAATGAAATGAATATAAAAGTGATTTCGAAATGAAATGAATATAAAAGTGATTTCGAAATAAAATGAATATGAAACCATTTCGAAATGAATCGAATAGAAAACCAATTTGAATTGAATCGAATAGAAAACCAATTTGAATTGAATCAAATTGAAAACGAATTCGAATTGAATTGAAAACGAATTCGAATCGAATTAAAATCGATTTGAATTGAAATCAAATAGAAATGAAAGTAAAAATGATTTATAACAGAAAATTCAATTTTGATTTGAATTTGAAATATAGGTTGAAATTGTTTTTGAAACGAATTCAAAACGATTTATAAAATTCGTTTTAAATAGAAATCGACGAAATATATATTATATATATAATATAATGGCCTGAATAGAACGCGCTGCGCCGCGGCAGTTCGCGAATTTCGACCATTTATTTCAAACGGACATTACGGGAGATCCGACCGTCGGATTCTCCTAAAACCGGAACCGTTGGGTTCGTATCGAAAAGAGCTTTCTAACGAATACTAGAAATTCAAAATCTAACGGTTGGATTTGGAGATACGTCCAAATCAAATTTGAAAAAGGTCGCTATAAGTGCAGTTCGATGGCCATTGTTGAAAATCGACTGTACGGGCCTTGATAAAATTATTAAAAATAGTAATAATTTGTGTAGAATCATAAGAAATGATTTGGGAAAAATTGGGATGAAAAACTCCATATTTGAAAAGATAAAAATAGATTTCTATCGAAATGAACTAGTTTGAACTAAATTTAAAACCCAATTATTTTTAAATAAATAAATTAGATTTAAAAAGGGGTTTTAAATAATCGGAATTCCTAATATATTTGATCTGAATTGAATTAGAATTGATTTGTGGGTTTATTGTGAACGGGGTTTTAAATAACACCAGTTCTTTAACCCGATAATAAATGAAATGTGATTTGGGTTTGTCGTGAACTGTGTTTTAAAAGACATTAGTTCTTTAACCCAGTAAAAGGAGTTTTAAATAAATCTGCAATTAATTTGAAATGTGAATTGATAATCTAAATTATCAAATTTAGAAATTGAGCGAAAATGGAGTATTACCAGTTTTGCTCCAAAGCGATAATTAAATCTTTAATTAGATTTGAACGTGAAATGGTAATTAAATTTACCGATAACACCATGGTGTTAGTTATGGGGTAATAACAGTTTTTCTCCATGGGATAAATAGGTTGGGATTGGGAAATAAAATAAATAATTACTTCGGTGTGGTTCGCTAATCCCGACTAGTTTGGAAAACCATAATATGGTTTGAAATGATATCCAAAGGAAGATTAAAGAATAAATTTAAAAGAATTTATCTTTGATAAAATTAATGGGAACCTTTCCCTAGGAGTGTGAATATCTGAATAAAAGAATGTTCTGAATTGGAATGAGGCGTATATTGTGTTTTATAGCACTTGTTGATTAAGATACGTGAGTTATTCAGAAAGTCCGGGTATAACCCATTCTGAATAACTGATTCGACGATGAGTCGAAGAGATTGAAGACGGTGCAAGACCGACGATCTTCACCTCGAATGGGTGGGTGCTACTGATGCTCACGATGGGAGTAGCTACCTTGAAGGGGGCTGAAGTGGTAGCCGTCCGGACGTGCTTGGAGGTCGACGGATATGCGAGGAAAGTGCCTCCGGTTTCGTTCAGACCCAGAATGGACTTGTAAATGGATGGTGTGTCTGACATTGTATTCCTTTATATTGTATTCGTTGATCTCTGCTAAATATATATCTGTTTGGCGGCGGAGAATTTATTCTCTTGCTTAACGCCCTTCTCTGAGACATACGAGCTCAGAGGTTATATATTGGCAGAAATCAGTGGTACGATATGGATTGATAGTGTGGCATGCTGAGATGCAGTGATCCAGACTTTTGTTGAAAAGAAAAGTTTGGTGGATGATGATCAAAGCGCAGCTTTAATATAGCATGGCTTTGTGTATAGCGTTGATTCGCGAGCCTCACACCCCGGTATGGTGGTAAACTGATGGTTTGATCAGTATGCTTTTTCGTGGATGGGCACCTTCGTGGTGTCGTGGATTCGGTCGACCGAGAGTGAGCTTAGTGCTCAGAGGGATAGGGTAAGCGGTGTTTTCTCTCGCTGGGACGTAAGCCGCAGTGATACTCGATTTCCCAAAAGTGCGGATGTGCATTACGGTGTTTTCTCTAGCCGAGACGTAAGCCGTTGAGATGGCACTACACGATCGATCTTTCGAATCAGGAGCCACCATGATGGAAATCCAATTTCCAAATATGACATTTTGCGGTTTTGATTGTAGAGCCTAGTATTGGCGACATGATATATGGTACCCATGTCGTCTATGATTGATACATTTATATTTGAAGTTGTTTTCTTCACTTATAGTAATAATATAAGATGAAATTTCGCGTATCAAGCATATTTGGCTATTATAAGGGAAAACCCTATCCTCTGGCTTGCGTTGCATTGTGTGATGGGATCTGGGTCTTATAATAGCTTCATTGTTCTTTATTTAGCATTGCGCTGTTTGTTTTCTGCAATGGTATTCTTGGGAGGAAACCCGTTCCGTGTTATGCGGCGTGGTCCCTTGATTTACCTAACTTTAAAAACAAAGATTAATAACTGTTTTAGTTCTCACACCAGTCACATGACTGACCTGGAGTTTATTGTTTTAACCTAAACTCTGGGTGCCCCTATTTTCCACACGGGCAGCTAGTAGTTTTGGTTTTGCATATTTATATTCACAGGATCCTGATTTACAGCCGGAACGATGTTCGGAAAGCTCTGTATCCGTGCATTATTTTCAGTTGTGTTTTATATTGTTTTTCCGCGGCTATGTAATTTATTGTAATCTCTGATATTTTCTGTGTAATATTAATTCATACTCTGTATATTCTTGTATTCTGATGGAATTGTTGTAATATACAATGAAATGTTCTTCTGTTTGTGTTCTATTTTGTCGTGTTCTCAAAACAATCAGGCGTTTCGAAAGGTCTAGATCAGTTTAGCGACTGATTCGGATCGAGCGAAATTCCTTGTTGTCACATAGACCCACACACACCTGCCATTTAAGACCCCTAAGCTGAAAGACCTATTCCTAGGTGGACTCTTCAACCCTAGTCTCTTAGCCTTTCAGGACCAGGAAGTGGACTATACACGAAGGTTATTAGTTCGTACCCCATTAGCCTTTTATACCTTCCCTGTTTTGGATAAAGTGGGCTATGTTTTTAAGTCATTTCCGCTTAGTCCTTCTATACGGAAATACCATACGCACACCATTCATTTTCCTCACGGGTTCATATGGTTAATAATATTTTACATTATTAACCTACTAAGTCCAACTTTATTTTTATTTATAATTCTATATTCATTACTATAAATAAGGAAGGTCACATTCTCTTTACCCTAGAATATTTATTTGATTACCTCCTTAATTGGACTTAGTATTTAAACAACAATCAATATCCATTTATCCCTTTATGACACCCATTTACTTCTCATTTCTTTGTTTATTGCCCTTTATGACCATAACGGTCATATTTTCCTAAGGTAACCATTTATCTTTAATTACCATTAAATTCAATTAATGTCATTTGTGAGCCTAACGACCATAATTTTCCTAAGGCATTAATTACAACGGAATATCCTTATCTTATCAGTCCCGAATATATTTAATTGTTGTACCCCAAAAAGAAATTACTATTCTTGTTCTTTTATTTATTAGTTTATTTGTTTATTGGTTGTTATACACACACACACACACATATATATATATGCACTAGGCCTCACACATTAAGTTATGTACCTGTGGAAGCTGGATTTGCCAGTCAGTTACGGGCAGACTTCTACCACAAGTGAACTTAACCTCATGCCTTAGTACATTTGTTTTTATGCATTAGACCCCTCACTTTAAGTTGGCTACCGGTGGTTGTTGGATTTGCCGGTCGGTTCCGGGCAGGCGTATACCACAAGTGAGCTTAGCCTCGTGTATAAATGCGATTATAATTCAAATTTCCTACTTGGAGTGTACAACATTTATCCTAAATAAATTTTAGGAATTGTAACCATTATCTTATCATATTCACTTTCCCCATTTAATATTTGGTTACAATTGTTATTTATTGACTTGCGGTCTTATTTATAGCAATTAATTATATTGATTGCTACAAATGGTCGCCACAAATATATTCATTTAATATGGAATATAATTTACACATATGATTCCATAAATGAATATCATTCAAACATTCAATACCATGTATATTTTACCGTTTTACGATGATTTGGACGGATAATGTGTATATATTTATTTTTAATGTTTTCGTACAGTCAACATAGTTATCTTTTATTATTATTATTAATAATTTTTATTTACATGATTTGGTTTAATAAATAACCAAACATTCCTTTTTACATTCAATATTGTCAAAAAGTTCTAAATCTTACAAAAAGATCTTTAGCCTTAATCATTATAAGTTATGCCTAATTTGTGGAATTGTCACATTTCAAATTCACAAGAAATATTTATATTTATATTTTTTTTAGAATAGTCGATGCAAACTACGTACAAATATTTATTTTTATATTTACACATATGTTTGCACCACTTTTCCTTTTTGATCCTTTTGTCATATCTCTTGTGAATTCAAAATGACATTTTTTTGTTCAAAAAGAAGAAAATGACATATTTACAATAATTAAGTCAAAACCCAACAATATTGAATACAAATAGGTAAAATTACAATCTCATAATTTAACAATCATATCTTTCCAAATTTACATAATTTGTCAATTTCATCTTTTTACCCAAATTCATATATTTTATATTTTCAACACTGAACTAAAGATCTGGAATGTAACTACATCTAATTTGTGTTTAATGGGACTGATTTCCAAATCTACAGTGTTATGCAATGCCCACAATACATTCTATAACATAGTTGCAATATATTTCATGACATAACTGTAGGAATTGGTGTAAAGAAGTTTAAGAAATCCTATAATTTATTTTATGCATAGCCACAATGTACAATTCACAAGTTTTACACTTTTTATAACCAGATCTGACGGGTGTCAATCTAATTACAACGATTTATTTACCAGATCTGATAGGCATAAACATAAAATTATAGATCTAATTCAAACGAAGTAGATAAGCTATTATAACTGTAAATTGTAAATTTCCCACTCACCTTATAGCCTCCAAATTCAATTGTTTTGAACCCTTTAGGCTTACAATCACCAAATTCTTATAAATCTACAATTTACCTAGAAAGGGGAAAATTATAGATCTGTAGAAATGTAAGAAAAAGGGAAGAGAGCGAGGAATATGATAAGAAGTGCGACTTTGCATTCCTTTCCATTAGATTTGCTTGCCCTCTCAATTTCATACGAATTGGATTTGATTTGATATGTATGAATATATTTTTATTTTAGAATTTAGGTTTGGAGAGAGAAAAAAGGCAGAGCTCCGCTGCCTATGTAGATTTAAGTGGAAAAAGAATGAGGCTCTACCCCTTTATTTATAGGGGTGGAAATGGCCTTGCACCGTTGGATTCATATCAAATAACATCCGTCCATTCGTTTTATAAAATATAACATAAATACCCCTTAAAACCTAGCCGTCATTAGGCTGTGCAGGCACAGAGCAGTCGACACCCTCCCTTGGAGCTGTCGACTGCCCTCTGGCAAATCGGCCCAATGAGGGCCGATTATATAAGGTATTTTACATATTAATTATACTGTTTATTTATTTTTGTTCGTTTTTCGTATTTCAACCGTAATTTTTTCTTATGGACTCCGTTCGCGAAAGTCCAAACGAAAGTTGACCGGAATTCCAAGACGAACGCAACGGTTAAAGTTTCATGGCCGAATTCCATTGTTTGTAGAAATTCTTATTTTTGAGCTTCTAACTGAATAACTGTTTATTGTCAAAATTCCGGATTGTTGCATTCTTCCACATTTAGAAGGAATTTCGTCCCAAAATTCTGACACCTACTTAGCCTACTCTGCACAACCAATTTGTGTACATCCACTTTGCAACCACATGTATATGTGCATGGTGTACTTAATGCATTTCAACCAAAAAATGCATGCAAGATGATTCTAAATCGGCCCTCTATATGTATGCATTGATATTTTTAAAACACTTTAAAAAATATGATGCAAAACATCCTAAATATACTAGCAGTTCTATATGAATGCAAATTTTGAAAATTCTTTTCATCCATAACTTTCACACAATTACGAATAAAATTGTGAAACAACCAATTTTTCATCTAAATCATACTATCCAAAATGAACGCAATCTAATCGTTTCCTATTTAATTTCTCCTAAACTGAAAAAAGGAAATCAAAGCCAAGAATTTTAACATTTCATCCGCTTACAAATATTCCATTTCCCGCCCTACAGTGAAATTTTTACCTCAGTTACCCAAAATACTCCAAAAGTTTCCATTTGTAGACTGTAAAGGAGGCTTAAAATAAGCTCTACAACGTAAAATGAGTTAATTAATAACTCTCACTCATCATTGACAAGGTACGGAAACAACGTTCCCAAGGCCAAAACAACATTTTCCTTGTTGTTGTTAATGTTTTTATCATATCTCCGATCATATTGCACCGCGAAAACGTACACATAAAGCATCCAAAAATCTTCCTTATGCTATTCATGTGACCAAGAATCAAAAGATTTCATAAAAATAAATTTCCATTCAAAAACTTCTTGTGTTTATTTTGAAAATTTCCTTCCAAAACCGCTTCACTTTCCTATAGAATAAGAAAATGACAAATTTCCACTTAGAAAATTTAAGTCACATGCTGGAGAAAAAGGAAGTCAGTTACGCCAAAAATACAAAAACTAAAATCATATTACAAAAAGACCGAAATAAATTTTAGCTTAAACAAGGGACGATAATTTATTTATTTATATACCCATGTCGAAAGCAACGCAAAACCGGTCAGCTAAAATTTATCCAACGTAGAATTCTATTCTTTCCAGCCCTATGACAACTGTTATTTTAGATAAGAAACATGAGATTTCATTAAAATAGGAACGCATGAATAACATAAACATTTCAAAACTTAAAAATCTCATTAACCTAAGTCGTGCGATTTAAACAACACTAACAGTTACAAGCATGAATCACCATAAAACCAAGAACCCGATGCTGGAAATGGATAACAACAAAAACAACACCAAAACCCCCAAAACAATGGTTATAAACGACAAGATGTCTTGCTCCACGGCTGAAGCTCAAACTAACTTTTATGATCTTTAATCAACCATATCATGGTAGCAAAAATACTCAATCTCGTGTTACCAACGTTGCTGGTGTTGTTTGGAGTTTCCCACATCACCATCTCTTCTAAGAGAGAATGCATGATGAGAAAAGAGACCTACCACAAAATTGCTTCTCATGGAAACCCATCCAATATTGCCTACAGACAGCAGTGAATAAGCGAATTTACATAAAGTAACTCCATGAGATAACACATAAGAACACAAGCTAAATCGAATATGATGTAGCATTAAATGATGGTTACGCCATCGATCAAGCAAAGGATTAAATTCCCGCATCATGAGACAAATCTAGTCATGACTTTCCATTTATAGAACAATGTGCTAAATGGGTCACATGTCTACCTAGGCGGTTCAAACATAGATTACCAAACACAAAAACCGACATTAAAAAAAGGGATTTGCTACAAAATCTCCAAAGCTAGTCAAACAAAAAGACCATACAATCCCGTGTAAAACACAGATGACCGTAAATTCTCATCGAGATCCTCCTTAGGAAAACCATCCAAAGATAGTTTAATCTTTATCTCAGAAACGAAAATCGCCTTCAAAAGAACCTACTCGAACGAGGTATAGCAAAGACTGATGCAACGCAAACACAAATCCTATTCTAAGATCTCGAGCAATGGGCCGGTGCAAGCCCAATTGCCTTGCCAAATTTTTTTAGCCCTAAAATGGTAAGTCCTTTTTTCCTATTCCGATCCAACCAAATAATCTCTCCTCAAGGATGAGACTTAAATGGTGTGAGTAGAATCGAATATTGCAACTAGGTATTATATGACAAGAAATGGACGTAGAGAAGAAATTAGATCTTGGAGTACTAGTGAGGCAAGATCTAATCGCGCAAACAAACACGAAAAAGGAGGAGACAAGGCGACGATAAGAAGGATAGGAATATGCTTCGACTTGATGAGGAAGGAAGGACGAAAGAAAGAAGTTAAGAGGGGTAATTTGGACGCAACTTTTATGGTTGAGTCCTAGGTCCAAGTTAAACAAAACTTATCAACTAATTGACCGTCCTAGTATAGCACCAAATGGTCAACTATCTAATGGGCTTTGGACAGAGGTTGAACCCTAACCTTATTAGGTCGGATTTAAAATATTAATCGTCCCTCATCATCTTTTAAGATTAACGTGATCAAAAAATAATTATCCTCATCACCGTGGTATTTAAAGAACGTAATCAAAAACCCGAACCAGCTCCAAGGATTTATAGTCTCAACATCGATGCTGCTACTACACAACGAACAAAGAGTTCCAAAATAATTCAGTTAGAAATCCATAATATAATTTGAAACGGATTTCCCCTTACCTAGCTGACAACAATAAATGATTCACAAAATCAAATACACTAAAAATAAGGACGAAGGATTTTTTTCTTAGCCTTTTCAAAGAAAAATTTAAAACTTTTCCAAAAATGGAATTTATCATAAACAAATGGTTTCGTATTTATAAACCAAGTTTATTATTACTATTATTTATATTCTAGTTTATATTTCAAACTGGAAAAACCTTTACATGTTAAAAAATGTTAGAGCTTTAGAGTCTTAAGGATTAACTGTGGTAATTCCAATAAATTATCCAATATATATAGGAAGAGAGACACTAAAAATCACAAGGAATAGATATTTATTATTTTCATGTTTAGTGGCAGATTCCTTGTCATTTCCAATTCCATCTTTCATTCCGATCAGACTACATCTATTAAAATTACACAATAGCCCTAAAATTCTGAAACACGAATAGATTAAAAATTTAAAACCATATCTTCATAAACTATTTTCCAAAACCGTATCTCAAAACCGTTGAAATCCACTGCTGTATTTCAAAATAGTTTTGAAAATAAAATTTCCTCGAATACAAGGCTAAGAACTCAATTTAATGTTTCAACAAAGGTAGATTCGGAAATCCAACGAAGTATTAAATGGGTACATCTCGTAATTATATTTCCGAAATGGATACGACATACTAATATGGGCTCTTTCCCCGTTTTGGATCGAGTAATGGTCTTAACTGGAACTACCAAACAAATCCTGAAACTAGAAGTCGCGAGTATCTCGCTTGTAGCAAAATTTTTGTCTAGTCTCTAGCTCGAACCAACGGACTCCACCATATGTCGTTCTCATGCTCTTCATGACGAGATCACCAACGTACTGTTGGTTAAGACAAAATTGGTTAGAAACCCAAACTAAACATACTTCACACTCAGTCGATTAAAGCCCATTTTAATTATTAGGCCCATGACTAATTTATTGTTGAAATAAATTAAAGCCGAGTAAGAAAGACGAAGAAGATAAACAGAAAACAAAATCGAATTACGTTCTCTTACGAATCCTAATTTAACTAATTCCTCTGATCGTTTAACCTACTCTAATACCAAATGTAACACCCCACACTTTTCTACACCCAAATTTTGACAAAAATTGAAACTTAAACACATTCAAGCATGAAGCGTGTAATCTGGTACCTACAATAAATGAGAATGAGCATGATTAGAGTACGATATAAAAAACTCGTAGCGGAAACAAAATAGGATTACTTGTATTAACTCATGTTACTACCTTTTCAAAGTAACTCTCTTTGCTAATACCGAGCATAAGAGAGAACGAGAACTGAAAGCCAAACTTAAACATCTGTGAGAACCCGACCTTTTCTAGGAAGCCTGGGAGGTTGTAATGAGGAGGGGGGATCAGAACAACAAGGTTTGGTGATTTAGAAATTTACAACACATATTATAATACAAAGATGTATCCCGTTTGGTTTAACCCAAGATATATGCCTAACTAGGTTAGTGATTCTAGCCCAACCTAGTAAATGTTTACACATGACCTTACTACCCTTCCCAAAGTAGTATTTCCAAAGTATAATACTAAGAACGTTTACACATATTTTTTGAAGCCTTTATACCAGAACATAACTGGTTATTTAATCGAGAGTGGTCCCCTAATTACGGGGTTTCTATATCCATATACTTTCATTCGCTTATCCTTCATCATTTATTGCCTCACTATCGATGATAGATAGGATGGATTCTCCCTAATCGCTTAAGACCCTAGGCGGACCTATTGGTCACTTATTAACCCTCGATAATGTATTCAACGTTATCATAAACTAGAGGGCACTAGCTACTGGCCCTACTAGTTAAGGCTTCCGTCACTCACGCATATACCCTTGCCCCACATAAGGTGAGAGAAGGTATTTTAACGCTATACCTTCTAGCTGACCTTATTAGATAACCTCCTTAGTCCCTTATTACTTCTCGTATGATAGGTAGCCATATCTAACGTTTTAATTTCCAGGTTTGGGTAGGCCCACACACACCTGCCATTTAAAACCCCTAAACTGAAAGACCTATCACAAAGTGGACTCTTCAACACTAGTATCTTAGCCTTTTAGGACCCAGGAAGCGGACTATACATGAAGGTTATTAGTTCATACCCCATTAGCCTTTTATACCTTCCCTATTTAGGATAAGGTGGGCAACTTTATTAAGTCATTTCCACTTAGTCCTTCTATACAGAAATACCACACGTCCGCCATTCATTTTCGTCGTGGGCCCACATGGTTAATAATATCTTACATTATTAACCTACTAAGTCCAGCTTTATTTTTATTTATAAGTTCTATATTCATTACTATAAATAAATAAGGTCATATTCTCTTTACCCTATAATATTTATTTGATTACCTCCTTGACTGGACTAAGTATTTAAATAACAAGCAATATCCATTTATCCACTTATGACACCCATTTACTTCTCATTTCTTTGTTTATTGCCCTTTATGACCATAATGGTCATATTTTCCTAAGGCAACCATTTATCTTTAATTACCATTGATTTCAATTAATGCTATTTATGAGCCTGACAACCATAATTTTCCTAAGGCATCAATTACAATGGTATATCCTTATCTTATCAGTCCCGAATATATTTAATTGTTGTAGACCAATAGGCAATTACTATTCTTATTCTTTTATTTACTAGTTTGTTTTCTTATTGGTTGTTATATATATATATATGTATGTATATATATATATATATATATGTATGTATGTATATATACACTAGGCCTCCCGCATTAAGTTGACTATCTGTAGATGTTGGATTTGTCGGTCGGTTCCATGCAGACTTCTAGCACAAGTGAACTTAACCTAGTGCCTTAGTACATTTATTTTTATGCTTTAGACCCCTCACATTAAGTTGGTTACCTGTGGTTGCTGGATTTATTGGTCGGTTCTGGGCAGGCATATACCACAATTGAGCTTAACCTCGTGTCTAAATGCGATTATAATTCAAATTTCCTAATTATGGTGTGCAACATTTATCCTAAATAAATTTTAGGAATTGTAACCATTATCCTATCATATTCACTATCCCCATTTAACATTTGGTTACAATTGTTATTTATTTATTTGCGGTCCTATTTACAACAATTAATTATATTGATTGCTACAAATGGTCACCACAAATATATTCATTTAATGTGGAATACAATTTACATATATGATTTGAAGTGTGACTTTGCATTCCTTTCCATTAGATATGCTTGCCCTCTCAATTTCATATGAATTGCATTTGATTTTATATGTATGAATATATTTTTCTTTTAGAATTTAGGTTTGGAGAGAGAAAAATGGCAGAGCTCCGCTGCCTCTGCAGATTTAAGTGGAAAAAAAATGAGGCTCTACCCCTTTATTAATAGGGGTGGAAATGGCCTTGTACCGTTGGATTCATTTTAAATAACATTCGTCCATTCGTTTTATAAAATATAACAAAAATACCCCTCAGAACCTAGCCGTCACTGGGCTGTGCAGGCATAGAGCGGTCGGCACCCTCCCATGGAGCGATCGATCACCCTTTGGCAAATCAGCCCAGTGAGGGCCAGTCATATAAGGTATTTTGTATATTAATTATATTTCTTATTTATTTTTGTCTGTTTTTCGTATTTTGTCCGTAACTTTTTTCATACAGACTCTGTTCACGAAACTCCAAACATGAAAGTTGACTAGAATTCCGAGATGAATGCAACGACTAAAGTTTCGTGGCCAAATTCCATCATTTGCAGAAATTCTTATTTTTGAGCTTCTAACTGAATAACTATTTATTGTCAAAATTCCGGGTTGTTGCATTCTTCCCCCATTAAAAGGATCTTCGTCCTGAAATTCTGATTCCTAGTTATCCTATTCTACACAACCAATTTGTGTACATCCACTTTGCAACCACCTGCATATATGCATGGTGTACTTAATGCATTTCAACCATAAAACATGCATGCAAGTTGATTCTAAATCGAGACCTCTATACGTATGCATTGAGATTTTTAAAACACTTTCAAAAACATGATGCAAAACATCCTAAATTTACTGGCAGCTCTATATGAATGCTATTTCTGAAAATTCTTTTTCATTCATAACCTTCACATAATTACGAATAAAAGTGTGAAGCAATCAGTTTTGCATCCAAACACTACCATCCAAAACATACGCAATCTAATCGTTTCCTATTTAATTTCTCTTAAACTGGAAAAAGGAAATCAAAGCCAAGAATTTTAACATTTCCTCCGCTTACAAATATTCCATTTCCCGCCCTAAGGTGGAAATTTTACCTTAATTACCCAAAATACTCCAAAAAAATTCATCTGTAGACTGTAAAGAAGGCTTAAAACAAACTCTAAAACGTAAAATGAGTTAATTAATAACTCTAGCGCATCGTTGATAAGGTACGGAAATAGCGTTCCCAAGGCCAAAACCGCCTTTTCCTTGTTATCATTAATGTTTTTATCATATCGTCGACCCTACTGCACTGCTAAAACGTGCACACAAAACATCCAAAAATCTTCCTTATGCTATTCATGTGACCAAGAATAAAAAAAATTCATAAAAATAAATTTCCGCTCAAAAACTTCTTGTGTTTATTTTGAAAATTTCCTTCCAATACCGCTTCACTTTTCTATAGAATAAGAAAATGATAAAAAGTTTTTTTTTCAGACAATGTTTTCCAAAATTTTCAAAAATGTATTCTACAGAAATTTAAATGATTCAAGTCACATGTTGGCAAAAAAGGAAGTCAGTTATGTCAAAAATGCGAAAACTGAAATAACATGCAAAAAGACTGAAATAAATTTTAGCTTAAACAAGAAAGGGTGATTTATTTATTTATATACCCGTATCGAAAAGAACGCAAAACCAGTTCTTAGCTAAAATTTATCCAATATAGAAATCTATTCTTTCCAGCCCTAGGACAACTGTTAGTTTAGATAAGAAAAATGAGATTTCATTCACACAAGCATGCGTGAATGACATAAACACTTCCAAACTTAGAAATCTCATTAATCTAAGTCGTGCGATTTAAACAACACTAACAATTACAAGCACGAATCACCATAAAACTAAGAACCCAATGCTGGAAAGGGATAACAACAAAAGCAACACCAAAACCCCCAAAATAATGGTTATAAATGACGAGATGTCTTGCTCCGCGGCTAGAGCTCAAACCAATTTTTATGATCTTTAATCAACCATATCATGGTAGCAAAGATACTCAATCTCGTGTTACCAACGCTGTTGGTGTTTTTCGAAGGTTCCCACATCACCATCCCTTCTAAGAGAGAATGCATGATGAGAAAAGAAACCTACCACAAAACTCCTTCTCATGGAAACCCACCTAATATTGCCTGTAGACAATAATGAATAAGCGAATTTACATAAAGTAACTTCAAGAGATAACACACAAGAAACACAAGCATGATGCGACACTAAATGATGGTTACGCCATCGATCAAGCAGAGAATTAAATTCCAGCATCATGAGACAAATCTAGTCATAACTTCCCATTTATAGAACGATGTGCTAAATGGGTCACACGTCTACCTAGGAAGTTCGAACATAGATTCTCAAACACAAAAACCGACATTAAGAAAAAAATTGCTACAAAATCTCTAAAGCCAGTCAAATCAAAAAGACAATACAAGGCCGTGTAAAACACGGATACCCCTAAAATCTCATCGAGATCCTCCTCAGAAAAACCATCCAAAAATAGTTTAATCTTCATCTCCAAAACGAAGATCTCCTTTAAAAGAACCTACTCAAACGAGGTATAGCAAAGGCAGATGCAGCATAAACACAAATCCTATTCTAAGATCTCGAGTAATGGACCGGTGCAAGCCCAACTGCGCAAAAAAATGCGGAAATAAACTAGTGAGGCAAGATAATTATGCAAACAAACACGGAAAAGGAGGAGACAAGGCGATGACAAGAAGGATAGGAATATGGTTCGGCTAGATGAGGAAGGAAGGACGAAAGAAAGAAGTTAAGGGGGTAATTTGGACGCAACTTTTATGGTTGAGTCCTAGGTCCAAGGTAAACCAAACTTATCAACTAATTGACTGTCCTAGTATAGCACTAAACGGTCAACTATCTAATGGGCTTTGGACAGAGGTTGAACCTTGACCTTATTAGGTCAGATTCAAAATATTAATCATCCCGCATCATCTTTAAGATTTAATGCGATCTGAAAATAATTATCCTCATCACCGCGGTATTTAAAGACCGTAATCAAAACCTTGAACCAACTCCAAGGATTAATAGTCTTAACAACGATGCTGTTACTACACAACAAACTGACGAGGTCCAAAATAATTCAGCTAGAAAATCGTAATGTTATTTAAAATGGATTTTCCCCTTATCTAACTGACAACAACAAATGATCCACAAAATCAAATACCCCAAAAATCCAAATGAAGCATTTTTCTTAGCCTTTTCGAAGAAAAAATTAAAACTTTTCCAAAAATGGAATTTATTATAAAATAACGGTTTCGTATTTGTAAATCAAGTTTGTTATTATGATTATTTATATTTTAGTTTATATTTCAAACTGGAAAAACCTTTTCATAAAAATGTTAGAGCTTTAGAGTCTTAAGGATTAATTGTGGTAATTTCAATAAATTATCAAATATATGTACGAAGAGAGACATAAAAATCACAAGGAATAGATATTTATTATTTTCATGTTTAGTGGCATATTCCTTGTCATTTCCAATTCCATTTTTCCAACCAATCAGACTACATCTATTAAAATTACACAATAGCCCTAAAATTTCGAAACACGAATAGATTAAAAATTTAAAACCATATCTTCACAAAATATTTTCCATAAACATATCTCAAAACCATTGAAATCCATTGTTTTTTTTAAAATAGTTTTAAAAATAAAATTTCCTCGAATACAAGGCTAAGAACTCAATTGAATGTTTCAACAAAGGTAGATTCGGAAATCCAATGAAGTAACAAATGGGTACATGTCATGATTATATTTCCGAAATGGATATGACATACTAACATGGGCTCTTTCCCCATTTTGGGTCGAGTAATGGACTTAACTGGAACTACTAAATAAATCCAAAAACTAGAGATCACGACTATCTCGATTGTAGCAAGATTTTTGTCCAGTCTCCAACTCGAACCAACAGACTCCAACATATGTCATTCTCATGCTCTTCACGATGAGATCGCCAACGTACTGTGGGGTAAGACAGAATTGGCTAGAAACACGAACTAAACATACTTCAACACTTAGTCAATTAAAGGCCATTTTAATTATTAGGCCCACGACTAATTCATTATTGAAATAAATTAAAACCGAGTTAGAAAGATGAAGAAGGAAAACAGAAAAGAAAATCGAATAACGTTCTCTCATGAGTTGATGGTCGGTCGAATTAGTTCGTTTGATGATTGCTTGAATTATTGGATGTTTTGGTGGATCGGTTGCACGAGTTGATGGTCGGTCGAATCTAGCACGGATTGGTTATGATTACTGATGCATCGTGTGGCTTTTCGTGCAAGAAATGATGGGTTAAAGTGGTCGGGTCATTCGATATTGAAGTCGAGTCGACCAAAGTTGGGTCATTGATGACCTGACAAGCTTGGGTCGTAGCTTAATGGGTTGGTCTGGTTGCAACATGATGGATAAATTCTTGGTAAAGTTGGATCGTTCAAATGGGTCGGGTCGTCCAAGTTGGGTCGGGTCGTTCAAGACATTGTCGGGTCGTTTAAGTACGGTCGGGTCGTTCAAGCATGGTTGGGTCGCTCGTGTTGATGGGTCAGTCTGAATTAAGAAGTCATGTCAGTTGCTAGTTTAGCAAGGTTCTAGGATGGATCGACAGTGCTCCTAAAAGCGCTATGGAATGGGTTAGGCACGTTGTGAAACGAGGATGAAACACTAAGGGTTGTTATATATAGCAAAAGAAGAAACGTTGTGTATCAATTATCGACCAAACGAAGCTTGTTTTTGGTTTGACAATGGTTGTGGCTTCGATGTGATTTCAAGATGGAATGTTCGAAGTGTTTTGAAGTGTTCGTTGATCGATGAAATGCAACGAATGCGGAAACGACTCAAGAATGTTTCACTTCATGGATAATGATTGTTCAAGGATGTTCGAGCTTATGGATAACCGGTGATGACGACTAGAGTTATTGAAGGCTGAGAAATTATCATTGTCAGAGGTTCTAGCGGACTCAAAGTAGAGGTATAATAGGGACGCCTAAAAGACCGGTTGAATGGTTGAGTACCCTGGGTAGTCACGATGGCTTACGGAGTTTTGCTAGAACCGGAGTTGCCATTATCCCTTGACAAATGGCATGTCGTAGCCAGTCATACGATTAACGATGGTTCCAAAGCAGGATAGACCATGATAACCATAGTCATGGATGATGATTACTTTGCTTGTATCGTCTTGTGTAGATTGTTCGGCATCGCAGGAGACATCTCTTGGGTGCTTGTCTGATGTTGGTTTAGGCCTTCGAGGCTTGTGATTGGGGTATGTTGATCTAAATTAGGATGGTATACGCTAGATAACTGGTTGCTATGTCTGCTTTATTTTCTTTTTGATTGTTGTAAAGGCTATCACAGTCAAATGTGGGGGAGACGGTTTTGAGTTCTTCTTTGTCGATGTTGGTAGATTAGCTGATTAATCTGCCTATTCTCATATACATTAATGACGATGTTAGCTGTTTTATCACTCATTAACATTGTTGTCTGACTCAAGGTTTTATGTTTCCTCTTATTACCTTGGGTTGTTCATTTATTGTGTTTGGATGTGCAGACTAGGTGGTAGGTGACAGGTGATAGATCTTGATGAGACGATGCTGCAAAGCGATGACAAGCAGGAGGCTTACGTATTACTTTCTGCTACACGTACCGGTTGTTGTTTCCTCTATTATGCTTGTTGAGCATTCTCTAATTAATTATAGTGAGGCATTTTGTATAGACTCTTATGTTGTAATCCAGTGATGTATGGATCTTTCTAGTTGATATGAAAGTTTGAGTTTCTGCTCATATATGCTTCACTATTATATGCATGTTGTATATGTTCTATTATACTTTGTCTCTATGCTGTTAGTTATATGACATGTTCTACATGTTTATCTTACCTTGACGATCATCCATAGCTTCCTGGCACGTCTTTTAGCACAGTATTCCTCTTGTTAAGTGCATGAGTTATGGGCTGTCATCACATGTGGTACCAGAGTTTTGATTGTCAATTTTAGAAAAAGTTCAAGGATGTAATAACGTATGAGAGACGTATTTCTAGATGTCTAATGGGCGTATACTATATAATAGTGTATAGTATAGTATCGCTTGAACTCCATTGCAGTTTTTCCCGTATGGGGATTGATCATTCTATAATACAGATTTATAATGAGTTATCAATCATCGAGACATACTGCTAGGGAGGAGACCGTTCCTGAAGGCGGTGATGGCGGTATGCCAAATTACCCATATATGTTCGAGGCTATAATGTCAGCGATCATGAGGAGGGTATCCACTCCAGGAAAGACCATGCGGTAGATGTAGGGGTTTAGGTGCAGGTTCCGAGGGTTATAGACTTCGCGAAGCTGTGTAAGGACTTCACTACTCTTGGTGGAAAGTGGTTCAAAAGGACAGAGCCGATAGTTGAGATTCAAAAGTGGCTAGATACATGCATTCGGATTTTTGGAGACTTAGGTATTGATGATGCTAATATGAGGAAGCTTGCATCGAGGCAGCTACAGGGAAGAACTATGGATTGGTGGAACTCTGTCACTTTAGTGACTCCTGAAGATAAGATTACTTGGGATCAGTTCCGAGTCAAGTTTGAGACGAAGTATAACACCCCGTAATTTTAAAGAACATTAATAAACTAAAGAATACTTAATTTAATATTGGAAATTAAGTAAAATGGACTGTTCCATTCATTCGTCTTGGAGTTCTGGTTGAGATAAACTCCGAGTCTACGTAAAACGGACATCGTATGAAGAAGATATTAAGGTTAGAAGTTTGTATACATAAAAGAGAAATATATATAAACAAAATCAAACTAGAAATTTCAAAACAATTCGAATTCGAAGCGGGAAGACCACGCGCGAATTAAGCCTGTTGAGGGTCGATCACACCCCGAGGGGATCGACCCACTCAAGGGTGTGTTGACTCTAGGGCCGACCCCTGGGTCTACCCACTCAAGATCTATCCAGGTTCATTTCCTAAACTTGGGCTTGTTTCTTAGTGAGATTCATTGGAAAAAGTCCATATAAAGGCCATCATTCTAGCCAAGTTCATTTCCTGGACCTGGACTTGTTTCTTAGCAAGATTCGTTGAAAAAAGTCTGTACAAAGGCCATCATTTCTACTGTTTTCTACACCTAAAACAATGGAGACAATAAGATGCTGCCTTAACTTGGATTGAATTAGACTATCTTCTACAACAACAGTCTATGCATATACAAGAATCTCTTCTGCAATGTCAGCATATTATTCTCTTTTCTTTAGATCCAACCTCTGTGAGTTCATGTTACTTTTAGATGTAAAAATTAACTGTAACCTTGACATGTTAATAAACCGAATCTGAACCTATGCCTGTTAAGATACTGATTAATATCTAAATAGATCTACTGTAATTACATGTAATTTTCCCATACACCTATTTTGTTGTTTAGATATTACTATATGCTCATTTCTAATTATTATATGCCTATTTCCGTTCTTCTCTCTCATTGCCTTTTTATTTTTATAGCCTAAGCTACCTTCGAGCCTATGCCAATATCGCTGGAATATGCATACGAATGAAATTGGGATTAATTAAGAATGATTGGGAATAACAATTTGGGAGCATATCCTATACTATGAATACGACTAAAATTTGGGGAATACCTTATATTGTGTAATACGACTGAAAATGGGGTAGTTTGAACATGTAAATCTGTAGGCTTAATTCAAAGATTAAGTGGAACATGTTAATGAAACTGTATGAAACATGTTTAATCTGTTAGGGGTTAAGTAATCTTATTTAATATGTTGGAGCTATATGGACATTGTTAACCTGTGTAAAACTTAACCTATTGAATTTGTGGGGGGTTAGGCTATAAGTCTTAACCTATGGAAATCCTAGTTGATTGGGGACACAAGTTTAAGGGTTTGACTTGTGTCGTCTATTGTGTGGGACCCATATTAGCCAATAACCCATTATGGTATTAAACAGGGACCCCGCACTAGGTAGGGGTCAGGACACGCTTACTGAGCTAATTATAGGAGGTTAATCCGGGATGGGGTGTTCTGATGGCGCGTTCCAATGGGGTCATGTACGTGCATGGGTCCGCCCTGTCTGGGAAAATAAGACGCCGTAACACTTGAAAATAGGTTTGTGTCCTTCTGTAGGTTGCCACTTTAGGAAGTAATACACCCTACTATGGGGCCGGCACACGATATTTACGTATTAGGGAGTCGATCACTTGGAGGTAGTAATTATGGTACATCTAGGTATACATCTATCTTATGAGATTCTGTTTTTGTTTACCTATAACGCTTCATGAAAATTAATGTATTCTGATAAAGAGTGACACTAACAGATGTGGGGTGTCATACGAAGTTCATCTCTACCGCCCAAAAGACAGTTCTAAAAAATTGTTGAGTTGAAGCAGAATGGTCGACCAGTGCTAAAATATGTTTCTGATTTCGAAGTTTTGTCCAAGTATTCTCATTCATATATCTACTCTCCTTATATAAAGAACGAGAAGTTTTTCATGGGCTTGGATACATATATTGGGAGGCCACTGGTTGATCATCTTGATGGCTCTTAAGAAAAGATCGTCGAAAAAGCTATGAGACATGGGAGTTTGTTTCCTAAGGAAGATGCTATTGTTGTTGCAATGAAAAAGGCTCTGAAACCGTAGTAGGGTGGTAATAATAATAAGGGTAATGGAAAGAGGAAGCAACAATAGCAAAAAGGAAAGAATGGCTAAAAGAAATTGAAAAGTGAGATGACTTGTTACAACTACCAGCAGAAGGGCCATTTCTCCAAGGATTGCAAGAATCCAAAAGTTGAGATAAAGTGTTATAACTGTGACAAGCCTGGGAATAATAAAAAGGATTGTCCAGAACCAACTAAGGGGAAACAGGTAGTGAATACGTATGATTCAGAGGTCGTCCCATCTTCTTCAAGAGCTTCTATGGTAGAGGAGAAAGGGAAGAGTGTTGTTATTGAAGGTACGCTTTCTGTTGGAGGTGTTTAAGTTTGAGTGTTGTTTGACTAGAGCATCACATTCTTTCATTTGCAATGAGCTTGTGAACCGCTTGGGTTTGGAACCCGAGACAAGTGATAGACCTTTGGTTGTGACTAATCCTTTTGGGGGCACGTCCAACCTTTGTATGCTTTGTTGTGGTCTCATATTTGCGAGTCATGGTTGCTCTTTTTTGACTGATTGCTTTATTTTGAACTTCGCTAGATTTGAGATCTTTTTAGGTATGGACTGGCTCATGAGGTATGCATTAAAAGTGGATTGCAACAAGCTCAATGTGACAGTCAGGAATGTGGAAGGGCGAGTAGTTGTGATTCGATGTAAGCCCGAAGATGGTGTCTTTGTAAGCTTTTTATATTTGCTTGTGATTTGATGGGAAGACTTGTCATCTGTGTCGATCACTAATGAGTTTGATGATGTATTTGAAGAGGTCAAAGGGTTGCCGCCGCATAGCGAGATTGAGTTCAGGAACGATTTTGTCGAAGGTGCTAGACCTATCATTATGGACCTTATACGGATGGCGCCCAGAGAACAATGAGAGTTAGAGGTGGAAGTTCGTGACCTTTTGGGAAAATGATTCATTCGGAGAAGAACATCCGAATGGGGTGCACCAGTTGTGTTTGCAACCAAGGCTAATTGATCTTTGAGATTGTGTGTAGATTATTGTGAGCTGAACAAGGTGGCTAAGAAAAACAAGTATCCGTTGCCGAGGATAGACAACTTATTTGATCAGCTTCACGAGGCCAAGGTGTTTTCTCAAATGGATTTGGCAATGTGATTTCACCAGTTGAGAGCGGTGAAGGATAGTGTGCCGAAGACAACTTTTAGGACACCATCCAGGTTCTTCGAGTGGCTGGTGATGCCGTTTGGGTTGACCAATGCACCAATGTATTTCATGGATCTTATGAATAGGGTTTTCAGAGATCAATTGAATAATTTCGTGCTTGTGTTCACGGATGATATCCTGGTTTACTCTCGGAATGAGGAAGAGCATAAGATGCACTTGCGAGTTGTTTTAGAAATCTTGTGAAAGCACCAGCTGAGAACTGAAAGCACCAGCTGAGAGCTAAATTTTTGAAATGTCATTTCTGGAAGAGTGAAGTGAGGTTCTAAGGCTATGTTGTCTTTGGAAACGGAATAGCTATGAATCCCTCTAAGGTGGCAGCAATCTAGGACTGGGATAATCCTAAGAATGCAACGGACGTTGGGAGCTTCCTTGGGTTGGCTGGATATTATCGTCGTTTTATCAAGGATTTCTCCAAGATAGCTACACCATTAACAGGATTGACGAAGAAGCAAGTGTTCACATGGGATGCGAAGTGTGAGCAAGCTTTTTGAATCTAGAAAGAGAGACTAATGAGTGCTCTAATTTTGACCATTCCAAGCAGAAATGAAGACATGGTGGTGTATACCGATGCATGTAGTACTAGACTTGGAGCAGTGATGATGCAAAAAAGAGAGTTGTGGCCTACACGAGTCGACAACTAAAGCCACACGAAAGGAATTATCTTACTCATGATTTGGAGTTGGTAGCGATCGTGTTTACTCTGAAGATGTGGAGACATTACCTGTTGGGAGTTCGATTCGAGTTGTTTACGGATCACAAGTCGTTGAAGTATCTTTTCTCCTAAAAGGATTTGAATCTTTGGCAGCAACGGTTGTTAGAGTTTTTGGCATCATACGATTTTGGTATAGCCTATACTCCTGGTAAAGGGAACGCAGTTGCAGATGCATTGAGTCGAAGACATGCAGGAGTGGGAGCTATGTTTTCGGAATGCAAGCACCTCGAGTACTTGGTAGGATTTGACTTCAGTCCACAGTGTGAGTTGGAAACTGAAATATTGGCAACTTTATCTATAAGAACTACTCTCATCGAAAGGATTGGCGAAAGCCAAGAGCGTAATGGAAAACTTGTAGAGATTATCCAGAAGTTAGAACCAGAGAATAAGGAATTCGAAGTTGATCGAGAGGGTTGGCTTTGAAAGAAAGGACGACTGGTTGTTCCTGATATTTATGGATTCAGGGATGAGGTTCTGAGGGAATGTCATCACACGAGATTGATGATTCATCTTGGTCGTAATAAGATGTATCGGGACATGAAGCGAGCCTACTACTAGGAAGGGATGAAGAGGGATGTTGGAAAGTTCATTTCCAAATGCATGAACTGTCAGTTAGTGAAAACTGAACAGAAAAAGCCAAGTGGATTGCTTCAGCCATTAAAAGTTCCTACATGGAAATGGGAGCAAATATCGATGAATTTTATTGATAGATTACCTAGAACCAGGGAAGAAAATGAAGGGATTTGGGTCATTGTGGATCGCTTGACCAAAAGCGCATGGTTTTTTCCTGTCAGATCGGCTAGGCAACATCAAAGTTAGCTGAGCTTTATATAAAATGGATAGTTCGATTCCATGGTATCCCAAAGAGCTTCGTGAGTGATCGAGATCCTTTGTTCATGAGTGGATTTTGGAAAAGTTTGCAAGAGACTTTAGGAACCAAGTTATGTTTGAGCACGGCTTATAATCCCCACATTGATGGTCGAACCGAGAGAGTTAACTGAGTTTCGAAAGATCTCCTAAAAGCTTGTGTATTGGATTTTGGGGGATAATATGAAGACCATCTACATCTAGTTGAGTTTGCCTACAACAACAATTACCAGTCGAGCATTGGGATGACACCATACGAGGCGCTGTATGGTAGACCATGTAATTCTCCGGCATGCTGGTTAGAGATTGGAGAAAGTTGATACTTGTGCCTGAGATGATAAGAGAAACATCGGATTATATTGAGATCGTTCAGCAATGAATGTAGGAAGTCCAAGATCGTTAGAAGAGTTATGCCTATAAGCATCGTGAGGATTTGGAATTCGACGTTGGCGATATGGTTTTCATAAAGATTTCTCCTTTGAAGAATGTTGTTCTGTTCGAAAGTGAAGGAAAGTTAGCTCCAAGATTTGTCGGACCGTCTCCAATAGTCAAGCAAATTGGAAAGCTCACATATAGATCGGATTTACCCAAGAATATGTCGAGTTTGCACAATGTGTTTCATATGTCTTTTCTATGGAAGTGTGTGCATGATTCGAATGTGGTGGTATCTCCGGAACAATACAAAGACCTAGAAGTCGAGTCCATAGTTACGAGACCTCATAAGCCACTTCGCATTATGGGGAATGACAAGAAACAGCTTAGGAGCACGACGGTTAAGATGGTTAAGGTGCAATGGAGTGAGGATGATGATAATTGTACGTGGGAAACGGAAGAGAGTATAAAATCGATCCATCCAGAGGTCTTTGTTTGTATGACCCATTAATGTTATGTCATCTTACACCATTGTAGCTTGTACTATTCGCTAGAATTCTACGTGTTAGGTTATGGATGTGGATGCATGGCTTTATGGGTGCTAGTGTGGATGATAAGTTGGTTGTTTCTGGATGGTAGGCATGCAGAATTTTTTCGGTTGCTTGTGTTTGTTTGGAATTTCGGGGGAGAAATTGCTAGGGCCCCGGGGGGGGGGGGGGGGGGAGAATGTAACGACCTACGTTTTACGGAATGGAGGATCAAAAAATATTTTTATTTGATTCCCTGAGAATTGGATCATTCTCATATTTTGATATGTTGGTTATGGGGATGTGAGACATGTCCATAATTTTTATCAATTTTATTTGTGACCATTTTTCCTCTGTTAGTTTTGTATAGGGCATAACTTTCGACTGGGATCAAATTAGGTGCTGAGATCTGTTTAGTTGGAAGAAAATTGTTTGCCAGTTCTGTAGAGTGGTTACATTAAAGATTTGGTTCAGCGGTTTAGGAGGAATCACTGTTTTAGCGCTACACAATTTCTAGATAGGTTAACTAGTCGTTAATGGAATGATTTGGTAGGGCTCATTAGTGGGTTGGTTGGATGGTTATAAATAGAGGAGTAGAGGCAAGCAGAATTGTTTAGTTTCTTCATTTCTCATTTGGTTGAGCTCGTGGTCCTCCTTGCTCAATCATATACATCTCTCCTCCATTAAAATCTTAGATCTACATTAGAAGATTGAAGATCTACATCAAGGGAGGCTCGATCAACATCAAGAGACAGTGGATCACATCAAATTGAGTGATTTGAAGATCATTCTTCGCTGTCTAGATTTGTAGATCATCGTTTTAAAGCTAATTTGTGGATTTGCTGAGTGATAAGCATCTCTCACACGGATTCTGTTGGATACAACAATGTGTTTTATGTTTTTTTGTTTGATGATATTAAACATATAATATTATTTAAATGTACTATTTTATATATCATTTCATAGAAATAAATATTTATTGATATACTATTATACACTACTCACAATATTTTATTCAATTAAATATTTTATTTCAAAATCTGAAATAGTACAACATTCTAACTCCACTATTTGAACACATTTCTATAATACATCACATTTCATATTTCTTCACATGATACTGAACTTGTATATAAACTAAATACGATAGACAAATTTGTTTGAATACAATAAAACAATATTTTATTTCAATCAAATTTGTTTATTACAATTGTCAGTACATTTTTCTATTTTCTGTACAACAGCTCCTCACTACAGTTCACTCAACATTCATATGCATTTCTATACAATTCACACTCATGCACATTCAAACTGACCCATGTTCACTATTGCTTCATCTTTTGTCTTCTTCCTTCACAGTCTTCTGTCAGTTCAGTCATCACTTGCTTACCTATCACATGAAACACACACACACAGTGCACTGCAATAGAAATAAAACTGAATACATATGAATATAAATTTTATTTGCCTCAAATTTCTGGTTTGTTTCTCATCATTTTTCAAGACTTGATCCGATTTGTTTTTCTATCCGTTTGTACCCACTGATCAGCCTCAACACACCACACTGGTCAGCTGATCAGAACCAGCATCATAACTAGCTGATTCTGAACAGCCTCAACACAGTGCAGTGGTCTGCTGATATATATTCATAACTGTCTGCCAAACATATATACATGCATGTACATACACACATACGTGCATATATACACATATGTATACAGGAATGCTAACATGGTCGAGTCGATTTTGACACAAGCAAACTAATAAGGTGGTGAAACACAAAGCAAGTGTTGCATGTTTTTTTCAGTGCTACTCAAAATAATAGTGGACTAACAACACATATGTATGGAGTTCAAAATAGCAACAACGGGATGTATTCAAGTCAACATGGCAGTATGATTCAGCATAGTTGATTCATGTTATCAAAATGAATAGTGCAGTTTCAAACATGGCAGCAACAACAAGATTATGCAACTAGTCGAGCTCATGTTAATATGGCAGCAGCTTAAATTAGTATACAAAGCAGCAGAATTTCAAGTATGCATATACAAGTTCAAGACCGGAGCATACATAACATGTATATAAGCATGTAGTGGCATATAACATGGTTATACATGCATATGTATACATGACGTAACATTAGTTTTCAAGCTACAACAAATGTTAACATGGACTTAGCATAAAGTGATCAAGATAGGGTGAATGAACCAAACTGGATGAGCATGTCTGACCAAACATGTTTCAGATCAAAAGGCATACACAGTATGTAGTTGGTTCAGGAAAACAGCAAAGCTTAATGCACTTAGTAATACATGTTCAAATGCAAGGGTACAACAACTTTATGTACCCGAAAATTAAAAGAATGACATGGTGTATGGTGCAGCAAATTCAACAGCATATATGAATTCTTTCATGAATGCATGTATAATGTTTTGAGAAGTACAAGGCATCAAAATGTGCACAGATGTATACACACAAGACATGACAGCATAGGTTCAAACTGCATGTGGGCGTCATATTAAGCATCTGTCCTTAACAGTTCAAAAATGACATAATGTAGGGTAGTATCCATTCCTATCAAAGTGAAGTGTAAATTCAAAGCAAGGATAATCTGTTCTTATCTGTTCAGTATCAGAAAAATACAAGTATGTCACACAAAGAATAGTATGGCAAAATAAAGCATAGTATCTGTCCAATTTTGCCAAGAAAAGATTCCATTTGGATTTTTTTAGTAAGTATCCAGATTGATCAACAAGAAATTCCAAGAAACGTGGATACTTTACCAATTTGAATAACACGCAAGTTCATGGACCAATTCAAAACAATAAAAATTTCATGCAAATTTTCAGAATAGGTTGAAGATTTCAAACTCCAAAAATTCAAACCGTAACCAAAAGATTCCGCAATATCCCAATATAAATCGCAAGAGAAATTCAAGCCAATCGAAGTATATAGAATTAGAAAATTTAGGGATTGTAACCCTATAAATACACACGTCTTCATCATTGGCAACATATAGAAAAAACCAAAGCAAAATCGTGTAAAATTATAGGAAGAACAAGGGCAAAAATCACATACAATTTTCAAAGTTGTCAACATCGAATCGGAATCCATTGGAGCATCAATTCAATTGCATAAACCGTTGGAGGAAGATCGAGTTTTGAGAAACCCTAAGAGGCCGCCGCCATCAAGGAGGTAGATCGATTTTTGAGAAACCCTAGGAGGCCGCCGCCATCAAGGAGGAAGATTGATTTCTGAGAAACCCTTGGAGGCCGCCGCCATTATGGAAGCATCGGTTAAAAGTGATAAAGCAAAATAAAGTGGCCGGCCAATATTTTGCAAGGGCTAAGTTTTTATTTATTTATCTAGGTTTTTTTTTTGTTATAATTTTTTTTAAATAAAAAGGGGTCAATAACTACTAAGTTTTGTAGTTAGAAAAATCACAGCTTAAGGGATCGAGTTGTGTCAAGGTCTTGAGCGTAGGGTTTAAACAGTCATGAGCGAGGGTCGCGAGTTTACAAGGGTATGTAAGCGTAGAGATTATTTATAACACCTAATAGAAACCTTGATGCAGTAGTAGGCAGAGTTTTTGCCAAAGCTGGGTATCTTCTGTGTGTGATTTTCTTTCTACAAGTTATTCTGTGCTATTTTATTTTAGATTTAAATTTATTTAAATTGCAACAAACCCTATTCACCCCCCTCTAGGGTTAATCTAGATCCTACAAGTGGCATCAGAGCAGGTATTTTTAACTCTAAAGTCATGAATTTGTCTAATAATGCTTTTTCTCAAGGTCAGTCCGTTGCTAGGCCACCAATGTTTAATGGAAATGATTATACCTATTGGAAAGCTAGGATGAAAATTTATCTGAGTTCAGGTGATTATGATGTATGAGATATTGTTGAAACATGCTACAAACCTCCCGTTACGATTATTAATAATATTGAAATCCCTAAACCAAAATATAAGTAGGATGCTAATGATAAAAAATTATTCTCAACTGATGCCAAAGCAATGATCACTTTAATTTGTGCTCTTGATAAAACTGAGTTTAACTGTATATCTCACTGTTTAACTTTGCAGGAAATTTGGTATACTTTGGAAGTTACACATGAAGGGACATCTCAAGTCAAGGAATCTCCTCTCGCACTACTCTGCAACGAATATGAAAATTTCACGATGTGTAAAGACGAAGATATAAAAGAGATGTATGGTCGATTCTCCACACTGGTTTATAATGCACGGGCTCTTGGTAAAGTCTACACTGAAGTGGAATTAATATGCAAAATACTAAGAGGGCTACCAAAGAACTTTGAACCCAAAGTAATAGCTATGCAAGAATCTAAAGATCTAAGTAAGTTAGATCTAAGTAAGTTGAGAACATGAGAGTTGATTGGAAACTTGATCACTTATGAGATGGAGTTAAAAGCCAAAGAAGCACGCAATGATTCAGAATCAAAGAAAAAGACAATTGCTCTCAACAACACTCTTGAAAGTAATGATGAATTCGAGAATCCTAATAAAGAACTGGCCATGGTTCCTAAAAGGTGGTCTAACAAGAAATACAAGTCATAGAAGAAAAATTCAAGATCCAACAAACCCAAGAATTCAAACAACTCAGACGTAGAAGTCATATGCTACAACTGCAATAAACCAGGCCATATCAAACCAAATTGTCCACTACTTTATAAAGAAAGAAAGAAAAAGAATAAAAAGAAAGCTTTTGCAGCTACATGGGATAATGAAGAAGGAGAAGAAGAAGACTCTAACAGTGATAAAGAAGAAGCCAATCTATGTCTTATGCAAAATCAGATTCAGAAAGTAGCGAAGAAGACTCCAGTGAGGTACCAAACTACACTTACGAAGATTTAATTTTAACGTGTCATGATCTTACCAAAACTGTTGATTCTCTTGAACTAAAAGTTAAGAAATTAAAATCTGAAAGGTTAAAATTAGTTCACGAAAACAATAGGTTAGAAACTGAGCTTGAAAAAGTTACAAATATTCAAAACCTTGTTTGTGAAAACTGCAAGCTTTTAAAATAAGAGCAAATGGAATCTAAAGCAAATTTTGAAAAATTGAAACAAAAATAGTTGGCTTTAAAGGAAAGTGATGACACAAAAAGAAAGAACTTCATTAATAGATGCACCTCGGTTGTGAATGAAAATGCAACACTTAAAACTAAAGTAAAAAATCTTGAAATAACATTGTGTAAGTTTTCAAGTGGAGAAAAGTCCTTTAGGATGCTGCCAGGAAATCAATTATATGCTAATGATAGAAAAGGATTAGGATTTGGGAAAACACACATTAATATGAATGATAATGCTAAAGGTGGAAGTGATTTTCCTAAATGTGTAAAATTTGGAAAAATTGGACATAGCTATGAAAAGTATGAAAGTAGGAACAAAAACAAAAAATTCATACAAATTTGGGTTCCAAAAGGGTCAATAAGTAATTGTTATAGATTTGGACTTGGTAAGAATAAACAAATTTGGGTTCCAAAAGGATATGTTGTTCAAAACCAAAAATTTTCAGTTACTAATATTATTAGACCTATGAGTTTCTTTAGGTCATTCTCTTTTTCTCGCGTGTAGGTATGTTAGCGGGCTAAGGAGCAACAAGAATGGTACTTGGATTCAAGTTGTTCCAAACATATGACAAGAGATAAATCAAAGTTCCTTAGCCTTGAAAATAATAAAGGTGGAAGTGTGATAATGGGTGATAACAGTAAATGTAAAATTATCGGTAAAGGTAAAGTAGGTAATAGTACTTTCTCCTTAACTAATGGTTTATATGTTGAAAACTTGCATCACAATCTCATCTCCATAAGCTAACTATGTGACAAAGGAATGAGTGTGGTATTTGATAGTGAAACTTGCAAAATTACTGAAAAATCCACTAGCAATATAGTATTCAAAGGAAAATGAAAGGGAAATGTTTATACGCTTTCATTTGATGATTTGACTCTCTCACGATGTTTAGTAGCTACGGATGAAGAAGTTTTCTTATGGCATAGGAGATTGGGTCACGCTTGTATGAATCACTTAGAAAAACTTGAAACAAAAGAATTGGTAAGGGGATTACCACATCAGAAATATAAAAGTAATAAAGTGTACAAATCATTTATGGAAAAATTCAGTCGTTCATCATTTCCCCCCAAAAATGTCATTAGTACTAATAGGGTACTTGAATTAATTCATATAGATTTGTTTGGACCAAATGAAATTGCTAGCTTGAATGGAAAACATTTTTGCTATGTGTTGGTTGATGATTATTCCAGATTTACATGTGTTTATTTTCTAGCCAAAAAGTCCGAAACTTTGATTACTTTTCAAAGTTTGCAAAACTCGTTCAAAATGAAAAAAGTGTTTCAATAAAAACTTTAAGAAGTGATCACGGTGGTGAATTTGAAAATTTGGATTTTGAAAAGTTTTGTGAAGAAAATGGTTTTAAACACAAATTTTCTGCCCCTCGAACACCTCAACAAAATGGGGTAGTCGAAAGGAAAAAACATTACAAGAATTGGCTAGATCTATGTTAAGTGAGTATAAATTGCCTTTGACTTTTTGGGAAGAGGCAGTTAATACATCCTTCCATGTAATGAACAGAGTAATGATTAGACCAATACTTAACAAAACATCCTATGAATTGTGGTTTGACAGAAAACCTAACATTTCATATTTTAGAGTTTTTGTATGCCCTTGTTATCTTCTTAATACAGGTGATCAACTTGGTAAGTTTGAATCAAAGTCTAATGAGGGAATTTTCATGGGTTACTCTTCAAGAAGCAAGGCATATTGAATCTTCAACAAACGAATAAAAACTATTGTTGAAACCATAAATGTGAAATTTGATGAGGCAGACTTGGATACAGTGGACGGAGATAAAAACGTTGAGGGAATTGCATATAAGGGTGAAAAAGAAAATGATCCCCAAGGTAGCCACAGAGGGAATAGCTCAGCTCATTTTTTTGTTGAGGGAATCGCATCCACTTCTATTTCACTGCACCCACTAAGGACTGTTTCAACTATCATCGTGTGTTCATGATAAAATGATCCCCTTTTTATTGTGTATGCAGTCCCTTATCCATCGAGTGTTACCTGGATC
This sequence comes from Allium sativum, assembly GCA_030737875.1. NCBI lineage: Eukaryota > Viridiplantae > Streptophyta > Magnoliopsida > Asparagales > Amaryllidaceae > Allium > Allium sativum. Next base: position 970,151,664 of record CM060920.1, read on the forward strand.
CAACTAGGGTTTACTTATCGAATGCTTCCTAGATTCAACCAGGGTTTACGCTACCCAGGGCCACTGGGGTTTATGCTACCTATTGAACGCTTCTCGGATTCAGGGTTTACGCGACCTAGGTCCAACTAGGGATTATGCTGCCTATCAAACGATGCCCCCTAGTCTAGGACACACTACCTAGAGCGGTATATGTTCCTAGACTTTCCCCACGTATGTGTCGTGAATCGTTATCGATGTCTAGATGCACATGTCCTCTATATGTGCGACCCGAGTCCCGTGGCAGGGCTAATCAAGAAACACCGAACTCGATCGAGAGCTTTCAGATATCTGCCGATTGCAGATGCTAATGTCTGCTTTTACAGTGGCTATGGTGCCACTAGACCCCTCCCTCAACTAATAAATGAAAGGCACCCAAGAAAAACAAGAATGAGAACTGTACGCAGGCCCCTCTCTGCCCCCACAAACCATTGGGCCAACCTCACCAATAACTAGATAGCAAGTATATGGTCTGTTAGAGTTCTCCGCCTTTCCGTTTCACGTATCTCGACTGACTCAAGATGGTAGGTAGACAACGAGTTACTATCATAGGGCAAAAATTGGTCTCGCCGAATCACGCTGGTCCATCCTAGTCTTTAGGTTGCCTTATTACTGCAACCAAGGCATACCCTTGGCTCTTCTAACGCAGACCTTAACCTCTGTGAGCCCAGGAGGATAATCTGTAGCCTCACAGAGGGATACCAAGAGTACCACCTCACGTCCCCTCGAAGCCGCGTGCTTTGTAACCCAGTTCATTGGAGCCTTCTTCATGATCAGATGGACATTCTCTCCTCCTCGTGTTCTACTTGGTTTTCTTGACTAAGGTTTACTACTTAGTTTCCTGAATTGTTCATTTTCTTAACTAAGGTTTACAACTTAGTCCTGTTAACTAAGGTTTACTACTTAGTTCTCTTCCTCGTCATGTTGGATTGGTTAAGTGTTATCCAGCAGTTTACGTTGACTTAACCTACCCATATATCATGTCAAATTGGTTAAGTGTTATCTAGCTGTTCATGTTGACTTAACCCACCCCTACATCATGTCAAATTGGTTAAATGTTCCTTAACCTTACTTGTTTGTCAGGTTATACTGGTTAAGTCTCTCTCATTAACTTAACCATGTTTATTTATCATGCTATAAAGGCTAAGTGTTCTAAGTTTACTTAACCCCACCATCTAGTCTAGTTAGCATGTTATAACGGCTAAACATTTACTTAACCTTACCTACTTGTCTAGTTTTCATGTTATATATAATGGTTAAGTGTTTCCTTAGTTACTTAACCCCCACAAATCTTGCCTTGTTAACATGTTAAGTTGGTTAAGTGTTTCCTTAATTACTTAACCTCACCATTTCTAGCTTGATTGTTCATGAGCTTTAATTAATTAATTAAAGCACCAACCACTCACATTAGACAGGTATTGTTGTGGTTACTGGATATGCCGGTCTGTTCCGGGCAGTTTTACACCACAACTCAGTCTAAACTCGGGTCTTTCTGGGCTTGATGCACTAACCTCTCACATTAGACATGTATTGTTGTGGTTACTGGATGTGCCGGGAGGTTCCGGGCAGTTTTACACCACAACTCAATCTAACCTCGGGTTAGGCATTTTCCTCTTCTCTAATTTACATATTTACTATTTATGTAAATTTTCTGTAAATCAATTTAGCCTAGATCATATTCATTTGTCATGCCAATTAACATACTTATATTCTATGCCCAAAACTTGATTTACTTATCAATTAGCCTAACTTGCAGTTTATACCAATTTAGATTTAATATTCCCCTTTTTCAGTTCATGCCCAATCTAGATTAATATTCCAATTTACAGTTCATGTCAAAATTAGATTCAATATTCTAGTTTACCATTTATGTCCAAAACTTGGTTTATATGCCAATTACATACTTTGCGGCCAATTAAAATTTATCAATTTATGCCCAAGTCTAATATGCGTGTAAATCATTCACAATTATAGCCAATTTAGATTATGCCAACATATTTATTATGCCAAATTAACTAAATTAAGCTACGCCCAATCCCCGCATCATAATCGTACGTATAACATGATTTCACAAGTTTTCTAAGTACTCATGAAATGGCACTAGCAAAAGGAATAGGAGATAAGCACAAGAATTGATATAAAATAATAGGCATGCAAAAATAATGGCTCCAATAGGTTCGATGTACATAATAGTGAATAGGAATAAACTAGCCAAGTTACACACTAAATATGAGATCCAACATAATCAAGGGAATAGGCATAGGTGATTTGGTCCAACATAATCCCAGTTCAAGGTGCGACATGATTGGCTAATTGTAACAATGAGAATAGGCATAAGCAACTAACTACAATAGTTATAGGCAGTTAACCACAATAGTCATGGGCGACTAATCACAATAATTTCTTAATCAATGTCATAGGCAATAGTCTCATAGTTATGAATCATAGTGGTGGGTAGCAGTCTCATAGCCACAAATCATAATCATAGGCAACAGTTTCATGGTCATAGTCTTAGGCAAAGGTCTCATAGGCATAGTCATAGTCATAGGCAATAGTTTCATCACTAGAATATAACATAGGCAAATCGCATGAATAAACATGAATCCACATAGATAAACTAATAGGCACCGTTCTAATATCAGTTTCTTACAAGCCATGACTTCCAATTAATGTTTAAATCGGTAATATAACTGTACTTACAAAATATAGGCAAGTCTTGTTTTTCTGAAATCTGTTTTCTGAAGCTGAATAGCTTTCCTTTGATGTAGATTAGTCGTTCTTTTAATTCTATTCAGATTGGAAGAAGATGCACTAGTTCTAGCTTAGATTTCAGCAGAGTAGCGACACCATTCTTATTTTTAATTAGAGTAGAGGCAGAGTAAAGGCAGAATGAAATTGTGTGGAGAGAAAGCTAGGTTTGGGGGTGTTTAAATAGGTTAGAAATCACGAATCCGGTCAGAAAGGCGACCAGGTGCAGAAAAATGGATCTGTCTCCAGATCTAGAAAAAGGGGGGGAGGCCGACCTTAAGGTCGACCCTAGTGTCGACCTGTTTACCCAGGTCGACCCTAGTGTCGACCTGGGTCCTTGGCGGGAATTTTCCAGCCCAGCCCTGGTGTCTGTTTTGAATTTTGAAATCTGAATTTTTGAATTTCGAGCTGGTTTTTATTGAAACTTCCGAAGGCCATATCTTCTTCATACGGAGTCCGATTTACGCAAACATGGATCTATTCCAAGCAGAATTTCGAGACGAACGCAATGGCATAACCCGTTTCCCTTAATTATTTTGTTACAATTTAATTATTCTCTGATTTGTTACTTAACATATTTCCCAAAAAATACGGGGTGTTACAGCAGCAGTAGCTGGATTAGAAGCCATTAGAATTTTTCTCAGCTTTGCATGCTATAAAGGTTTCAAACATAAAAAAAATGGATATAAAAAGTGCATTTTTAAACGGAGAATTAAAAGAAGAAGTTTTTATCGAACAACCTTCTGGTTTTGAAAGCCATGAATTTCCAAATCATGTATATAAACTTGAAAAAGCATTATATGGTCTTAAACAAGCTCCTAGAGCTTGGTATGATTGTTTAAGTGCATAACCTTTGAAAAATGGTTTTAAAAAGGGCAGTGCTGATGCGACATTGTTTCTATTACATGAAGGTGACGATTTCTTGATAGTCCAAATTTATGTTGATGATATTATATATGGTGCTACTAATGATTGTCTGTGTGAGAAATTTGAAAAAGTCATGCAGGATAAATTCGAAATGAGCATAGTAGGTGAATTAAAGTACTTCCTTGGATTTCAAATCAAACAAAGCATCAAGGGTATTTTCATATCACAAACAAAATACATTGCTGGATTGCTGAAAAGATTTGGACTAGAAAACGCAAAGCCACTCAGAACATCGATGAGTACTTCAACCAAACTTGACAAAGACAAGAAAGGAGTTACAGTTGATCAGAAAAATATCGCGGAATAATTGGTTCACTTCTTTTTCTCACCGCATCTAGGCCCAATATTATGTTCGCTGTCTATTTATGTGCACGTTTTCAGTCTAATCCAAAAGAATCTCACTTAAAAGCCACAAAAACAATATTAAGATATCTTCTGCACACATAGAAATTTGGTTTATGCCACCCTGCATGCAATAATTTTGAATTAAGTGGATATTCTGATGCTGATTATGTTGGATCCCTTGTTGATAGAAAATGTACTAGTGGGACTTTTTTTATGCTAGGACACTCGTTAGTTTCACGGTCAAGTTGAAAACAAAATTGTATTGCTTTACCCACAACTAAAGCTGAATACATTGCTTTAGGAAGTTGTTGTGCACAAATACAATGGATGATGCAAACTCTTTCAGATTTTGGTCTAATTTATAAAAAAGTACCATTAAAATGTGATAGTAAAAGTGCTATAGATTTGTCTAATAATCCTATTCACCATTCACGGACTAAACACATAGATGTGAGACACCATTTTATTAGAGATCACATTTCACTAGAAGATATCTGTATTGAGTTTATTTCAACTGATTGTCAACTTGCTGATATTTTTAAGAAACCTCTTCCCGAAGATAGTTTTTCATGATTACGCTTAGATTTGGGAATCATAGAAATTGACTGATCATTATCTATTTTTTTAAAATATTCTTGATTGGATATTCAAAAGTTAAATGATTGACCATTTAAAATATTTTGGAACTCATCAAAATTATGTTGGGTTTTGAAATTGTGATGAATATTGCTATAACATTTTTCCATAACATGAGGAAATATTATTAAATTCTCATGACGATTGAACAAATTTTATAATATCTTTAAAGTTGGTGCATTTTTCACGATCATTTTTCTACTACTACCATCCTTCTGACATTCATCGTGATTTTATATAATGTGGGGAGTTTAAGTTTTAAGAATAAAGAAAATCTTGAAATATATAATAATAATAATTTATCCTTGGTATTCACTCCCATTTAAAAGTCCTCGCGGTTATGCGTGGGTGAATTACCTTAATCTCTATGTGCTTCTATTCTCACTTAAAAGACATTTGGGTTGTGCATAGATATAAATCATTGAGAGGATAAAGTTAAGTTACTACTAACCCCATTTAAAAGACCATTGGGCTATGCGCGGTTAGCAAGTGCTTAACACATTTTTGAGCTTATTTAAAATATTTTGAAATTCATATTCAAATATTCAATTTCATTGAACTCTCCTCATTTTTATAAAGTCAATCGTAAATCCATCATTCTAAAAAGCGAATTTTGCTTCTAATTTGAAGAATATTATGATTTTTATTTGATTAAATGAGACTTATGGTATATTTTCCCTCTTGATTTGAATTTATATTTCTAGTTTGTATTCATCACTGTTTCAATTTCTGTTATTCTTTTGATGATAACAAAATGGGGAGAATGGTCAAGATTTTGATGGATGAGTAAACATTTATAGATTTTTTTTTAAAAAAAATTTGGTTTTATGATTGAAAAATTTCTAATTTTCAAATTTATGCATCAATATGGGGGGAGTTTAGTTGTAGGTGGAGCATACAAATAGGGGGAGTAATATATATTTCACATTTAAACACATTTTGTATATTCAACATCCTGTATATGTTTGTCATCATCAAAAGGGCGAGATTGTTGGATACAACAATGTGTTATATGTTTTTGTTTGATGATAACAAACATATAATATTATTTAAATGTGTTTGTAATTGTACTATTTTATATTTCATTTCATAGAAATAAATATTTATTGAATAATATACTATTATACACTACTCATAGTATTTTATTTAATTAAATATTTTATTTCAAAATCTGAAATAGTACAACATTCTAACTCCATTGTTTGAACACATCTCTATAATACATCACATTTCATATTCTTCGCATGATACTAAACTTGTATTTAAACTGAATACGATAGACAAATTTGTTTAAACACAATAAAATAATATTTTATTTCAATAAAATTTGCTTATTACAATTGTCAGTACATTTTTCTATTTTCTGTACAACAGCTCCTCACTACAGTTCACTCAACATTCATATACATTTCTATACAATTTACACTCATACACATTCAAACTGACACATGTTCGCTATTGCTTCATCTTCTGTCTTCTTCCTTCGCAGCCTTCTGTCAGTCCAGTCATCGCTTGCTTACCTATCACATGAAACACATACACAGTACACTGCAATAAAAATAAAACTGAATACATGTGAATATAAATTTTATTTGCCTCAAATTTCTGGTGTGTTTCTCATTATTTTTCATGACTTGATCCGATTTTTTTTGTCTGTTTGTACCCACTGATTAGCCTTAACAAACCACACTGGTCTGCTGATCAGAACCAGCGTCATAACTAGCTGATTCTGAACAGTCTCAACACAGTGCAGTGGTCTGCTGTTATATATTCATAACTATCAGCCACACATATATACATACATGTATACACCCACATTCGTGCATATATACACATATGTACATAGGAATGCAAACATGGTCGAGTCGATTTGACACAAGAAAACTAACAAGGTGGGGAAACACTGTTGACGGCAAAAAATGTCATAAACACCAAAGGTTCCTATTAATAGGAATAGTTAATTTGGAAAGTAAGAGAAAGCAGTAAAAGACACAATTATTTATAGTGGTTTGGCTGTGGCTTAGGCCTACGTCCACTTTGGAAGGATGTTGAACTTTTATAAATCACTTAAGAATTACAAGGTAGAGCCATGCTCATTACATTCGCTTTTATAATTGCCATATGCTAGGTATTTGGGAAAAAGAATATTTAATTCTCCTTCTTCCTCAAATAGGAGATGCCATTAATCGAGTTCATGGAGCTCTAGGAAGGTCTCAAGTGAAGAAAATCCAACCTCTTTGAAGTGCGAGGCCATGGGGTATTTATAGGAGTAAGAGTAGGTAGAAGTAGGTAGGATTAGGTAGAAATAGGGACCACATGCAGAAAATTCGAACCCACCATCCGCGCGCCTCGAAATTTGGAACCCGGGCATAGATTCGAAATTTCGAGTCCCCTGGGTTCGAAATTTCAAACCCGGTGGGTTCGAAATTTCGAACCCAGGCGCTGGTGGGAAATCTCGCTCCACTGGGTTCGGAATCTTGAACCTAGCCATGGGTGCGAGATTTCGCACCCGCTAGGCTCGGAATCTCGAACCCAGCCATGGGTGCGAGATTTTGCACCCGTTGGGCTTGAGACCTCGCACCCACTGGGTTCGAAATTTCGAATCTAGGTATGGGCTCGGAATTTGGAACCCAGGCATGGGTGCGAGATTTCGCACCCGGCTTTGTGCGAATTCTGCGTCATGCCTGGGTGAGGTCGTTCCGAGGGGTGCGAGGATCCCTGGACTGGGTGGTTGAGGCTCGTGGCTCCTTCGTGGTTCAAGGCCTTGGTTCTCGGACGTCTTCTGGATGTCGCGAGGTTACAAGAGGAGTAGTCCCTTCTTGATCCTGTTTCCTTCACTCTTGTATATCCCATTTTGGCCTTAGCTTCTCGAGGTATGTTGAGTTGAGCGTGTCTTATGCTCTCCTGGGATCCGGACCAAAAAGCTGGTTAACATTTGCCCCCCAAAGTACGTCTTGTCTTTGACACGATGTTCTTTGTTTTGGTTGAGGTAGTGGCGAAGCTTTTTATTTTTCCTATCATTCAAAAGGTAAATAGGTGTTAACTGTAGGGCTCATTCCCCCTGGCGGTGCAAATGAGCTGTCGTTTGGAGGATGGGCCTTGATCAAGTGGTTAAGTGTCCGTAGTGCGTAGTCTCTGTGGATGCATGGGATTTGGCATGAGTGCATGTAGAGTATGTGCACGAGGCAGCATGTCGTCGCGTTCCCGATCCTAGAGGTGCGACCATCGTCATATATTATTATTATTATTATTATTTTGTGTCGGAGGTTTTCAAGCTTGAGGGGATTGAAATTTCGAACACAACAGGATTGAAATTTCAAATCTAGGGCTCGGGAATTTGGTCCCCTGGGGGTTCGAGATTTTGAGCCAAAGAGGGTCCAAACATCGAACCCAAGGGTTCGGAAATTCGATTCCCTAGTGTGCTCGAATTTTCGAACCCATTGGTTCGAATTTTCAAAACCATGGGTTCGAATTTTCATACCTAGTGGGTTCGAAAATTTCAAACCCGTGCTGGAATATGAAGATACATGTTTTTTCTTTATAAATAGGCCCCCCTTCAATTTTTTCATTATAAATTTTCTTTCTCTGGTCGCCATTGCTGAAAGTTTCGAATCCGATAGTTTCAAGCCCGAGAATTTCGAACCAAGCTAGGTGAGGCCTCGAATCGAGGGGTTGAGAAGGGGAGGTGGTCGAAGGGCCACGGTGGAGACCTCGAGACCTTGCGGGTTCGACTCTTTGAACCCAGCTAGGTTTGAATTTTTGAACCCCCGTTGGTTCTAATTTTCGAAGCATAGTGGGTTCGGATTTTCGAGCCCATAGGGTTCGAAGTCTCGAACCCTCAAGGGTTCGAAGTCTCGAACCCTCGCAGGTTTAAATTTTCGAACCCGGGGGGTTCGAAGCATCGAACCCTCCTAGGTTTGGATTTTCGAACCCCGTGGGTTCAAGTTCTCGAGTCCCTGTTTGGGTTCGAGAATTCGAACCCAGAGGGGCTCGAGTTTTCGAACCCAGGCTAGTTCGGAACTTCAAACCCTTCTCGGTTTGAAATTTCGAACCTGGAGCTTGATATTTCGAGCCCGACATGGTTTGGGACATGGCCGTTGCCGGGGTCCCAATTTGTCCTGCCGATGAACTTTGACTTCCGAATATTCTCCCCTGAATTTGCATGTTTAGTGTTGATGCATATATTGTTAACTGTGCGCAGAGTTTAGGATTGTTCACATAGGGTAGAGCATGTAACCGAACTGGGACTTGGAATGTTACGAATCCTTCTGAACTTTCTTTATGTAGCTTATCCTTGCATAGCATTTCACGCACATATTATTTGTCTGCAACGCGAGGGGTATAGGTCACTATACTGTCCGTACTAACACTAATATGTTAAAGAATAGTTAAAGATGCAGACCAAATGAAGGACCGGAAAGACTATGGAGTCCGAGGCTTCCTGGCCCGCCTTACAAACATCCGATCCTGACCCTGGAGGCAGCTCGTCTAGAAGCAAGCTTGAGACCACCGAAGGATTGACTCCTTCTCATTCGACTTCGACCATCTCGCCCGAAGCGTCTAAGCATGGGGAGCAACCTGAGTGACAATATTCCTCGGTCGTAACTATAGAGGCCGAGAATGTAGATATCATGGGCAAGGATGAACCCGTATCTCCGGTAGCTCCGGACATGTTGCCTGATGCGGTGATTTTGGAGAATCCCATCGATTCAGTACCCTCGTGCCTGGATGCTACTGCGGTCAGGAAGATGGTAGTGCGATTTAACATACCGGTGATGATGCCCATGCCCCCGGGAGAGACGACAAAGCTCATGTGCCGCTCGAAGGCCTTAATGCCTGGTACCGTCAAGCATGCCTCACCGGGTGTGTTCCCTCGGCTAATAATTTCATTTGGGTTATGTTGTTCTATTTCCGCCTCGTCCATCGCAACTACACCCTAATGCTTATGCTTCCCTTCGGGGTACTTACGTTCTCTTTCGCGAGTTTTTGAACAGGGAGCCTACCGGGGAAGACATTCGATATTGCTTCCATTTAAGGAAAACGAGCGCTGCCTCCCCTTCTCAATGGTATCTGGAAGCGACGGCTACCACAAAATTCTTTGTCGGGACATGGCCCAGGCTGTTTGTGTTCAAGCGCGAGTGGTTCTTCGTTAGCTGCCCTCCCGGATTTGCTAGAAGGTGGATTAAGGAAAGTAAGTGTTTCTAACTTCGTTCTTTATCGTAACTTTAGGATTTCTTCCTTTATTCATGGTTTTAAATGGGATATGATAGGAAATCCAAAGGCGCCGACTGGAGACGAATACCGGCAACGCCTCATTGGTTTGCGGGTGATACCGGAAAATCTTCGCGACACTAGTATCGTGACAAGTTAGGATCGCCTCCGCCGCGCGAGGTTGTTGCCAGACAACCGGGCTATGACCAGGCCCACGGTTGCTATTAGTGAGCCAAAGGAGTGAGTTGCAGCAGGCTCTTCCCCTACTGGGTGGAAGAGTAAAATGCCCTCAGCGGGATGAGAATTGCAAAGGATTGCTCTGCCTCAAGGAGATGTGCGTGGAGGTGAGGTTCATGGTCAAGAGGAGGTTGCTAGAGATGAGGGATTGCCGAGCACTCCCATCCCGCCTCCTACATGGGAGGGGGAAGGAGTGTTGGCTAGACTGCAGTCTCCTGCGACTCACTCAGGGGCCACTACCTCGCTTGAACCCGCGGGCCAGTTCGATGGCTTAAAGGGACTTGCTTTAGTAGTGACTCCATGGCCGAATACGACGAGCCTGGAAGAACTTTCCTGTGCTGCTGAGGGGTTAACTCCCTCGATCGGACCACAATCTGGTCGGTTGAGAGAACACTTAGGGCATACATCCATAACAATGTACAACATAGATGCTTGCCTACATGAGTTACCTGACTAACTTCGGCTTGTTCCGCTAGCAGGTGATATGGCAGGTGAAAGTGGCGGACGAAGCTATGGGCGCGGGGATCGCCAGCATCCCCAGAGTTCTTCCTTCGATAGATACAAAAGATCTGCCAGCTTGTACGTTGCTCCACCACCGTTAGATCGAGGTAGTAGTCATCGAGACCAGGATCGATCTAGGCGATCTCCGACACCTCCTCCTCTTCGTGTATCCGTAGGAGATACTCGGCTCAACATAGGTGGGTCTCGTACTTTGCCTTCGAGAACTCCCCCGTCGGCCGCCCCTCCAGCTCCCGTTCATCTTGCTAAGGGGAGGGAGCTGCTGTTTGGTCAACCAAGGTCGGACATGGAAGTCGTGATGGGAATGCAGAATTTGACAGAGTCCCAAATCCTAGCGTTTTTTGTAGAGGAGAGGAGGATGTTTTTGAAGTTGTACTTCCCGCAATATCATTTTTGACGAGCTGTCATCTCTCGCTGATCTTCGTCCTAATCCTAGTAAGGAATCCGGAGATATATGGATGCATGTACAGGCTGCGTACCACCAGGCCAATGAACTTACCAAGTATTCCCTCCATCTTCTTGAGTTGATCAAGAGGAAGAACCTAGAGCTTATCAACGTCAACTGACTATTGATGGTGATCAAACATCGGTTACCAACTTGGAAGCCGAGATAGGTGGGTTTTTCTGCTGCGTTCGTGGTTAATTAACCGCTACCCCGTGTTTTTTTTCAGTTTTAACTTTTGAGTATGCTACTGCAGTGGAGCTGAAGCGAGCATACTCGACTTTAGAAACAGGGGTTGCGCGTGACCGTGAGACTTTTAGCGATACAGTAAGTCGCTTGACCCTTGAAAACACAGCCCTTAAGAATGATAAGGATGAGTGGTACAAAGTATGCGCTGACATGGAAAAGGAAATTAAGAAGGTTACTCAGCTCCAGAATGATAATACCGCTTTGAGGGAGGAAATGAGAGGTTGCGCGCTGAGAATGCCAAGGTTGCCGAGTTAAAGAGGCACCTCGAGGCAATGAGGAAGGCAAAGGAGGACACTGAGGCTAGCAACAGGGAAGTATTGAGTGCGGCTGAGGGTATAAAAGCCGACCATGAAAGGGAGATCAAGCAGCTGAGGGGACAATGAATGATGCGGAGTTCCATGTTGGGTCCTCCTTCGAGGAGAGTATCCACGATATGTACATGAAAGCTTTGAGATTTCGAGGGATTTGTGGGTCGAAGACTACCCCTGTGAGCTAGCTAGGACCTAGGAGAGATTAATCCCTTACGAGGCATTCTTGCACCAAAGTGGACGTAAGCACCCTGGACGAGCGCCAACTCGCAAATGTCCTTCTGAACAATGATGAACGTAAGAGGCTGGAGGAGGGAAGGAGGCTGTTGCAGGAGGATGCTGAGAACGAAAGGTTGGTGAGGCTTGCCGAAGAGAAAGGAAAGTTTGCGGTGACTGGGAACGAAGTGGTGGCGGAAGCGTTTGCAAAAGAAGGTTCTCATCTTCCCCTGGGCCCCAGGTCTGTCATGGTGAGTGGTCCTGGGGATTTGGCCTAAACTGCTACTGAGTATAATCCTGACTTCCCGGCTCTGGGGGATACCAGGCTCACTTTACCCACCATCGCAAGCACCCTTCCTATTATTTCTACGCCATCCTTGGCCATAGGTAAATCCCTTTTACCCTGCATTCCTGAGAACGAAGTGATTATCAAATTTATGGACTAAAAAAGGTTGCATTTTTGCTTATCCAGTTCCTCCTGAGTCTACGACGGTAGCAAACCCTGCTCCCATGATCCATCCAATGACTGAAACTGGGTCAGGCCTCATAGGGACACAGGCTGGAGAAGGCAGCGACCCACTTGACACCTTTTCCGACATAAGAGTAACTTCTAGAATGGTCGACATTCTTAACGAAAAGGGAGAGGTGGTCGATGGGCAGAGTGCCCCTGCCAAAGGCCTGGTAAAAGCTGATGTGTCTTCGATGGCGGCTCTGGTGGTGAGGCAACAGGCCAAGATGTGAAGGAGTAGAGGAGAAGCGAGAGCATGACGAGGCTGCCAGGAAGGAGCTCTTAGTGAAGACGCGACAGGAGGCCGAGGCGAGGGCTGCTGACACTGTCGCAAAGAAGAGAGCCAATGAGGAGGCTGAGAAGAAGAGGGCTAATGATGAGGCCCAGAAGAAGAGGGAGGATGAGGAAGCGCAGCAGAGGACTACTGAGTCCCTAGACAAAGATAAATCTAGCGACGTCATGCCTCATAGGTCCCAAAAGCTTGCTGCCCGGAGGGCTGCCAGAGAAGCCAAGGAGAAAGCTAAGCGGGAAGGCAAGGCGGTCCCGGAGACGAGTGACGCTGAGGTCGGCCTCGCTGCTAGGGGTGCCCCCAAGCCTACGCTGCAGGCCACTCTGATTGACTTTATCTAGGTTTCTAGTGGCGATGGGACGGGCGAGGGACGCCTCTCGACTTCTCATGAATCGACCACTTCCCGGAGGGGCGGAGATGGAAAGAGTGAGTCTGGTAAGAAGAAGCCCAGAACCAAGGATGAACCGTCAAGTGTGAAATCTGCAAAAAAGAGCAAGGACAAGAAAAGGAAGCATGTTTAGTGTGAGCAATCTTAGTAGGGGTTACCATTATTTTGGGTAGTGTAGGCCGATAGTTTACGCGAGTACGACCCTCGCTTTTGGTTTTTCAAGACACAGTGTGCTTCTCATGTACACCCTGTCATTAGAAAGCAAAAGTGTTAGACACGTAGTTTGTTTAGCGTGTGTGTGTGAAAAGGGAAGATTAATTAGTAAAGATTGCCTTTTATGTCAAGTGTTCAGATGTTCTTTTTATGTTTTCCAGTGTCATGTACTTTCATAAACTTACTTATCGTTACACTTGTCACAAAAGCGATTAGGGGCCATCTCTGGGTAAATTATTCCAGAGAGGTGAGGTAGAGCGCTGGTTTCAGTAAGTTCCCCTCTGCTCAGAGAACCCGTAGTTTGCAAAACTAGGCTGTGTGCCTGTTGTTTTGGGTTGCCCGAGTTAAACCCAAGTATAGCGAAGGCGTATGGCGTCCGCTAGGTGGGTGGCTCTCCTGTCGTTCATCGGGTTGAGGCGAGTCGCCAGAAGTCATTTATTCACCGGCGTAGTTTTTAGCCCCGATCATCAACTCGTAAAGTCCGATCGTGGCCACGGGCTACCCTTAGCCTTGAGAGCTAAGGGGAAGAAACGATTTAAGGTCGGTCTTGGTGTTGCGGCAAGATTCGATCGGCACCCGCAACTGGCAAAGAGAGATTTGCATCGATCTTTGTCGGTCGCTGAGTGGTGCCAAGCCACCTGGACTAGGACGCGAAACGATTTATCCTCGGGCTCGGCACTAGGCTGGGGTTCGAGTTAGTGGTTGTTTAGACTCGGTCGCACTGTGGGCTGGCGATTCGAGTAGCGTTGCCAGCTCTCGTGCTCAGGGTGCCGGTCGTAGCCAAGTGTTTCAGACTCGATGTTGCCTAGAAATTGAAATGTTCGCGCCGGCTCCCGTGCTCAGGGTGCCGATGCGGCGGTTATTGGCGTGAATCGAACTAGTTGTTGGAAAACAAGACGCATTATGTGAGAAGTAAACAAGGAGATAGGAAATTGAACATCATTTCTACTAATAACTTTGGCAGTAATATCCTTTACAATGCCTTGGATTTCTGAAAAAACAGAACATTGTTTGAATAGCATAAGCGGCCGTAAACTGAGTTATGTAAAGTAGCGGTGCAGATGTTCGTTGTTCCATGCCCTTGGGAGCTCGGCTCCGTCAACGGTGGCGAGCCTAAAGGTTCCATCGCTGAGCTTCCGATGTATGGAGTACGAGCCTTCCCAGCGAGGTGCGAGACCTGTTGGCAGGGGGAAATCCTGCTTAAGAACGAGGTTGTCGATGTTGAGGTCCTTGTGGCGGACCCTAGAATTGAAGTATCGGGCTACTCGCTGTCGTTGGGCGGCGGCTCTGATATCGTCCTCGTTCCTTTTTTCTTCCAGCAAGTCGAGTGATCCCAGAAGTAAATCTTGGTTTGTCTTTATATCAAAGTACATGACTCGATGGGATTGAAGCTTGATATCAATGGGGATGACGACTTCAGATCCGTATGCGAGGGCGAAAGGAGTATGACTGGTTGCTATCTTGTGGGTCGTGCGGTAAGCCCATAGAGCTAGAGGAAGTTCGTCTGCCCACATGCCGCCAGCCTTTTCCAGACGTTTCTTGATGATAGATTTGATGACCTTATTAACCGCCGCGACTTGCCCATTGGCTTGAGGATGACCCACCGCCGAGAATCTCTTGTCGATGTCGTGGCGCTGACAGAAGTCTTTATAATCGATGCTCTCGAATTGAGTGTCGTTGTCAGAGATGATAGCTTGAGGCACTCCATAGCGGGTAATGATGTTGCGGACAACAAAGTTGATCATTTTCTTCGTGGTGATGGTGGCGAAAGCTTCAGCTTATGCCCACTTGGTGAAATAGTCCACTGCGACGATGGCGTATCGTACCCCGCCTCGGGCCATTGGAAGAGTTCCGATGATGTCGATTCCCCACATGAAGAACAGAGTGTGACGACCCACCCCACACCAGCTGACATTTCCCATGAAAATGGGCTGTGTCGATGTCCAACCGGCATGGGACGGTCGCCAAAGAAAGGGAAAAGGAAAGGACTTACTAGTGAACTAACAAAGAACCTGTAGAATGTCTCACAGCGCAAGGAATAAAATATAATAATAACATACTTGACATAAAACAGGTGAGACAATGCATAAGCTGAAACTAAACATCATAGCAGCGGAAAATCCAAATATATCTTATGTTCCACATCATCATTATTACAACTTTTAAAACTGTCTCTAAAGCAAAAGAAAGGAAAGGTACACTACTAATGCCCAAAGTAGTGATCAGCTGCGACATAGGGAGAATATCTATATATATCTATATATATATCATGCGTGGAAGCCTCCTGCTCGTCTCCGGTACAGCTACTCGTGCTTCACCATCTAACCTGTCTCTAGTCTGCTCGTGAGAGCACCCAGAGTAATAAGAAGAGACATAAAATTCCGGGTCAGACAAAAGTATGGTATGAGCGATAAGCAGCAAAACAGAACAATAACGAGTATACTTAACCATACCTGAACCTGGACCTGCAACCAAAGAGTTAGCACTACATGTTGTACAATGCTCTAAGGTGCCACTAACATATGGTGTAAAGGATACGAGGTGGGGGTGTGCATGTCATAGTGAAGGCAAACAAATCAAGAATGGCAACCATCCTCACCTCTCTCACTCAATGTGTAAAGCATATGATATCCACCACTTTGATCACTAGACCCATCGAGGTAATGACGGAGTTCGACTTGTACAACTACTGCTACCACCAAGCTTATCCCATGGGATCATGATCAAACCTTTTCAAATAACCCCACTTCATTGGTCTATAGCCCGCTAGTCGTACCTAGACCACTGTGGCCCTGAATCCGTCCACGTACCTCCCATACATAGTGATCCAAAGTCATAGACATAGACAACCCCTTAGCACACGTCCCGCAGCAAAGCCCAACCCATGAAGTTAACTAGTTGGTTCCCAACTGGATCCTGAGTACAAACTTCCCACTTGGACTACCTTTGCATCTCGGGTTTTGGTCTTCACCTCCAGATCGGTTCGGTTCCTGTTCTTCACTCCAACTCGTACTTCTATTTCGGATCTTGGTTCACGCCTCAAATCCAAGCACTTCGGTTCTGATTGGAATATCCATACGGGTCGGATCGTGACTCCTACTTCGGATCGGTTCGTGGCCATCTCCAAAGTATCAGATCGTGTCCTCAGGCGAGCGGTTCATGATGGAGCTTCGGATCGGGTCGGATGGCTCTCCAAGTGAGCGGGTCAGATCGGATGCTCTCTTCAGTTCATGCCACCATGCTCAGGTCAGGTCGCGGGACTTCAGGTGTGAGCGGTTCAGATCACGCTTCCTCCTCAGATCCGTTCCAGTTCGGGTAATTTCCTGCACTTCTTTCCAAGCGACTGTTTTACGCCATTCGACGGCGTTTTCAACCAATCTAACTTTTCTAAACAATCACAAAGCATACCATACAGTCATAGCAACATATAGAACTGACCACTAACACCAAAACAACAATTTGATAGGTTAAAACGGATCAAACACAGCCAAAATCCCATATTTTCCCTTAAGCATGATTAAGCAAAACTAATGATGCGACTAGCAAAACTTAACCATATTAGCCAAATTTTCTAACATAGGCCTAAAAAATCATTTCGAATTTTATAAATATTTTTTCGGGATTTATTAGTGTATAAATTCGCTAATCAACACTAATTAACCTTAATTAACCATAATTAGTGAGAAACCTTGCAAATCACTCACCTTAGCCACAATAAAAATATTAAATCTGAAATGATTCTATGTTTGGCGCTGTTCCCAAGGCTATACAGTAGTTCTATCTCGATTCTTGATTTGATGTAGATTTGGCTTAATTAGCGATTAGGAGGTGATTTGGGTTGTTTTAGAAAGTGGAGGCCATGACTAAACTTGAAGGAACAAAAAGTGGTAGCTGGAAATGATAGAAACTGAATTTCCTAACCCTATCAGTCTCCCCATAACCCAAAACCCAAAATGGGTTATGTGCCCACTCACTAATCACCCAAATTAGGCCTGGTTAAGCTGTTTTTCACCATCTGAAACTTGTTTCAGCCATATCTCCCAAACGGTGAGCCCGTTTGGCTAATGTGACCACTCTATGGAATGGTAAACCATCATCCAGATCTAATGGAATTAATTTTAGGTCAAAACTTCTTTCCAATCAACATTTATGGCCAAAACAACAGCTAGGGGAAAAAAGGTCGTTTAAAAATCAGCAAAAATCATGAACATGGGAAATGACCCCAATAGTCGTCTCCCAAAGTTACATGACCATGCGACTTCGCATGTGAAAGAAATAAATATTCTACGATCCTTCGATGCATAGAATGCGGGTCGTTACACTCTCCCCCCTTAAGAAATTTCGTCCCCGAAATTCCTTAACCCAAAATATACAAAGGATCCCGCATGACTACCAGCCACATACAACAATCAAACATGCAAAACAAACAAAACAAGCCTATCCTAGCATGCGGAAAGACTAAATCGAAACTGAAATCTTACCAGGTGAAGAGTTCTGGATACGTCTTCCTAATGCTCTCCTCTGTCTCCCAAGTATAGTCATTCTCATTCTCGCCCCACTGAACTTTGACTAGATTCACCGCTTTCCTTCGAAGTTGCTTCGTATCGTTCCCAACAATACGCATAGGCTTGCAGTTCCCAACCGCCTCGGGTTCAACTTCGATATCATCCAACTGATCAGGTGAAATAGTCACATCTGGGTCGTGTACGAACTTCCTTAACTGGGAAACATGAAATACATTGTGAACTCCTGCCATCTTCTCTGGTAATTCAACTTTATATGCCAAATTCCCAATTTGCTCAAGAACTGGGAATGGACCAACAAATCTTGGTGTCAACTTGCCTCTCCTGCCAAATCGTATCGCGCTCTTCAATGGAGAAATCTTGATAAACACCAAGTCGCCAATGGAGAACTTTAATTCTCTTCTCCTCTTATCAGCATAAATTTTCTGCCTATCTTGGGCAGCCTTCATTCGCTGTTGGACAACCTTAATCTTAGATGAAGTTTCTCTTATCACATCTGGTCCAAGCACAAACTTCTCACCAGTTTCTAACGAACATGACGGTGAGTTGCACGGTCTTCCGTACAAAGCTTCAAATGGAGCCATACCAATACTGGATTGATAACTATTATTATATGCAAACTCTACTAGATGCAAATGGTCATCCCATGATCCACCAAAGTCTAATATGCAAGCTCTCAAGAGATCTTCTAATACTCGATTCACCCTCTCTGTCTGTCCGTCGGTTTGAGGATGATACGTGGTATTGAGATGTAATTCTGATCCTAACGCCTCTTGTAATCTCTTCCAAAATCCACGAGTGAACAACGAATCTCGGTCACTCACAATGCCTTTGGGTATTCCATGAAATCTCACTACCCACTTTACATATAGTTCAGCTAACTTAGCCACCGTTCTATTCGACTTGATGGGTATAAATCTTGCACTCTTGGTCAATCGGTCCACAATCACCCAAATGCTATCATGGCCCGATCTAGTCCTTGGTAACCCATCAATTAAATCTAGTGAGACTTGTTCCCATTTCCATTCTGGAATCTCTAATGGTTGCAACAAACCACTAGGCTTCTTTTTCTCAGCTTTAACTAGCTGGCAATTCATGCATTTGGATATAAACTTCCCAATGTCTCTTTTCATCCCTTCCCAGTAGTAGGTCTGCTTCACGTCTCGATACATCTTGTTACCACCGGGGTGTATAGTCAGTTTCGAGTGATGACATTCTCTAAGCACTTCATCTCTCAATCCATTAACATTGGGTACAACTAGTCTTCCATTCTTCCTAAGCCATCCATCTCGATCAAGCCCATACTTGCTCATCTCTTCGTTGATTCCCATCTCTAACTTTGAGATGATTTCCAATACGTTAGGATCGTTCCTCTGACTGGAACCAATCCGCTCAATCAAAGTGGGTCTGATCGTCAAACTTGCTAACATTTCTGGATCCAATTCGCACTTTGGTCTGAAATCATACCCTGCGATGTACTCTAGTTGCTTCCATTCTAGAAACATAGCCCCTAAACTGGCATGTCTTTTACTCAATGCATCAGCCACCGCATTGCCCTTTCCTGGTGTATATGCGATGTCGAAATCATAGGAAGCTAAAAATTCAAACCATCTTTGTTGTTGGAGATTTAGATCCTTTTGAGAGAAGAGATACTTTAACGATTTATGATCGGTAAATAACTTGAATCTTTCTCCCAAGAGATAATGTCTCCACATCTTCAATGTGAACACAATCGCTGCCAATTCCAAATCATGGGTAGGATATCTTTTCTCATGCGGTTTCAGTTGCCGACTTGCATAAGCTACAACCCTACCTCCTTGCATCAATACAACTCCTAGTCCGGTACCACATGCATCCGTGTATACCATCATCTCTTCATTCCCCTTAGGAATGACTAACACTGGTGCACATGTCAACTTGTCCTTTAGACTCTTGAATGCATTCTCGCACTTTTCGTCCCAGATGAAGTCTTGATTCTTCTTGGTCAACTGAGTCAACGGTGCTGCTATCTTGGAGAAGTCTTGGATAAACTTACGATAATATCCAGCTAATCCCAAGAAACTTCTTTTGTCCGTTGCATTCTTGGGCATAGACCCATCTTGTACCGTAGCCACCTTCGCAAGATCCACGGCAATACCATTCTCTGAAACGACATGGCCCAAGAATCTCACTTCCCTTCTCCACAAGTGACACTTAGAAAACTTTGCTTTCAATTGGTGTTTTCTCAACACTTCCGCGACTATCCTCAAGTGTTCTTTGTGTTCTTCCTCTGTCCTCGAATAGACAAGTATATCGTCCACGAACACAAGAACAAACTTGTTCAACTGATCTCTGAATACCCTATTCATAAGATCCACAAAATATGTTGGCGCATTGGTCAACTCAAATGGCATGACTAACCACTCATAAAATCCAGACGGCGTCTGAAATGCCGTTTTAGCTATACTCTCAGCTTCCACTCTAAGCTGATGAAAACTTGTCGCGAGATCCAACTGGGAGAATACTCTCGCGCCACTCAACTAATCAAACGAATCATCTATCCACGGTAGAGGATACTTATTCTTCCTCGTCACTTTATTCAGCTCGCGGTAGTCCACACACAATCGAAGGGAACCATCTGTCTTTGTAGCAAACACAACTGGTGCTCCCCACTCAGAAACACTTCTTTTGATAAATACCTTCTTCAAAAGATCGCTTACTTGCACCCCGAGATCTCGCTGCTCCCTTGGCGCCATACGACGAAGTGGCATCACTATAGGTCTGGCATCTTTCACTAAATCAATACGGAACTCAATCTCTCGATGTGGTGGAAGCCCGGTCACTTCCTCGAAGATGTCCAGATACTGGCCAACCACGGGCAAACCTGACAACTCATCATGCAGGATGTCGAGGGAATTTAGAAAACTAGCCATTACCCCATCACTAGGTAGACCACCAAACACTACCCTCCGCCCATCATGCGCTCTAGCTGTCACCAAAAAGCCCTCACAGTCTACTACTACCCCGTATATTTGAAGCCAATCGACTCCCAAAATAATTCCAAACCCAGTAAAGCCCAAAACAAAGCAATCACAAACAAACATGCATTCATGACTCGATAAAGCCATATTACGACAAATCATGCTAAGGCTAGTCGAACCGCCAATCGGGTTCGTTACTACTAAAGGTCTATCGACAATCTCGGACTCCAATCCCAAAATATCTATCAGGTCACTAGATATGAAGGAACTGGAAGCTCCGGTATCAAACAAAACTCTAACAGAAACATCATAAACAGAAAGCATACCTTGAATAATGACATTCTTTCCCTTCTCCGCCGAAGTTGGGGCATTCGACGAAGAAGGAACAACATTAAGGTCATATGCTTTCACCATCTGCTTTTCTTTAGGGGGTTGCGGACACTTGTCCTTGTGATGTCCCACTTGGCCACAGTTGAAGCACTTCCTGTCTGCTGACTTTGCTCGACAATTACTAGCATAGTGGCCCTTCTTGCCACAACTAAAGCACTCAACATCTTTCTTCTTCTTCTGGCCATCCTTATTCTGGTTCTGCTTCCTCTTATTTTGAGAACCATTCTTGCCTCCACCGCTTGCTTGCGATTTTGGCTCCTCTGCAGATGCGACCTCAGTCTTCGACTAAGGGTAAAGACTTTCCGATCTTAAAGCTTTCCCCACAATCGATTCAAATGTCTCATCGATGTGGTTAATAAGCCTTTCCCCCAAGTATCCATCCAAGCCAGTTATGAACTTCTCGTTCTTCTTCTCGGCAGTATCTATTAGGGATAACCCATATTTCGACATAGTGTTGAATTCGGCAATATACTCCGAGACAGCTCTGCCATTCTGCTTGAGTTCCAAGAATTTCTTAAACAACACTGACTTCTGAGAAGCTGGAATGAACTTATCGCTAAAGCGAACCTTTAACTGATCCCAAGTAATCTGATCTTCGGGAGTAGCTGCCTTTATAGCATTCCACATTGCCCGTCCTTGCAGCTGACGGGATGCTAGCCTTCTCTTCATCGCATCCTCGATACTCAAGTCTTCGAAGATATGCTCGCAGCTATCCAACCAATCCTGAACATCCGTCGCCGACTCCGTTCCGTGGAACGACTTCCCACCAAGACTAGTATAATCCTTGTTCAGCTTGGCGAAATCGGTCCTAGGCGCCTGCACCGCTGGACCACCATCATTACCAGCATTAGGAGCTGCCCTCTGAACATCTCTAAGCATCTCCCTCATGAGGTCAGTAAACATCGTCCTCATATCAGCAGCATTCCCATTATTGGCTCCTCTACCGGCACCCCTTGCATATCAGCTCATCGTTCAATCTGTAAAGAGAAAACGATTAACCGTCTCCATAGTGGTGCCAATGCAGTGCGACTTCATCCTTAGTATACTAATAGTATATATATATAGCTTTTGAAAACCAAAATAATCACAAATACGTGCTCTCATATACGTATTATCTGTCCCTGTTGTCTTTCCCTAGGTTAACTATGCAACCTAGAGCTCTAATATCAAGTGTGATGGCCCACCCCGCACCAGCCGATATTTCCCATGAAAATGCGCTGTGCCGATGTCCAACCGGCACGGGACGGTCGCCAAAGAAAGGGAAAAGGAAAGGACTTACTGGTAACAAAGAACCTGTAGAATGTCTCACAACGCAAGGAATAAAATATAATAATAACATACTTGACATAAAATAGGTGAGACAATGCATAAGCTGAAACTAAACATCATAGCAGCGGAAAATCCAAATACTGCTTATGTTCCACATCATCATTATTACAACTTTTAAAACTGTCTCTAAAGCAAAAGAAAGGAAAGGTACACTACTAATGCCCAAAGTAGTGACCAACAGCGACACGGGGAGAATATCTATATATATATATATATATATCATGCGTGGAAGCCTCCTGCTCGTCTCCGGTACAGCTACTCGTGCTTCACCAGCTAACCTGTCTCTAGTCTGCTCATGAGAGCACCCAGAGTAATAAGAAGAGAAATAAAACTCTGGGTCAGACAAAAGTCTGGTATGAGCGATAAGCAGCAAAACAGAACAATAACAGGTATACAAAACCATACTTGAACCTGGACCTGCAACCAAAGAGTTAGCACTACATACTGTACAATGCTCTAAGATGCCACTAACATATAGTGTAAAGGACACAGGGGTGAGGGTGTGCATGTCATAGTGATGGCAAACAAATCAAGCATGGCAACCATCTGCACGTCTCTCACTCAGTGCGTAAAGCATACGATATCCACCACTTTGATCACTAGACCCATCGAGGTAATGACGGAGTTCGACTTGTACAACTACTGCTACCACCAAGCTTATCCCATGGGATCATGACCAAACCTTTTCAAATGACCCAACTTCATTGGTCTATAGCTCGCTAGTCGTACCTAGACCACTGTGGCCCTGAATCCGTCCACGTACCTCCCATACATAGTGATCCAAAGTCATAGACATCGACTACACCTTAGCACATGTCCCGCAGCAAATCCCAACTCATGAAGTTAACTAGTTGGTTCCCAACTGGATCCTGAGTACAAACTTCCCACTTGGACTACCTTTGCATCTCGGGTTTTGGTCTTCACCTCCGGATCGGTTCGGTTCCTGTTCTTCACTCGAACTCGTACTTCTAGTTCGGATCGTGGTTCACGCCTCATATCCAAGCACTTCGGTTCAGATCGGAATACCCATACGGGTCGGATCGTGACTCCTACTTCAGATCGGTTCGTGGCTATCTCCAAAGCATCATATCGTGTCTTCAGGCAAGTGGTTCATGATGGAGCTTCAGATTGGGTCGGATGGCTCTCCAAGTGAGCGGGTCGGATCGGATGCTCTCTTCAGGTCGTGCCACCATGCTCAGGTCAGGTCATGGAACTTCAGGTGTGAGCGGTTCGGATCGTGCTTCCTCCTCCGATCCGATCCGGTTCGGGTAATTTCCTGCACTTCTTTCCAGCGACTGTTTTACGCCATTCGACGGCGTTTTCGACCAATCTAACTTTTTTAAAAAATCACAAAGCATACCATACAGTCATAGCAACATATAGAACTGACCATTAAGACCAAAACAACAATTTGATAGGTTAGAACAGATTAAACATAGCCAAAATCCCATATTTTCCCTTAAGCATGTTTAAGCAAAACTAATGATGCGATTAGCAAAACTTAACCAAATTAGCCAAATTTTCTAACAGAGGCCTAAAACATCATTTTGAATTTTATAAATATTTTTTCGGGATTTATTAGTGTATAAATTCGCAAATCAACACTAATTACCCTTAATTAACCATAATTAGTGAGAAACCTTGCAAATCACTCACCTTAGCCACAATAAAAATATTAAATCTGAAATGATTCTCTGTTTGGCGCTGTTCTCAAGGCTATACAGCAGTTCTACCTCAATTCTTGTGCTAATCCTCTTTGATTTGACGTAGATTTGGCTTAATTAGCGATTAGGAGGTGATTTGGGGTGTTTTAGAATGTGGAGGCCATGGCTAAACTTGAAGGAACAAAAAGTGGCCACTAGAAAATGATAGAAACTGAATTTCCTAACCCTATCAGCCTCCCCATAACCCTAATCCTGAAATCGGTTATGGGCCCACTCACTAATCACCCAAATTAGGCCCGGTTAAGCTGTTTTTCACCATCTAAAACTTGTTTCAGCCATATCTCCCAAACAATTAGTCTGTTTGGCTAATGTGACCACTCTACAGAAAGGTAAACCATCAGCCGGATCTAATGAAAGTGGATTCAGGTCAAAACTCCTTTCCAATCAAAAGTTTTGGCCGAAACAAGATCAGCTAGGGGCAAAACGGTCATTTAAAAATCAACAAAAATCGTGAACATGGAAATGATCCCAATCGTCGTCTCCCAAAGTTACATGACCATACGACTTCGCATGTGAAAGAAATAAATATTCTATGATCCTTCGATACATAGAATGCGGGTCGTTACACATGGGCTGACCATTTGAGACAATTCGGTATATGTGGCTCTTGGAATCTTGGAGAAGGCTGGCACTTGTCGCACTTGCGTGCGTAGTCCGCATCATCTTGATCAAATGTGGTCAGGTAATAACAATGTCTGAGAATCTTTCTGGCCAGGTTCTACCTCCAGTGTGATCGCCACATTCGCCTTCATGCATACTGCTTAGCACTCGGAGGGCGTCGTTGTGAGCTATGCACCGGAGCAAGGGAACGGAGTAACCTCTACGGTAGAGTACCACGTCCATAAGAAGGTAACGGGCTGACTAGCGGGTGAGCACGCGCCTTTCCTTGTAGTGCTTTGGTTGGATCCCATGCTGCAGGTAATTTCTGATCGGTGTCATCCATGACTCGGGCTCCGGTTCGGTGCTTATAATCATCTCGTCTTGCCCTTGCTTGATGCTCGGGGAGTTAAGGATTTCAACTAGGGAGAATCCATTAAGTTGCGGATCTTCGAAGCTTGCCATCCTGCCGGGTGAATCCGCTTTTTCATTTTGCTTGCGTGGGATATGGGTAATGGTGAAATGCTCAAGGTAGACGAGTAGCCCCTGAACCCAGGCCAGGTACTGGGCAAGTCGTCCCTCTTTCGCTTGATACTCTCCCAGTACCCGTCGGACAATAAGTTGTGAATAGGAGAAGATGTGGACGGTCTCTAGCTTGAGTTCGATTGCAATTATAAGCCCGACAATTAAGGCTTCGTACTCCGCGTCTGTAACACCCATAAGTCCCACATCGTGGAAGCTTGTGTGAAGTTTGGACTTATATAGTAGAGCCCATCTCCTACTAACGTCGAGGCTTTTTGAGGAACAAAACCCTACACCTATACGGTGGCTAAGTTGGGGACAATATCTTGCGTGAACAGAGGTGTGGGTTGTTACAGTGGTATCGGAGCCAATACCCAACCAGAATTGTGGCTCCCGTGTGGACCACAATGCCTGGGTGAGGTGTTTGTGAGCCAACGGGGACATTGGGCTCTGTAGGGGGGAGAATGTAACACCCCTAAGTCCTACATCGTGGAAGCTTGTGTGAAGTGTGGACTTATATAGTAGAGCCCATCTCCTACTAACGTCGAGGCCTTTTGAGGAATAAAACCCCACACCTGTACGGTGGCTAAGTTGGGGACAATATCTTGCGTGATCGGAGGTGCGGGATGTTGTGGCATCGTTGTTAGTAGCAGGAAAATTTAGCATCAATGCATAATACATCGGGCATTCTTCAGGGGTGATGAGCACGACTGCCCCAGAGCATTTTCTGTTAGAGGAGCCATCTACGAACAACTTCCACTTGGCTTCGGGAGTTCCGGCATTCACCGTGGGATCCTCCTCGGGGGATGTGAACTCCACGATGAAATCTGCAAGAGCTTAGCCGAGGATGGCTCATCGGGGGATGAAAGTTATCTCGAACTAGCTTAACTCGATGCTCTACTTTAATAATCATCCTGACGCCTCTGTCATTGTAGGACCGGACGCAGTGGTTGGTCAGTGAAAACTTTTATGGGATGCGATTGGAAGTATGGTCGGAGCTTTCTAGAGGAAATCAATAAGCAGAAGGCCAGCTTCTCTAGCTTCGGGTTGTTCTTCTCTGCCCTCGTTAACCACTTGCTGATATAGTAGATGGGTCGTTGAGTGCGATCTTCGAGGCGTATTAGTGCCGAGCCGATTGCTTGTGCAGACAGGACCATGTAAATATATAAGTCCTAATGGCCTATAGGCTTAGAGAGGATAGGTGGTCGCTCTAAGTGATCCAGAAGTTCCTTGAATGCGGAGATGCATTCGGGGGGTCCACTCGAAGTTGCGTTTCCCTTTTTGGAGTAAATCGAAGAAGGGGATGCACTTGTCAGTAGCCTTAGAGATGAACCGACATAAAGCGGCGACCTTTCCGTTCAGACTTTGAGCATCCCTGATGTTCTCGGGGACTCGGATATCCCGAATAGCTTGGATTTTTTCTAGGTTATCTTCGATGCCCCGTGAATTGACAATGAAACCCAAGAGTTTTTCTGAGGAGACTCCGAAGGATCATTTCAGGGGGGTGAGTTTCTTGTCATACTGGCGAAGGACATCGAACATTTCGGAGAGGTCGTGGACGTGGTCGCTTGATATTTTAGACTTTACCAGCATATCGTCCACGTACACCTCCATGGACTTTCCGATTTGGTTTTTAAAAAATTGATTAACCATTCGTTGGTAAGTGGAGCCGACATTTTTGAGGCTGAAGGGCATAACACGGTACCAGTAGAGCCTGAGGTCGGTTATGAAAGAGGTATGGCCTTGGTCGCGGAGGCTCATCGGGATCTGGTTGTAGTCTAAGTAGGTGTCCATGAAAGATAGTAGCTGGCATCTGGTGGTTGGGTCGACCAATCGGTCGATCTTCGGGAGTGGAAAGTTGTCCTTGGGGCATGCCTTGTTCAGATCTAAGAAGTCGATGCATGTTCGCCATTTACCGTTAGCTTTCTTAACCAGAACTGGATTGGAAACCCATTCGGGATAGTCAGCTCCATTGATGAAGTTATTATTGAGCAGATGGTCTACCTCTTCTTCGAGTGCCTTGGACCTCTCGGGCCCTAAAAAGCGGCGCTTTTGTTTAATTGGAGGCATTCTGGGATCTAAGCCAAGGGAATGGCAAGCAATTGCGGGTCGATGCCTTTGAAATCAGAGTGAGTCCATGCAAACACATTTAAATTGGCTTTTAGGAAGCATATGAGATCCTCTTTAATTGCTAGGTGGAGTTGTGACCCTACCTTCAACCCCCTTGTTGGGTCGTCGAGGCTGACTGGAACGTCCACTGTGGATTTGACCGGGGTAGCCCTCTCGTATTCCGGTTCTTCGTCCTTCCGTGGGTCGAGGTCATCGGAAAGACAGGAGTGGCGCCTGAGCCAAGGCCCAGATGTCGCTGAATGCTATGCAGAGACGTTCTTGGCGCAAGAAGGAGCAGGCACGGCTTTGCCCTTTTCCTTATTGCATGCATTCTTCCATTCTATTACGTAACATTCCTTGGCACTTTCTTGGTCGCCCTTGATGGTTCCGATCCCATTTTCTGTCGAAATTTCATTAGAAGAGACCATAGTGCCACGTAAACTCGGAATTCATTGAGAAAGGGGCGCCCTAGAAAAGCGTTGTAGGGGGAGTCAATGTCTATAACCATGAATGTGAGAATTTAGACTCGGCTTCGGTCCCCCGCGCCAGTTCTACAGGTAGGTCGATCATCCCTACGAGAGAACTAGAGGCCCCATTGAAGCCATAAATTACAGCGTGACAAGGCTCCAAGTCATTTGTTTCCAATTTCATCTGGTCGTAGGCGGCCTTGAATATGATGTTGATTGAGCTCCCTGAGTCGATTAAAACTTTCCAAACGGAAGCGGCACCGATTTGGGCAGTGATAACTAATGGATCGGTGGTCGGGATTTCCACCCCTATCGACTCTCTTTCTCGGAAGACTATATCGTCCCGCATGATTTTTTGTAGCTTGGATGGGATAGACTCGGGGAGAGCGAAGCAGGCTTCGTAAGTAGCATATTTTATGGAACTTACATATTCCTCCATTTTTCGAAAGCTGTCATGTGTGGGGTAGGGTCCGCCACATATGGTGTTGATCACGATTCCTCGTCTTGGGTTAGATGGTCCTGGAGCTCCCTTGGTAGCCGTCTATAGAGATGGCACTGGAGGCTGCGAGTTTGCTTCAGGGGGAAAGGGTTCTTGGACATATTGCTCGAGCCGTTTCTCGCAAATAATTTTCTCGATTGCATCCCTAAATTTGTGGCATTCGTTGATGTCGTGCCCGTACACGTCGTGGTACCGACAATACCTCCCGATGATCTTCTCGCGGTCAGTTGATTCTCTGACACATGGATTCTTTTATGGCATGGTGTTACACGTTTCCAAGTAGATTGTCTTTATGTCTTCATTCAGTGGGGTGTAGGTCTCGAAAGCTTGGCGAGGGCCGGGATTTCTTAATTCTGCTGGGGCTTGCCTGTTGTTTCGTCCATCCGACCTACCATTGTTTGGTTTTTGCCTTTGGGGACCTGCCCCTATTTTGGTCGAAGGGCTCCCCACCTCGCCTATCTCTAAAGTGATTATTGGCGGTATCCGCTTGGTGATCATTGGGATGACTTGTGGCGGACAGCCGATTCCGTCTTGCTTCTTCTTAGCAAGAGTATTGATCTGCCGTCTCATAGAAGGTGTTGAGGCTCTTGGGCTATTTTTGATCGATCCAGGCCCCGAACTCTGAAGTAAGGAGGACACCTTTCGCTAGTTGAAAGAGTATGGTGTGAGTATTCAGATCCTCGAGCTCGGCGAGAGCTGTGTTGAACCGGGAAAGGTAGCTTCTAAGCCACTCGGCGGGGCCCTGGTATAGGTTGGATAAAGTGAGGGCATTCTTCGGAGTTGGGATATGCACCCTGAATTGCTTGACCAGTTCTATTACTAGTTGTCCGAAGTTGTTAATGGAATCGAGAGGGAGGCACGAGATCCAAAGTAAAGCGGTACCATACAGGAAGACCGGGAAGCATTTACATTTGGCTGGATCGTTACCTCGGCTCGAGTCCATTTTCCATTAATAGCGATTCAAGAAGGCACAAGGATCAGTGGTACCATTGTAGAGCGACATTTGTGGCATGCTGAAGCGCCTCGACCGTTTAGCCTCATTTACTCTTTTCATGAAGGGGTTGCACCTTATATGGGCTTCCCATGCGCCATATGCGCCCCCTCGCATTTCCCTCATAACCCTTCAATCATGTCGGGAAGTTAAGTTGGATGGGGATCCGTTATTGGGATCCACATATTTTGACGCAACTCCGAAGTTCTGTTGCGAGGCTGTCTTCTATGATGGACCTCCAGAACGTCTTCCTCTATGTCATCAACATCTCTGATTGGGTCTTGGTGTGGACATTGAGGTGGAGCGGGGTGATGCGGGTCCTGTTCTACAGGAGCGTGGGCCATTGGGATAGCGGGCCCTTCACCCTGATTAGCGACCGTTGGGTTGTGTCGAGGAAGAGATTGGTTTGTAGGATCAGGTCCGTCATTGATAATCAAGCGAGAGCGGTCTCGGTAATGTGCCCCCTCGCTGTATGTGACTGTAGTTCAATCGCCGTTCCCATTCCCGTTAGCATGGCTGTTACCGTTATCGAGGGCATTGGTGCGAGCGGCGACATTGTTGATGAGGGTGAAACTTCTCCTTTGGTGTAGGCCGATTGACTCAGAAGAGGAAGTTTCTGATGCAGTTGGTCGGGGTCAAGCATTGTTCTGAGCCAACTGAAGTCGAGCGACAATGCATTGACTTCCTTGAAGTTGGTGCATTAGACCAATGTTATCCCTTAATTCTTGGTTAAGCTTTACTGCGATGTTCTCATATCTTTCATTAAGCGTGCGAATTTGAGCTTGGGTAGCAGGCGCTTCGAGGTCCACAACAGGAGGGACAGTTTTGTTAGGGGCCGGGACAACTACCGGTTGAGGTTGTTGGGAGATACCGGCCTCGACTACGGCTGAAGAGCCGACCATTGCGTTCTTTGACTTCTTTACCATCGTAAGCGGACTCGACAGCAGGTTGAGCAAGGAACCTCAAGCTTGTCGAAGTCGAGATGATAATGTGTAAGAAATACGCAAATCCTGAGTTCAACTTCTTAGTGAAAGCACCAAATGTTGATGGCAAAAAATGTCGTAAACACCGAAGATTCCTATTACTAGGAATAATTAATTTGGTCGCAAGACTAAGCAAGAGAAAGCGGTAAAAGACACGATTATTTATAGTGGTTCAGACGTGGATTAGGCCTATGTCCACTTTGGAAGGATGTTGAACTTTAATTAATCACTTAAGAATTACAAGGTAGAGCCATGCTCATTACATTCACTTTTATAATTGCATATGCTAGGTATTTGGGAAAAAGAATATTTAATTCTCCTTCTTCCTCAAATAGGAGATGCCATTAATGGAGTTCATGGAGCTCTAGGAAGGTCTCAAGTGAAGAAAATCCAACCTCTTTGAAGTGTGAGGCCATGGGCTATTTATAGGAGTGAGAGTAGGTAGGATTAGGTAGAAATAGAGACCACATGCAGTAAATTCGAACCGACCACGGGTTCGAAATTTCAAGTCCCTGGGTTTGAAGTTTCGAACCCAAGCGCTGGTGGGAAATCTCACCCCACTAGGTTTGGAATCTCGAACCCAGTCATGGGTGCGAGATTTCGCACCTGCTGGGCTCGGAATCTCGAACCCACCCACGGGCGCGAGATTTCGCACCCGCTGGGCTCGAGACCTCGCACCCACTGGGTTCGAAATTTGGAACCCAGGCGTGGGTGCGAGATTTCGCATCTGGTTGGGCGCAAATTCTGTGTCATGCCTGGGTGAGGTCCTTCCGAGGGGTGCGAGGATCCCGGGATCGGGTGGTTGAGGCTCGTGGCTCCTTCGAATTTCAAGGCCTTGGTTCTCGGACGTCTTCTAGATGTTGTGAGGTTACAAGCAGAGTAGTCCCTTCTTGATCCTGTTTCCTTCACTCTTATGTGTCCCTTTTTGGCCGCAGCTTCTCGAGGTACGTTGAGTTGAGCGTGTCTGATGCTCTCCTGGGAACTGGACCAAAAAGCCAGTTAACAAACAAAAAGAAAGTGTAGCATGTTTTTTCAGTGCTGCTCAAAATAATAGTGGACTAACAGTACATATGTATGGAGTTTAAAATAGCAACAGTGGGATGTATTCAAGTCAACATGGCAGTATGATTCAGCATGGTTGATTCATGTTATCAAAATGAATAGTGCAGTTTCAACCATGGCAGCAGCAACAAGATTATGCATCTGGTCGAGCTCATATTAATATGGCAGCAGCTTAATTTAGTGTACAAAGTAGCATAATTTCAAGTATGCATATACAATTTCATGACTGGAGCATACATAACATGTATATAAGCATGTAGTGGCATATAACATGGTTATACATGCATATGTATACATGAGGTAACATCTGTTTTCAAGCTACAACAAATGTTAACATGGACTCAACATAAAGTCATCAAGATAGGGTGAAGAAGCAAACTAGATGAGCATGTCTGACCAAACATGTTTCAGATCAAAAGGCATACACAACATGTAGTTGGTTCATGAAAACAACAAAGCTTAATGCACTCAGTAATACATGTTCAAATATATGGGTACAACAACTGTATGTACCCGGAAATTAAAAGAATGACATGGTGTATGGTGCAGCTAATTTAACAGCATATGTGAATTCTTTCATGACTGCATGTATAATGTTTTGAGAAGTACAAGGCATCAAAATGTGCACAAATTTATACACACAAGACATGACAACATAGGTTCAAACTGCATGTGGGCATCATATTAAGCATCTGTCCTTAACAGTTCGAAAATGACATAAATCAGGGTAGTATCCATTCCTATCAAGATGAAGTGTAAATTCAAAGTAAGGAAAATCTGTTCGTATCAATTCAAGTATCAGAAAAATACAAGTATGTCACGCAAAGAATAGTATGGCAAAATAAAGCATAGTGTCTGTCCAATTTTGCGTAGAAAAGATTCCATATGGATTTTTTTGGGTAAATATCCAGATTGATCAACAAGCAATTCCAAGAAAAGTGGATACTTTACCAATTTAAATAAGACGCAAGTTCATGGACCAATTCAAAACAATAAAAATCTCACGCAAATTTTCAGAATAGGTTAAAGATTTCAAACTCCAAAAATTCAAACCGTAACCAAAAATTTCCACAATATCCCAATATAAATCGCAAGAGAAATTCAAACTGATCGAAGTATCTAGAATCAGAAAATTTCGGGATTGTAACCTTATAAATACACACGTCTTCATCACTGGCAACATATAGAAAAAAAACCAGAGCAAAATCGTGTATAATTATAAGAAGAACAAGGGCGAAAATCACATACAATTATAAGAAGAACAAGGAGCTCAGCAAGCAAATCAAAGAGCTGCTTGAAAAGGGGTTCATAAGACCGAGTATTTCTGAATGGGATGCTCCGGTAGTGTTCGCAACCAAAGTTGATGGTTCGTTGTGACGGCCTGGAATTTCGCTCAATCCGAATCAGTCGTGAAACCGATCTAGACCGTTCGAAACTCCTGATCGTTTGAGAACAGGACAAATCGGAACGCAGACGGAAGAACATTTCATTGCTATTACAACAATTCCATCAGATACAAGAATATACAGAGTATGAATGAATAAATTACATTCGACAAATATCAGAGATTACAATAAATTACATAGCAGCGGAAAATAATACAAAACACAACTGAAAGTAATACACGGATACAGAGCTTTCCGAGCATCATTCCAGCTGTAAATCAGGATCCAGTGAATATAAATCTGCAAAACCAAAACTACTAGCTGCCCGTGTCGAAAATAAGGGCACCCAGAGTTTAGGTTAAAACAATAAACTCCAGGTCAGTCATGTGACTGGTGTGAGAACTAAAACAGTTATTTAAAGCTTTACTTTAAAAGAGAGTAATTTAAGGGACCACGCCGTATAACACGGAACAGGTTTCCTCCCAAGAATACCAGTGCATAGAATAAACAGCGCAATGCTTTTTCGAAAAATGAAGCTATTATAAGACCCAGGTCCCATCACACAATGCAACGCAAGCCGGAGGATAGGGTTTTCCCTTATAATAGCCAAACATGCTTGGTACGTTTAAAACAAATCATTTGATACTATTATATGTGTATAGTGTCAAAACAATTTCAATCATAAATATCAATCCTAGGCGGCATGGGTACCATCTATCATGTCGCCATACTAGGCTCTACAAATAAAACCGAAGTATCTCGTATTGGAAATTGGATTTCCGTCATGAGTCGAGGCAAGGGGTAAGCTCCTCTCCGCTTCGAGACACTCTAGCAAATGCCTCGGGACTACACACTCTGGGTAACCCCTGGATGCTTCAGGGCCGGTCCTCTCTTACGTTTGAGGATTAATTATTCCTGAACACACGTTTCCCGGTCCTTATAGACCTAATATCGAGGCGCCTCATCCAACAACCACATAGGTGAAAAGTATATAAATGTCAGGGCTGGTAAGTTACTGACACCACCAAAGCTAGAAAGAAACGTCGTGCTCTCCCTGCAGTTCTTATCCCGTTTTTAACTCATACCGAGGTGTGAGGCTTGTGAATTCACGTTATACACAAAGCTACGCCACAAAGGCCGTGCTTTGATCATCAACCACAAGACTTTGCTTTTCAACAGAAGCCTTGATCCATGCAACTCAGCGTGCCACACAGGCAATTCATGCCATGCGATTGATAGCTATCGATATATAACCTCTAAGCTCGTACGTCTCAGAGAAGGGCGTTAAGCAAGAGAATAAATTCTCCGCCGCCAAACAGATATATATTTAACAGAAATCAATCAACATGGAATAAAATCCAATGTCAGACACACAATCCATTTACAAGTTCGTTCTGGGTCTGAACGAAACCGGAGGCACTTTCCTCGCGTATCCATCGATCTCCAAGTACGTCTGGACGACCACCAACTATTTCCATCCTCTTGGGTGTACAGCCCAATCAGGATCATCAGTAATTATCCAGACGATGTGAAGACTTTCGGTCTTCGACCACCGTCATCATCTTCGACTTATCGCCGAATCGGTTATTCAGAATGTGTATAAACCCGGACTTTCCGAACAACCCGCGTATATAGTAAACAAATGTTACACAAACACAACATACGCCTCATTCCAATTCAGCAGTCACTAACCGCAAATTAGCAAGAGAACAATTTCTCAAATTTTAACCCCGAAGGCTGAAACCAACATCAAATCAATATCCAGGAAACCATTCTTCTTAACTAACCTACAGCTAGTTTCTAAATTTCATATTCTTAGGGAAAGGTTCCCATTAATTTTATCCAAGATAAATTCTTTAAAATTTATCCTTTAATCTTCCTTTGGGTATCATTTCAAACTAGATTATGGTTTTCCAAACTAGTCGAGATTAGCGAACCACACCGAAGTAATTATTTATTTTATTTCCCAATCCCAACCTATTCATCCCATGAAGCAAAACTGGTAATACTCCACATCCAACACCACAGTGTTATCGGTAAAATTAATTACCATTTCACGTTCAAATCTAATTAAAGATTTAACTATAGCTTTGGAGCAAAACTGGTGATACTCCTTCTTGCTCAATTTCTAAATTTGATAATTTAGATTATCAATTCATATTACAATCTAATTGCAGATTCATTAAAACTCCTTTTACTGGGTTAAAGAACTAATGTCATTTAAAACACAGTTCACGATAAACACAAATCACATTCTATTTATTATTGGGTTAAAGAACAAGTGTTATTTAAAACACCCTTCACGATAAACCCACAAATCAATTCTATTTAAAACCCATTTCAAATCCAATTTATTTATTTAAAAATAAATGGGTTTTAATTCTAGTTCAAAACTAGTTCATTTCGATAAAAATCTATTTTTATCTTTTCAAATGTGGAGTTTTTCATCCCAATTTTTCCCAAATCATTTCTTATGATTTTATACAAATTATTGATGTTTTTAATAATTTTATCAAGGCCCGTACAGTCGATTTCCAACAACGACCATCGAACTGCACTTACAGCGACCTTTTCTGAAATTGATTTGGACATATCTCCAAATCCAACCGTTAGATTTCAAATTTCTAATATTCGTTAGAAAGCTCTTTTTGGTACGAACCCAATGGTTCCGGTTTTAGGAGAATCCGACGGTCGGATCTTCCGTAATGTCCGTTCGAAGTCAATGGTCGAAATTCGCGAACTGCCGCGGCGCGGCGCCTTCTATTCAGGCCATTATATTATATATATAATATATATTTCGTCGATTTCTATTTAAAACGAATTTTATAAATCGTTTAAAATTCGTTTTCAAAACGATTTCAACTTCGTATTCAATTCAATTCGAATTCGTTTTATATTCAATTCAATTCAAATTTCGTTTTATATTCAATTCAATTCAAATTTCTTTTATATTCAATTCAATTCGAATTCGTTTTATATTCAATTCAATTCAAATTCGTTTTCTATTCAGTTCAATTCGAATTCGTTTTCTATTCAATTCAATTTGAATTCGTTTTCAATTCAATTCAAATTCGTTTTCTATTCAGTTCAATTCGAATTCGTTTTCTATTCAATTCAATTTGAATTCGTTTTCTATTCAATTCAATTCGAATTCGTTTTCTATTCAATTCAATTCAAATTCGTTTTCTATTCAATTCAATTTGAATTCATTTTATATTCAATTCAATTCAAATTCGTTTTCTATTCAGTTCAATTCGAATTTGTTTTCTATTCAATTCAATTCGAATTCGTTTTCTATATATTCGATTTTTAAATCTCTTTTCAACATTCATTCTAAAACGAATATAATCGATATAAATATCGTTTGCGTCAAAATAGCGCATCTCTAATCAACACGGCTTTATATATTTCAGTAATTCCATTATTCTATTCAACAAATGAATATTTATTCTATTCACTATGTGAATCTATTTTTTTGTCAACACATGGCTAATCTCAACGAATGAGTACTGTCCATGTGTGACTATTTTTGTTATTTAATATATTTTAAAAAAATTATGGTATCTATCGTTTGATTTCAAATCGGACTCCAACCGTAAATTAGTAAGAGAACGATTCCCTAAATATTAACCCCGAAGGCCGAAACCAACATCAGATCAGTACCAGGAAACCACTCATCTTATCTATTTTCCAGTTAATTTCTAATTTTATATATGATAAAGATGTAAATTTTGTTATTAAAATATTTCGTTCAACACATGACTAATCTCAACGGATGAGTATGGTCAACACATGAACCTTTATTTTATAATGATAAAGATGTAAATTTTATTGTTAAAATATTTCGTTCAACACATGACTAATCACAACAGATGAGTACGGTCAACACATGAACCTTTATTTTATAATATTCTTTAATTTCCCAATTGGAATGAGGCCCAATCAATTACCATATAAAGTTAATTATATGGATTTCATACAACACATGTATATAATAGCAACGATAAACAATCAACCATCATCCAAAGTGCACCACACAACTGCATAAGCATCAAATATAAATAATTAACGCTTACACAGCCTGTCGACCAATCGATCAACATACTATTAAATAATTGGGATTAGTGTACGCCAAATATCATCCCAATACCTGTGTGGGGTTTCAAACAATCATACACAGATTTTATTTGTGCAGTTGGATGATGTGTAAAATTTATCGTTCCAATCAATGTCCTTCAAATAGGTGTACATAAACAAACCGTCCGGTTTGTAAATGAATATTTATTTATTCACATTCACGTTAAAATTTATATTTTTAACGATAAAATATTTTTAACTATATAAATATTTTATTTCCTTTCAACACAAGAATATTTTATTATTCAATCATTCCACAACACAATCAATTTTCACAACACATCAATCAAACAAACAAGCCATCCATGGTCTGTGGATGACGGGTGTCGGGTGCTACTAAACACCGTCTGCATCCTAGTATATATATAACTATAAAAAGAGGTTGAAGAGTGAGAAATTCTCACAAAAGCTAATCCAATCGCCTCGACTCTTCA
The DNA here is from genome assembly GCA_030737875.1 of Allium sativum. Lineage (NCBI taxonomy): Eukaryota > Viridiplantae > Streptophyta > Magnoliopsida > Asparagales > Amaryllidaceae > Allium > Allium sativum. The sequence goes on from CM060920.1 coordinate 970,189,048, forward strand.
TATATAAAAAATCTTGTCGTTCTCGCCTTTTGCCACTTTCGTTGCCCGTAGCCACTACATATATAAAAATCACATTTTTATATTGTTGCTATGCGTATAAAAATTATATTTTTATAATCACTCCATATGGTTAAAACCCTATTTTTTTTACATCGCTACTATATAGATAAAAATTCCATTTTTACAACGCTACTATATAGATAAAAATTCTATTTTTACAACGCTACTATATAGATAAAAATTCTATTTTTTACACGCTATTTTCTATACAAAGATTTCGTTTTTTTTTCAAATATAAAGATTTCGCCTTTTCAAATATAAAGATTTCACCTTTTCAAATATAAAGATTTCGCCTTTTCAAATATAAAGATTTCATCACTATAAAAATCACATTTTTATTTTGCTACATATATAAAGATGATATTTTTACTATCTATAAAATATAAAAATCGTATTTTTATACTTTCTATACTATAAAAATCATAGCTTTAATTTAATAAAAATAATAACTTTTTATCTATTAAAAATCAAACCTTTTTATAACCATTCACACTATAAAGATCAAATTTTTATTCTCTAATTTATATAGATCAAAAACTAATTTTATATATTTAATTTACTAATCAAAAACTTATTATATATATATATATATATGATTAAAATTACCTTTCACCGTCGAAGGGGGGGTTCACGTCGGTCATTGCAGCGGAGGAGGGTGGCAAGTGGCGGCTGGGGGGGGGGGGGGGGGCTGTGGGCTGTCGAATCGGAAGGGAAAGGAGGAGAGGAAGGTGCGAAGGAGGGGGAGGCGACGCGGGTTAGGGCGCGGCTATTTCTGGTCGGTTTGGGGTGGAAGGGAGTAGCGAGAGAGGGGGGGGGGGCGGATTCAGGCGATGGTGGCGCGTGTGGGGAGGTCGGAGGGCAGCAGCGCCTCTAGCGGCGGAGGGAGGAGGGGCGATCGACGCGGTGGCGTCGCTGATGGGGGAGCGCGGCGCGATTAGTTTAGGGTTTTTTCATTTTTTTTTATTTTTTTATTTATCGGCTGAAAAATATGAAGAGAGAGAGGGAGGGAGAGATGTGAGGTATTATTATATATAATTTAATTTAATTTAATTCTCCCTTTAAGTTGACTTTCCATTCGAACACCAAACGAGACCCAACGACTGTCGTCCCCAGCTAATTACCCCCATTCCGAACACAATGGGATATGTATCATAAGCTGATTCGACTGTTTCGATCAGTTTCCATCAAAATCAACATATAACTCTATACATTGAATTTTAACGTGCATTTCAATTTACCGGGGTCACATACTAACCCGAAAAATTCCCAAAAATATTTTCTAGCTTCGTATTGACGATACGATCCTAACAAAACTAGTTTCGTCGAATTCCGAGACCGTTGGAAAAATGGCCATTTTCCAGTCGATTAAAATCAACTGAAACTGGTCAAACGCGTTTTCCTTTGCCACGCTCACATATTGATTCAAAAAATTATGAAATTTGGAACCTAGCAATAATTTGACATCAAGGATCCAATAAAAGTGGTTTCGTCGAAATCCAAGGTCGTTTGCAAAATTTCCATTTTTAAGGGCCTGAATTCCATAGCGACTACTCGGAATTTTCAACTGGACATATCTTTTGATTCCTGTTATGAAATTTCAATTTTTTGGATTCGCTGGAAAGATATTCTCAATTAGATTCTAATATTTTTGGTTTCACTAAAATCCGGATTGTTTTGCACCCGGTACATTCAATTGAAGTTTGAAATCGAATTATCGAACTACCGCGCCATTTTCAATTCCTTTTATAATTATATATAATTATTTATATTCTAACGACGACGTATATAAATATATTCGTTCGAATTCTATTCAAAATAAATTTCTCGTCGATATTGTTTAAAATAATTCATTTTAAATATTCAAAATTCGTTAAAATTGCCAAAATAAAATTTTTAAACTGGCTCGCATTTTCGGGTTATTACAATCTCCCCCACTTAAAACTTTTCGTCCCCGAAAAGGAACGAAGCCGAAAGTGGTTTGATTAATCAGCTCTACGTTCGATCTGGCTTCCATTCTCCAACTTTTCAGTTTCTGAGAATTTTCAAATTTTCAAAAATTTGGCTAACACCCTAAATTTTCGAAAAATTTCGCCATAACCTCCCCTGCACCGGGAGCCACGGGAAAATCCCTAAATTGCCATACAGGCCTTCTGATCTCAAAAAGAAAAAGAAAAAGCCAATCGGCTCATAAAATCATCATCATCCAAACAAAATGGTAAATTATAGTAAACATGTACCTATTTGTCGGGCAAACAAATTTTATTCTCTGCTCTAGCCTCCTTGCTATGACCTGTTCAATGTAAGTACATGTATATGCAAGCAAATGCTACCAATTTTCAATACAATTCAATATTTGATTCAATTAGGCATAATGGTTCAAAATTATCAAACAAATAAACAAACAACACAAACATCAATCAATTAGTGGATTAACGTTTCAAATTCATAAATTTTGATATATATACAAAAAAAATCACATTTTTGATGCCAAATCACAACAATAAATCTATCTATATAAGTTTTGGTTCTAACACCAGCCTAATGGAATCATATAGAAATCACACCTTCGAAATACAAACATAAATATTGATGACGCCATGGTCATTATCAACATCATCTCCGGGCGACTAGAGTGTGATTCTATATCTATCCAGTATATTAAAACTTCGAATATACGTTCATGACGCGTATATGCAAAATCTTTATATATTGGATTGTCCAAATTCAATACAAATAAAATATTCAAATACGTATAAAACGATTTAAATTTCAAAACAAAATTGTTTTCATTTGAAAAAAATATACCCTTCACACTCGTTCAAGGATACTACTGATCCTATCTCTAACGAGTCATTCTAATTGGATATTACTAATCCAATATCTGATGAATTCTTTCGTATGGTTCTAATGTGTCTTGTTCTCGAGCTCTGTAAACCAAAGCTCTGATACCAAAAGTGACGGCCTGGAATTTCGCTCGATCTGAATCAGTCGTGAAACCGATCTAGACCGTTCGAAACTCCTGATCATTTGAGAACAGGACAAATCGGAACGCAGACGGAAGAACATTTCATTGCTATTACAACAATTCCATCAGATACAAGAATATACAGAGTATGAATGAATAAATTACATTCGACAAATATCAGAGATTACAATAAATTACATAGCAGCGGAAAATAATACAAAACACAACTGAAAGAAATACACGGATACAGAGCTTTCCGAGCATCATTCCAGCTGTAAATCAGGATCCTGTGAATATAAATCTGCAAAACCAAAACTACTAGCTACCCATGTCGAAAATAAGGGCACCCAGAGTTTAGGTTAAAACAATAAACTCCAGGTCAGTCATGTGACTGGTGTGAGAACTAAAACAGTTATTTAAAGCTTTACTTTAAAAGAGAGTAATTCAAGGGACCACGCCGTATAACACGGAACGGGTTTCCTCCCAAGAATATCAGTGCATAGAATAAACAGCGCAATGCTTTTTCGAAAAATGAAGCTATTATAAGACCCAGGTCCCATCACACAACGCAACGCAAGCCGGAGGATAGGGTTTTCCCTTATAATAGCCAAACATGCTTGGTACGTTTAAAACAAATCATTTGATACTATTATAAGTGTATAGTGTCAAAACAATTTCAATCATAAATATCAATCCTAGGCGGCATGGGTACCATCTATCATGTCGCCATACTAGGCTCTACAAATAAAACCGAAGTATCTCGTATTGGAAATTGGATTTCCGTCATGAGTCGAGGCAAGGGGCAAGCTCCTCTCCGCTTCGAACACTCTAGCAAATGCCTCGGGACTACACACTCTGGGTAACCCCTGGATGCTTTAGGGCCGGTCCTCTCTTACGTTTGAGGATTAATTATTCCTGAACACACGTTTCCCGGTCCTTATAGACCTAATATCGAGGCGCCTCATCCAACAACCACATAGGTGAAAAGTATATAAATGTCAGGGCTGGTAAGTCACTGACACCACCAAAGCTAGAAAGAAACGTCGTGCTCTCCCTGCAGTCCTTATCCCGTTTTTAACTCATACCGAGGTGTGAGGCTTGTGAATTCACGTTATACACAAAGCTACGCCACAAAGGCCATGCTTTGATCATCAACCACAAGACTTTTCTTTTCAACAGAAGCCTTGATCCATGCAACTCAGCGTGCCACACAGGCAATTCGTGCCATGCGATTGATATCTATCGATATATAACCTCTAAGCTCGTACGTTTCAGAGAAGGGCGTTAAGCAAGAGATTAAATTCTCCGCCGCCAAATAGATATATATTTAACAAAAATCAATCAACACGGAATAAAATCCAATGTCAGACACACAATCCATTTATAAGTTCGTTCTGGGTCTGAACGAAACCGGAGGCACTTTCCTCGCGTATCCATCGATCTCCAAGTACGTCTGGACGACCACCAACTATTTCCATCCTCTTGGGTGTACAGCCCAATCAGGATCATCAGTAATTATCCAGACGATGTGAAGACTTCCGATCTTCGACCACCGTCATCATCTTCGACTTATCGCCGAATCAGTTATTCAGAATGGGTATAAACCCGGACTTTCCGAACAACCCGCGTATATAGTAAACAAATGTTACACAAACACAACATACGCCTCATTCCAATTCAGCAGTCACTAACCGCAAATTAGCAAGAGAACAATTTCTCAAATATTAACCCCGAAGGCCGAAACCAACATCAGATCAATATCCAGGAAACCATTCTTCTTAACTAACCTACAGCTAGTTTCTAAATTTCATATTCTTAGGGAAAGGTTCCCATTAATTTTATCCAAGATAAATTCTTTAAAATTTATCCTTTAATCTTCCTTTGGGTATCATTTCAAACCAGATTATGGTTTTCCAAACTAGTCGAGATTAGCGAACCACACCGAAGTAATTATTTATTTTATTTCCCAATCCCAACCAATTCATCCCATGAAGCAAAACTGGTAATACACCACATCTAACACCACAGTGTTATCGGTAAAATTAATTACCATTTCACGTTCAAATCTAATTAAAGATTTAACTATCGCTTTGGAGCAAAACTGGTGATACTCCTTCTTGCTCAATTTCTAAATTTGATAATTTAGATTATCAATTCATATTACAATCTAATTGCAGATTCATTAAAACTCCTTTTACTGGGCTAAAGAACTAATGTCATTTAAAACACAGTTCACGATAAACCCAAATCACATTCTATTTATTATTGGGTTAAAGAACAAGTGTTATTTAAAACACCCTTCACGATAAACCCACAAATCAATTCTATTTAAAACCCATTTCAAATCCAATTTATTTATTTAAAAATAAATGGGTTTTAATTCTAGTTCAAAACTAGTTCATTTCGATAAAAATCTATTTTTATCTTTTCAAATGTGGAGTTTTTCATCCCAATTTTTCCCAAATCATTTCTTATGATTTTATACAAATTATTGATGTTTTTAATAATTTTATCAAGGCCCGTACAATCGATTTCCAACAACGACCATCGAACTGCACTTACAGCGACCTTTTCTGAAATTGATTTGGACATATCTCCAAATCCAACCGTTAGATTTCAAATTTCTAATATTCATTAGAAAGCTCTTTTCGATACGAACCCAACGGTTCCGGTTTTAGGAGAATCCGACGGTCGGATCTTCCGTAATGTCCGTTCGAAGTCAATGGTCGAAATTCGCGAACTGCCGCGGCGCGGCGCGTTCTATTAGGGCCATTATATTATATATATAATATATATTTCATCGATTTCTATTTAAAACGAATTTTATAAATCATTTAAAATTCATTTTCAAAACGATTTCAACTTCATATTCAATTCAATTCGAATTCATTTTATATTCAATTCAATTCAAATTTCGTTTTATATTCAATTCAATTCAAATTTCTTTTATATTCAATTCAATTCGAATTCGTTTTATATTCAATTCAATTCAATTCAAATTCATTTTCTATTCAGTTCAATTCGTTTTCTATTCAATTCAATTTGAATTCGTTTTCTATTCAATTCAATTCAAATTCGTTTTCTATTCAGTTCAATTCGAATTCGTTTTCTATTCAATTCAATTTGAATTCGTTTTCTATTCAATTCAATTCGAATTCGTTTTCTATTCAATTCAATTCAAATTCGTTTTCTATTCAATTCAATTTGAATTCGTTTTATATTCAATTCAATTCAAATTCGTTTTCTATTCAGTTCAATTCGAATTCGTTTTCTATTCAATTCAATTCGAATTCGTTTTCTATATATTCGATTTTTAAATCTCTTTTCAACATTCATTCTAAAACGAATATAATCGATATAAATATCGTTCGCGTCAAAATAGTGCATCTCTAATCAACACGGCTTTATATATTTCAGTAATTCCGTTATTCTATTCAACAAATGAATATTTGTTCTATTCACTATGTGAATCTATTTTTTGTCAACACATGACTAATCTCAACGAATGAGTATTGTCCACGTGTGACTATTTTTGTTATTTAATATATTTTATAAAAATTATGGTATCCATCATTTGATTTCAAATCAGACTTCAACCGTAAATTAGTAAGAGAACGATTCCCTAAATATTAACCTCGAAGGCCGAAACCAACATCAGATCAATACCAGGAAACCACTCATCTTATCTATTTTCCAGTTAATTTCTAATTTTATATATGATAAAGATGTAAATTTTATTATTAAAATATTTCGTTCAACACATGACTAATCTCAACGGATGAGTACGGTCAACACATGAACCTTTTTTTTATAATGATAAAGATGTAAATTTTATTGTTAAAATATTTCGTTCAACACATGACTAATCACAACGGATGAGTACGGTCAACACATGAACCTTTATTTTATAATATTCTTTAATTTCCCAATTGGAATGAGGCCCAATCAATTACCATATAAAGTTAATTATATGAATTCCATACAACACATGTATATAATAGCAACGATAAACAATCAACCATCATCCAAAGTGCACCACACAACTGCATAAGCATCAAATATAAATAATTAACGCTTACACAGCCTGTCGACCAATCGATCAACATACTATTAAATAATTGGGATTAGTGTACGCCAAATATCATCCCAATACCCGTGTGGGGTTTCAAACAATCATACACAGATTTTATTTGTGCAGTTGGATGATGTGTAAAATTTATCGTTCCAATCAATGTCCTTCAAATAGGTGTACATAAACAAACCGTCCGGTTTGTAAATGAATATTTATTTATTCACATTCACGTTAAAATTTATATTTTTAACGATAAAATATTTTTAACTGTATAAATATTTTATTTCCTTTCAACACAAGAATATTTTATTATTCAATCATTCCACAACACAATCAATTTTCACAATACATCAATCAAACAAACAAGCCATCCATGGTCTGTGGATGATGGGTGTCGGGTGCTACTAAACACCGTCTGCATCCTAGTATATATATAACTAGAAAAAGAGGTTGAAGAGTGAGAAATTTTCACAAAAGCTAATCCAATCGCCTCGACTCTTCATATATAGAAAATCTTGTCGTTCTCGCCTTTTGTCTCTTTCGTTGCCCGTAGCCACTACATATATAAAAATCACATTTTTATATTGTTGCTATGTGTATAAAAATTATATTTTTATAATCACTCCATATGGATAAAATCCTATTTTTTTTACATCGCTACTATATAGATAAAAATTCCATTTTTACAACGCTACTATATAGATAAAAATTCTATTTTTTACACGCTATTCTCTATACAAAGATTTCGTTTTTTTTTTCAAATATAAAGATTTCGCCTTTTCAAATATAAAGATTTCACCTTTTCAAATATAAAGATTTCGCCTTTTCAAATATAAAGATTTCATCACTATAAAAATCACATTTTTATTTTGCTACATATATAAAGATGATATTTTTACTATCTATAAAATATAAAAATCGTATTTTTATACTTTCTATACTATAAAAATCATAGCTTTAATTTAATAAAAATAATAACTTTTTATCTATTAAAAATCAAACCTTTTTATAACCATTCACACTATAAAGATCAAATTTTTATTCTCTAATTTATATAGATCAAAAACTGATTTTATATATTGAATTTACTAATCAAAAACTTATTATATATATATTTATATAATTAAAATTACCTTTCATCGTCGAAGGGAGGGGGGTTCACGTCGGTCATTGCAGCGGAGGAGGGTGGCAAGTGGCGGTTGGGGGGGGGGGGGGCAGTGGGCTGTCGAATCGGAAGGGAAAGGAAGAGAGGAAGGTGCGAAGGAGGAGGAGGCGATGCGGGTTGGGGCGCGGCTATTTCTGGTCGGTTTGGGGTGGAAGGGAGTAGCGAGAGTGGGGGGTTCAGGCGATGGTGGCACGCATGGGGAGGTCGGAGGGCGGCAGCGCCTCTAGCGGCGGAGGGAGGAGGAGTGATCGACACGGTGGCGTCGCTGATGGGGGAGCGCGGCGCGATTAGTTTAGGGTTTTTTCATTTTTTTTCATTTTTATTTATCGGCTGAAAAATATGAAGAGAGAGAGGGAGGGAGAGATGTGAGGTATTATTATATATAGTTTAATTAAATTTAGGTCTCCCTTTAAGTTGACTTTCCATTCGAATACCAAACGAGACCCAACGGCTATCGTCCCTAGCTAATTACCCCTATTTCGAACACAATGGGATATGTATCGTAAGCTGATTCGACTGTTTCGATCAGTTTCCCTCAAAATCAACATATAACTCTATACATTGAATTTTAACGCGCGTTTCAATTTACCGGGGTTACATACTAACCCGAAAAATTCCCAAAAATATTTTCTAGCTTCGTATTGACGATACGATCCTAACAAAATTAGTTTCGTCGAATTCCAAGATCGTTGGAAAAATGGCCATTTTCCAGTCGATTAAAATCAACTAAAACTGGTCAAACGTGTTTTCCTTTGCCACGCTCACATATTGATTCGAAAAATTATGAAATTTGGAACCTAGCAATAATTTGACATCACGGATCCAATAAAAGTGGTTTCGTCGAAATCCGAGGTCGTTTGCAAAATTTCCATTTTTAAGGGCCTGAATTCCATAGTGACTATTCAGAATTTTCAACTGGACATATCTTTTGATTCTTGCTATGAAATTTTGATTTTTCGGATTCATTGGAAAGATATTCTCAATTAGATTCTAATATTTTTGGTTTTACTAAAATCCGGATTGTTTTGCACCTGGTACATTCAATTGAAGTTTGAAATCGAATTATCGAACTACCGCGCCATTTTCAATTCCATTTATAATTATATATAATTATTTATATTCTAACGACGACGTATATAAATATATTCGTTCGAATTCTATTCAAAATAAATTTCTCATCGATATTATTTAAAATAATTCATTTTAAATATTCAAAATTCGTTAAAATTGCCAAAATAAAAATTTTAAACTGGCTCGCATTTCCGAGTTATTACAATCTCCCCCACTTAAAACTTTTCGTCCCCGAGAAGGAACGAAGCCGAAAGTGGTTTGATTAATCAGCTCTACGTTCGATCTGGCTTCCATTCTCCAACTTTTCAGTTTCTGAGAATTTTCAAATTTTCAAAAATTTGGCTAACACCCTAAATTTTCGAAAAATTTCGCCATAACCTCCCCTGCACAGGGAGCCACGGAAAAATCCCGAAATTGCCATACAGGCCTTCTGATCTCAAAAAGAAAAAGAAAAAGCCAAGCGGCTAGTCAATCGGCTCATAAAATCATCATCACCCTAACAAAACGGTAAATTATAGTAAACATGTACCTATTTGTCGGGCAAACAAATTTTATTCTCTGCTCTAGCCTCCTTGCTATGACCTGTTCAATGTAAGTACATGTATATGCAAGCAAATGCTACCAATTTTCAATACAATTCAATATTTGATTCAATTAGGCATAATGGTTCAAAATTATCAAACAAATAAACAAACAACACAAACATCAATCAATTAGTGGATTAACGTTTCAAATTCATAAATTTTGATATATATACAAAAAAAATCACATTTTTGATGCCAAATCACAACAATAAATCTATCTATATAAGTTTTGGTTCTCATACCAGCCTAATGGAATCATATAGAAATCACACCTTCGAAACACGAACATAAATATTGATGACGCCATGGTCATTATCAACATCATCTCCGGGCGACTAGAGTGTGATTCTATATCTATCCAGTATATTAAAACTTCGAATATACGTTCATGACGCGTATATGCAAAATCTTTATAAATTGGATTGTCCAAATTCAATACAAATAAAATATTCAAATACGTATAAAACGATAAATTTCAAAACAAAATTGTTTTCATTTGAAAAAAATATACCCTTCACACTCGTTCTAGGATACTACTGATCCTATCTCTAACGAGTCATTCTAATTGGATATTACTAATCCAATATCTGATGAATTCTTTCGTATGGTTCTAATGTGTCTTGTTCTCGAGCTCTGTAAACCAAAGCTCTGATACCAAATGTGACGGCCTGGAATTTCGCTCGATCCGAATCAATCGTGAAACCGATCTAGACCGTTCGAAACTCCTGATCGTTTGAGAACAGGACAAATCGGAACGCAGACGGAAGAACATTTCATTGCTATTACAACAATTCCATCAGATACAAGAATATACAGAGTATGAATGAATAAATTACATTCGACAAATATCAGAGATTACAATAAATTACATAGCAGCGGAAAATAATACAAAACACAACTGAAAGTAATACACGGATACAGAGCTTTCCGAGCATCATTCCAGCTGTAAATCAGGATCCTGTGAATATAAATCTGCAAAACCAAAACTACTAGCTGCCCGTGTCGAAAATAAGGTCACCCAGAGTTTAGGTTAAAACAATAAACTCCAGGTCAGTCATGTGACTGGTGTGAGAACTAAAACAGATATTTAAAGCTTTACGTTAAAAGAGAGTAATTCAAGGGACCACGCCGTATAACACAGAACGGGTTTCCTCCCAAGAATATCAGTGCATAGAATAAACAGCGCAATGCTTTTTCAAAAAATGAAGCTATTATAAGACCCAGGTCCCATCACACAATGCAACGCAAGCCTGAGGATAGGGTTTTCCCTTATAATAGCCAAACATGCTTGGTACGTTTAAAACAAATCATTTGATACTATTATAAGTGTATAGTGTCAAAACAATTTCAATCATAAATATCAATCCTAGGCGGCATGGGTACCATCTATCATGTCGCCATACTAGGCTCTACAAATAAAACCGAAGTATCTCGTATTGGAAATTGGATTTCCGTCATGGGTCGAGGCAAGGGGCAAGCTCCTCTCCGCTTCAAGACACTCTAGCAAATGCCTCGGGACTACACACTCTGGGTAACCCCTGGATGCTTTAGGGCCGGTCCTCTCTTACGTTTGAGGATTAATTATTCCTAAACACACATTTCCCGGTCCTTACAGACCTAATATCGAGGCGCCTCATCCAACAACCACATAGGTGAAAAGTATATAAATGTCAGGGCTGGTAAGTCACTGACACCACCAAAGCTAGAAAGAAACGTCGTGCTCTCCCTGCAGTCCTTATCCCGTTTTTAACTCATACCGAGGTGTGAGGCTCGCGAATTCACATTATACACAAAGCTATGCCACAAAGGCCGTGCTTTGATCATCAACCACAAGACTTTGCTTTTCAACAGAAGCCTTGATCCATGCAACTCAGCGTGCCACACAGGCAATTCATGCCATGCGATTGATAGCTATCGATATATAACCTCTAAGCTCGTACGTCTCAGAGAAGGGCGTTATGCAAGATAATAAATTCTCCGCCGCCAAACAGATATATATTTAACAGAAATCAATCAACATGGAATAAAATCCAATGTCAGACACACAATCCATTTACAAGTTCGTTCTGGGTCTGAACGAAACCGGAGGCACTTTCCTCGCGTATCCATCGATCTCCAAGTACGTCTGGACAACCACTAACTATTTCCATCCTCTTGGGTGTACAGCCCAATCAGGATCATCAGTAATTATCCAGACGATGTGAAGACTTCCGGTCTTTGACCACCGTCATCATCTTCGACTTATCGCCGAATCGGTTATTCAGAATGGGTATAAACCCGGACTTTCCGAACAACCCGCGTATATAGTAAACAAATGTTACACAAACACAACATACGCCTCATTCCAATTCAGCAGTCACTAACCGCAAATTAGAAAGAGAACAATTTCCCAAATATTAACCCGAAGGCCGAAACCAACATCAGATCAATATCCAGGAAACCATTCTTCTTAACTAACCTACAGCTAGTTTCTAAATTTCATTTTCTTAGGGAAAGGTTCCCATTAATTTTATCCAAGATAAATTCTTTAAAATTTATCCTTTAATCTTCCTTTGGGTATCATTTCAAACCAGATTATGGTTTTCCAAACTAGTCGAGATTAGCGAACCACACCGAATTAATTATTTATTTTATTTCCCAATCCCAACCTATTCATCCCATGAAGCAAAACTGGTAATACTCTACATCTAACACCACAGTGTTATCGGTAAAATTAATTACCATTTCACGTTCAAATCTAATTAAAGATTTAACTATCGCTTTGGAGCAAAACTGGTGATACTCCATTCTCGCTCAATTTCTAAATTTGATAATTTAGATTATCAATTCATATTACAATCTAATTGCAGATTCATTAAAACTCCTTTTACTGGGTTAAAGAACTAATGTCATTTAAAACACAGTTCACGATAAACCCAAATCACATTCTATTTATTATTGGGTTAAAGAACAGGTGTTATTTAAAACACCCTTCACGATAAACCCACAAATCAATTCTATTTAAAACCCATTTCAAGTCCAATTTATTTATTTAAAAATAAATGGGTTTTAATTCCAGTTCAAAACTAGTTCATTTCGATAAAAATCTATTTTTATCTTTTCAAATGTGGAGTTTTACATCCTATTTTTTCCCAAATCATTTCTTATGATTTTATACAAATTATTGATGTTTTTAATAATTTTATCAAGGCTCGTACAGTCAATTTCCAACAACGGCCATCGAACTGCACTTACAGCGACCTTTTCTGAAATTGATTTGGACATATCTCCAAATCCAACCGTTAGATTTCAAATTTCTAATATTCTTTAGAAAGCTCTTTTCGATACGAACCCAACGGTTCCGGTTTTAGGAGAATCCGACGGTCGGATCTTCCATAATGTCCGTTCGAAGTCAATGGTCGAAATTCGCAAAATGCCGCGGCGCGGCGCGTTCTATTCAGGCCATTATATTATATATATAATATATATAATATATATCTCGTCGATTTCTATTTAAAACGAATTTTATAAATCATTTAAAACTCGTTTTCAAAACGATTTCAATTTCATATTCAATTCAATTCGTTTTATATTCAATTCAATTCAAATTTCGTTTTATATTCAATTAAATTCAAATTTCTTTTATATTCAATTCAATTCGAATTCGTTTTATATTCAATTCAATTCAAATTTGTTTTCTATTCAGTTCAATTCGAATTCGTTTTCTATTCAATTCAATTTGAATTCGTTTTCTATTCAATTCAATTCGAATTCGTTTTCTATTCAGTTCAATTCGAATTCGTTTTCTATTCAATTCAATTTGAATTCGTTTTCTATTCAATTCAATTCGAATTCGTTTTCTATTCAATTCAATTCGAATTCGTTTTCTATTCAATTCAATTTGAATTCGTTTTCTATTCAATTCAATTCAAATTCGTTTTCTATCCAGTTCAATTCGAATTCGTTTTCTATTCAGTTCAATTCGAATTCGTTTTCTATATATTCGATTTTTAAATCTCTTTTCAACATTCATTCTAAAACGAATGTAATCGATATAAATATCGTTCGCGTTAAAATAGCGCATCTCTAATCAACACGGCTTTATATATTTCAGTAATTCCGTTATTCTATTCAACAAATGAATATTTATTCTATTCACTATGTGAATCTATTTTTTGTCAACACATGACTAATCTCAACGAATGAGTATTGTCCACGTGTGACTATTTTTGTTATTTAATATAATTTATAAAAATTATGGTATCTATCATTTGATTTCAAATCAGACTCCAACCGTAAATTAGTAAGAGAACGATTCCCTAAATATTAACCCCGAAGGCCGAAACCAACATCAGATCAATACCGGGAAACCACTCATCTTATCTATTTTCCAGTTAATTTCTAATTTTATATATGATAAAGATGTAAATTTTATTATTAAAATATTTCGTTCAACACATGACTAATCTCAACGGATGAGTACGGTCAACACATGAACCTTTATTTTATAATGATAAAGATGTAAATTTTATTGTTAAAATATTTCGTTCAACACATGACTAAACTCAACGGATGAGTACGGTCAACACATAAACCTTTATTTTATAATATTCTTTAATTTCCCAATTAGAATGAGGCCCAATCAATTACCATATAAAGTTAATTATATGGATTCCGTACAACACATGTATATAATAGCAACGATAAACAATCAACCATCATCCAAAGTGCACCACCCAATGGCATAAGCATTAAATATAAATAATTAACGCTTACACAGTCTGTCGACCAATCGATCAACATAGTATTAAATAATTGGGATTAGTGTACGCCAAATATCATCCCAATACCCGTGTGGGGTTTCAAACAATCATACACAGATTTTATTTGTGCAGTTGGACGATGTGTAAAATTTATCGTTCCAATCAATGTCCTTCAAATAGGTGTACATAAACAAACCGTCTGGTTTGTAAATGAATATTTATTTATTCACATTCACGTTAAAAATTATATTTTTAACGATAAAATATTTTTAACTATATAAATATTTTATTTCCTTTCAACACAAGAATATTTTATTATTCAATCATTCCACGACACAATCAATTTTCACAACACATCAATCAAACAAACAAGCCATCCATGGTCTGTGGATGACGGGTGTCGGGTGCTACTAAACACCGTCTACATCCTAGTATATATATAACTAGAAAAAGAGGTTGAAGAGTGAGAAATTCTCACCAAAGCTAATCCAATTGCCTCGACTCTTCATATGTAGAAAATCTTGTCGTTCTCGCCTTTTGTCACTTTCGTTGCCCGCAGCCACTACATATATAAAAATCACATTTTTATATTGTTGCTATGTGTATAAAAAATATATTTTTATAATCACTCCATATGGATAAAATCCTATTTTTTTTACATCGCTACTATATAGATAAAAATTCCATTTTTACAACGCTACTAGATAGATAAAAATTCTATTTTTACAAAGCTACTATACAGATAAAAATTCTATTTTTTACACGCTATTCTCTATACAAAGATTTCGTTTTTTTTTTCAAATATAAAGATTTCGCCTTTTCAAATATAAAGATTTCACCTTTTCAAATATAAAGATTTCGCCTTTTCAAATATAAAGATTTCATCACTATAAAAACCACATTTTTATTTTGCTACATATATAAAGATGATATTTTTACTATCTATAAAATATAAAAATCGTATTTTTATACTTTCTATACTATAAAAATCATAGCTTTAATTTAATAAAAATAATAACTTTTTATCTATTAAAAATCAAACCTTTTTATAACCATTCACACTATAAAGATCAAATTTTTATTCTCTAATTTATATAGATCAAAAACTGATTTTATATATTGAATTTACTAATCAAAAACTTATTATATATATATATATAATTAAAATTACCTTTCACCGTCGAAGGGGGGGGGGGGGTTCACGTCGGTCATTGCAGCGGAGGAGGGTGGCAAGTGGCGGCTGGGGGGGGGGAGGGGAGGGGCTGTGGGCTGTCGAATCGGATCGGAAAGGAGGAGAGGAAGGTGCGAAGGAGGGGTAGGCGATGCGGGTTGGGGCACGGCTATTTCTAGGCGGTTTGGGGCGGAAGGGAGTAGCGAGAGATAGGGGGGATTCAGGCGATGGTGGCGCGCGTGGGGAGGTCGGAGGGCGGCAGCGCCTCTAGCGGCGGAGGGAGGAGGGGCGATCGACGCGGTGGCGTCGCTGATGGGAGAGCGCGGCGCGATTAGTTTAGGGTTTTTTTATTTTATTTTTATTTTTTTATTTATCGGCTGAAAAATATGAAGAGAGAGAGGGAGGGAGAGATGTGAGGTATTATTATATATAGTTTAATTTAATTTAATTCTCCCTTTAAGTTGACTTTCCATTCGAACACCAAACGAGACCCAACGACTGTCATACCTAGCTAATTACCCCCATTCCGAACACAATGGGATATGTATCGTAAGCTGATTCGACTATTTCGATCAGTTTCCGTCAAAATCAACATATAACTCTATACATTGAATTTTAATGCGCATTTCAATTTACCGGGGTCACATACTAACCCGAAAAATTCCCAAAAATATTTTCTAGCTTCGTATTGACTATACGATCCTAACAAAATTAGTTTCGTCGAATTCCGAGACCGTTGGAAAAATGGCCATTTTCCGGTCGATTAAAATCAACTAAAACTGGTCAAACGCGTTTTCCTTTGCCACGCTCACATATTGATTCGAAAAATTATGAAATTTGGAACCTAGCAATAATTTGACATCACGGATCCAATAAAAGAGGTTTCGTCGAAATCCGAGGTCATTTGCAAAATTTCCATTTTTAAGGGCCTGAATTCCATAGCGACTATTCAGAATTTTCAACTGGACATATCTTTTGATTCCCGCTATGAAGTTTTGATTTTTCGGATTCGTTGGAAAGATATTCTCAATTAGATTCTAATATTTTTGGTTTCACTAAAATCCGGATTGTTTTGCACCCGATACATTCAATTGAAGTTTGAAATCGAATTATCGAACTACCGCGCCATTTTCAATTCCTTTTATAATTATATATAATTATTTATATTCTAACGATGATGTATATAAATATATTCATTCGAATTCTATTCAAAATAAATTTCTCATCGATATTATTTAAAATATTCAAAATTCGTTAAAATTGCCAAAAAAAAAAAAAATTAAACTGGCTCGCATTTCCGGGTTATTACATTCGCTCCGCCTGTGCATTTATTATAGGGAGCTAAACAAGCTGACCAAGAAGAATAGATACCCACTCCCAAGAATAGATGATTTGTTTGACCAGCTTGTAGGTGCATCGATTTTCTCCCAGTTAGAATTAGCTACCGGATTTCATCAGCTAAGGGTGGCTGAAGACAACATTGATAAGACCGCATTCAGAACTCCCGATGGTTTCTTTGGGTGGCTTGTCATGCCCTTCGGCTTGACAAACGCACCCGCTTACTTCGTGGATTTAATGAGCTGGGTGTTTCGAGAGTTCCTCAATAAGTTTGTGGTAGTCTTCGTAGATGATATTTTAATCTTCTCAAAGAATGAGGAAGAACATGCTCAACATCTAAAGGAAGTCATGGATACCCTCCGGACACATCAGTTGAAGGCGAAATTCTCCAAATTCCATTTCTGGAGGGAAGAAGTTAGGTTCCTTGGGCATGTGGTGTCCAAAAAGGGGACTGCTGTGGACCCCGCAAAAGTGATTGCCGTGCAAGATTGGAAGGTTCCTCAAAACGCAACCGAAGTCCGAAGCTTTCTCAGGCTAGCAGGCTTTTATCGAAAGTTCATCAAAGATTTTGCAAAAATCTCAGCTCCACTAACAAGATTGACAAAGAAGAACCTAGCTTTCAATTGGGAATTTGATTGCAATATTGCTTTCCAACGTTTGAAAAGGGCTCTAACAACAGCCCCAGTTCTGACATTGCCTGATGGAAGCAAGATGTTTACAGTATACACAGATGCATGCGGAACGGGACTAGGCACTGTTCTGATGCAAGAAGGGAAGGTAGTGGCTTATGGCGGAAGACAGTTGAAAGTACATGAGAAAAACTACCCGACCCATGACCTAGAGTTGGCAGCCATCGTTTTTGCGCTTATGTGTTGGCGCCATTATCTCCTAGGTGAGAAATTTGAACTATATACTGATCATAAATCGTTGAAATACCTATTCTCGTAGAAAGATCTCAACTTGAGGCAGCAAAGGTGGATGGAGTTCCTCGCCTCGTACGATTTTGAGATTTCATACACTCCTGGCAAGGGCAATGCAGTAACATACGCCTTAAGTAGAAAGAAGCTAACCTTAAGCCCTCTCTTTGTGGAAAGGCAAAGCTTGGAGTTCATAGCAAGCTTTAACTTCAGACCCTCCACTGACTTTGTACCCGGCTTGCTAGCAAAGTTAGAAGTGCGACCAACTCTACTAGACTCAATCGGGGCCGCGCAAAGGGAAGACTTTCAGCTAGCCGAAGTGATGGACAAATTAATTAGGGGTGATACTTCCAGTCACCTCAATATATACTCCATTGATGCCAAGAGCTGGTTGAGACGAGATGGAAGACTATGTGTCCCACAAGCATGGGGCTTGGTAAAGACGGTTCTAGAAGAGGCACACCATTCCAAGCTGACCATACACCCAGGCGGAGACAAAATGTATAAAGATATCAAAAGAGTTTTCTTTTGGAATGGCATGAAGGAAGATGTAGCTGAATTTGTTTCTAAGTGTTTAATATGCCAACAAGTCAAGGCAGAGCAGAAGAAGCCTGGTGGTCTGCTCCATCCTCTAGAGATCCCACAGTGGAAATGGGATAGCATCTCAATGGACTTTATAGATGGGTTGCCTAGGTCAAGAAGGGGCAATACTAGCATTTGGGTAATAGAGGACAGGCTCACAAAAAGCGCCCACTTTATACCCGTCAAGAGTAGAAGGACTGCCTCATCTCTAGCATCCATATATCTTAAGGAGATAGTTCGACTCCATGGGATACCCTCCAGCATAGTAAGTGATCGAGACCCTATCTTTATGAGCGATTTTGGAAGAGTTTACAAGAGGCTGTAGGCACACAGTTATGCTTAAGCACGACCTATCACCCTCAGACTGATGGACAGACAGAAAGAGTCAACAGAGTATTAGAAGACCTCTTGAGGTTATGCGTTATTGATTTCGGAGGCACATGGGAGGATCATCTACCTTTGGTGGAATTCGCATACAACAATAGCTACCAAACCACCATAGGCATGGCGCCTTTCGAAGCTTTATATGGAAGACCATGCAGGTCACCAACTTGCTGGTGGGAGTCAACAGACAAGCTCATACTTGGACCAGACATGATTAGGGAGACTTCAAAGAAAGTAGACTTGATACGAAGAAGAACGAAGACAACCCAAGATAGACAGAAGTCCTACGTAGACAAAAGAAGAACTGACCTTGAGTTCGAAGTTGGAGACAAGGTGTTCCTTAAAGTATCTCCTTTGAGGAACGGATCCACAGGAAAGTTAGCACCAAGATCTGTAGGGCCGTTCCCTATCATCGAGAAGATTGGGAAGATGGCTTATAGGGTACAGCTGCCCGAAAGATTTGCCGGGATTCATAATGTCTTTCATGTCTCTCACCTGCGGAAGTGCTTGCACGAGTTTGCGGAAGTGGTAGAACCAAGTATGCTAGAGGAAGTTGAAGTTGAACGAGAAGCAACTGTGAGAAGAGTTCCAACCCGTATTTTGGGAATAGAGGTCAGAAAGCTACGCAACCGTGAAGTTAAGCTCGTCAAAGTTCAATGGAGCGACGCCGAGGAAGACACGACTTAGGAAACTGAGGACCGTATATGAGCAACCTACCCTTTTCTTTTTGAGGGTACGTCTTTATTCTCTTTTTCCTCAAGTTTATGCTCGTATCTATCTTTTTAGGTATATCTCCTCGATCCTATCCTTTATCCTTAGGTAGGAACCAATTTGGTTGTAAACATGTAATTGAAACATGTTATGATTGATGGTTGCAAGTGATTGCAAGTGGTTGCTAGTGGATGATACTAGATTGGCTCAGTCACTTCTATATTGCATATGCATATATGTACTGGTTTATGGATTAAAACTTGATGTGTTATCATATGGACGTTGCATTTGTATGAATGGTTGTGCACTCATGTAAGAAATTTTGAGTAGGAAAATTTGCATTCATAATGGACTCATGGCACTGACATAATTTGCATTAAGGAGGTCAACTGAATCAGTAGACCACCTGATTTTGCATTAGATAAGGAAATATACACACACTATACATATGATCATGAAGCATTAGAAATATTTTAAGGACAATGGACGCCTGTGTTTGATGGTTGAGTAGATGGGTGTTTGGATGGTAGGATATAAGTTCATCTCGACTTGAAGATTTCGGGAACGAAATCCTAAAAGGAGGGGAGAATGTAACACCCCGTATTTTCTATTAACATTAAAATAATAAATACTAGAATACTTAATTTAAAATGTGAGAATTAAGGGAAACGGGCTACGCCATTGTGTTCGTCTCGGAATTCTGGTTGAGATAGAGTCCAAGTTTGCGTGAATTGGGCTTCGTATGCAGACGTTATGACTGTTAGAAGTTTTCAGAAATTCAAATAAATTCAAACAGCTCGAAGGAACAAGTTCAAAATTCAAACAAAAGTCATAAGCGAGCTAGGAGGGAAAATTCCCGCCTAGGTAGGTCGACCAGGGGGTCGACCCTAGTGTCGACCTTCTCCCCTAGAGGTCGACCTGGGGGTCAACCTTAGGGTCGACCTGGCCCCCAGCCAGATCTGAAATTTGAACGATTGCTGACTCGCTGCTGAGTCATTAGGGTTTCTGGATGATCCTGATCAGGTCTGAGTGGCTGTGATTAACCCTAGGTCCATCTGACGGCTATAATCAAACTGAAATTCTGTATAAACAACTCAATGCCTAACCTAAAAACACACAGAAAAATAAACCTAGAACTGAAATGCCGTCAATAGAGGACTTGGAGTAGCCGTTACCCTTTTCAATTCAAAAGATGAGTTAAAGAACTTGAATCAAGAATCAAATTAAAACTAGTTTAATTCAATGATCTTCATCAAAGGCATGCATCTCCAATTTCAGAATTCAGATTTCAGAACGCAAGATTTCTTTTAGTTTGTAAGTTAGTTGTTACGTAGATTTAAACATTCCTTTCGACTGAATTCATGACATGTTGTAATTGGAATATAGTACGATGCTTATGCATAAGATTTGATTCTCGTTTATTTTAAAATATCGTCGTAATTAATCATGTCTATATGCATGTAGCGATGAACATGTTGTATATTTCATGTCTATATGCTTATGGCGATGAACATGTTGTATATTTCATGTCTATATGTTTGGGTAGTGTACAACATTGTATGTTATTACGATTGGGTAAAGAACTTATTATGCCAACAAAATGGTGAAAGATGTCATGTTGAAATTTGATGGTTATTTGCAAGTCTAGGATCTAAATCACATGCTTACATGTAGATTAACATTCATGAATAGTTAGAACCATGTCAAGTTGAATCTATTTAAGTTGTAAAAAGTTGGAATTGCAATCCTCTTATGTTTAACACACATAAGTTATCATGCTAGGTTGCAATTTAAAAATGGTTAGAGTAGCTTTCTTATGTTTTGACATACATAAGTTAGTATGTTAAATTGTGGTTTAAAATCTTGTTTATGTGTTAAACCTACATGTTATACCCATGTCAAGTTTACATGACTTAGTCACAAGTTCACCTTTACCTGTTTAGTTGAAATAATGATGCATCTATCCAACTTACATGTGATAAGTTTAATGTATGTTATTTTATGTTTATGTCATGTCCCTTATTACCCCTTTTTGTTTATGGGTCTGGGATAATTTTTTAGCCCAACATTTTATGTAATTCATACGTATGTTCTACGGGGATAACGATGGGGAAACATGAAAATACATGGCATAGGTTTGTTTATAAAATGGTATATTTGATATACCATTTATTGTGAGCAATATTTGAAAAGATAATTATGGAATGAGTAAATTAAAATTAATTTACATAAAGAAATTTGACATATATAGAAAATATGAATTTAGAAAAGATGAATATGCCTAACCCGAGGTTAGACCGAGTTGTGGTGTAAATCTACCCGGAACTGACTGGCATATCCAGTGACCGCAACAAGACCTATCTAATGTGGGTGGTTAGTGCATCAAGCCCAAAAAGAACCCGAGGTTAGACTGAGTTGTGGTGTAAATCTGCCCGGAACCGACCGGCATATCCAGTGACTAGAACAAGACCTGTAGTGGCACGCAAATCCATACTATTTGAGCTGACTAGTACAACACACGTCCAATTCAAATAATACAGAAATACGAGTCATTAGGGTTAAAGAAAGCAGAAAAGATAGAAGAATAACAGAAATAACAATATAGAATCTCACAGCGGAACAAATAAAATATATTATATAACATAAGCTTTGAAATACAAAACTGTTTTGTACATATATACATACCATTATCAGAGTACAACATAACATTTGACACAGTAGAAATAACTCTAGATAACTGACGGTGAAGCCTCCTGGTTCTAGCTCCTCTAAGTGTATCTGTAAAGGCTGGAAACACTTGACTGCCCGTACAAATTTGGGCACCCAAGAGTTTAGGAAAAACAAAACAAAATAAACTCTGGGTCAGTCATGGGACTGGTGTGAGTAAACTCCAACCATATGGTTTAATTTAAAAAATCTTTTGAAAGAAAAGGATAAAAGTAAGACCAGTCCACACATAAACACGGACGGTTTTTACCTTACTATAACCCAAACCATTTTTGATATCAAAATCCAGTGATATTATACTAATGTCTAATCTAATAAATAACCAAATAGTAGAACGCTTGCATCTCACGCTCTACATATATATAGCATAAAGTCAAAAACCACAGTGCGCTTATTGGAGTTTGGATTCCATCTATGACAAGGTATGGGACCACCTGCCGATAGTGTATCTCTAGAGGCGAATACACCTGGGTTCAACAAGAACGTCTTGCAACCCGGCCCACACATGACCAACTACTCATTTCGCTTGAGTGTATCGAATGTATATCACCAATGGTTGGGCTCAAACCACCGTTTCCCGAAAAGGGACAACATCGAATAGATTAAAGAAGTAAAAGGAATTTCTCTAGATAGGTAATTATACAACCTAATGGGAGCGACCCACATAGCCATGCTGCCTGCCCGATTTTTGTCATTTCCCGGTTGTGAAGCTTGAGGCTACGTCTATCCTTTAGAACATCTAGCCACCATACACTTTGAATGACCCATCATTAAATACGTCAAATCACTAGTTGATCTTCCCAAAAATATTACGGCTATAAAAGATAAGAGAAACGAATTTCTCCGCCACCAGAAATAATACCTTGAAAAGATCGTCTTATGTGACCGTTAGGAATACTCTGTCAGACATTCGTCCATATAAGTTGTCCTGGGACTGGACAAACATGACAGCTCTTTGAATTTCACTCCGTCTTCGATTATCTTCAGCATAACCTAATTCGCAACGCCTATGCCTATACGGAGTGGTTTTCTGATATTAAATCCAACCGGTCTCTCCATATCGACAACGATGGTAAAAATCTTTGATAGCCGGTGTTTTAACTATCAAAGGAAAAATAAGGGTCCATCAAACAATTTCATAATCACCGGCCCTTTCTAATATTTTATATTAAATTCATTTTCTTAGCGAATTCTATATATATATATATATATATCGTTATATCGATTTCTATTATCAAAATTTCTCAAAAATATTTTAACTCCTTAAATTTCCAGAAAATTTCGCCAGCACCTCCTTTGTACCGGTCAATAGTTCAAACTCCAACTTGCCTCTCTAGGCCCTTTCCATTCAACAAGAAAACCAAAAAGCCAAGCGGCTTGCCGATTCGGTGCATAAAACCACATATGGAAATTTAAACATGTACCTTTTTGTCGGACACTTAAATTATAACCACCATACTCTCTTCATAGCCTTCACCCCATACCTGTCTAATATACGTACACCTGCACTCCCATTTATTTCAAAACCATACAGCTATTTTGATTTCACCACATTCAATCCCGCTAATTAATTCTCTAAGTAATTCAGCCGTTCCATTCACTTATAGTTCGAATCAATTCCTTTATAGTTTGAATCAATAGTGTTTAACATATATATGCTCTTTTCCAATTTGTTCCAAACAATTCCACACTTTTCACTTTAATCACTTTCCATTCACTAATTAGTTAATTAGCTTCTTTACTTGGACCATTTTATGTTTGAACCTATCACGCACAAATTTAATTTTAACTCTATCATGAATAAGTTAAATTCCCTTTTTAGTTCAAGTTTCATATGCGTTTTCGAATTTAAATTCACAAACTTGATTTACTTAACTAAGTTAAGTTCAACCTCAATATTTCATTAACTAACCATTTTTAATTAGTCGACTCCATTTAATAATTTAAAATTTTATTTTCATTTAAAAATCCAATTCACTTGCTCTACTTGGGTTCATATTTATTTTATAACTCAAGTCAGGATTTTTCTAATGGAAATTCGAATTTTTATTCACTAAAATCCTTTTGTTTAATTAAATAAACCCTTATGGTTTTAAAATGATTTTTGGCGTTGTTTTTCTGAAATTTTGATTTTGATATAACTAAAAATCTATAAGACGAAATTTAGGTTTTTCTCTTCCATTGGAAAATTATCATTCAATAGGTTTAGGCGTTTCTTGTTTCATCAAATTCCGATTTATATTGAGTTCTATAAACTCAATTGAAGTTCGAATCGTCAATTTACGAACTACCGCGCCGAGGCGAGTTCGTTTTTAATTAAATTAACTATAAACGTTTAAAACTTCGTTTAGAATTTTATTCCAACTCCATTTTCTAATATTTCAAAAATAAATTAATTTCGTTATCCAAATCTAACTTCACAAATTAGATTACTCAACTAGTCGATTATTTATATTTACATTCATAACTCGGTTATGAATTAATTTAAACTCAAATTTCTATACTCAAGTTCAATTCGCGTGCAATTAGCTTATTTATAAAATATCGATATCATCGAATTCAAATTATAAAGTTCCATTATACAAATAATTTTTTAATTCAACATCCCTTAACCATTACAAACTAATATCTTCCCTTGGAAATAGTGAAGTCGTTCAAGTTGGGGTATTTTATTTACCTCTCAGACCTTGACAGACAACGTTCTTATCTTGAGACGGATAAGAGTTTGTAATACCAAAACAGCCATTATTTATCAACAAAATCTCCTCTTCTATCTCATTTAAAAATATGATTTTTAAATGACATTCCTTATATTTGGAAAAAATATGTTTCCAACATATCCAATAATTACTTTATTACATTTATAAACATTGTTTATAAATCGACCACCTTATTTTATATTAAACGAACTTCCATTTAAATTTCCATTTAAAACTCGATTGCTTATTTGAAATATTTTTTTTCTATAACTTATGCATAAAGGTATAGAATCTATTTTCAAATTAAAATTCTAATACGTTTCCAATATCCTTTTGAAAAAAAGTATTTCTATAAATTCGATCTACTCGAATTCTATTCATAAATCCAAATGGATTAATTTCAATTCGATTACCTTTCGACCATCATAAAAATATTCCATTGCTTCCTTTTCAAAACGATTCCATTTACCCTTTTAAAATTCGCACTTGAATTTAATTTATAAATTATCAAATGATGGTTTTCACATTCATTTTAAAACATCGTTTATACATTTCACTGCTTGTTTTAAATATTAGAACAAGTTTCTCTTCAAATTCCATTTGAAAACTTACTTTGGAAAATAAATTTTCCTTTTTAATCTTATATTTAAGTATATATCTAAAACAATTCCAATATTCTTTCTAGAAATAATTTATTCCATGTATTCGACATAGTCGAATTTAAACGATATCCCATATGGATTTATCCCAATTTTATTTATATGTCAAACATTGACAATGATTTTATCGTTTCCTTTTTGAAAGGATTCCCAATTCCCCTTTTTAAATTCATCTTTGAATTTATACAATCCAATATCCCATGATAATTATTCATTTCCATTTAAACCCATTAATTATAAATTTCATTTCTTGTTTAAAAATTTAAACAAGTTTTTGATTTCTAATTTCATTTAAAATTCAACTTCTACTATGGAAAATAAATTTTCCATTTTAAATCTAAAAATCCTTTGTATAATATTTTTAAATATTAGTATCTAGGGCCAGTGATATTCTAATATCTAACACACAAATCATCCATTCCATTCACACATCACATACATATATAAATATGTAAACAATAGTAAATAAATTTGAGGAATCCAGTTGGATTCCTCCAACCTGTTTTCTCTGCATCCACAGATGTTAGTCAACAAAAATAATACCAATCCTGCTTTAAGGCAGGATATCGCGGTATAAAAGGGGATCCACTTATATACGTGAGCGCTAGGGGCATCCGCTAATGATATTGCGGGCATTCGCTAATGGTACTGCGGGAAATATCCAATAACCACAATCACAAAGCCTAGGTATAACTAACATATATAATAATCAAGACTGATAAATAATTTGCAAATGCATCCAAGCAGCCAACCATTTATTTTTATTGATAAAAAATAAATTTTTAAGTGAGATTTACTCACCTGATTTTATTTGCGCTGAATATCCATTTTAAATTCCAAAATGTAGCGGCTTTGAATCCACTCGAATTATTTCAATGAATATATTTGCACCTATAAATATTTAATTTTATTAATCGATTAAACATTTATTAATTTATTAACTACTATCATAAATTCTTCTATGAAATTAAAAAATTAAAAAAATACCTTATGGTCTTGCAACCCTCGACCCATTCATGAAGTCAACTCAACAAACATCGATCAACTTCTATTGAAAACAACCCCAAAATAGTGCTCCTTCCCTTTTTGACATTTCACTAAACACCTTCCCAACAATATCCATCCCTTTTCTCTCATTTGCATCCACTGTTTGATGTTGCCGTAGTTGCTTCACTACCCAAAACGCCTCATCATCCATGCATAGACAAACAGTAACTCCTTTTAACCGCTAATACACCAGGTCAACATTCAATAATCGAACTGCGGAATCCCCAAAACACATCTTCACAGTCACCTCCGTTGGTTCCTTCACCATCTCAGCCTCACGTCAGATTGTCGTCACCCATTTTACCCCATCCATCACAGTTTGGCAATCGCATAGCTCACGCCCTAAATCACGTACCTCAAAACCTGACTTCTAAATAAATAAAAACCATCGCAACTGTCAATTTCACCTCGATTGAACCCTAATCGTGCCCAAAAACAACATCGCGACAACCCCATTCGACTTCACTGCTAACGTCGGCCTTCACCCCACAGAAAAACTTCAAAAACATACGCGAGCGCTTCTTATTCGCGAGCGCTTTAAGCTCGATGTTGAGCTCAGGAAACCATACGGTTTCGATGTGGGTTTCTTCCTTAATTGCGACCATGTTTTTCCCAAATATTGAGCAGCCCTAGCGTGGCATCGAGCTTCAGAACGCTCAAGTTGAAATCGTGTTTTTGTTTTTTGAAAAATTGAAGACAGAGGATGACCATTTTATTTCTTATTGAAGCTTTCGGTTTTGATTTCCAGAATGAAGAGAGGATTCGCGATTAAATAAAAGAAGAACACTTGAGCGCCAAGGAATATAGGTCTGCGTTGGTACGAAGTAGGTTATAGGTTAAGTACCTAAAAATTAATTTGATTAGAAATAAAGCGGTTTTTATTTTATTTAAAAGGATATCGATTTGATTTAAAGAGATTTTCACTTTATTTTAAATAGATACTGATTTGATCTCGTGCTTATCCACTAAATAATATCGGAGTCTATTACTTGAAATTAAGAACCCTTATTTTTGCATATCGACTGGCGTTATAATGTTATAACGCTATTCTAAATTCAACGAAGTAGATTAAACAATTTAATTTTGAACATATATAAAATAACCATATTAAATAAATATAATTTAAATTCAAACCAATTTATTCCTTGGTAATAAATTATTATTATTATCTTTTATACTCAAATATGATTTATATTGATAATTTAAACTGCTTCGATTCATTATTAAATTTGAATTCAATTATTACCATTTTCGTATTACGATAATTCGATATATTCGATATTAAATCGAAATTGATTTTTAAATCGTTAACTTAAAAAAAATTCATTTATATTATCAACTCAATATTTAAAACCATATTAAATATTTAAAATAAATCGACAGAAATCCAGGTCATTACATTCTTCCCCCCCTTAAAAGAATTTCGTCCCCGAAATTACTAAGGTTGGTAAATGCTACAAACCCATTTATTTTCCAAAAAAATCACTTACGTTGAAACTCAACATTTCATATTTCCAAAACTTTAGTTCTATCAAAACTTTTGGTTTCCATTTATTTACTTTGATCTATTTAACTTGTCTAAGTTAAATTTAAATTCCAGAATTTAAATCCCCGGATAGAATTATTTTCCAGCCACTGAAGTGAGTTCAGTGCTTTATCACTTTCAAAATCCATTCAAAACAGTCTTATTCAAAATCTTTCCCAAAATAATGCTATATTATTCCAATATACTTTAAAAAAATATTTTCCAACCTTTTGGGATTTAAATTCTAATTTACGGTTTGAATTCAATTTTCGTTGATCAAATTTGGATATATTATTCATATACAAGTTCTATTTGGTTATATATAACCATTTCAATTTTATAATCTCATTAGATTATAAAAATAACAACGAACACATCCATATACTATAATAATTTCAGGAAATTGTGCCTTTATATCAAAATAAAATTTTTAGGCAAAATTATTTCATTTACCCGATTTAAAACAATATTGTGTCGATTCTTCTGTTCAAGTGTTTAGAAACTCCTATCGACATCGTGGCATCTCACGATTTGACCAGAATTTATAAACCACTCAACAGACAAGCCAACACAATATAAAACAAATTTTTATATCAACTTACAAATACGCTCTCTCATATATACACTCAACTCATTCTAGGGTACTACTGACCCTATCTCTAATGAGTAAATCCCCACAATAGCCTTGGTGTTCGCTCAACCTAAGCTCTGATATCAATTGTAGTGGACCGCAAATCCATACTATCTGAGCTGACTAATACAACACACATCCAACTCAAAAAATACAGAAATACGAGTCATTAGGGTTAAAGAAAGTAGAAAAGATAGAAGAAGAACAGAAATAACAATACAAAATCTCACAACGGAACGAATAAAATATATTATATAACATAAGCTTTGAAATACAAAACTGGTTTGTACATATATACATACCGTTATCAGAGTACAACATAACATTTGACATAGCGGAAATAACTCTAGATAACTGACGGTGAAGCCTCCTGCTTCCTGCTCCTCTAAGTGTTTCTGTAAAAGCCTGAAACACTTGACTGCCCGTACAAATTTGGGCACCCAAGAGTTTAGGAAAAACAAAACAAAATAAACTCTGGGTCAGTCATGGGACTGGTGTGAGTAAACTCCAACCATATGGTTTAATTTCAAAAATCTTTTGAAAGAAAAGGATAATAGTGAGATCAGTCCACACATAAACGCGGACGGTTTTTACCTTACTATAACCCAAACCATTTTAGATATCAAAATCCAGTGATATTATACTAATGTCTAATCAAATAAATAACCAAATAGTAGAACGCTTGCATCTCACGCTCTACATATATATAGCATAAAGTCAAAAACCTCAGGGTGCTTATTGGAGATTGAATTCCAACTATGACAAGGTATGGGACCACCTGCCGATAGTGTATCTCTAGAGGCGAATACACCTGGGTTCAACAAGAACGTCTTGCAACCCGGCCCACACATGACCGACCACTCATTTCGCTTTAGCGTATCGAATGTATATCACCAACGGTTGGGCTCAAAACACCATTTCTCGAAAAGGGACAGCATCGAATAGATTAAAGAAGTAAAAGGAATTTCTCTAGATAGGTGATTATACACCCTAATGGGCGCAACCCACATAGCCATGCTGCCTGCCCGATTTTTGTCATTTCCCGGTTATGAAGCTTGAGGCTACGTCTATCCTTTAGAACATATACCACCATACACTTTGAATGCCCCATTGTCAAATCCGTCAAATCATTAGTTGATCTTCCCAAAAATATTATGGGTATAAAAGCCAAGAGAAACGAATTTCCCCGCCACCAGACGTAATTCCTTGTAAAGATCGTCTTATGTGACCGTTAAGAATACTCTGTCAGACATTCGTCCATATAAGTTGTCCTAGGACTGGACAAACATGACAGCTCTTTGAATTTCTCTCCGTCTTCGATTATCTTCAGCATAATCTTATTCACAACGCCTATGCCTATACGGAGTGGTTTTCTAATATTAAATCCAACCGGTCTCTCTGTATCGACAACGATGGTAAAAATATTTGATAGCCGGTGTTTTAACTATCAAAGGAAAAATAAGCATCCATCAAATAATTTCACAATCACCGGCCCTTTCTAATATTTTATATTAAATTCATTTTCTTAGCGAATTCTATATATATCGTTATATCGATTTCTATTATCAAAATTTCTTAAAAATATTTTAACTCCTTAAATTTCCGGAAAATTTTGCCAGCACCTCCTTTGTACCGGTCAATAGTTCAAACTCCAACTCGCCTCTCTAGGCCCTTTCCATTCAACAAGAAAATCAAAAAGCCAAGCGGCTTGCCGATTCGGCGCATAAAACCTCATATGGAAATTTAAACATGTACCTTATTGTCGGGCACTTAAATTATAACCACCATACTCTCTTCATAGCCTTCACCCCAAACCTGTCTAATATACGTACACCTGTACTCCCATTTATTTCAAAACCATACGGCTATTTTGATTTCACCACATTCAATCCCGCTAATTAATTCTCTAAGTAATTCAGCCGCTCCATTCACTTATAGTTCGAATCAATTCATTTATAGTTTGAATCAATAATGTTTAACATATATATGCTCTTTTCCAATTTGTTCGAAACAATTACACACTTTTCACTTTAATCACTTTCCATTCGCTAATTAGTTAATTAGCTTCTTTACTTGGACCATTTTATGTTTGAACCTATCACGCACAAATTTAATTTTAACTCTATCATGAATAAGTTAAATTCCCTTTTTAGTTCAAGTTTCATATGCGTTTTCGAATTTAAATTCACAAACTTGATTTACTTAACTAAGTTAAGTTCAACCTCAAAATTTCATTAACTAACCATTTTTAACTAGTCGACTCCATTTAATAATTTAAAATTTGATTTTCGTTTAAAAATCCAATTCACTTGCTTTACTTGGGTTCATATTTATTTTATAACTCAAGTCCAGATTTTTCTAATGGAAATTCGAATTTTTATTCACTAAAATCCTTTTGTTTAATTAAAAAAAAGAAAGAATCGTTCGAATCGAACGCCGACAGCCCCCCCCGCCATCGCCTGAGCTCCGACCGCCACCTCCCCAAGCTCTGCGCCCCTCCACTCCTCCACTTCCTTCTTCTTCTCCACCTCCCGCGTGCAAGACCGAACCTCGTGCCCAAAAATCCGTCCCCCTGAAGCCGCTAGCCCCCCCCACGACGAGGAGCAGCCGCAAGTCCCTCCGACCCCTCCAGCACCGCGACTCCTTGTCGAACCCTAGCCCCAGATCCACCGCGAGACCCCCCCCTTTCAACAGTCGATGTAAGTTTATTTTAATTATTTCTTTATTGTATTTATATTGTAAATCTGATTTGTTTTTAAAGTATATAAAAACTGATTTTATTTAAATAAGTAAGTTCTGATTTTTTTTAAAATGTTAAAACAGATTTAAAAAGAATTTAAAACTGATTTTAGATTTTTTCTAAGAAGTTATAAAACTGAAATTTTAAGGAAGTTAAAACTGAGTTTTAAAAGAAAAGTATAAAAACTGATTTAGTTTAAAAGTAAAAACCTGATTTTTAAATATTGAACTTTGAAATAAAAATTCGATTTTTATATATTGAACTTTGAAATAAAAATTCGATTTTTATATATTGAACTTTGAAATAAAAATTCGATTTTTATATATTGAACTTTGAAATAAAAATTCGATTTTTATATATTGAACTTTGAAATAAAAATTCGATTTTTATATATTGAACTTTGAAATAAAAATTCGATTTTTATATATTGAACTTTGAAATAAAAATTCGATTTTTATATATTGAACTTTGAAATAAAAATTCGATTTTTATATATTGAACTTTGAAATAAAAATTCGATTTTTATATATTGAACTTTGAAATAAAAATTCGATTTTTATATATTGAACTTTGAAATAAAAATTCGATTTTTATATATTGAACTTTGAAATAAAAATTCGATTTTTATATATTGAACTTTGAAATAAAAATTCGATTTTTATATATTGAACTTTGAAATAAAAATTCGATTTTTATATATTGAACTTTGAAATAAAAATTCGATTTTTATATATTGAACTTTGAAATAAAAATTCGATTTTTATATATTGAACTTTGAAATAAAAATTCGATTTTTATATATTGAACTTTGAAATAAAAATTCGATTTTTATATATTGAACATCGAAGTAAAAATTCGATTTTTATATATTGAATAGCGAAGTAAAAATGTGATTTTTACATATGTAGTGAAAGCGGACAACGAAGGTGACAAAAAGGCGAAACGACGAAGACTTCTGCAAAAGAAGAGTCGAGATGGTTGGATAGCTAAAAGTGAGAACTTCTCACCTTTCAATTTTATTTCTAGTTATATATCTATATATACTAGGATGCAGACGGTGCTTAGTAGCACCCGACACAATCGTCCACAGACCATGGACTTGTTTGTTTGGCTGTTTGGTTATTGATTGTGATATTGGTTTGAATGTGGAATGAAAAGAAAAAGGGGCCAGAGCGGGTTAACGGGGGGGGGGGGGGGGAAGAAAAGTTTTTTTTTTATTTAATTATTTAATTTTGCAAATAGGTTGACTTTTACATACGACCTCAAAACGAGGCCCACCGCCTGTCGCCCATAGCGTATTACCCCCATTCTGAACACAATGGGATATATATCGCAAGCTGATTCGACTGTTTGAATCAGTTTCCGTTGAATTTACATTTAAATTGCTATATTGAATTTTAAACGTACATTTCCAATTACCGGGGTCACATACTAACTAGAAAAATTCCTGAAAAATATTTTCTAGCTTCGTACTGACGATACGGTCCTAACAAAACTAGTTTCATCGAATTCTGAGACCGTTTGAAAAATGGCCAATTTCCAGTCGATTAAAATCAACTGAAACTGGTCAAACGCGTTTTCCTTTGCCACGCTCACATATTGATTCAAAAAATTATGAAATTTAAAACCTAGCAATAACCTGACACTGCGGACCCAACAAAACTGGTTTCGTCGAAATCCGAGGTCGTTTGCAAAATGTCCATTTTTAAGGGCCTGAATTCCATAGCGACTATTCAGAATTTTCAACTGGACATATCTTTTGATTCCTGATATGAAATCTTGATTTTTCGGATTCGTTGGAAAGATATTCACAATTAGATCCCATTATTTTTGGTTTCACTAAAATCCGGATTGTTTTGCACCCGGTACATTCAATTGAAGTTTGAAATCGAATTATCGAACTACCGCGCCATTTTCAATTCTATTTATAATTATATATAAATATTTATATTCTAACGACGACGTATATAATATATACGTCGAATTTTATTCAAAATAAATTTCACGTCGATATTATTTAAAATAATCTATTTTAAATATAGAAAATCCGCTATAATTGCCAAAATAAAAATTTTAAACTGGCCCAGATTTTCGGGTTGTTACAATCTCCCCCACTTAAAACTTTTCGTCCCCGAAAAGGAACAAAGTCGAAAGTGGTTTGATAATTCAACTCTACGATCGGTCAGGCTTCCGTTCTCCAACTTTTCAGTTTCTGAGAATTTTCAAAATTTCAAAAATTTGGCTAACACCCTAAATTTTTGAAAAATTTCGCCATAACCTCCCCTGCACCGGGAGCATCGGGGAATTTCAAATAGCTTCCCCGGTCCTTCAGATCTCAAAAAGAAAAAGAAAAAGCCAAGCGGCTAGCCAATAGGCTCACAAAATCATCATCACCCAAACAAAACAGGAAATTATCAGTAAACATGTACCTATTTGTCGGGCAAACAAATTTTATTCTCTGGCTCTAGCCTCCTTGCTATGACCTGTTCAATATAAGTATATGTATATGCAAGCAAATGCGACCAAATTCCAATACAATTCAATATTTGGTTGAATTAGGCAAAATGGTTAAAATTTAGCAAACAAATAAACAAACCACACAAACATCAATCAATTAGTGAATTAGAGTTTCAAATTCATAATTTTGATACATATACAGAAAATCATGTTTCGGTGCCAATTTACAACAATGTGTTCTAACTATATTAGTTTTGGTTCTCACACCAGTCTAATGGAAACATATAGAAATCACACCTTCGAAACACGAAAATAAATACTGGTGATGGCGCGCCATCATCAGAATCATGTCCGAGCGACTAGAGTGTGACTCTATATCTATCCAGTATATTAAAATTTCGAATACACGCGGATCAGACGTATACGTAAAATCTATATATACTGGATTGTCCACATCAATATAAATAGATAATCAACTACGAATAATTGATTTAAATTTTCAAAACAAAATTTGTTTTCCTTTTCAAAAATATACTCTTCACACTCGTTCTAGGATACTACTGATCCTATCTCTAACGAGTCATTCTAATTGGATATTACTAATCCAATATCTGATGAATTCTTTCGTATGGTTCTAATGTGCCTTGTTCTCTGCTTTGTAAACCAAAGCTCTGATACCAAATGAAAAGAAAAAGGGGCCAGAGCGGGTTAACGGGGGGGGGAGAAAAGTTTTTTTTTTATTTAATTATTTAATTTTGCAAATAGGTTGACTTTTACATACGACCTCAAAACGAGGCCCACCGCCTGTCGCCCATAGCGTATTACCCCCATTCTGAACACAATGGGATATATATCGCAAGCTGATTCGACTGTTTGAATCAGTTTCCGTTGAATTTACATTTAAATTGCTATATTGAATTTTAAACGTACATTTCCAATTACCGGGGTCACATACTAACTAGAAAAATTCCTGAAAAATATTTTCTAGCTTCGTACTGACGATACGGTCCTAACAAAACTAGTTTCATCGAATTCTGAGACCGTTTGAAAAATGGCCAATTTCCAGTCGATTAAAATCAACTGAAACTGGTCAAACGCGTTTTCCTTTGCCACGCTCACATATTGATTCAAAAAATTATGAAATTTAAAACCTAGCAATAACCTGACACTGCGGACCCAACAAAACTGGTTTCGTCGAAATCCGAGGTCGTTTGCAAAATGTCCATTTTTAAGGGCCTGAATTCCATAGCGACTATTCAGAATTTTCAACTGGACATATCTTTTGATTCCTGATATGAAATCTTGATTTTTCGGATTCGTTGGAAAGATATTCACAATTAGATCCCATTATTTTTGGTTTCACTAAAATCCGGATTGTTTTGCACCCGGTACATTCAATTGAAGTTTGAAATCGAATTATCGAACTACCGCGCCATTTTCAATTCTATTTATAATTATATATAAATATTTATATTCTAATGACGACGTATATAATATATACGTCGAATTTTATTCAAAATAAATTTCACGTCGATATTATTTAAAATAATCTATTTTAAATATAGAAAATCCGCTATAATTGCCAAAATAAAAATTTTAAACTGGCCCAGATTTTCGGGTTGTTACATGGTTTTAAAACGATTTTTGGCGTCGTTTTTCTGAAATTTTGATTTTGATATAACTTAAAATCTATAAGATGAAATTCAGGTTTTTCTCTTCCATTGGAAAATTATCATTCAATAGGTTTAGGCGTTTCTTGTTTCATCGAACTCCGATTTATATTGAGTTCTATAAACTCAATTGAAGTTCGAATCGTCAATTTACGAACTACCACGCCGAGGCGAGTTCATTTTTAATTAAATTAACTATAAACGTTTAAAACTTCGTTTAGAATTAAATTCCTACTCCATTTTCTAATATTTTAAAAACAAATTAATTTCGTTATCCAAATCTAACTTCACCAATTAGATTATTCAACTCGTCAATTATTTATATTTACATTCATAACTCGGTTATGAATTAATTTAAACTCAAATTTCTATATTCAAGTTCAATTCACGTGGAATTAGCTTATTTATAAAATATAGATATCATCGAATTCAAATTATAAAGTTCCATTATACAAATAATTTATTAATTCAACATCTCTTAACCATTACAAACTAATATCTTCCCTTGAAAATAGTGAAGTCGTTCAAGTTAGGGTATTTTATTTATCTCTCAGACCTTGACCGACAACGTTCTTATCTTGAGACGGATAAGAGTTTGTAATACTAAAACAGCCATTATTTATCAACAAAATCTCCTCTTCTATCTCATTTAAAAATCTGATTTTTAAATGACATTCCTTATATTTTGAAAAAATCTGTTTCCAACTTATCTAATAATTACTTTATTACATTTATAAACATTGTTTATAAATCGACCACCTTATTTTATATTAAACGGATTTCCATTTAAATTTCCATTTAAAACTCGATTGCTTATTTGAAATATTTTTTTCTATAACTTATGCATAAAGGTATAGAATCTATTTTCATATTAAAATTCTAATACGTTTCAAATATCCTTCTGGAAAAAAAACTATTTCTATAAATTCGATCTACTCGAATTCTATTCATAAATCCAAATGGATTAATTTCAATTCGATTACCTTTCGACCATCGTAAATAGATTCCATTGCTTCCTTTTCAAAACGATTCCATTTACCCTTTTAAAATTCGCACTTGAATTTAATTTATAAATTATCAAATGATGATTTTCACATTTATTTTAAAACGTCGTTTCTACATTTCACTGCTTGGTTTAAATATTAGAACAAGTTTCTCTTCAAATTCCATTTGAAAACCTACTTGGATAATAAATTTTCCTTTTTAATCTTATATTTAAGTATATATCTAAAACAATTCCAATATTCTTTCTAGAAATAATTTATTCCATATATTTGACATAGTCGAATTCAAACGATATCCCATATGGATTTATCCCAATTTTATTTATATGTCAAACATCGGAAATGATTTTATCGTTTCCTTTTTGAAACGATTCCCAATTCCCCTTTTTAAATTCATCTTTGAATTTATACAATCTAATATCCCATGATAATTATTCATTTCCATTTAAACCCATCAATTATAAATTTCATTTCTTGTTTAAAAATTTAAACAAATTTTTGATATCTAATTTCATTTAAAATTCAACTTCTACTATGGAAAATAAATTTTCCATTTTAAATCTAAAAATCCTTTGTATAATATTTTTAAATATTAGTATCTAGGGCCAGTGATATTCTAATATCTAACACACAAATCATCCATTCCATTCACACATCACATACATATATAAATATGTAAACAATAGTAAATAAATTTGAGGAATCCAGTTGGATTCCTCCAACCTGTTTTCTCTGCATCCACAGATGTTAGTCAACAAAAATAATACCAATCCTGCTTCAAGGCAGGATATCGCGGTATAAAAGGGGATCCACTTATATACGTGAGCGCTAGGGGCATCCGCTAATGATACTGCGGGCATTCGCTAATGGTACCGCGGGAAATATTCAATAACCACAATCACCAAGCCTAGGTATAACTAACATATATAATAATCAAGACTGATAAATAATTTGCAAATGCATCCAAGCAGCCACCATTTATTTTTATTGATAAAAAATAAATTTTTAAGTGAGATTTACTCATCTGATTTTATTTGCGCTGAATATCCATTTTAAATTCCAAAATGTAGCGGCTTTGAATCCACTCGAATTATTTCAATGAATATATTTGCACCTACAAATATTTAATTTTATTAATCGATTAAACATTTATTAATTTATTAACTACTATCATAAATTCTTCTATGAAATTAAAAAATTAAAAAAATACCTTATGGTCTTGCAACCCTCGACCCATTCATGAAGTCAACTCAACAAACGTCGATCAACTTCTATTGAAAACAACCCCAAAATAGTGCTCCTTCCCTTTTTGACATTTCACCAAACACCTTCCCAACAATATCCATCCCTTTTCTCTCATTTGCATCTACTGTTTGATGTTGCCGTAGTTGCTTCACTACCCAAAACGCCTCATCACCCATGCATAGACAAACAGTAACTCCTTTTAACCACTAATACACCAGGTCAACATTAAATAATCGAACTGCGGAATCCCCAAAACACAGCTTCACAGTCACCTCCGTTGGTTCCTTCACCATCTCAGCCTCACGTCAGATTGTCGTCACCTATTTTACACCGTCCATCACAGTTTGGCAATCGCACAGCTCACGCCCCCAATCATGTACCTCAGAACCCGACTTCTAAATAGAAAAAACCATCGCAATTGTTAATTTCACCTCGATTGAACCATAATCGCGCCCAAAAACAACCCCATTCGACTTGTCGCGACAACCCCATTTGACTTCACTACTAACGTCGGCCTTCACCCCACAGAACAACTTCAAAAACATATGCGAGCGATTCTTATTCGTGAGCGCTTCAGGCTCGATGTCGAGCTCAGGAAACCATACGGTTTCGATGTGGGTTTCTTCCTTAATCGCGACCATGTTTTTCCCAAATATTGAGCCGCCCTGGCATGGCGTCGAGCTTCAGAACGCTCAAGTTGTAATCGCGATTTTGATTTGTGAAAAATTGAAGACAGAGGATGGCCATTTTTATTTCTTATTGAAGCTTTCGATTTTGATTTCCAGAATGAAGAGAGGATTCGCGATTAAATAAAATAAGAACACTTGAGCGCCAAGGAATATAGGTATGCGTTGATACAAAATAGGTTATAGGTTAAGTACCTAAAAATTAATTTGATTAGAAATAAAGAGGATTTTATTTTATTTAAATGGATATCGATTTGATTTAAAGAGATTTTCACTTTATTTTAAACAGATATTGATTTGATCTCGTGCTTATCCACTAAATAATATCAGAGTCTATTACTTGAATTTAAGAACCCTTATTTTTGCATATCGAATGGCATTATAATGTTATAACGCTATTCTGAATTCAATGAAATAGACTAAACAATTTAATTTTGAACATATATAAAATAACCATATTAAATAAATATGATTTAAATTCAAACCAATTTATTCCTTAATAATAAATTATTATTATTATCTTTTATATGCAAATATGATTTATATTAATTATTTGAACTGTTTCGATTCAGTATTAAATTTTAATTCAATTATTACCGTTTTTGTATTATGATAATTCGATATATTCGATATTAAATCGAAATTGATTTTTAAATCGTTAACTTAAAAAAAACCATTTATATTATCAACTCAATATTTAAAACCATATTAAATATTTAAAATAAATCGACAAAAATCCGGGTCGTTACAAGACCTGTCTAATGTGAGTGGTTGGTGCTTTAATAAATTAAAGCTAAGTCATGATTGGTAGGGTTAAGTAAATTAGGAAAACACTTAACCAATTCAACATGTTAACTAAAACGAATGGGCTGGGTTAGGTAAACTTAGACACTTAACCAAATTAACATGTTGATTAGAAAACCCTAGTAACGGGGACCCATTTCAGCAGTAACCCACATAGATGTATCATGGTACCCTGAAACTGGGCAGGGTAGGGCACGATTACTGGGCTGAATTATAAGTGGTCAAAACGTCGGTGGTTGGTGGGCCAGTGTAGGTTCCGGCAGAGTATGGGCGTGCACGTACTCCGAAGTGGGAAAAATCATGCACTGGGCATCAGTAGTGTACACTGTGCATCTTGCATCGTGTCGGGTTGCCACCAGAGGGACTGATACACCCCATGGTGGGACCAGCACAGGTAGCTACAGTCAAGCGGGCCGAATGACAAAGGACATGAATGCATGCGAGTAGGAGCCGATCATTAAGGGAATCGTTTGTTATAAACACGTGGGCTGGTTAAACCAATGGTTAAGTAGGTGCAGAGACTATAGTAAAGGGTGCGATCACACGTCCCTCTTATCTTATATTAGGGTATTGTCCTATGTTCTGTTATCACTGTCATGATCCCTTTTCTTGTTTAAATACTAGTAACCACTGAACTTACCAGACTTATTGTCGGACCCATTTCCTTTCGTCTTCTTTTCTTCCGTCCCCCCCCCCCTCAGGTCCACAGGGAGGAAATACTCCAGCTTAATCAGAATTTACAAGCTTCAAGAAAGTAAATGTATGACTTGGACTCTCTTGCATTGGCTATGGCTTTGGATAGGATCCTTGGGGATTTATGCATTTTTACTTTTTGGTTTATGCTTCTTTATTGAATAATCAAGAAAAAATTATGGTGTAATGTTTTGAAGTTGTTTTGAGACAATTTGATGTAATGCTTTTGTATTGAACTACATATGAAATAAATATTTGGATTCCGCTGCTTAAATTTGCCTGTCTTGTAAATTTTTTTGTGTCTTGTACCTATAACTCTCCACCAAAGTTAAGGCATTCCCTTTGTGAGTGACCTTAATGGAGGTGTGGTGTTTCACTCCTAGACAGTGGTATAAGAAATTTGATAAGTTTATGATCTCACATGGTTACTCTAGAAGCTTTAAGGACCTATGTGTCTATTTTAAAAAATGTAATGATGACACCATCTATTTGTTACTTTATGTTGATGATATGTTGATAGCTTCTAAGAGCATGTCTAAAATTTCGGAGTTGAAGATGGAGCTCAGTAAGGAATTTGAGATGAAAGATT
Source organism: Allium sativum (assembly GCA_030737875.1). NCBI lineage: Eukaryota > Viridiplantae > Streptophyta > Magnoliopsida > Asparagales > Amaryllidaceae > Allium > Allium sativum. The sequence goes on from CM060920.1 coordinate 970,229,986, forward strand.
TGGGAAACTCACAGATAATTTTTGTAACACCCCACCTCCGCTAGGGTCACTCAGAAAGGGAATGCACTAGGTTTGGTGAAGCATTATCGAGGTAAACATGCACAGAAATATTACAAGACAGAACATATATAAAACAGCGGAAGTAAAACAAATTTCTTTACCTTATAAAATAAGGTCTAAAGCCTTTTACATCAGAATACATCAAAACCTGTCTTGCAATAATAAAGAAGCATAAAACCATTTCATAAATTATTCCCCAAGTAAAACAGTAAAGTAGCCATAGCCAAGAAAAGTCCAAGCCATGCGTGATGACCTTCAAGCAGAAGAAGTCCGAACTAGATAACAGTGTTTCCTCCCTGAAACCTGGGGGGGGGGGAACGGAAGACAAAGAGGCGAAACAAAACGGGGTCAGTCATGAAGACTGGTAAGTCCTATCTACTTCCAATATAAAAACAGGTACATGTAACATGACATGCATAAACTGAAAGTAAACATAAGGATGACGATAAGATAGATAAACTAAACCAGGGTAACAGGCTGAACTACTGTAGCAAGGTAAACTAAGATATCATGATAAACTACGGTGTCATGATAAATCAAGGTATCACATCGTCAGGTTTCTATCAAGTATACTATCCCAAGGTATCTATCCTGTATATTTCTCATGGTTCTAACATGTATATTTGCTCTGCACCTCTCGTACTAGTATCCCAACCCGCATCCTGTGTTAATTATGAATTTCCCTTGCCCAATGTCATGTAATGGTCCATGTCAACCTAATATATATAGTATATGTAAGTTTTCCCCAACTCGTATGTTTCTTTCCATGTATAGGTTCACTCCTTTGCCGTAAGCCATACGGGCTTTCCCATGTGAACGTTTTATCCTTGAGGTTATTTTGGACTGCTACCCTTGATCTTGTTATGTTTCCTTACCATGCAATATCGCGTGTTCCCTTAGGATTTATGCCACCTAGGACCACTAGGGATTATGCTACCTAATGAACGTTTCCGTGTCTCGGTTTGGGTTTTTGGCTACCTAGGACCACTAGGGATTATGCTACCCGTCAACCGCGCCCTTTTATCCCACGTATGTATCGTGAACCATTTTCCACGTCTAGACGCACATGTTCCTCAACGTGCCATCCGAGTTCCGTGCCAGGGCAAATCAAGAAATACGGATCTAGGTCGGGAGCTTTAAGTCGTCTGCTGATGCAGATATCAAGGTCTGTTTTTGTACCCGTGGCTATGGTCCCACGTGACCCCTCCCTCAACTACTGAAAGGCAATCAAAGAAAAATCATGTATGAGAACTACACTACGGCCCATCGATGCCCACTTCCAGATAGCCAACCTCACCCATAACTCGATAGCAAGTATATGGTCTGTTGGGAGTTCCCTGCCTTTCCGTACGTACACGATTGACTAAAGACGGTAGGTAGTCGGCGACATGCTATCCAGGGCAAAATCAAGTATCGTCGTCTCAACGCTAATCCATCCCAGTCTTTAGGTCGCTCGCGTAGCAACCAAGGCATACTCTTGGCTCTTCTATCGCAAACCTTAACCTCTGTGAGGCCGGGTTTCATGGACCACCTGTCACCTCACAGAGGGATACCAAGAGTACCCTCACGTACCCCGAAGCCACCGCTTCGTAACCCAGTTCGCTGGAGCTTTTTATCCAAGTCAGATAAGTTGCTCCTCCTCGTATACTAAGCGATGACCTACCGTATCAGGTTACTCATCTCTTTATGAACTAGTCCCATGTCCTTAGCTAAGAATTATTACTTAGTTACCCTTAACTAAGGTTTACCACTTAGCTCCTCTTTCCGCTATCCTTGTTAACTACGATTTCCAACCTAGTCCCCTGAGCTAGGGTTTTGTTAAATGGGTTAAGTGTTGTTATCCAAGTTCATGACTTAACCCGCCTACGAATCATGTCAAGATTGGCTAAGTACTCAAGTTCAAGGCTTAGCCCTACAAGTTGGTTAAGTGTACCAAGAAGCTCATGACTTAACCCTATCAAGTCAAATTGGTTAAGTATTTATTTGTCTTAACCCTATCAGATTATCATGTTAGACTGATTAAGCATAGATTATCTTAATCCCATTAGATTATCGAGTCGGATTGGTTAAGTATGGGTTAGCTTAACCCCATCCACTAATCGTATTACAATGGTTAAGCCTAATTTTAAAAGGTCTTGTGACTTAACCCTATCAGGTCCACCTATTAGATTGGTTAAGTATAGGTTACTTAACCTCATCAAATCATCATGTATAATTGGTTAAGTATATGTTACTTAACCCCATTAAATTACCGTGTTAAATTGGTTAAGTCTTGGTTACTTAACCTCATTGAATTACCACGTTTAGATTGGTTAAGTGTTTAACTTAACCCCATCGAATTACCGTGTTTAGATTAGTTAAGTGAAGGTTACTGAACCCCATCTAATTACCATGTTTAGATTAGTTAAGTCTAAGTTACTTAACCCCATCTAATTACCGTGTTAGATTAGTTAAGTATGGATTACTTAACCTCATCGAATGTACCGTGTTTAGATTAGCTAAGTGTGGATTACTTAACCCCATCTAATTACCAAGTCGGATTAGTTAAGCGTAAATTACTTAACCCCATCCCCTAATTGTCTTGTATGGTTAAGTGTCATTAAGAAATCAAGCCCGGTCCCACTTAACCTACCCATTCGTGTCATATCGGTTAAGTGTCGTTAGTCAAACTTACTTAACCTTATCATGTGGCATTAATTTAATTAATGCACTCTCAACCTCTCACATTAGACCTTGTTGTGGTTACTAGTTAAGCCGGGCAGGTCCGGGTAGTTTTACACCACAACCTAGTCTAACCTCGGGTCTTAAGCGCGACATGACCAACTTCTCACATTGGATCCTATTGTTTGTAGCCACTAGTTAAGCCGGGCGGGTCCGGGTAGATTTATGCTACAAACTCAACCCAACCTCGAGTTGGCCACTTTCATATTTGGTCTAGTGTCTTATTACACTTACAACCCACATGTCTAGTTCAAGTTCCATGTTTTCCCACGTGTCATGACCATATTTAAGTGTATCATGAATGTCATGTTCTCATGTAAACCCCATGTCAAGTTTTTCATGTCATACCCACGTTCTTCCTAAACTACCCAAACGTATTTCCAACCCAAGTGGAAGCGAGTCACATAGTAGGGTATTATGCCAACATATTGGCCACAAACATGCATAGTATCATAAGGAAATTTGGCCATAAACATGCATAGTATCATAAGGAAATTTGGCCATAAACATGCATAGTATCATAAGGGAATTTGGCCACAAACATACATATTATCATAACGGGATTTGGCCATAAACATGCATGATGTCATAACGGGATTTGGCCACACATAAACATGATATCATAAGGGGGTTGGTTTCATTTACATGCATAAGCCCCGAAGTCCAATTTATGCAACTATCTCACAAGTCAAAGTGGCTCTAAGTGTTCATGCTATCATACTACAAGTAAAGGTCCAATCTTGCATGGCAAACTAAGTCCAATGCAACATGAATAGCATGGTTTAGTAGCTAAAACGTAACCCAAAGTCTTATGTTCATGATAAGGGAGAAAACTAGGCTTGCATAGGTTATAGCATTCATGTTTAACCACATTTTATTCCATGCCATGATTAAACTACCGTTAACATCTCGAAGTAGCTAGAACTTACATAGCGAGGCTTAGGAAAGGATTATGCATCATCTTGATGAAGAAAGGTGGCTCCTTTGTCGAAGAATCGTCATGGAATTTGCGTAGCAACGTTGATCCCTCCTCGGTTTGGTGTAGAAAGCTTGCACCTTTTGATTTGAACCCGATTTGAATGCATAGTCTCTAGGAATTGGAGATGGAGGCCATGATCACTTGGCATTTGGGCAGCACTTCGTGGCATGAGTGATTTGTGAGGGTTTAGGGTAGGCTTAGGGGTCTTTTTATAGAGATTAGGAGTAGTTTAGGCCGTTAGATTAACCCTAGGATAGATCCAAGCCCTCAAAAATCATCACAAGCCTCCAAAACCGAGCCAAACAGCAAAACAGGTGCACCAGGCTGCCTGGGTCCGACCAGGCAGGTCGACCCCCAGGTCGACCCTGGGGTCGACTCCCCAGTCGACCTGGTCCCACCCAGGTCGACACCCAGGTCGACCCCCTGGTCGACCTGGTCGACCCCCTGGTCGACCTGGTCTGGGCGGGATTTTTCCCGCCTACCTTGATTTTTTGAAATTTTGAATCTGTTTTGAATTTGAATTTTTCGTGAAACTTCCGAAGGCCATATCTCGGCCATACGGACTCCGATTTACGAAATTTCGGACTCTATTTCGTGTATTTTTCCGAGACGAACGCAATGGCACAGCCCGTTTCTCCGGATTCAGATTTTAACATTTAATTCTTCCTTGATTCTTGTCTTAACATGTTGTTAAATTTCGGGTTGTTACATTCTCCCCTCCTTTAAGGATTTCGTCCCCGAAATCTTCAAGTTAGGAAGAACGTATCCTACCATCCATTATCCATATACTCAAAACATCATCAACAGGCAACCATTGTCCTTAGACGATTTCTAATGCCATATGAACATATGCAGAACGTGTGTGTATATGCTCCTTAGCTAATGCTAATGATCAGGCCTAAATGATCTTTCTAATGCAAAATATGTTTAGTGCCATGAATCCAACATGTATGAAAATAGTCCTAGTCATATAAGTACTATATGCGTGCACAAACATTCATTCATATGCAACATCCGCATGATAACCCATTCAATTTCATCCATAAACAAGTATAAATACTCGTGCATATGCAACGTAAAACGTGACCGCGTCAATCTAGTATCTAATGTGTATTCGCGCATCCACGAGCAACCACTTGCAACCATTTGCAACCATATCAATCATAACATGTTTCAAATACATGTTTACATCCATAGGATTCTACCTAAGGTTCTCACGATAGGATCGAGGAGATAAACAAGGTAAACTCCCTATGGGGTTTTCGACAGAAACAGGACCGAGAGGATATTCACCAAAAGATAACATGCGAGCAAGCTCTACAGGAAAAACCAGGGATCAAGGATACACTCTTTAAAAAAAGAGGTACGATGCGCGTGTCTAGCCTTACGTCTTCTAAGTCGCGTTTCCTTGAGCTTAATTCCATTGTGCCTTGACCGCCTTTGACTTCATGATTTCGTAGCTTCTTGATTCCTATTTCCAAGGTATGAGTCGGAACTCATTTCACTGTCGCCTCCCGTTTCACTTCCACCTATTCTTTCCCTAGTATGCTCGGCCCAAACATATCTGCGTACTCATGCAAGCTCTCCAAAATTCACTAGTGAATTCTGGATCTCGTTTTCTGATGTCAATCCATGTTAACACGTGCACTTACTAGGGTGATTCCTATAACCCATGCGCAAGCGGAATGAACCATCCGTCTTATTGGCGGATGTTACTCGATTGGATCAGAGATTTCCGATAAATGCATCAAGAGATTCTAGGTAACTAACCATGACAGAATCCAAAAGGTTACACGAGACTCCGAAGGTATTACCAAAGCAAGCCAAGAGTCTGACTACCCTCTTTTCAAAACCGAGAATGGTATCCCTTACTGGATAACCACTTTACCCCTAGAATCCATCCATGGCTCAACAAATAGAAGTATTGCTTCTAATCTCAACACTTGGCATAGACGTTCTCAAATCCAACAAGTCATGAAGAAATGGACCAACTCTCCAACCAGATTTTTGGGACAAAAACTGGGATCCTCTACCATGCTAGTACTAAGGTGTAGAGACTCAACTATCCAAGCAGACTTAAATGATACGATGATCAAGACAAAGTCTGGACGGGATGATAGAAAAGAACGACTAAACCTTTACCAGAAACGGTACCATCTCTTTTAGGTACCCTAGAAATGGGAGCGTACAATTGCCCTCTCCGATGATCTTGTCCTTGTCCTCCTTGATGGACTGAGCCATACCAACAAGTTGCTTATCCTTAAGCTCGCGTCCTTTATCCTTACTCTTATTATCCTTCCTTGTACCACGGCAACAGGTCTCTCGAGAACCACCTCCATCGTACGGAAAACACCTATGTGGCTAGACAAAGATTAGTCACAGTTAGAACTACTGTGACCACAGATGGAGGAAAGAAAGGAAAGGAGATTCAATCAAGGAATCAAAGGATAATGCTAATGGCCTTTGGGGAATAGCCTTTAAAAAAAAAACTTTTCTTGAAAAAATGCTTCTTTGTAAAACGGTTTCTCAAATAGTTTTCAGAAGGGTTTAAGAACTTTTGCCCAGTCTGGTAACCTTCTGCTCTGATACAAAATGTAACACCCCACCTCCGCTAGGGTCACTCAGAAAGGGAATGCACTAGGTTTGGTGAAGCATTATCGAGGTAAACATGCACAGAAATATTACAAGACAGAACATATATAAAACAGCGGAAGTAAAACAAATTTCTTTACCTTACAAAATAAGGTCTAAAGCCTTTTACATCAGAATACATCAAAACCTGTCTTGCAATAATAAAGAAGCATAAAACCATTTCATAAATTATTCCCCAAGTAAAACAGTAAAGTAGCCATAGCCAAGAAAAGTCCAAGCCATGCGTGATGACCTTCAAGCAGAAGAAGTCCGAACTAGATAACAGTGTTTCCTCCCTGAAACCTGGGGGGGGGGGGAACGGAAGACAAAGAGGCGAAACAAAACGGGGACAATCATAAAGACTGGTAAGTCCTATCTACTTCCAGTATAAAAACAGGTAAAGGTAACATGACATGCATAAACTGAAAGTAAACATAAGGATGACGATAAGATAGATAAACTAAACTAGGGTAACAGGCTGAACTACTGTAGCAAGGTAAACTAAGATATCATGATAAACTACGGTGTCATGATAAATCAAGGTATCACATCGTCAGGTTTCTATCAAGTATACTATCCCAAGGTATCTATCCTGTATATTTCTCATGGTTCTAACATGTATATTTGCTCTGTACCTCTCGTACTAGTATCCCAACCCGCATCCTGGGTTAATTATGAATGTCCATTTCCCAATGTCATGTAATGGTCCATGTCAAACTAATATATATAGCATATGTAGGTTTTCCCCAACTCGTATGTTTCTTTCCATGTATAGGTTCAGTCCTTTGCCGTAAGCCATACGGGCTTTCCCATGTGAACGTTTTATCCTTGAGGTTATTTTGGACTGCTACCCTTGATCTTGTTATGTTTCCTTACCATGAACTATCGTGCGTTCCCTTAGGATTTATGCCACCTTGGACCACTAGGGATTATGCTACCTAATGAACGTTTCCGTGTCTCGGTTTGGGTTTTTGGCCACCTAGGACCACTAGGGATTATGCCACCCGTCAACCGCGCCCTTTTATCCCACGTATGTATCGTGAACCGTTTTCCATGTCTAGACGCACATGTTCCTCAACGTGCCATCCGAGTTCCGTGCCAGGGCAAATCAAGAAATACGGAACTCGGTCGGGAGCTTTAAGTCGTTTGCTGATGCAGATATCAAGGTCTGTTTTTGTACCCATGGCTATGGTCCCACGTGACCCCTCCCTCAGCTACTGAAAGGCAATCCAAGAAAAATCATGTATGAGAACTACACTACGGCCCATCGATGCCCACTTCCAGATAGCCAACCTCACCCATAACTCGATAGCAAGTATATGGTCTGTTGGGAGTTCCCTGCCTTTCCGTACGTACACGATTGACTAAAGATGGTAGGTAGTCGGCGACATGCTATCCAAGGCAAAATCAAGTATCGTCGACTCCACGCTAATCCATCCCAGTCTTTAGGTCGCTCGCGTAGCAACCAAGGCATACTCTTGGCTCTTCTATCGCAGACCTTAACCTCTGTGAGGTCGGGTTTCATGGACCACCTGCCACCTCACAAAGGGATACCAAGAGTACCCTCACGTACCCCGAAGCTACCGCTTCGTCACCCAGTTCGCTGGAGCTTTTTATCCAAGTCAGATAAGTTGCTCCTCCTCGTATACTAAGCGATGACCTACCGTATCAGGTTACTCATCTCTTTATGAACTAGTCCCATGTCCTTAGCTAAGAATTATTACTTAGTTACCCTTAACTAAGGTTTACCACTTAGCTCCTCTTTCCGCTATCCTTGTTAACTACGATTTCCATCCTAGTCCCCTGAGCTAGGGTTTTGTCAAATGGGTTAAGTGTTGTTATCCAAGTTCATGACTTAACCCGCCTACGAATCATGTCAAGATTGGCTAAGTACTCAAGTTCAAGGCTTAGCCCTACAAGTTGGTTAAGTGTACCAAGAAGCTCATGACTTAACCCTATCAAGTCAAATTGGTTAAGTATTTATTTGTCTTAACCCTATCAGATTATCATGTTAGATTGATTAAGCATAGATTATCTTAATCCCATCAGATTATCGAGTCGGATTGGTTAAGTATGGGTTAGCTTAACCCCATCCACTAATCGTATTACAATGGTTAAGCCTAATTTTAAAAGGTCTTGCGACTTAACCCTATCAGGTCCACCTATTAGATTGGTTAAGTATAGGTTACTTAACCTCATCAAATCATCATGTATAATTGGTTAAGTATAAGTTACTTAACCCCATTAAATTACCGTGTTAAGTTGGTTAAGTATTGGTTACTTAACCTCATTGAATTGCCACGTTTAGATTGGTTAAGTGTTTAACTTAACCCCATCGAATTACCGTGTTTAGATTAGTTAAGTGAAGGTTACTGAACCCCATCTAATTACCGTGTTTAGATTAGTTAAGTCTAAGTTACTTAACCCCATCTAATTACCGTGTTAGATTAGTTAAGTATGGATTACTTAACCTCATCGAATTTACCGTGTTTAGATTAGTTAAGTGTGGATTACTTAACCCCATCTAATTACCAAGTTGGATTAGTTAAGCGTAAATTACATAACCCCATCCCCTAATTGTCTTGTATGGTTAAGTGTCATTAAGAAATCAAGCCCAGTCTCACTTAACCTACCCATTCGTGTCATATCGGTTAAGTGTCGTTAGTCAAACTTACTTAACCTTATCATGTGGCATTAATTTAATTAATGCACTCTCAACCTCTCACATTAGACCTTGTTGTGGTTACTAGTTAAGCCGGGCGGGTCCGGGTAGTTTTACACCACAACCTAGTCTAACCTCGGGTCTTAAGCACGACATGACCAACTTCTCACATTGGATCCTATTGTTTGTAGCCACTAGTTAAGCCGGGCGGGTCCGGGTAGATTTATGCTACAAACTCAACCCAACCTCGAGTTGGCCACTTTCATATTTGGTCTAGTGTCTTATTACACTTACAACCCACCCATGTCTAGTTCAAGTTCCATGTTTTCCCACGTGTCATGACCATATTTAAGTGTATCATGAATGTCATGTTCTCATGTAAACCCCATGTTAAGTTTTTCATGTCATACCCACGTTCTTCCTAAACTACCCAAACGTATTTCCAACCCAAGTGGAAGCGAGTCACATAGTAGGGTATTATGCCAACATATTGGCCACAAACATGCATAGTATCATAAGGAAATTTGGCCATAAACATGCATAGTATCATAAGGAAATTTGGCCATAAACATGCATAGTATCATAAGGGAATTTGGCCACAAACATACATATTATCATAACGGGATTTGGCCATAAACATGCATGATGTCATAACGGGATTTGGCGACACATAAACATGATATCATAAGGGGGTTGGTTTCATTTACATGCATAAGCCCCGAAGTCCAATTTATGCAACTATCTCACAAGTCAAAGTGGCTCTAAGTGTTCATGCTATCATACTACAAGTAAAGGTCCAATCTTGCATGGCAAACTAAGTCCAATACAACATGAATAGCATGGTTTAGTCGCTAAAACATAACCCAAAGTCATATGCTCATGATAAGGGAGCAAACTAGGCTCGCATAGGTTATAGCATTCATGTTTAACCACATTTTATTCCATGCCATGATTAAACTACCGTTAACATCTCGAAGTAGCTAGAACTTACATAGCAAGGCTTAGGAAAGGATCATGCATCATCTTGACGAAGAAAGGTGGCTCCTTTGTCGAAGAATCGTCATGGAATTTGCGTAGCAACGTTGATCCCTCCTCGATTTGGTGTAGAAAGCTTGCACCTTTTGATTTGAACCCGATTTGAATGCATAGTCTCTAGGAATTGGAGATGGAGGCCATGATCACTTGGCATTTGGGCAGCACTTCGTGGCATGAGTGATTTGTGAGGGTCTAGGGTAGGCTTAGGGGTGTTTTTATAGAGATTAGGAGTAGTTTAGGCCGTTAGATTAACCTTAGGATAGATCCAAGCCCTCAAAAATCGTCACAAGCCTCCAAAACCGAGCCAAACAGCAAAACAGGTGCACCAGGCTGCCTGGGTCCGACCAGGCAGGTCGACCCCCAGGTCGACCCTGGGGTCGACTCCCTAGTTGACCTGGTCCCACCTAGGTCGACACCCAGGTCGTCCCCCTGGTCGACCTGGTCTGGGCGGGATTTTTCCCGCCTACCTTGATTTTCTGAAATTTTGAATCTGTTTTGAATTTGAATTTTTCGTGAAACTTCCGAAGGCCGTATCTCGCCCATACGGACTCCGATTTATGAAATTTCGGACTCTATTTCGCATATTTTTCCAAGACGAACGCAATGGCACAGCCCGTTTCTCCTGATTCAGATTTTAACATTTAATTCTGCCTTGATTCTTGTCTTAACATGTTGTTAAATTTCGGGTTGTTACAATTTTGGGGATGGGGATTTAAAGGGATAGAAAGTAAAGAGTTTTGAGGCTCACTCAAACTCAATACATCGAGAAAGTCCTATCTCGATTCGGTATGGAGAATGTTAAACCGGTGGCTACTCCATTAGGCTCTCAATTCAAGCTATCCAGAGATATGTGTCCCACATCGGATGAAGACAAAAGGGATATGCGTAATATTCCTTATTCTTGTACGGTTGGAAGCCTTATGTATGCTATGGTATGCACAAGGCCAGATTTAGCTCATGCAGTTAGAGTTGTCAGTCGATATATGTCTAACCCAGGTAAAGAGCATTGGCAAGCAGTGAAGTGGATACTCGGATATCTTCGTGGCACTTCTTCAGTTGGCTTGTTATATGGTGTAGTAGATGGAGACATCTCTCTTAGAGGATACTGCGATTCAGATTACGCTGGGGATAGAGATGGACGGAAGTCGGTGTCAGGCTATGTTTTTACACTTGGCATAGGCCCGATTTCATGGAGATCAAAGTTGTAGTCTATCATAGCTTTGTTGACTACCGAAGCAGAGTTGATATCGATTGTAGAAGCAACAAAGGAAGGATTGTACTTACTTCAGTTGTTGGATGATCTTTCAATGGCGCAGCAGACAGTGGAGCTATTTTCAAACAGTCAGAGTGCGATTCATCTTGTTGAGAACCAGGCTTATAGTTCACGGACGAAGCACATTGATGTTAGAGGCTTCTTTCTCATGCTTGAGGAAGAACGAAGCAAGATCAAATTGTTGAAAGTGGGTACTTCAGATAATCCTTCAAATATGATGACCAAGTCACTTCCAAAGGACAAGTTTGAGCATTGCTCAAACTTGATCAGTTTGCTTCCTATTACTTGAGCGCCATGGGGCGCTGGGCCCAACAACTTCTATGTTGAATGTTGAAGATGAGATAATGAAGAAAGATTGTCATATTTGAATCAAGGTGGAGTGTTGAAATTAATGATTCAAATATTTGAGAGAAGGAAAGAAATTGATTGATTGTCAATCAATTAATTGGCTCATATATAGGAAGATATAAGAGGAAGTTTGTGGAAGAAAAATAAAAGGCCAATCAATCAATTAATGAAGAATCAATTTACTTAGGGAAAGAGGTTGGGACCATAATTGCACCATCCATTTATGCTCCAATCAAATCAAGGAAAACATTATTTATTTTCCCTTCATGTCCAAGCAATCTAGAAACTTCTCTTCTTTATCCCCAAGAAATCCCCCTATATAAATAGGGGTCATGTTATTGTATGAAGTAAGAAATCCACCATTAGTCTTCTCTCTATTGTAATCTTTTGTACTCATTTCTTCATTGAGAAATAAAAGTTGTTGGGTCTCCGTGGACGTAGGCAAAGCCGAACCACGTTAAAAATTGGTGTGCTCTTTCCTCTTATTTCTATTTTTGTCCTCTCTATAATTTGTGCCACTTGTTTTTATTTTTGGCGTTGTTGAAATTGTTGACAGACTAGATCATTGGGTTTATTTGTATTCCGCTGCCCAGATCTCTGATTTTGCACTACAGTTCTTGATTTCTGTATGTATATGTACTATTGGAAAATGGATAATAAATTATTTGAATATCAATGTGTTTTTTTACTTACTAGTAATTAGTAATCCACTTCTAAATGAAGTACACATGTTTTTCTAATAAAAATTGATGGAATTTATAGCTTTGGTTCCCACTATCAATTGTTGACCATTATTGCATCCAACATATTCACTTTTAAATAATAAAATAAAACTTATTATAATGTTATTATCTTCGATTATATAATCATTAACTAAATTATTTTTTTCTCTATTAGTAATCTCATATGATTTACTGATTTTCCTTTTCACCCTTAATTTTTTGTTGTTCATTGTTGATTAGCTAATGCTACATGATCAGTTCTATATTTGAAGACTAATTACTGTACTTTAAATTTATACCTACTATTATTCATATAATAAAAAGATTAATTTTAATGTGAAAGAGCTTTAGATAAACACAGTAATATGACATATTGTACTTATGTTTTCAAATATTGACGTAAATTAATTAAACTATCATGGTTCACTTTTGTTTCCCTGTTGTTGCATAACCTTTATTCCATATCTAAAGATGATGTCATTTAATTTCTATTATTTGAAACAATACTTAGCAGTATTTTGATTTTGATTATTATGATGATGAAACTGCTACACTGAGTAATCCAATACTTTTGTCATATTTTTGATGGCTTAGCTTTTGCATAGCTTTTTGTTTCAGATAGTAAGCTGTGCTATTACTACCTTTAAATTTGCAGTCAGTTGTTATTGTTATAAAAATAAACCGTATGTGTTGAACGTTATATTAGTGCAATTGTTATCATGATGGTCATCTTAGGTTCTCATTACCTTCATGATGGAATGTTTTGGATAATTTCCTTCGCGATGGAACAATTAGGTTACACCTCCATAATGATACTCTTAATTTGTCTTTAACCAGGCAAATGCTTTTTACAATGAGTTTACTATAACATGCAGTGAGTATAGCTAAGATAGTCCCATAAAATATCCATAACTGACCAAATAACTAATTACGATGAACCTACATCTAGTCAATTGTTGTTTAATATTTAATTTTTAACTCTTTATATGCCAACACCTCAAACGAAACAAAAAGGGAGTTGTAGCCAGAGATCGTTGTAACGCACAAACATATTATGTAATATTTAATTATTTGAATACACATCGGTAAATATGTACGCATTTTTAAGAGTCCATATTTATATTTTCTTATCGGGCGAGACAAATATGATACAAACACACACATATACATATATAAGAAAATTTTAAGAGTAGAATAATTATTGAACATATAAATTGAGTTTTGAATTTCATAGTACGTTTCTAAATGCCTATATTAGATCAAGATATCATGTGATGAGAGAATGCATCGTAGAGTGACCAGAGTCCATAGGTAGTATATGATTCAAAGATGGAGGATAATGACACTTTCATTCGATATGTGATGTGATACATAAGAATTGCGCAATGAGTTGACATGAGTGGAAATTGAAAGATTTTTGAACATAATATATCTTTAGCATGTTGGGTGTTGAAAAAATATATTGTTATGGGTTAGTTCTGCATTATATGTACATTTTGGTTATGCTGATTTGGATTGTGAATTATTCATTTTTAGTAAATTGTTAATATCAAACCAAATTATTTATAGATATGCTACAATTAATAAAAAAATTATATTGTTAGTATTCATTCGTTCATTTATTAAAATCTTGATACGAATGCTCATTTTTATTCATCATAATTTTCAAATATTATTATCCACTTTTTACCAAAGAAAACTTATTTATCATCTTTTTACTTAATGTTATTTAATAAAGAATGTTCGAAGTCATCTTATGTACACACATGAATGCATTTATTTGTTTAATCATACTAAAATGGATGTACATGATTTTATTTTAAAAAATTGATGCAACTCTTATCATTAAACAAAACATATTAAAATTTATGAGTAAACAATCAATGGTGAGGTTATGTTTTATATATTGATATATATATATATATGTATATATATTTGAAAATTGGTTCACTTTATTATCGACTAAATTCGTACAAGAGAAAGGTTAGCATACTAACCATTGCAAATAAAAACCAAAAAAACTGAAAATACAAGAAACTATAAATCTACTAAAAGATAGCAGCCCATGATAAGGAAAAATCCCACAAAACGTGCACCACAGCACCTCTCACACGCCAAGTCTTCATGGTCGTGACCTTCAATCCTATCTTCAGACATTAAAGAGACTCCAGATTATAAAATCCATTACATCATATTCTAAACAGAGAAGGAGGCAGTAAACTCATCTTCAAAACACCATTATTACTCTCCAACATAAAAGTGCAAGTCAATAAAAATTTAATACTCCAGCACTCAAACACAAAAGTGGAGAGAAGCTGCTGAAACACCACATCAGGAAGATGATAACACCAATATTATATACCATCAAAAACTATACTGGCATTATCTTCGTAATCTGCTCATGAATTCTAACATTACCCATTGATCAATTTAATCAATATCCAATCACTTTTCCAGACTCATAAGCAGGTTCACATGAGATTGAAGAAAAGGCTAAATACCAAGTAAAATTGATTCAACCTGATTCGAGTTTTATATGATAACCACAGACAATAAGACAACAACACCAGTAATCTTTTAGAATCCAACAGTGCTATTCTCGTGGATAAGCAGTCCCAACAGCTCATAAATTCACAAATATTATCAATTTCACCAGAAAACAAAACAATACCATCAAGTTCTGATTGCCGAAACTGAATATTGAAATCCATGAACTTAATCACCCCTTAATGTTTAGAAACTAGTATCCTTCTAATCGTAACACTGAATATAACAACTCATTTCCAAAAATCCATCAGCCCTTCATCCAAAAAACTGCATCAAAATCCAAAAAAAAAGATTCCAAATGCAAAATAAAAAACACGCATAATGCTTGATCCCAAGAAAGTTGTATAATGTTACATACAGTGTAGAAAATCAAATCTATAAGGAGGTGAATGATGAAAAAGTCATGCTCCTCTCTGTTATCACCATATAACATATAGATCTGATAAATCCATATGTAATGGAATGATATTAATCCATATCCCTTTTCATCTTGACAACGCTGAAAAAAATCTTTAAAAACTGCAGCTAAAACTGTTCTCAACACAACTTCAGAGCAGAGACAAACTAAACCCTAATTTATCAGCCCTAATCTTACGCAATTGTTGTAATAATCAGATCTTTACACATACCATAGCTCGAAAATGACGGAAAATTGAAGAAACAGTTATGAAGAATCGGAAGTGAATCAACACTTGCGCCGGCAATGATAGATCCCAAATCTCCTAGTGTCTTGTTCTCCGTCTTTCAAACAAATTTGAATCGGCTGTGGATCTGTGTTTTAATCATAGATGCGTGAGGAAATAGGGTAGATCTAATAATTTTGCCATCCACGAAATATAAAGGAACAGATTTGAATCCAAAGTGAAATTAAAATGAAGGAAAACTAAAGTCTTATCAATGGCCTACAAACTGTAGAAATCGTTGAAGGTTATCAAATAAAAATCGAACAGGAAAGAAGAAGAAGCAAGAGTGTAGTTGAAGACTCACGCACAACGAAATTAGGAGAAAAAATTTCTCCTGTTGCCATTAACGAGTCTCCCTTCTTACATATATAATATATATGTCACATTTGATAATGGAAGTCTTAAGGTTGCATATTGATATTTCAAGGTTGTGGTATAGGTTTGTATGTGCATACAGACAGAAGCATGCCCCAGCTTTGTAGATGAATAAAAATGCCTTAGAGCATCTCCAACCCTAATTAGATGTAATGTCTTTAAATGCTTATGTGTCAATATCTATTATACAATGTGAAACATATAAAACACACTTTTATAATAAAATTTGAATTTGTTCTCTAATGCAAATGTCTAGAAACATACAATTTGGTATATGTGTCATTTTGGGAATATTTCAAAACTAAATAAGTAAAAAAGTAGTGGCTATATGTTATTCCACATTGTAGACTACAATGTCTACTACTAGACATTGTGTTTCACAATGTCATCTAATTGTCTTGAAACATCATCTTCACATTTCATTCAACAATGGCATTGGAGAAAATAAATTTAATTAAAATGTTAAAGGATGATGTGTCATTGATTTTACATTCAAATTAGTAAAGCATTGGAGATCCTCTTAGTATAGTAAGAGAGCTGCACGAGTTCCCGCTTCAACTCTAACATCTTATCATTCCCTTTAAGGTAAGCATTCAATATGTAAACTCATGCTTTTATTCTCAAATTGATTGTTCATGAACTCTTGACTCCTGATGACTATAACTATATGGGATACTAAAAAAAATCGACTCGATGTTAACATGTTCAATTCAGTTATAGAGTTCTTCCAATTTGTATGTTTTCATTACATAGTTTGGTTTTATACCTTCATGCTGCAAGTTGATAATGGTTATTCAAACTGTTATTATTAATCATTCAGCTTATTGAAATCTTGTCAAACAAATTAGCGAAACTGAAATGAAGTCATCTTTTAAAACATTGCAATCATGTAGATGAAGGAAGAAAGGCTACAGGCTCCACAATTGGTTTTTCCCGGTTAATTTTTTTTATACAATACTTATTCACTTCCTAAAACATTTTAAAGAACACTATTAAGTTGTTATAAACATCTAATTCTTTGACTTAAGTGTATACAAGAATTATTTACTTTTGGTTCGGTTGACAAAAATACGAGAGGCTATTTGAAATAGTCCGCTTTTATGCGACAGAAATTGACCTTAAAAGTTTTCATTTATTATTCATCTTATTGACGAGACTGCAATAATTATAGACTTGAAACCCTGCTTAATGTTCATATTTATTGGGATGGCGTAATTAAAATAATTATAATATATTCATATTTAATTTGTAGGTTTTTGAAGTTGAAAGTGAAGTCAATGACGGAGACTGTGATTCAATACATTATCCTTTGAAGTACCAGGTGTTAAAACGAAAGCTCCATGAACTAATTATATATCTTTATTTTCTCATATGGCACAAATTACGAGGAGAGCTGCTCTTTTATGACTACATAAGAGCTAAGCCCATAGCTTAATTTCTCTTTGAACTAGGGTTTTTCGTGTAACCACCCCAATTTATTTTTGTGCTAGAAAAAATAATTATTGGTATGAGGTTGTGTTATCTGCATCTTGACTCGGTTTAGTGTAAATCCTATTCTTTTACTTTTTTTAATAAAAGGGAAGGATGGGAAGTGGAAGACTGAATTCAGTTTCGCTATAAATTGTAGCTAGTCGTAAGAGCATCTCTAGCAGTGTGGAGAGAGCTCAAAACGGGAAGGATCGCCATTTTTATTTGGCTCCTCACGCTCTAGCAGCGCGGATCTAAGTGTGGGGAACAGATGAAAGCGGTGATACTTCCCATTTTAATTTTTGAGCGGTGATCGAAAACTGTAACAACCCGAAAATCTGGGCCAGTTTAAAATTTTTATTTTGGCGATTTTAGCGAATTTTGAATATTTAAAATGAATTATTTTAAAATAATATCGACGAGAAATTTATTTTGAATATAATTCGAACGTATATATTTATACGCGTCGTCGTTAGAATATAAATATTTATATATAATTATAAATAGAATTGAAAATGGCGCGGTAGTTCGATAATTCGATTTCAAACTTCAATCGAACATACCGGGTGCAAAACAATCCGGATTTTGGTGAAACCAAAAACATTAGGATCTAATAGTGAATATCTTTCCAACGAATCCGAAAAATCAAGATTTCATATCGGGAATCAAAAGATATGTCCAGTTGAAAATTCTGAATAGTCGCTATGGAATTCAGGCCCTTAAAAATAGCAATTTTGCAAACGACCTCGGATTTCGACGAAACCAGTTTTGTTGGATCCGCAGTGTCAAGTTATTGCTAGGTTTCAAATTTCATAATTTTTCGAATCAATATGTGAGCGTGGCAAAGGAAAATGCGTTTGACCAGTTTCAGTTGATTTTAATCGACTGGAAATTGGCCATTTTTCAAACGATCTCAGAATTTGACGAAACTAGTTTTGTTAGGACCGTATCGTCAATACGAAGCTAGAAAATATTTTTCTGGAATTTTTCTAGTTAGTATGTGACCCCGGTAATTTGAAATGTACGTTTAAAATTCAATATAGTGATTTAAATGTAAATGCAACGGAAACTGATCGAAACGATCAAATCAGCTTGCGATACATATCCCATTGTGTTCGGAATGGGGGTTAAACGTTATGGACGACAGGCGGTGGACCTTGTTTAGAGGTCGTATGTAAAAGTCAATTTTTTAATAATTAAATAATAATAAAAAAATATATATCCTCCTTACCCTTCCTCCTTTATATTCTGGCCCCCCCTTTTTATTTATTCTTTCGATTTCATTTCACAGAATAAAAAAAAAAACGAAGTCGCCGCCTCGTTCACCGTCGCGCCACCGCGCCTGAGGCGCTGCAAACCCCCCCTCCATCGATCGAAGACCCGAAGCACCCCCCCAGCCTCGCAACGACCACCGAGAGCCCCCCCGTTCTCGCGACCCCCCCTTTCCCCTGCTGCTGTCGCGACTTCTTCTTCTTCTCCCTCCACACCACGCCGATCTCCGATGAAGACGAGCCGCGCCCCCCCTCTCTTCGCAGGTACGTTGTTTTATTTTATTTCATCTTTATTTTTTTTAATCTAAAAATTTCGATTTATATAAAAAAAAAGGTTAAAACCGTATTTTAATAAAGCAGAAAAACTAATTTTTAAAAGGTTAAAACCGTATTTTAATAAAGCAGAAAAACTAATTTTTAAAAGTATAAAAACTGTATTTTAATAAAGCAGAAAAACTGATATTTTTAAAAAAGTATAAAAACTGATATTTTTAAGAAGAAGAAAAACTGATATTTTTAAAAGAAGTTAAAAACTGATTTTTTTTAAGAGTTTAAAACAGATTGTTTTTTTTTAAAAGAAAAAGAATTGATTTTTAAATAAATAAAAATTCGATTTTTATATATTGAACTTTGAAATAAAAATTCGATTTTTATATATTGAACTTTGAAATAAAAATTCGATTTTTATATATTGAACTTTGAAATAAAAATTCGATTTTTATATATTGAACTTTGAAATAAAAATTCGATTTTTATATATTGAACTTTGAAATAAAAATTCGATTTTTATATATTGAACTTTGAAGTAAAAATTCGATTTTTATATATTGAACTTTGAAATAAAAATTCGATTTTTATATATTGAACTTTGAAGTAAAAATTCGATTTTTATATATTGAACTTTGAAGTAAAAATTCGATTTTTATATATTGAACTTTGAAGTAAAAATTCGATTTTTATATACTGAACTTTGAAGTAAAAATTCGATTTTTATATACTGAACTTTGAAGTAAAAATTCGATTTTTATATATTGAACTTTGAAATAAAAATTCGATTTTTATATATTGAACTTTGAAATAAAAATTCGATTTTTATATATTGAACTTTGAAATAAAAATTCGATTTTTATATATTGAACTTTGAAATAAAAATTTGATTTTTATATATTGAACTTTGAAATAAAAATTCGATTTTTATATATTGAACTTTGAAGTAAAAATTCGATTTTTATATATTGAACTTTGAAATAAAAATTCGATTTTTATATACTGAACTTTGAAGTAAAAATTCGATTTTTATATATTGAACTTTGAAATAAAAATTCGATTTTTACATATTGAACTTTGAAATAAAAATTCGATTTTTATATATTGAACTTTGAAATAAAAATTCGATTTTTACATATTGAACTTTGAAATAAAAATTCGATTTTTATATATTGAACTTTGAAATAAAAATTCGATTTTTATATATTGAACTTTGAAGTAAAAATTCGATTTTTATATATATAGTGACTACGGGCAACGAAGATGACGAAGAGGCGATAACGAGGAAGACTTCTGCAAATGAAGAGCCGTGGAGCTAGGATAGCTATAGGTGAGAATTTCTCACCTTTCAAATTAATTTTTCTAGTTATATATATATACTAGGATGCAGACGGTGCTTAGTAGCACCCGACACAATCGTCCACAGACCATGGACTTGTTTGTTTGGCTGTTTGGTGATTGATTGTGATATTGGTTTGAATGTGGTTTGTGGTGTGAAAAATCGAATCGATAAATTGGTTAGGATTAGACGTGCGCCGTTATAAGGCGAAGGAGTAAGGCTAGGTTAGACTCTTACTCCAAATTTTGTGGTTTGCATAACGAATTGATTTGATTGATGTGTGAATGGCGTAGGCCTTCACTAGACCGGGGATAAGGCTAGGCCTTGTCCCGTTTCTAGTATCGTGCCGTTATGCCGCCGAAATTTTCTAAAATATGTTAGAAAAATAAAAATATCATTTTATTTAAAGAATGAATTGAATAGAAATTCATATGTTGAAATAAAATGTTTTGTCGTTAAAAATATAATTTTTAACGTGAAGTGAATAAAATAAAATATTCATTTATAAACCGGACGGTTTGTTTAGGTACACCTATTTGAATGACATTGATTGGGACGATAAATTTTACACATCGCCCAACAGCACTAATAAAATCTGTGTTTGATTGTTTGAAACCCCACACGGGTGTTGGGATGAAATTTGAAGTTCACTCATCCTGATTGATTGAATATGTCGATCGATTGATTGACAGGCTGTTATAAGCGTTAGATATCTATATTTGATGCTTATACAGTGTAGTGCACTTTGGTTGATGGTTGATTATTTTTCCATGCTATTATATACATGTGTTGTATGAAAATCCATATAATTAACTTTATATGGTAATTGATTGGGCTTCATTCCAATTTGAAAAATAAAGAATATTATAAAATAAAAGTTCATGTGTTGACAGTACTCATTCATTGAGATTGGTCATGTATTGAACGAAATATTTTAGTAATAAAATTTACACCTTTATCGAGATAAAATAAAAGTTCATGTGTTGACAGTACTCATTCATTGAGATTGGTCATGTGTTGAACGAAATATTTTAGTAATAAAATTTACACCTTTATCGAGATAAAATAAAAGTTCATGTGTTGACAGTACTCATTCATTGAGATTGGTCATGTGTTGAACGAAATATCTTTGATAATAACAACTATTTTGAAAAAGAAATATTTGAAATAGAATATTTGAAAATAGAAATTTATGAAGCCGTGTTGATTAGTTTGACGCCATTTTGACGTGAACGATATTTATATCGATATAAAACGATTTCGAAATGAAATGAATTGAAAACGATTTCGAAATGAAATGAATTGAAAACGATTTCGAAATGAAATGAATTGAAGACGATTTCGAAATGAAATGAATTGAAAACGATTTCGAAATGAAATGAATTGAAGACGATTTCGAAATGAAATGAATTGAAAACGATTTCGAAATGAAATGAATTGAAAACGATTTCGAAATGAAATGAATTGAAAACGATTTCGAAATGAAATGAATTGAAAACGATTTCGAAATGAAATGAATTGAAAACGATTTCAAAATGAAATGAATTGAAAACGATTTCGAAATGAATTAAAATGAATTCAAATTGAATTGAAATTTGAATTGAATAGAAATGAATTTTGAAACGAATTTATAAAGAAGAATTCAATTTTGATTTGAATTGAAATGGAAGTTGAAATTGCTTTTGAAACGATTTTAAAACTATTCATATAATTCGTTTTAAATAGAAATCGACGAAGATTATATTATATATATTATATATATAATATAATGGCCTGAATAGAACGCGCCGCGCCGCGGCAGTTCGTGAATTTCGACCATTTATTTCAAACGGACATTGCGGGAGATCCGACCGTCAGATTCTCCTAAAACCGGAACCGTTGGGTTCGTATCGAAAAGAGCTTTCTAATGAATGCTAGAAATTTGAAATCTAACGGTTGGATTTGGAGATACGTCCAAATCAAATTCGAAAAAGGTCGCTGTAAGTGCAGTTCGATGGCCGTTAATGGAAATCGACTGTACGGGCCTTGATAAAATTATTAAAAATAGTAATAATTTGTGTAAAATCATAAGAAATGATTTGTGAAAGTTTGGGATGAAAAACTCCATATTTGAAAAGATAAAAATAGATTTTTATCGAAATGAACTAGTTTTGAACTAGAAATATAATTCTATTTATTTTTAAATAAATAAACTGAATTTGAAAAGGGTTTTAAAAGTAACCAGAATTTCCAATGATTGCATTGGAGTGGATTTGAATCGAAATTGTCTTCGGAATATTTCGATGTTGGAATTCGTGATATTACAGGTGTTGTTATGGAAATTTGAAAGATATATATTTATATCGTTATTTCCAATACGACATTTGTTAGTCGTAGAATTCGATATTGAATATAAGCCGATATATTTTCTATTCAGAGCCTTGTATTGAATATCGAATATGATTTGGGTTTGTCGTGAATGGTGTTTTCACTAACACTGTTCTTGAACCCAGTTGAGAAAAGATTAAATCTTTTTATTTAG
Organism: Allium sativum; assembly: GCA_030737875.1. Lineage (NCBI taxonomy): Eukaryota > Viridiplantae > Streptophyta > Magnoliopsida > Asparagales > Amaryllidaceae > Allium > Allium sativum. Next base: position 970,252,887 of record CM060920.1, read on the forward strand.
ATTTAATGAAGTGTACCAATTAAATGATATTTAATTGGAATTGAATTGGTATTGATTTTTGGGTTTATCGTGAACAGTGTTTTAAATAACACTTGTTCTTTAACCCGATAATTAATGGAATGTGATTTTGGGTTTATCGTGAATCGTGTTTTAAATGACACTGATTCTTTAACCCAGATAATGATTAAAACTAAGTGGAGTTTTAATGAATCTTTAATTAGATTGAAAAGATCGAGAATGGAGTATCACCAGTTTTGCTCCAGGCGATAGTTAAATCTTTAATTAGATTTGAACGTGAAATTTAGAAACTAACTGTCGGTTAGCCAAGCAGAATGGTTTTCTGGATATTGATCTGATGTTGGTTTCGGCCTTCGGGGTTAATATTTGGGGAATTATTCTCTTGATTAATTTACGGTTAGTGACTAATGAATTGGAATGAGGCGTATGTTGTGTTTGTGTAACACTTATTTAAAATATACGCGAGTTATTCGGAAAGACCGGGTTCATCACATTCTGAATAACTGATACGACGATAATTCGAAGATGAAGACGATGGTCGAAGACCGGAGGTCTTCACGTCGTTTGGGTAATTACTGATGATCTTGATTGGGCTGTACACCCAAGAAGATGGAAACGGTTGGTGATCGTCCAGACGTACTTGGAGATCGATGGATATGCGGGGTACTAGGTGCCTCCGGTTTCGTTCAGACCCAGAACGGACTTGTAAATGGACTGTGTGTCTGACATTGGATTTCATTCTGTGTGACTGATATCGGTTGCATAGAGTGGTTTGCCTGTGTGGCATGCTAAGATGCAAATGATCGAGGCTTCTGTTGAAAAGCAAAGTCTTGTGGTGATGATCAAAGCACGGACTTCGTGGCATAGCTTTGTGTAACGTTTGCTTCGCGAGTTTCGCACCCCGGTTGTGAACCAAAAACGGGAGGGGACATCAGGGAGGACTTGCGTTTCTTTCTAGCTAGAAGTGGCGTCAGTGGTTTTACACACCCTGACGAGTTTGACTTATGTGGTTGTTGCTGTTGCGAGGCGCCTCGGTTATATCGGTTTCGGCCGATGCTTCTGGTCGGCTGACGGACCAGACTTACACCCCATAGGGTGGGGAAACGTAGTGTTCAGGCATAATAATCCACATCGGTGGACCGGCCCTGACGATCTAAAGGCTTGCCTGCGCGCTTGCCTGTGGCTCGGGCTAGAGAGTCACAAATCGGTTGAGGACTATCTTTTGCCTCGGTTCATAGACGGAAATCCAATTTCCAAATACGTGACTTTGCGGTTTTATTTGTAAACCTATATATGGCGACATAGTGGCATGGGACGCTCATGCCGCCTATGATTGATACTTATGATTTGAAGTTGTTTTATACACTATGCACTTATAATAGTATCATATGATTTGTTTTAAACGTATCAAGCATTCTTTGGCTGTTATAAGGGAAAACCCTATCCCCCGGCTTGCGTTGCATTGTGTGATAGGACCTGGGTCTTATAACAGCTTCATTTTTCTTTATTTAGCATTGCGCTGTTATGTTTTATGCACTGGTATTCTTGGGAGGAAACCCGTTCCGTGTTATACGGCGTGGTCCCTTGATTTACCTAATGATTTAAAATAAAGATTAACTGTTTTAGTTCTCACACCAGTCCCATGACTGACCTGGAGTTTATTGTTTTAACCTAAACTCTGGGTGCCCTTATTTTGACACGGGCAGCTAGTAGTTTTGGTTTTGCAGATTTATATTCACAGGATCCTGGTTTACAGCTGGAACGATATCCGGAAAGCTTTGTATCCGTATATCTACTTCTAGTTGTGTATTGTATTATTTTCCGCTGCTATGTATTTAAATGTAATTTAAATCTCTGATATTTCTGTATATTCTTGTAATCTGATGCATTGTTGTAATATACAGTGAAACGTTCTTCTGTATGCGTTCTACTTTGCCGTGTTCTCAAACGATAGGGCGTTTCGAACGGCCTGGATCGGTTTAGCGACTGGTTCGGACCGAGCGAAATTCCTTGCCGTCACAGTTGGTATCAGAGCTTTGGTTTACAAAGCTCAGAGAACAAGACACATTGGAACCATACGAAAGAATTCATCAGATATTGGATTAGTAATATCCAACGAGGATGACTCGTTAGAGATGGGGTCAGTAGTATCCTAGAACGAGTGTGAAGAGTATATTTTTAAATTGAAAACAAATTTTTGTTTTGAAAATTTAAATCAATTATTCGTATTTGATTATCTATTTATATTGAGTTGGACAGTCCAGTATATAAAGATTTTGCGTATACGTCTGATCCACGCGTATTTGAAATTTTAATATATTGGATAGATATAGCAGCACACTCTAGTCGCCCGAAGATGATATTGATGATAGCGATCGCATCATCAACATTTGTGTTCGAGTTTCGAAGGTGTGATTTCTATATATTTCCTATTGACTGGTGTGAGAACCAAAACTAATATAGGTAGATTTATTGTTGTGAATTGGCATCAAAAACCTGATTTTTGGACTAGGTATCAAAGTTATGAATTTGAAACTCTAATTCACTAATTGATTGATGTTTGTGTTGTTTGTTTATTCGTTTGTTAATTTTTAGCCATTTAGCCTAATTGCATCAAATATTGAATTATATTGAAAATTGGTCGCATTTGCTTGCATATGCATATATACATTGAACAGGTCATAGTAAGGAGGCTAGAGCAGAGAATAAAATTTGTTTGCCCGACAAATAGGTACATGTTTACTACATAATTTCCTGTTTTGTTTGGGTGATGATGATTTTGTGAGCCTATTGGCTAGCCGCTTGGCGTTTTCTTTTTCTTTTTGAGATCTGAAGGACCGGGGAAGCTATTTGAAATTCCCCGATGCTCCCGGTGCAGGGGAGGTTATGGCGAAATTTTTCAAAAATTTAGGGTGTTAGCCAAATTTTTGAAATTTTGAAAATTCTCATAAACTAAAGAGTTGGAGAATGGAAGCCTGGTCGGGCGTAGTGTTGATTAATCAAACCACTTTCGACTTTGTTCCTTTTCGGGGACGAAAAGTTTTAAGTGGGGGAGATTGTAACAACCCGAAAATCTAGGCCAGTTTAAAATTTTTATTTTGGCGATTTTAGCGAATTTTTAATATTTAAAATGAATTATTTTAAAATAATATCGACGAGAAATTTATTTTGAATATAATTCGAACGTATATATTTATACGCGTCGTCGTTAGAATATAAATATTTATATATAATTATAAATAGAATTGAAAATGGCGCGGTAGTTCGATAATTCGATTTCAAACTTCAATCGAACATACCGGGTGCAAAACAATCCGGATTTTGGTGAAACCAAAAACATTAGGATCTAATAGTGAATATCTTTCCAACGAATCCGAAAAATCAAGATTTCATATCGGGAATCAAAAGATATGTCCAGTTCAAAATTCTGAATAGTCGCTATGGAATTCAGGCCCTTAAAAATAGCAATTTTGCAAACGACCTCGGATTTCGACGAAACCAGTTTTGTTGGATCCGCAGTGTCAAGTTATTGCTAGGTTTCAAATTTCATAATTTTTCGAATCAATATGTGAGCGTGGCAAAGGAAAACGCGTTTGACCAGTTTCAGTTGATTTTAATCGACTGGAAATTGGCCATTTTTCAAACGATCTCAGAATTTGACGAAACTAGTTTTGTTAGGACCGTATCGTCAATACGAAGCTAGAAAATATTTTTCTGGAATTTTTCTAGTTAGTATGTGACCCCGGTAATTTGAAATGTACGTTTAAAATTCAATATAGTGATTTAAATGTAAATGCAACGGAAACTGATCGAAACGATCAAATCAGCTTGCGATGCATATCCCATTGTGTTCGGAATGGGGGTTAAACGTTATGGACGACAGGCGGTGGACCTTGTTTAGAGGTCGTATGTAAAAGTCAATTTTTTAATAATTAAATAATAATAAAAAATATATATATCCTCCTTACCCTTCCTCCTTTATATTCTGGCCCCCCCTTTTTATTTATTCTTTCGATTTCATTTCACAGAATAAAAAAAAAAACGAAGCCGCCGCCTCGTTCACCGTCGCGCCACCGCGCCTGAGGCGCTGCAAACCCCCCCTCCATCGATCGAAGACCCGAAGCACCCCCCAAGCCTCGCAACGACCACCGAGAGCCCCCCCGTTCTCGCGACCCCCCCTTTCCCCTGCTGCTGTCGCGACTTCTTCTTCTTCTCCCTCCACACCACGCCGATATCCGATGAAGACGAGCCGCGCCCCCCCTCTCTTCGCAGGTACGTTGTTTTATTTTATTTCATCTTTATTTTTTTTTTAATCTAAAAATTTCGATTTATATAAAAAAAAAAGGTTAAAACCGTATTTTAATAAAGCAGAAAAACTAATTTTTAAAAGGTTAAAACCGTATTTTAATAAAGCAGAAAAACTAATTTTTAAAAGTATAAAAACTGTATTTTAATAAAGCAGAAAAACTGATATTTTTAAAAAAGTATAAAAACTGATATTTTTAAGAAGAAGAAAAACTGATATTTTTAAAAGAAGTTAAAAACTGATTTTTTTTTAAGAGTTTAAAACAGATTGTTTTTTTTTAAAAGAAAAAGAATTGATTTTTAAATAAATAAAAATTCGATTTTTATATATTGAACTTTGAAATAAAAATTCGATTTTTATATATTGAACTTTGAAATAAAAATTCGATTTTTATATATTGAACTTTGATAGCTATAGGTGAGAATTTCTCACCTTTCAAATTAATTTTTCTAGTTTTATATATATATACTAGGATGCAGACGGTGCTTAGTAGCACCCGACACAATCGTCCACAGACCATGGACTTGTTTGTTTGGCTGTTTGGTGATTGATTGTGATATTGGTTTGAATGTGGTTTGTGGTGTGAAAAATCGAATCGATAAATTGGTTAGGATTAGACGTGCGCCGTTATAAGGCGAAGGAGTAAGGCTAGGTTAGACTCTTACTCCAAATTTTGTGGTTTGCATAACGAATTGATTTGATTGATGTGTGAATGGCGTGGGCCTTCACTAGACCGGGGATAAGGCTAGGCCTTGTCCCGTTTCTAGTATCGTGCCGTTATGCCGCCGAAATTTTCTAAAATATGTTAGAAAAATAAAAATATCATTTTATTTAAAGAATGAATTGAATAGAAATTCATATGTTGAAATAAAATGTTTTGTCGTTAAAAATATAATTTTTAACGTGAAGTGAATAAAATAAAATATTCATTTATAAACCGGACGGTTTGTTTAGGTACACCTATTTGAATGACATTGATTGGGACGATAAATTTTACACATCGCCCAACAGCACTAATAAAATCTGTGTTTGATTGTTTGAAACCCCACACGGGTGTTGGGATGAAATTTGAAGTTCACTCATCCTGATTGATTGAATATGTCGATCGATTGATTGACAGGCTGTTATAAGCGTTAGATATCTATATTTGATGCTTATACAGTGCAGTGCACTTTGGTTGATGGTTGATTATTTTTCCATGCTATTATATACATGTGTTGTATGAAAATCCATATAATTAACTTTATATGGTAATTGATTGGGCCTCATTCCAATTTGAAAAATAAAGAATATTATAAAATAAAAGTTCATGTGTTGACAGTACTCATTCATTGAGATTGGTCATGTATTGAACGAAATATTTTAGTAATAAAATTTACACCTTTATCGAGATAAAATAAAAGTTCATGTGTTGACAGTACTCATTCATTGAGATTGGTCATGTGTTGAACGAAATATTTTAGTAATAAAATTTACACCTTTATCGAGATAAAATAAAAGTTCATGTGTTGACAGTACTCATTCATTGAGATTGGTCATGTGTTGAACGAAATATTTTTGATAATAACAACTATTTTAAAAAAGAAATATTTGAAATAGAATATTTGAAAATAGAAATTTATGAAGCCGTGTTGATTAGTTTGACGCCATTTTGACGTGAACGATATTTATATCGATATAAAACGATTTCGAAATGAAATGAATTGAAAACGATTTCGAAATGAAATGAATTGAAAACGATTTCGAAATGAAATGAATTGAAGACGATTTCGAAATGAAATGAATTGAAAACGATTTCGAAATGAAATGAATTGAAGACGATTTCGAAATGAAATGAATTGAAAACGATTTCGAAATGAAATGAATTGAAAACGATTTCGAAATGAAATGAATTGAAAACGATTTCGAAATGAAATGAATTGAAAACGATTTCGAAATGAAATGAATTGAAAACGATTTCGAAATGAAATGAATTGAAAACGATTTCGAAATGAATTAAAATGAATTCAAATTGAATTGAAATTTGAATTGAATAGAAATGAATTTTGAAACGAATTTATAAAGAAGAATTCAATTTTGATTTGAATTGAAATGGAAGTTGAAATTGCTTTTGAAACGATTTTAAAACTATTCATATAATTCGTTTTAAATAGAAATCGACGAAGATTATATTATATATATTATATATATAATATAATGGCCTGAATAGAACGCGCCGCGCCGCGGCAGTTCGTGAATTTCGACCATTTATTTCAAACGGACATTGCGGGAGATCCGACCGTCGGATTCTCCTAAAACCGGAACCGTTGGGTTCGTATCGAAAAGAGCTTTCTAATGAATGTTAGAAATTTGAAATCTAAAGGTTGGATTTGGAGATACGTCCAAATCAAATTCGAAAAAGGTCGCTGTAAGTGCAGTTCGATGGCCGTTAATGGAAATCGACTGTACGGGCCTTGATAAAATTATTAAAAATAGTAATAATTTGTGTAAAATCATAAGAAATGATTTGTGAAAGTTTGGGATGAAAAACTCCATATTTGAAAAGATAAAAATAGATTTTTATCGAAATGAACTAGTTTTGAACTAGAAATATAATTCTATTTATTTTTAAATAAATAAACTGAATTTGAAAAGGGTTTTAAAAGTAACCAGAATTTCCAATGATTGCATTGGAGTGGATTTGAATCGAAATTGTCTTCAGAATATTTCGATGTTGGAATTCGTGATATTACAGGTGTTGTTATGGAAATTTGAAAGATATATATTTATATCGTTATTTCCAATACGACATTTGTTAGTCGTAGAATTCGATATTGAATATAAGCCGATATATTTTCTATTCAGAGCCTTGTATTGAATATCGAATGTGATTTGGGTTTGTCGTGAATGGTGTTTTCACTAACACTGTTCTTGAACCCAGTTGAGAAAAGATTAAATCTTTTTATTTAGATTTAATGAAGTGTACCAATTAAATGATATTTAATTGGAATTGAATTGGTATTGATTTTTGGGTTTATCGTGAACAGTGTTTTAAATAACACTTGTTCTTTAACCCGATAATTAATGGAATGTGATTTTGGGTTTATCGTGAATCGTGTTTTAAATGACACTGATTCTTTAACCCAGATAATGATTAAAACTAAGTGGAGTTTTAATGAATCTTTAATTAGATTGAAAAGATCGAGAATGGAGTATCACCAGTTTTGCTCCAGGCGATAGTTAAATCTTTAATTAGATTTGAACGTGAAATTTAGAAACTAACTGTCGGTTAGCCAAGCAGAATGGTTTTCTGGATATTGATCTAATGTTGGTTTCGGCCTTCGGGGTTAATATTTGGGGAATTATTCTCTTGATTAATTCACGGTTAGTGACTAATGAATTGGAATGAGGCGTATGTTGTGTTTGTGTAACACTTATTTAAAATATACGCGAGTTATTCGGAAAGACCGGGTTCATCCCATTCTGAATAACTGATACGACGATAAGTCGAAGATGAAGACGATGGTCGAAGACCGGAGGTCTTCACGTCGTTTGGGTAATTACTGATGATCTTGATTGGGCTGTACACCCAAGAAGATGGAAACAGTTGGTGATCGTCCAGACGTACTTGGAGATCGATGGATATGCGGGGTACTAGGTGCCTCCGGTTTCGTTCAGACCCAGAACGGACTTGTAAATGGACTGTGTGTCTGACATTGGATTTCATTCTGTGTGACTGATATCGGTTGCATAGAGTGGTTTGCCTGTGTGGCATGCTAAGATGCAAATGATCGAGGCTTCTGTTGAAAAGCAAAGTCTTGTGGTGATGATCAAAGCACGGCCTTCGTGGCGTAGCTTTGTGTAACGTTTGCTTCGCGAGTTTCGCACCCCGGTTGTGAACCAAAAACGGGAGGGGATATCAGGGAGGACTTGCGTTTCTTTCTAGCTAGAAGTGGCGTCAGTGGTTTTACACGCCCTGACGAGTTTGACTTATGTGGTTGTTGCTGTTGCGAGGCGCCTCGGTTATATCGGTTTCGGCCGATGCTTCTGGTCGGCTGACGGACCAGACTTACACCCCATAGGGTGGGGAAACGTAGTGTTCAGGCATAATAATCCACATCGGTGGACCGGCCCTGACGATCTAAAGGCTTGCCTGCGCGCTTGCCTGTGGCTCGGGCTAGAGAGTCACAAATCGGTTGAGGACTATCTTTTGCCTCGGTTCATAGACGGAAATCCAATTTCCAAATACGTGACTTTGCGGTTTTATTTGTAAACCTATATATGGCGACATAGTGGCATGGGACGCTCATGCCGCCTATGATTGATACTTATGATTTGAAGTTGTTTTATACACTATGCACTTATAATAGTATCATATGATTTGTTTTAAACGTATCAAGCATTCTTTGGCTGTTATAAGGGAAAACCCTATCCCCCGGCTTGCGTTGCATTGTGTGATAGGACCTGGGTCTTATAACAGCTTCATTTTTCTTTATTTAGCATTGCGCTGTTATGTTTTATGCACTGGTATTCTTGGGAGGAAACCCGTTCCGTGTTATACGGCGTGGTCCCTTGATTTACCTAATGATTTAAAATAAAGATTAACTGTTTTAGTTCTCACACCAGTCCCATGACTGACCTGGAGTTTATTGTTTTAACTAAACTCTGGGTGCCCTTATTTTGACACGGGCAGCTAGTAGTTTTGGTTTTGCAGATTTATATTCACAGGATCCTGGTTTACAGCTGGAACGATATCCGGAAAGCTTTGTATCCGTATATCTACTTCTAGTTGTGTATTGTATTATTTTCCGCTGTATGTATTTAAATGTAATTTAAATCTCTGATATTTCTGTATATTCTTGTAATCTGATGCATTGTTGTAATATACAGTGAAACGTTCTTCTGTATGCGTTCTACTTTGTCGTGTTCTCAAACGATAGGGCGTTTCGAACGGCCTGGATCGGTTTAGCGACTGGTTCGGACCGAGCGAAATTCCTTGCCGTCACAAAAACGGGGTTCAGAACCCCGTTTATGTTCTTTACAGGATTCTAAACTCTATTTAGTGTTATTTCTTAACACAATAAAATAAAATATCTGCTATAAACGGGGAAGTGATCCCCGTTTGTAGCTTTTTAAAAAAAGAAAAAAAAAACTCCCATTCATTGCTGGAGAGGTGGGAAGAACTCACACTTTTTTTCCTTCTTCCCACCGTGAATCCCCATTGACTGCTGGAGATGCTTTAATATAGTTTTTGCCATGAAGGTCATAATTGAATTGCATTATTTCTTAGCTGACTGGTGTCCTATAACATATGCTGCTGTGTATGTGTTTATGATTTAGAAAGGATTTTTGTTGTTTTGGAATCTGGATTTTCTTGGTGAACTGTGCTAAAACGGGTAAAAGGAATAATAGCAGGGAATTTTTGTTTCAAATGACTATGGACACATAGTGAATTTCAATGGCAAAATAGGAAGTATGCCCTGATTATTTTCATTTATGTTGTTATTATCAGCTTTGTCTGTTTAATCACTAATATGTTTGTATTGATTCAAATGGTATGTACCTAAGAAAAATATTACTTTGCTATGAAAAATCAAAATTTTGTAGATATACTTTGCAATGAAAAATCAAAATTTTGTAGATTATTATTTTATCGGGCTGTTTAAATAATATATTGTAGGAAGTTGTTCATGTTGGTCAGTTGCTATGGGTATCTGCTATCAAACCAGTAAGACAATCAATCATACATAAGCGAAGGGGGAGGGAAAAAGAAGAAGAAGAGAAATCATGTTCATTAAATATATATATAGTTGCACCTTCAGTATGAAAGATAAATTCGACACTATAAATATTCAAAAGTCAAACATGATCCAAAATTTATCCAATTGGAAAAAAACCAAAATAAAAAATTATTATAAAGAAAATACGGTAACAAAAATAAAAATTGAAGAAACAAAGAGAAAACAATAATACACTTAAAAATGAACTGTCCATAAGAATTCAAATAGAGTTATATACATTGCCCGTGTGCGTAGCACGGGCCTCGCACTAGTAGTTTATATATGGGTCATACCACGATTTTTTTGAAAATTTGATTTTGACATAACTCAAAATCTACAAAATGAAATTTTGATTTTTCTCTTCCATTAGAAAATTATAAACTACTAGATCTAGAAGATTCTCGTTTCAAAGAATTCTGACTTATGTTGGACCCTGTACATCCATTTGAAGTTCAATTCGTAAAATTAGGAACTACCATGATGCGGCGAACTCGTTTTTAATTAACTTTAATTTATACATTCAATTCATTTAGCTAATAAATTTCAACTCCATTCTCTTGTACTTTAATATAAATTAAGGTAGTTTTCAACTCTAACTTGAAATTTTTGACTTTCCGAAATTTTCGATTATTCCCTCCAGAATTCAGAACTAAATTGTAAAATCATTTACAACTCAAAATTTTAATATTCGATTCCACTCGATATTATTACTAATCCAATCCAATTTTATTTAACGTAACTTAAGTTAAATTTTAATCCATTTGATTCACTTTTATCATTTCAATCTATTTAACTGGCACAAGTAAAATTTAAATTTAAGAATTCAAGTTCCTAGTATTAATTTCAAATTCTTTAAAATAATATAAATATATACATATATTTTTACCATCTGAAAATTCAAAACATTTGAATTTTTAAAAATTTTTCTCAAATAGATTTTCCTTAGATATTTACTGTGGTAGCAATGCATTACTTAGAAACTCGAAAATGAATATTGATGATGCGGCCATCATCATTAGAATTATTTTCCAATGACTGAAGTGAGTACATTGCTTTTATCACTTCCAAAACCTATTTAAAAGAATTTTTATTCAAATCATTTAAAGTAATGATATATTACCTTATAATACTCCATAGAATATTTTCTCAACATTCAAGATTTAAATTCTCAATTCTGGTCTAAATCCAATTTTAATTTAGCTCATTTGTATATTTCATTCGTATACAAATTCTATTTGGTTATATATAACCATCTAAATATCGTAATCTCATTTGATTATAATAATAAACTTCCAAAAAATTATTCCTTTATATCAATGTATAATTCTGGGTAAAATTATTTCGTTTACCCACTTAATACAATATTGTATTGAATTGCTCTGTTCAAGTGTTTAGAAACACCTATCGGTACAGTTATGCGTCCTATATCGACCCTAATTCATAAACCACTCAACAAATCAATTGACATAATATAAAATTATGACACTAACAAATATGATATCTCATATATATACACTCAAACTCAATCTAGGATATTACTAACCCCATCTCTATTGAGCTACGGCACAGAGATCTAAGGTTATGACTTAACTTTAGCTCTGATACCACTGTGTAACGATCCAACTTTTCTATACCGTTAAGTTGACAACACATGTCAATCTCAAAATGCATAGGAAAACAAATAGATGGGTGAAGATGTTAGAGGGTGAGAAGAAGAAAGAAATGTTAGAATAGAAGAAGAACATCAACACTATATAATCAGAGTAGAATAGATTCTTACAGCGGAACGAATAAAATATAATATATCAATACCCTTTGCACAAATGGAAAACTGCACATATATGATTGAATAATCAGAGCACATAACTAGATCAGCGTATACAAAGCTGATAAATACAACACACATAACGGAAATAAATTAATACCAGAAAATACAGGAATACGTCTCGACTCCCGCTCCTCTGTGAAGCTCCAAGCAAGATCTAACGCAACATGGAAAATATACTCGGTTTGATCCAAGCACATTTTGGGAAAAGAAAAATCACCCGTATCACTTTGGAATATTTTCAGTGGTAAAACTAACCACAAACAACTTGCTTAATTTTTAGAAATCCTTTTAAAAAATGGAACTCTCGTAAGACACAACCACACATAAACATGACGCGTTTTTTTACATTATGATAACCAAATCACTTTTTATTATAAAATCCATTGATATTATAACAATGTCTAACAATCCACAAATAAAATAGGAATATAGTCGAAAAGCTTGCATCTCACTTTTCGACATGGTTGGTTTACATCTAAAACCGTACGACTCATATTAGTGTTTGGATTTCCATACATGATTAAGTATGAGACTACCTTTCGATCAGTGCTTTCTAGAGATAAACAAGAACGTCTTACAACCGGACCACATAGAGCCGGCCACTCATTCAGCTTGAGCGTACCGCATATATCACCACCATGGTTGGGATCAACAACCACAACATTCTGAAGCATACAAGAAGGGACAACCTGTTTCTCCCGATCTAGTGACCATATACCTCATGGGTATGACCAACATAGCTATGCTACCTGCTTGATTTCAGTCATTTCCCGGTTGATGAGGCTTTAGGTCACGATTAACTTTATACATGGCACATCCTTATTTTTGGATGCCACATCACCATTCCATTAATCACTAATTGAATTCCATAAAAATACAACCTCCGAGTAAAGAAAAGGTGCTAACCCAAGAGAAGTTGTTTTCTCCGCCACCAAACAGATGTACGTTTGTAAAAATCAATGTACGTGATCTAAGAAATGCAATGTCAGACACCCGTCCGTACAAATTAGTTCTAGGACTGAACAAAACTGAAGATACCCCAAAACGTAGGAATTACTACTACAAGTCTAATCTTGGTAGTTAACCAAAGACATTAGCAAGCACCCCTTTCGACTCTAAAGGTCCACGCCTTCAAACCATCTCCATTCGCATAAGCATCCCTGCACGTTAATTTTCGAACGCAAAGTCAGCTCGAAGTTGTTTTGGGTCCAGTTCCCATCCCGGTCTCCTCGAACTGACACATCATAAGTCCAAAAGGGATATTATTGGATAGTTGGTTTTTTAACTATCAAATCAAAACAGTATAGTCAAGTATATTAGTACCTCAGGCCCGTTTAATCAAAACCATTCATTTAAAATCATTTCATTGATTCTTAAAAATCGATTCCAGATGCTTTTCTCAACTAAATAAATATATTCATAAATCTCTCCTATTTTCCTTACTTTAAAAACAATAACCATACCCTTGTCTCCTCAGAATTAATGCATTCACAAAATCCTCTCTTTATTTCCTCTACTTTGAAAATACCTATATATATATATATATACATATACATACATACATACATACATACATACATACATACATATATATATATATATATATATATATATATATATATATATAGCCAGTCAGTATAGATCGAACCACCAAATTTTAAATGGGCCAAAACAATGTCATGTGACATATTGTTTATTATATAAACCGAAACCGTTTTTATTTAACTTCAAAAATTTACAAATTTAAGTTTTAAACTTCACTTATGGAGATAATAATTCAATTTCCATATCCACTTCCGTTTTCAAACCAGTATAACCTCTCATTTACATTAACATGAAAACCATAGTGTTAACTCCAATAATGGTGGTAACACCTGACTAATTGCGAAAGCATTAACCCGTGATAGGGAAACATAATAAAGCAGCAAAAATAAATGAAAACAGGAAAGAAATAGAAAGCAGGGAAAGAAGAAGACAACTTTATTGTGGTTCATCCTGAGATCAAGCCTACATCCACTTTGAATAATATTATTATAATCCTTTCCATGCCAAATACAGTATATTACAGATCATTACAAAGATCCCCAGGGTAGAGAATAATAGACAATGACTGGTACTATTAGTTGTCGGAAATCATGATAACTAGCCTAGGTTACATAGATTTGTTATCTCCGGAGAAGAAGCTTTGCTATAGGAGAAGAGTAATGGCTGCTGGAGATGAAGATATATCTTTATAAAGCTTTGGCAGAGCAAGGGAATAAATTCCCTATCATATTGGAGCATAAAGGGTATTTATAGGTGTTTGTGATGGAGTTAGGCCAGGTTCGTTTGCTGGAAGCCTTAAAATACTTTATCGACTCTCCCCTTAAAGTCACATGCCAAAATAAACAAACTACATGGATCGATACTGATCCATGATAGACCAATACCAATCTGTGGAGTTAGCTTATTTTATGCTTCAGACTTCATGATCATGATCTTCATACTTCGTCTAGTCCCTTGGTATAATCTAGTTTCATTTGGACATGGTTTGGAGTCGTATCGAACTTTGCCTCTTGCCTGCCCTCCAGTCCATCGAGTGATGACATCTACTTGAATTGGATCGACCTAAGATTCCATATACAACCACTAAACAAAGGTAGAAAGGTATTGGTACAGATCACATGCCCATTAGGGCAGATATTAAGGATCAGTATAGGTCCATAATGGACAGGTACTGGTCCATAAACTTAATTTTTCTGGGCTTGGAACTTCTGGGGGAGACATGTTTTGCTGATTTTGTCGCTTTTGTGGAGTGTCATCTATTTTCAAGGCTAGATGATCTTGTTCTTCACTTTGAATCTACACGAATACCTACCGGGTTTATAACCGGCTTAACATTTCCCCCCCAGAGTACATTCTTGTTGTAAACGTGATGTGCTCTGGAATGATGATTGTGCGTACTTTATGAAGATGTTATCTGGAATCAAAAGGGTTACATTTCATGGGAGTTGACTATTGGTCCAAAGTTTTTAACTTGGCATTATTGCGTTAGGGTTTAGATTTACATCAGAACAAGCTTCCTTAGCTTAAAATTCTCACTATAGACTCGGGAATGCACATGTATGCTGTTGACTTTGGACATTACAGTTTTGTCGAAGCACTATTGATGGTACCAGTCCATTTAGAAAGATTTTCTGCCGTTTCTTCCAGTTTATATACGTTATATTCCTCTTCCCTTCATTTCTTGCTACTACTGTGGAAAACCCTAGAAACTAATCTCTGAGCTCGTTTATTGTCGATCCATCGAGTTGGCCCCTACCGCCGACGATCTACCTCCGGCGTCGGCCATCAAGTCGCCTCGACTTCATTTCCAACCAACTATGCATGGTCCTAACCCCGTATCGACTCGAAATCCACCATAATTCAAGAACAAACGCTAATTGGATCCATTTTGATATTGTCTCCCCTGATTTTGGTCGTATTTGGTCGCTTTTAGATCAATCACAAACTACAAGTGTCGATCCTTTGTTGTCTTTGCCAAATCCTAGTTGATTTTTTATGGTTGAGTGTGCTGAGTTATTTGTTTTTGAGTGATTAGGCGCCTTTGAGCTAACTTGGACATATGCTATAGACTTGTGGAGATATCACGTAATATAGGAATGACTATTGAACTAAACTGAGCATAAGATCATTTTCAAGCTTAAATTCAGATTTTGATAATCAATCCTAAATTACTTGATTCCTGGTTTTAATCGAATTAACTTTTCTTTGGGAAAACTAATTTACTTGCAAGCATACATACCTTAATAACTTAAATAACGACCTCCAATTGATTTTGCTATGCGTGTGTTTCCTGAGGATTCTTAATAAAAGAGATTCCTGCGCCACTTTAGATAGTGTACTCATCTCGATTGCTCAAGTCGACAACGGTTTAGGCTAACCACAGAGAATGAAGCATTGTAAGTCCTTTTGTGCTCATGTGGACCATTTCTGTAAACTCATTTCTTTGGAGAATTTATACTCTACGGAATATGCCTTTATGGAAATGTGACATGAAACTTGTATATGGACGACGCTTGGGTTTTTCCAACTGACACACACTGGTTATGACTTTGAGCATCGTTCCCTCACATAACACTGACACATTTATAGGATACGTTTACCTGAATACTCTGAATACGAAGTTAATTGTGTAGAAAGACCACTAACCCTTCAGAGAACCTTCAATCTGGAAAAGGCGGTTCCTCTCAAATACAAATTCAATCTACCGCTGGTGCGCAATCATATTAGTAAAACGGGAGCGTCTTCGCATATTCCTCTAGGGAGATCCATTATTTCCATGGGGTCAGTAGTTGATAGGTCATGTTCGATTCTCAGGCTTATCGCAAACCTGCCAGAGAGATGTCCTACCATGGTGACCCATCTAATGCTTCGTTATGTTTGCATACAATTTGGTATCCCAGATGAGGATGTCCAATTACCTAATAAAGGTGATGTGTTCGATCGCCCTCCTGCTGAGTTTACCGCTTGTCATCGTTATATGTGTTTGCATGATGCGGTCCCTCCTTTTAATATTTTCTTACAATCGGTCCTCGAGGAGCTTAGTGCTGCCCCTTACCAACTTCACCCAAATGGCTATGCCATGCTCACCAGCCTATACATATTATTCATGCGTACTCTACAACATGCTTTGGAACTTGACGAGACCCGATATCTTTATATCTTTAAAAGAAGGAAAGATCATCCTTCCATGATTTTCGTTGAAGCTACTATAAATTGAAAGCTTATCCTTGGCCTGCTAGTTAAAATTCCTTTCTTTGTGAACCTATTTTCTATGTTAAGCGTCTGACAGGCTTTAATATATTTTGGACATGCGTGGGTGAGTGTTTGCCTTCAAGCCAACATTCTCGAATTCATGGGACTACATCATTCTCACTTTACCCCTTCTTTCTTCTTTACCTTTGCAGCTTTGCCTTCTCAAATTAAGGATAACAAGCATTTTCTGGTGTTTGAATCATTGAAAGAGGTTGACGAGAATGAAAGGCAAAAAGACTTCCTGCTCTAGGATGAGTTCCTTCATCAATTCAGCTTGTTAGAAGCTTCCCGGTCGGTTGTCCCTCGAGAGATTTCAACCTCTTCTCAGGCCATAATAGATGACTTTTCTACCTAACAATCAAAAGAAAAAAAATGAAGGGAGATTCTTTTGACAAGGCCCCCATTGCTGAAGGTACAAGCCACCGTCCTGATGAAGAACAAAGCACCCCGCAAAGGATGTCACCCATAAATGAAGGTGATGAAAAAGAGTTTACACATCGCAAAGGGAAGCAGATCCCGGATTTCGATATGGAGAGGGAGGTGGGAGAATTTTCGAGTCGTAGTGACACCAGCATAGGGACTAGTGAGTATGTCCCTCAATTTGAGAATCCTTCCAGTGAGGAACCTTCAAGTCACGAGTCCAAGGCTGACTCTAAAGACATAGCCATTGATGACAATAAAACTCCTTAGACCATACCATCTCCTACTCAAGCCTCAGACAAGAATGGCTAAGACATCTCTGGTGACTGAAGCGGCATATATACCAATCCTTCCAAAATTTTCAAGGATGACCCCATGCCAATCTCCCAGGTGACATCCAACTCTGGCACTCCTGCGCTTTCTAGTTTTGGGGATCCCAAAATTTGCTATACGTGCCCTGAAGTTTACTCCTACACTTCGTAGGACTCCTACGATCCTTCCCGTGCTAACTGTTTCGTAGAGTAATGGGATTTAGATTGCACTCGCATGCACTTTTCATCACATGTGTTTATTTCTAGCTCATTCCCTATACTTCTAATTTCTATGTTCGACCTTATCGCTGATCTATGCCTTTCTTGTTTACAGGTCCTACAATGAATCGTGGGGATGATTATTATGATTTCTCACATAGAGCTTCTCAGGGCCTTAAAGGGTCGAGTCGTTTTTATCCAAAACGTTATGAGACAGATGAGGAGAGAAGAGATAGGAAAAGGTGTGAAGAGTACGAGAGTAGGGCCCACAAGGTACGTGGCTAGAGAGATCTTGAGGACAGGGAGAAAAGGGATCATGAGAGCTCAGCTCGAGATCGTAGCCATGGGAGTAAGTACAGAAATAATGAGAGAGGCGACCATAAGAAAGACGACAGTTCTGAAGTGATGCTAAAGCGTGCTAGAGTTGACCAGAGCTCAGTTCCCTCTGCTACAATGCTTTCTACTACTACTTCCATTGGTCTTCCTGGTATAACACCTACTGTCGTTACTCCTGTTGGTCTTTCTTGTTCTAAACCACTAGCTACTAGTTCGAGTAAAGCTAAGATTTATTTAATTGTAAAGAAGCCTCTTTATTCCCTCCTAAAGCCGCCTAGCCAATTATCGCAAAGGTTTCCTAGATGGTTCCTTAATGGAGTACGTTTTGACTTGGACATCTCCCCGACTAACAAAGAGCAGATGCTTCAGGCTATCGAAATTTTCAGAAATGATGTAGACAAGCTTTCTAAATAGCAGAAACTTTCTTCGAAACTATAGAGGGTTAAGCCGAATTATGAAGTTCAGCGCACTTTGGAGAGTAGACACTCTAAATAGGAGAACGTTCTTAAAGAAATAGGTGAGGAGATCGATTGGATGGCCAACGCTTACGAGGAGATGGAGATTGGTAAGAAGAAGGCTGAAGATGATTTGGCAGCCACAGTTCAATATTTCCAACAAAAGGAAGCTTTATAATAAATTCTCAGGTGTGCAATGCTCATGCCATGCAGATACGGGCTGACGACCTGTTGGAAGTGGAAAACCAAACCGTTGAGGATTACCGTTTGAAGGCGACGAATCTTACCATGGCCTTTAATAATGAGACCCTTAAGACTTCAAAGTTGAAAGAGAAACTTGCTAAAGTCCAACAAGAGCGCGACCAAGCCTGTTGAAAATGCGATCATGCCAAGTAGGAAAAGGCTACTATTGAGGAGAGCCATGCCAGCATGATGAGCACCCTTAATGCCAATATGTTTGATTTTTATGTTCTCTGCTTCATGGGAAATGGTAGCTTAGAATTCTTCGAGAAGAGACATCCCCATGCTTTGGTCAAAGTGTGGGAGGAAATTTTGCGATGAGTAAGTGACGATGGTTACACGGAAGAGGAGCTTCTATCCATTTATTTCTATAACGATTCTCGGGTTTCTCTGGCCAAAGGACAGGAAGAATTAAGGAACGAAAGGGAGGCCATCACTACTGAAGGAGATGGACCTTCTAATGAACCCTCTTTTAATCACATACTACTGTTGAAACCCCATCCCCTATCCTCTCTGATGACTCATCTCACACTAAAGTTTCCTCTATCGACGTTATTGCTAGTGCTACTGCTACTCCTGCTGATATCACTCTTTCCACTGTAGCCCTTGTCAACATTACTACTAGAGTGACTGCCCCTCAGACTAGAGCTACTGACGATGCCAATGCTGGGGAGAACTTGTCAAGTGATGAAGGCAATGGCCAGAAGGCTCAGGGTTCGAGATTACGACACAAGTGTCCTCAGAAGTAGGTAATGATGTTACTACCTATGGCTTAGGGAACCACTTCCTTCCCATATACGAGTTTGATTATTCACTCAAATAATTTTTAATTATGTAGGATTGGTCCTACCAAGCACTTTCCTATCTGTTGGCGGCTCAACGGGGCTACTGCTATTTTTATCACTTCATTGATTGTTACAACAGATACTGTGCTAGGAATGACTGCTCAAACAATAGTGGCTGCCATCATCCTTTCCTCAGCTTCCATTCCTACCTCCCATCCGAGGTAACAAGCCGAGCAAACTGCTACCCTGCGTGATTTAGATGATCCGATGGTTTCTTCGGGAGGCAGTGGAGAACCCATTGATGAGAAAGATACTGTAAAAGATGGATTGTGGACTGATAAGGTATCCAAAAAGAAGCGTAATGGGAAGTGTAGCGCACACAAGAAGTCGAAGACTGCCGTCGTTACTGACGATGAAGGGAATCCTATAGTCTTGGCTTGTCCATCTTCCACTACCACAACATCGACAAGGCCTGTTAAGCTGACTATTAAGTCGAGCGAGACTTTCAAAGGTGGAAAGAAGAGTTGATGCCTTTATCCATTTTTTTGTTTTCTTGACCATGATTGTGCGAGTATTGGCCCTCACTTTTAATGCTTTTACATGACTTTGTAAATGGTTGCTATTAACAAAACATGTCTTTCTTGTCATACACCTCTGTAGTACCTGAATTGTGATATTCTCTAGTTCACTTTTTGTTTCCATATTTCGCTTTGACCGTAACTCTTATATGTTATTTTCCTTTATATGCATTGTTGTAGTGATGGGGATGGCCCTATGATATGTCTCATCTTGATGCTATTTGAGGTCATTGTAAGTAGTATTGCACCCATATCATGGGTCGTAACAAGTACTATGATGACTTTAACTCATGTTCATTTTGCACGAGGTCCGATTTCGTCAATCATTGGTTCTCGATATTCTTTCTAATCCATGTTTCTCGATGTGTTAATTGGGCGTGCTGGTGGAGTGAGTTTCACCATTCATTCGATGTTTATCGATTGCCACAAGCCTTCGATTGGGATTAGCTTATGCTGGTCATGTTTTTTGAAGTTGGACTTTATCACGATGTATGTCAAGTGCCTCATTGGAGTGAGGTTTTTACCCACTCGATGTTTATCGATCGTCATATGCCTTTATTCATTGTCAGGACCATTATGTGATGATCGCGTTTCCCGAGGCTAGACTCCATCACGATGTATATCGAGTGCCTCATTGGAGCGAGGTTTTTACCCACTCGATGTTTATCGATCGTCATGTGCCTTTATTTGGGGTTGGGACCAGTCTGTGCTGGTCACGATTCATGAGGCCAGACTTTATCATGATGTATATCGAGCGCCTCATTGGAGTGAGATTTTACCCACTCGATGTTTATTGATCGTCATGTGCCTTTATTCGGGGTCAGGGCTAGTCTGTGTTTGTTGCGTCTCCCGAGGTCAGACTTTATCATGATATATATCGAGTACCTCATGAGAACGAGGTTTTTTTACTAAATTTTTCTATGCAATCATTAGCGAATCCTTCATGCTTACTCCTACGGATCTGACTTTTCATAACATTTCCGCTTTCTTAATTTTTATGCCTAGATTCTTATTGAGGGCAGCTTTCTTGAAGGCCATGCTGTTTTTCTGTAAATCGTGGTTATGCTTTTGGACATTTGCCTATAAAAATTTAAATTGAATTTCAGTGTTTTGCGATCTCGAATAAAAGAATGAAATTTTCAACTAAAAGATACAATTTTCACAAGTATATAGTCGCATTCGTCCAACAACAAATTTTATTAATAACTTAAATAGCTTAAGTTCGAATACAGTTCCCCGCCAAAAGTGGTGGCTTATTTTAAATAGCAAGAGAAAGGCAAATAAATATTACAACTTCTAAACATCAATGTATGAAAATTAAGGATGTAAATCGTCACTTTTCCAAACCCAGAGAATGGGAATCTCGTCTGATGTGGTTAACTTGAATGAGCGATCAGAGTGTTTCTTCCCTATTACATATGGTTCATCCTAACTAGGTTCGAATACTCCCATGATGGTTATTATCATTTTTAAAACTAGATCACCAACTTCAAATGTGTGGTGGCAGACTCTACTGTTGAAGTGTTTTTCCACCTTCCTCTGATGTGCTGCCAGTTTGAGTTCTGCCTCCTCCTTTCTTTCATCTAGTTGTTCGAGAGCTTCCAACATCAATTAATCATTTTGAACTCGACTAAAGTGAATCTTCTAATGAGTTGGGACTTCCAACTCTATTGGAACCATTTCTTCTGCGCCGAATGCCAAAGAAATTGGTGAATGCCCAGTTGTGGATTTATGAGTTGTCTGATAGGCCCAAAGAGCGAGGGTAATTCATCCACCCATCCACCTTTGGCTTACATAAGCCAATTTTTGATGGTAGACTTGATAATTTTATTAACAGCTTCCACTTGACTAATTGCCTGCGAGTAAGCTACAGTTGTGAAGCTTTTCTATATGTGGTATCGCTTGAAAACTAGAACTCCCCACTCTCAAATTGCGACCCATTGTCGGTAATGATCTTTTGTGGCATGCAAAACCCGCAAATGATATTTTTAGTCACAAAGTTCGTAACCTTTCTTAGTGGTAATCATGGCTAGCGGTTCTGCTTCGGCCCACTTTGTGAAGTAATCCATGACAACTATTACATATTTAGCGCCTGCTTTGACTAATGGAAGAACTTCAATTATATCGATGCCCATATTGTGAATGGCCACGAGCTAACCATTTGAGTCAACTTTGATGATTGCTCCCTTGGGGATCTTGGCGAATCTCTGGCATACATAACATTTTCAGGTATAATCTACGACATTTCTGCTTACTTCAGGCAAAAGATAACCATACCTGAGTATCTTTTTTTCTAAAGTCTGGCCACATGAGTGGTCGCCACGTTCCCTTTCATGTACTTGAAACAAATTCCTCTTAGCTTCCTCTTGAGTTACACATCACAGTAGTAGCATAGAAAATCCCCTTCTGTACAATTTTCCGTCTTATGCGACAAACCTTGAGGTTCTTCCTAAGCATCTTTTTCCGTTCCATTTCACTTGTTGGAAGTGTTCTGTTACTTAGGTATTCCATTATAGGGGTCATCCGGGACATAGGTTCTTCTGAATCTTCCATGACATGCTCGACTTCCATATTACCTCTTCTTGTGTTACTGAGGATTTCCACTGGCACCAAACCCAAAAGTTGGGCGTCGGCTGAACTGGCGTATTTCGCAAGTGAATCAACCTTCATGTTTTCCTCTCTCATGATGTGGGTAATAACATATGGTTAGAAGTTGTTGAGAGTTCCCATGACTTTGATAAATATGGAGCTAAATTTCCTCCTTTTTCTTGAAACTCTCTTCGGATCAGACACACCACTTGAATATCTGAAGAGTCCGAAAATTCAACTGTTTGGTTATCCTCAATCCAGCTATCACATCCTCGTATTCTACTGTAACACCCCACATCCGTTAAGGTCACTCACAAAGGGAATGCCTTAACTTCGGTGGAGAGTTATATGTAAAAGATAAGATAAATTACAAGACAGACAAAATTAAAACAGCGGAAAATAGGACTTTACTTTATTGATAAAATAGTTTGTACAACAATTGTTTTCCAATACCAGAATATCTGTCTTACAAAATAAAGAAGCATAAAATAACATTTATATTCCCCAATGTAGTGTGAGCCAGCCATAGCAATGGAAAAGAGAATCCCAGCAAAACTTCGACTAATCTTCAGCTTGGAAAGAAAATTGGACTAAGTAGTAATATTCCCTCCCTGTGAACCTGGGGGGGAGGGGACGGAAGACAAGAAAGCGAAAAGAAAACAGAGTCAGACATAAAGTCTGGTAAGTTCAGTAACTTTCAGCATGTGAACAGGTAAAAGCAACATGACATGAATTTAACTGAATACAAGACAACACCATGATGACGGGAATCATAAGGTTAGCACAATATATGATAAGGTAAGATAAACCCGATGCACTTCTTTACTTTCTCTGCTTCGCCACTACCTTGTTATTCTAATTTCAATAATCCTGCACAACCTAACTAGTAATCTATATAAACTGATAAGAACAGATACGTGATCCCAATCCCCGCAATTGTGGTTGTTTCAGGTGTACATCTATTATTTATTACCTAGGTCTAACCTAGGGTTTTCTATCGAGTGCATTCTAGATCCAACCAGGGTTTTCGCTACCTAGGGCTACTAGGGTTTATGCTACCTATTGAACGTTTCTCGGATTTTAGGGTTTACGCGACCTAGGTCCAACAAGGGATTATGCTACCTATCGAGCGACACCCCTAATCTAGGACACACTACCTAGAGTGGTATATTTTCCTAGACTTTCCCCACGTATGTGTCGTGGATCGTTATCGCTGTCTAGATGCACATGTCCTCTATATGTGCGACCCGAGTCTCGTGGCAGGGAAAATCAAGAAACACGGAACTCGGTCGGGAGCTTTCAGATATCTGCCGATATAGATGCTAAGGTCTGTTTTTCCCATGGCTATGGTCCCACCTGACCCCTCCCTCAACTACTGAAAGGAACACCTTGAAAAATGAGAACTATACACATGTCCTCTATGCCCCCACTAACCTATGGCCATCCGTACCCATAACTAGATAGCAAGTATATGGTCTTTTGGAGTTCTACGCCTTTCCGATGTACGTATCTCGACTGACTCAAGATGGTAGGTAGACGACGAGTTGCTATCATAGGGCTACTGGTCTCGCCGAATCACGCTAGTCCATCCTAGTCTTTAGGTTGCCTTATATTGCAACCAATGCATACCCTTGGTTCTTCTAACGCAGACCTTAACCTCTGTGAGCCCAGGCGGATCATCTGCAGCCTCACCGAGGGATACCAAGAGTACCCTCACGTCCCCTCGAAGCCGCGTGCTTCGTAACCCAGTTTGTTGGAGCCTTCTTTAAGATCATACGGACGTTCGCTCCTTCTCGTGTTCTACTAAGGTTTACTACTTAGTTCCCTTAACTAAGGTTTACTACTTAGTTCCCTTAACTAAGGTTTACTACTTAGTTCCTGAATCGTCGTTTTCTTAACTAAGGTTTACAAGTTAGCCCTCTTAACGAAGTTACTACTTAGTTCTTTTTCTCGTCAAGTTGGATTGGTTAAGTGTCATTAGTCAATTCAAGTTAACTTAACCCATTCATTTGTCATGTTAAACTGGTTAAGTGTTATCAGTAGTTCATGTTGACTTAACCCTACCACAAATAAAGTTATATTGGTTAAGTAATTCTTATTACTTAACCCTACCCCTTCATCTTGTATTGGTTAAGTGTTCCCTTTGACTTAACCCTGCCCATCTGTTTAGCTAACACGTTATAACGGTTAAGTGTTTTCTTAGTTAACTTTTAATTCACATGCCCTAATGGTTAAGTATTGTCCGTTCATGTTTTAACTTAACCTTGTTCATTTGGCACACTATGATGGCTAAGTGTTCTAAGTTTACTTAACTCCACCTTCTAGTCTAGTTAACAAGTTAAATTGGTTAAGTGTATTTTACTTAACCCCACCTTCTAGTCTAGTTAACATGTTGTAACGGTTAAACCTTTTCTTAACCTTACCCACTTGTCTAGTCAACATGTTATAATGGTTATTTATCCCCTACAAGTCTTGTCTTGTTAACATATTAAGTTGGTTAAGTGTTCCTATGGACTTAACCCTCCTACTCTAGCTTAACTGTTTCTTAGCTTTACATTATTCATTTAAAGCACCAACCACTCACAGTAGACAGATATTGTTGCGGTCACTGGATGTGTCGGTCAGTTCCGGGCAGATTTACACTGCAACTCAGTCTAACCTCGGGTCCTTTTGGGCTCAATGCTCTAACCATCCACATTAGATAGGTATTGTTACGGTTGCTGGAATTGCCGGGCGGTTCCGGGCAGTCTTATACCGTAACTCAATCTAACCTCGGGTTAGACATATTCGTCTTTCCTAGATTTACATATTTATCCTTCTTGTCTATATGTAAATTGCTAATGACTCTTTTAAACAAATTTGGCCTACACCATATTCATTTGTCATGCCCACTAATATACCTATATTCTAGGCCCAAATCTTGATTTACCTATCATTTAACCCAACCTGCAGTTTTATGCCAATTTAGATCTAGTATTCCCATTTACAGTTCATGTCAAAACTAGATTTGATACTCTAGTTTACAATTTATGCCTAAAGCTTAGGTTACTAGCCAACACTAGATTCAATATATCAAATTACATCTTCTATAATTCACGTCAAATTACCCCAATTTGCATGTAATAGTCATGTTATAATACATGCTCTAAATTATGCCAAATAATATAGATTTCATGTTACACCCAAATAACCCCGCACTCATAACGTACGTATACCATGATTTCACAAGTTTTCTAAACACTCATGAAATGAAACTAAAAAGGGAATAGAGGATAAACATGAGAATTGACGTAAAAGAATAGGCATGCAAAAGCGAGCCACATACAAGGATAATGGATATAATGGTTTTGGTGTACATAATAGCGAATAGGAATAAACTAAGCAAATCACACCCTAGGTATGAGATCCAACAAAATGCCAGTTCGGTGTAACTATAGTGTTATGGGCATAAACAATTAACCATAATAGTCTTAGGCGATTAACCACAATAGTCATAGTCATGGTCATAGGTAGAAATCTCATAGTTATGAATCATAGGCGATTAACCACAATAGTCATGGATAATTAACCAAAATAGTCCTAGGCAATTATCCTAAATAGTCATAGGCAATTAACTGTAATAATTTCAAAGTCATGGTCATAGACAATAGTCTTATGTTCATAATCATAGGCAATAATATCATAGTCATGAATCATGGTCGTAGGCAATAGTCTTATGTTCACAGTCATAGGCATAGTCTTATGTTCACAGTCATAAGCATATGCATAGTCTTATGTTCACAGTCATAGTCTTAGGCCATTAACAATAGTTTTCAACGTCATAGGCATAGGCAAAGTCTTATGTTCACAGTCATAGTCTTAAGCCATTAACAATAGTTTTCAACGTCATAGGCATAGGCACAGTCTCATCGGTAATTAAACACAATTGTTCTTAATTAGATCCAAAGGCATATACAAGCACAGATTCAAATGAGAGGATCAGGCATATTCTTATATCCAGTTAATTACATGCCACAAAAAGATCTAGATGTTCAAATCTAAAAAGTAACTGACTTACATTGATCGGTTTTAGAAAAGGATAATAACGCTGAGTTGATTTGCTATGATTCGCGCGACGTTGCTCGAAGCCGTTGAATTAACCTTTGCTTCCCTTCTTGAAGCTTTAACTTTATTTGAATCTCCAATATGCAACTCCTAGCCGTAGTCTTCAAGAATAGTCTTCATGTTTAATTTTAATTAATTTATTTATTTCAATTATTCCAGAGGCAACATAAGGAGAGAATAAAATGGTGTAAAGAGAATGGGGCTAGGGGCTGTTTATATAGGATTAGACGGACGAATCTAGACTGAAAACGAGACCAGAAACATCAGAATGAAGCCAGGCTCAAAACTGGGTTTCAACACCATGTCGACCCCCAGGTCGACACTATGGTCAACCTGGTCCCTGGAGGTCGACACTATGGTCGACCCCCAGGTCGACCTGGTCCTGGGCGGGAAATTTCCCACCCAGACTGTTCAGGGTTTTGAATTCGAATCTGAATTCGAATTTCGAGCTGTTTTTCTGTTCTGAAAATTCTTGAAACTTCGGAGGGTCATACCTCCCTCATACGGACTCCGTTTCTCGAAAACTTGGACTTATTTCCAAGCAGAATTTTGAGACGAACGCAATGGCGCATCCCGTTTCCCTTTATTCTTATTTTGAAATTTAATTATACTTTAATTTGCGAAAATTAATGTTACATAATTACGGGGTTTTACATTCACCCCCTCTTAAAAGGATTTCGTCCTCGAAATCTTCAAGTTAGGAAGAATGTATCCTACCATCCAATCACCCATCTACTCAACCATTCAACCACATGCATTCATTGTCCTTAAAAAGATTTCTAATGCTTTCATGTTCATATGCATAGTGTGTGTATATGTCTTTATCTAATGCGAAATAAGGCGGTCTACTGATTCAGTTAACCTCCTTAATGCGAATTATGTCAGTGCCATGCGTCCAATCGTGTATGCAAGCATCCCTAGTTATGTAAATACTACATGTGTGCATAGCCATTCATCCATATGCAATATCCATATGATAACATATCCAGTTAAATCCGTTAAGAAAATACATATATGCGAATGTAATATGAAAGTGACTAAGTCGTTCTAGCGCCTATGGTGTGTATATGCATCCACGAGCAGCCATTTGAAACCATCAATCATAACATGTTTCAAATACATGTTTACATCCATTGGCTTCCACCTAAGGATCGATGATACGTCCTAGAGGATATACCTTAAAAGCTAGAAAGTATGCACAGAATTCCTAGAAAAAGAGATCAAGGATGCACCCTTAAGAAAAAGGGTATGATGCGTGTATCTAGTCTTCAATCTTCTAAGTCGCATCTTCTTGAGATTCACTATTCTGTACCTTATCTAATTAATCTTCACGATTGAGAAGCTTCTTGACCTCCATTTCCAAAACTGGCATTGATCGAATAGCTGGCCTTTCATTGTCAACTGGATTCATGCGGAAGTCTATCCGCGTTTTAGGGGTAAACTCCTAACCTAATCAAAAACATCTGCGTACTCATGGACTAGCCTAACGGATTGCAAATCGTCGATAAATGCATTAAGTGATTCTAGCTAGCTAAGCCTAACTGATTCTTTGCACGAAATCTCGAGGGTATTTCCAAGGCAAGTCAAAAGTCTAACTACCCTCCTTTCAGAATTACTAGCCAACCAACCCATGCCTAGAATCAACTCATAGCCCATGGAACCAAAAACATAAGCATTATGCTTAAACTCAACACTTAATATAGTTTTTCTCAAATCCTTACAAACCAAAGGTAAACGGGCCGAACCACCAATTGGATTTGAGACACTAATGGGATCTTCTACTATACAAGTACTAAGGGGCAGAGACTCAACTATGGAAGTAGATATGAACAAATGCGAAGCGCTAAGATCAAAAGAGTACTAACTGGTTGATCAAAATGAAAAGCTAAACTTTTCCAACAGAGACTTTTACTATCTCTCTCTCAGGTATTCTGGTGGTGGAAGCATGTACACGCCCTTCTGAAAATCCTGTCCCTCGTCCTTGCCCTTATCCTTAATTATATGCCCTATTATACCATGGAAAAGATACTTCCTCTCGTCTTAGGTTTTATAATTCCTTCTTTCTTCATGAGTCGAGTTTATATCCATGAATTTCTCATCCTTGCGTTGAGCTCCCTAGCCAAACTCCCTCATCCTCATCTTTACCATCCCTATGTAATCATATTGACAAGTTTCTCAAAAGCTGCCTCCATCGCATGGAAAACCCTTCAGAGCTTGAAAGAAAACTAGCTGCAGGTGAAACTACTATGGCTATAGATAGGAGTCAGGCACTACTTTGCCCTTTGATAGGTATCGTAGTCTTATCAAGCCTACGGAACCGTGCTGCGATGAGGTTACCCCCCAGAAAGCCAGGAGCCCCGAAGACTCAAGAAAGAAGGGAACAAGAATTCAAACAGAGGATCAGAAGATAATGCGTATGGCTTTAAAAAAAACTTTTCTTTTGAAAAACGCTTATTTAAAAAACGTTTTGAAAATATATTTTTTTCAAATCTTTTATCTGATTTGGTAACCTTCATCTCTGATACCACGTGTAACACCCCACATCCGTTAAGGTCACTCAAAAAGGGAATGCCTTAACTTCGGTGGAGAGTTATAGGTAAAAGATACAAATAAATTACAAGACAAACAAAATTAAAACAGTGGAAAATAGGACTTTACTTTATTGATAAAATAGTCTGTACAACAATTGTTTTCCAATACCAGAATATCTGTCTTACAAAATAAAGAAGCATAAAATAACATTTATATTCCCAATGTAGCGTGAGCCAGCCATAGCAATGGAAAAGAGAATCCCAGCAAAACTGCGACTAATCTTCAGCTTGGAAAGAAAACTGGACTAAATAGTAATATTCCCTCCCTGCGAACCGGGGGAGGGGGGAACGGAAGACAAGAAAGCGAAAAGAAAACAGAGTCAGACATAAAGTCTGGTAAGTTCAGTAACTTTCAGCATGTGAACAGGTAAAAGCAACATGACATGAATTTAACAGAATACAAGACAACACCATGATGACAGGAATCATAAGGTTAGCACAAGATATGATAAGGTAAGATTAACTAGTTGCACTTCTATACTTTCTCTGCTTCGCCACTACCTTGTTATTCTAATTTCTATATCCCTGCGCCACCTAAATAATAATATGTATAAACTGATAAGAACAGATACATGATCCCAGTCCCCGCAATTGTGGTTGTTTCAGGTGTACATCTATTATTTATTACCTAGGTCTAACCTAGGGTTTTCTATCGAGCGCATTCTAGATCCAACCAGGGTTTTCGCTACCCAGGGCTACTGGGGTTTATGCTACCTATTAAACGTTTCTCGGATTTTAGGGTTTACGCGACCTAGGTCCAACTAGGGATTATGCTACCTATCGAACGACACCCCTAATCTAGGACACACTACCTAGAGTGGTATATGTTCCTAGACTTTCCCCACATATGTGTCGTGGATCGTTATCGCTGTCTAGATGCACATGTCCTCTATATGTGCGACCCGAGTCTCGTGGCAGGGAAAATCAAGAAACACGGAACTCGGTTGGGAGCTTTCAGATATCTGCCGATGTAGATGCTAAGGTCTGTTTTTCCAATGGCTATGGTCCCACCTGACCCCTCCCTCAACTAATGAAAGGCACACCTTGAAAAATGAGAACTATACACAGGCCCTCTATGCCCCACTAACATATGGCCATCCGCACCCATAACTAGATATCAAGTATATGGTCTTTTGGAGTTCTCTGCCTTTCCATTGTACGTTTCTCAACTGACTCAAAATGGTAGGTAGACGACGAATTGCTATCAAAGGGCTACTGGTCTCGCCGAATCGCGCTGGTCCATCATAGTCTTTAGGTTGCCTTATATTACAACCAAGGCATACCCTTGGTTCTTCTAACGCAGACCTTAACCTCTGTGAGGCCAGGCGGATCATCTGCAGCCTCACCGAGGGATACCAAGAGTACCCTCACGTCCCCTCGAAGCCGCATGCTTCGTAACCCAGTTTGTTGGAGCCTTCTTTAAGATCAGATGGACGTTCGCTTCTTCTCGTATTCTACTAAGGTTTACTACTTAGTTCCCTTAACTAAGGTTTACTACTTAGTTCCTGAATCGTCGTTTTCTCAACTAAGGTTTACAAATTAGCCCTCTTAACTAAGGTTTACTACTTAGTTCTTTTTCTCGTCAAGTTGGATTGGTTAAGTGTCATTAGTCAATTCAAGTAAACTCAACCCATTCATTTGTCATGATAAACTGGTTAAGTGTTATCAGTAGTTCATGTTGACTTAACCCTACCACAAATAAAGTTATATTGGTTAAGTATTTCTTATTACTTAACCCTACCCCTTCATCTTGTATTGGTTAAGTGTTCCCTTTAACTTAACCCTGCCCATCTGTTTAGCTAACACGTTATAACGGTTAAGTGTTCTCTTAGTTAACTTAACCCTAACATCTGTTTAATTCACATGCCCTAATGGTTAAGTATTGTCCCTTCATGTTTTAACTTAACCTTGTTCATTTGGCACACTATGATGGCTAAGTGTTCTAAGTTTACTTAACTCCACCTTCTAGTCTAGTTAATAAGTTAAATTGGTTAAGTGTATTTTACTTAACCCCACCTTCTAGTCTAGTTAACATGTTATAACGGTTAAACCTTTTCTTAACCTCACCCACTTGTCTAGTCAACATGTTATAACGGTTATTTAACCCCTACAAGTCTTGTATTGTTAACATATTAAGTTGGTTAAGTGTTCCTATGGACTTAACCCTCCCATTCAAGCTTAACTGTTTCTTAGCTTTAAATTATTCATTTAAGGCACCAACCACTCACATTAGACAGATATTGTTGCGGTCACTTGATGTGTCGGTCGGTTCCGGGTAGATTTACACCGCAACTCAGTCTAACTTCGGGTCCTTTTTGGGCTCAATGCTCTAACCACCCACATTAGATAGGTATTGTTACGGTTGCTGGATTTGCCAGGCGGTTCCGGGCAGTCTTATACCGTAACTCAATCTAACCTTGGGTTAGCCATATTCGTCTTTCCTACATTTACATATTTATCCTTTTTGTCTATATGTAAATTGCTAACGACTCTTTTAAAAAAATTTGGCCTATACCATATTCATTTGTCATGCCTACTAACATACCTATATTCTAGGCCCAAATCTTGATTTACCAATCATTTAACCTAACCTGCAGTTTTATGCCAATTTAGATCTAGTATTCCCATTTATAGTTCATGTCAAAACTAGATTTGATACTCTAGTTTACAATTTATGCCTAAAGCTTAGGTTACTAGCCAATACTAGATTCAATATATCAAATTACATCTTCTATAATTCATGTCAAATTACCCTAATTAGCATCTAACAGTCATGTTATAATACATGCTCTAAATTATGCCAAATAATATAGATTTCATGTTATACCCAAATAACCCCGCATTCATAACGTACGTATACCATGATTTCACAAGTTTTCTAAATACTCATGAAATGAAACTAAAAAGGGAATAGAGGATAAACATGAGAATTGACAAAAAAGAATAGGCATGCAAAAGCGAGCCAAATACAAGGATAATGGATCCAATGGTTTTGGTGTACATAATAGCGAATAGGAATAAACTAAGCAAGTCACACCCTAGGTATGAGATCCAACAAAATGCCAGTTCGGTGTAACTATAATGTTATGGGCATAAACAATTAACCATAATAGTCTTAGGCGATTAACCAGAATAGTCATAGTCATGGTCATAGGTAGAAATCTCATAGTTATGAATCATAGGCGATTAACCACAATAGTCATGGATAATTAACCAAAATAGTCCTAGGCAATTATCCTAAATAGTCATAGGCAATTAACTGTAATAATTTCAAAGTCATGGTCATATACAATAGTCTTATGTTCATAATCATAGGCAATAATCTCATAGTCATGAATCATGGTCGTAGGAAATAGTCTTATGTTCACATTCATAGGCATAGTCTTATGTTCACAGTCATAAGCATAGGCATAGTCTTATGTTCACAGTCATAGTCTTAGGCCATTAACAATAGTTTTCAACGTCATAGGCATAGGCACAGTCTTATGTTCACAGTCATAGTCTTAGGCCATTAACAATAGTTTTCAACGTCATAGGCATAGGCACAGTCTCATCGGTAATTAATCACAATAGTTATTAATTAGATCCAAAGGCATATACAAGCACAGATTCAAATGAGAGGATCAGCCATATTCTTATATCCATTTAATTACATGCCACAAAAAGATCTAGACGTTCAAATCTAAAAAGTAACTAACTTACATTGATCGGTTTTAGAAAAGGATAATAACGCTGAGGTGATTTGCTATGACTCGCGCGACGTTGCTCGAAGCCGTTGAATTAGCCTTTGCTTCCCTTCTTGAAGCTTTAACTTTATTTGAATCTCCAATATGCAATTTCTAGCCGTAGTCTTCAAGAATAGTCTTCGTGTTTTATTCTAATTAATTTATTTATTTCAATTATTCCAAAGGCAGCATAAGGAGAGAATAAAATGGTGTAAAGAGAATGGGGCTAGGGGCTGTTTATATAGGATTAGGCGGAGGAATCTAGACTGAAAACGAGACCAGAAACATCAGAATGAACCCAGGCTCAAAACTGGGTTTCAGCACCAGGTCGACCCCCAGGTCGACACTATGGTCGACCTGGTCCTTGGGAGGTCGACACTATGGTCGACCTGGTCCTAGGCGGGAAATTTCCCGCCCAGCCTGTTCTGGGTTTTGAATTCGAATTTGAATTCGAATTTCGAGCTGTTTTTCTATTCTGAAAATCCTTGAAACTTCGGAGGGTCATATTTCACTCATACGGACTCCGTTTCTCGAAAACTTGGACTCGTTTCCAAGCAGAATTTCGAGACAAACACAATGGCGCAATCCGTTTCCTTTGATTCTTAATTTAAAATTTAATTATACTTTAATTTGCAAAACTTAATGTTACAGAATTACGGGGTGTTACATCTACCTCATTATTGGTGGCTGGGAATTCGAATCATAATGCCTAACAGACCGAACGTCCCTCGGGGTTCTTTAAGATTACCTCCGCACCCGCGTAATAATTGTT
This sequence comes from Allium sativum, assembly GCA_030737875.1. Lineage (NCBI taxonomy): Eukaryota > Viridiplantae > Streptophyta > Magnoliopsida > Asparagales > Amaryllidaceae > Allium > Allium sativum. The sequence goes on from CM060920.1 coordinate 970,286,720, forward strand.
CATAGTTCCATCTACATACAACTTTCATTGAGCATTTACTTCTACCATTTCTTCCTCGTTGTCCTCCCGAAAGGTAAATTTGGCAATATAACCGGCTAGTGCCTGCCCATTAATCACTCTCCGAGGAGAGTAGATTATCTCATATTAGCTTAATTCTATGTTCCATTTTTAAAATTTCCTGATGTTTCTTGTTAGAACAGGACTTGCTTTAACGACCAATCTGTCAATACCTTAGTCAGATGTGCTAGGAAGTAAGGTCGCAATTCCTATGATGCAATTAACAAACAGTAAGCTAGCTTCTTGAGATTTTAATAATTCTTTTCTGCCCCCAACACTCGTTGATATATTACACTGGCCATTGGATCCGTGTTCTTCCCGTACTAAGGATGTACTCCAAGCGTGGGAGGACACTACTTGATAAATGAACAAATCTTCCCCATTGCTAGGTTTAGAGAGCATCGGCGGGGCTTCCATGTGTCTTATAAGTTCTTCAAAGGCTGCTTGGCATTCTGCTGTCCATTCAAAGTTTTTCCTTCCCTTTTTAAGGCATCGACGAAGGGTATGCATCTGTTAGTTGCCTTTGATATGAACCTGCTTAGCGTTGCGATTTTTCCTTTGAGATTCTGAAGTTTTCTTTTATCTCGAGGAGCCCTTACTTACCTCAAGGTCATCACTTGTGTCGGGTTGGCTTCTATGCCCATTACATCTACCATAAATCCTAGGAATTTTCGGGAAGATATGCCAAATGAACATTTCAACGGATTTAACTTGATTCCATACTTCCTTAAAATTGCAAATCTCAGCTAGATTGTCCATGTAACCGTCTGCCTTCTGCGGTTTGTCTAACATATATTCTAGATACGCTTCCATGGTCTTGCCAATTTGAAATTTGAACATCATATTAACTAGCCGCTATAAGTTCCCCCGGCATTGTTCAAGCCAAAAAGCATAATTTTGTAGCAATACAATCCCAAGTCTGTAATAAAACTGATATTCTCATGGTCATGCTCATGCATCATAATTTGATTGTATCCTGAATACGCATCCATGAAGGACAACGGCTCATGTCCTACTATTCCATCCACAAGCTGATCAATCCTCGGTAATGGGAAGCCATCCTTGGGACATTCCTTACTGAGATTTGAGAAGTCAATGCATACTCACCACTTGTTGTTTGCATTTTAACCAACACCGGGTTGGATACCCAGTTTGGATACGTGAATTCCTTAATATACTCGTTCTCCATTAAATGATCAACCTCCGCTTCCAGGGCCGCTGATCTTTCCGGGCCTTGGGTTCATCTTTTCCTCTTTATGGTCGCATATCATTGATTAATATTAAGAGCATGACTTGCCACTTTTGGTGAAATTCCACACATATCTGCATGACTCCAAGCGAGCACATCCAAGTTGGCTTTAATAAAACTATTATCTTCCTTTGTATTCTCATACCAAGTAGCGATCCGATGCCCCACACTCGGGTCAGATCCTTTGGGTCTACCAATACAAATATTGTCACTTCTGCTAGGGCTGCACAAAGTATGGGTTGGGTCGGGTTAGACTAATACTTCATCCGACCCACATATGTATGGGTTTAAGGTAGCTTAACCCATATCCAACCCTATATGAGGTTGGATATGGGTCGAGTTGAAGTATGGGTTGGGTCAGCTTTAGTAGGGTTGGGTTGAGTTGCTTGAATAATAAATAATAAAGAATATAAGGGAATTCTTTTAAAATAATATTAAAATATTTAACATAATATATCAGATTCTAGCTTGCGTAATGCATTTAAAATAATTGATTCATTATAAGACATATTTTATTAAAATTTCATTGTAAAACACATCAAATGAAATTAATTTACTACATATGAGAACAAGTGTTTCATTTTAAAAATTAAAATGCTCTTTAAAGTATATTTGCCAAATTCTATCTAATTTGGATTGACATGAAAATGCTTTTTTATATATATACTATAGAATAAATAAACATTATTTTAGGATTATAGTATTCTAATTTAAGTGGGTAGATATAAAATTATTTTTTAAATATAGGGTTGGGTTGGGTTAAAGTAAGGTTGGGTCGAACAAAATATCAAACCCGATCCGTATATGGTATGAGTTACAAATTATAACCCATATACGACCTGAACAAGGATAGGTTGGATTAGGTTTATGTGGGTTGGGTCGAGTTGGTGGGTTGGATCAGTTTGGATATGGGTCGTGCACATCCCTAATTTCTGCGGGCGTTGACCTATTATCCCCTGTGTTATTCTTCCGAGGGTCCATATCTTTTTGAGTGAGGATGTGCTCTCAAGTGCAGGGGTTGTCCTTTAGTTGCTTTAAGATGGGCTCTTGAATGCGGAGGGGTAGCTCCATATTCTTCTTCTTTTCTTTCTACTTGGCTCCTCACAATTTAGTTATATAGCATTCTCAAGCCATGTTCTGATCCGCTTTAACTACTCCAACAACACTTTTAGTTGGGAATTTCAATACAAGACACCATGGTGCTAGGTCGATCTTGAAATCCATCAGCGTGGGTCTACCGAGGAATGCGTTATATGCCAATACCTCATCAAAAATGCTAAAAGTTTGAATTAACACCACTTTCCTTTCACCCTCTCCGAGCTCGACAAGTAGATCGATTATTCCGATAGGCTATTGTGGCTCGCTAGAGAATCCCTGGATTTTGATTTGGCAGGTTGACACATTTGTCATCGACAATTTCATCTGGTTGAATGCCTTTCTGAAGAGAATGTTTACGGATGCTCCACAGTCAACGAGTACCCTTCTCATTGTGGTGGGCCCAATGCCAATTGTCACCACCATTGGATCTGGTATGGGAATTTTGACCCCTTTTGTTTCCCTAGCTCTGATAATTATGTCATCGTTGAATTTTCTCTAATGCTTTGTTGGGGTTGTATCCTCAAAAATAAGCCAAGCTTTGTTCTTTGAGGCATACTTGAGTATCTTTCCATCTATCTCCAACTCTTTTATGCAGGATGCGGTCCCCTGAAATGGTACGAATGACCAACTTTCCATTGTTCTGACCTCCATTTCGGTTGCTGGGTCCTGGTTGGTTTGGAGGGGCAATTTTCCCCTGAGTTGTTGGGGAAGGCCGAATAGCCTGAGGTTTCTTGATGTACTACTGGAACTTATTATCCTTAATAAGTTCTTCTATCAAAATTTTCAAGTGTCTACACTCATTAGTGCTATTCCCCGGCTGATTATGGAAGTGGCGAAACCTGCCCGAATTCTTCTGGTTCTAATTCATTTTCGTAGCAGGTGGCCTAGGATATCGCTCTTGCTCATTAGTAGCCAAGAAGATGTTTTTGAGCTTGTCATTAGTGTGTGAAGTCTTCACATTTATAGTATCGAATGCGTTTTCCGTCCTTCTTGCCCTTGCATTTTCCTTCATTGGCTCTTTTTGACCTCCTGACTTTTTTACTTCTTCCTGTGTAGTTTCACCATCCTAGTTACTGTTGACGGGATGATTGCACAGAATTGACAATGTTTCCATTTACCAGGTTTTGTTCCTCCATCCAAGGAACTCGTTAGCCTTTTTGTAAAACTTCTCTAGAGTGTTTAGTTCTTTCATTTTTACCCACTTCCCAAATTCAATTTCTTTATTAATAGACCTCACTAGAGCCATCATCACCATTCTTGGCTCAGAATTGCCTTACCGTTGTGTTGAACTAGTCGAAGAAGAACTTCAGTGGTTCTCTTGGCTTTTCAACCATTCCGGAAAAGGACATGATATCTTTTTCTTTTGAAGTATACAGTTTGAACTGCTGCTTGAACTTCCAAAACAAATCCTCAAACTTATCAACCGAATTTGTTGCAAGCTTCATAAACCATAATGATGTGACTCCTTCCAAACAGGCTGGAAAGTATCGGCATTTTAGTTCATTAGTTGCTCAAGCGCTATTCATATAGCAGTCATACTTAAATAGAAATAATTTGGGATCAGTTGTTCCATTGTATGTCGACATTGTTAGTGGGACGAATTTCTTGGGATAACCAGCTTTCAATATCTTACTAGTGAAGGGAGCCTCGCGGGTTGCAAAAACAGCATCTTCCTCCTCTTCTTTTCTGGCCAAACTCTCCTTCATAATCTATTTGATAATTTCCAAAATATACTCTTCACTATCATTTTGCTCCACGGGGCAGACATCGGTTGCTTTTCCAAGCATCTGACTTGGCAGATGACCTAGGTTAGTTGGCTAGGGTTCTGAACCTCCGACTCGCAGAGCTGCTTCTCTGGTGGTGCTTACAATCTTTTGGGATGAGGGATTCATGGGTTACTTCTGCTTGTCCCAATCAACATCAACCTCTTCATTGTTGGCATCCACATTATTGCCCGGATTATCATTAGAAACTGACATCCTATCGAGATCGTTAGCAAGATAAGCCTGGTGCTTTCGATCTCCTCCCATACTCAAGTTTTTGGGAATAACACCATCGTTCCTTCCTACACTAGCACATGCAGTATTAGTGCCATGTATTCTGGGGGCACTTCCCAGATTTCCCCTTCTCCGATCTGAGGCTGAAGAATGTGTATGTTCTTCTAGATCAATCTCCACTCTATTGGTCCTCCGATTTGGCGTGGAGTTCAAAAGAGCATCCAACTTCTTCATTAACATACGGTTTGTAGCCTTTAGCCGTTGGTTTATGCCTTCTACCACATTATCAAGTTCTCTTCGAGTAACATCTTTCCCCAGAGTTGAAGTCGCTCTAGGGTTATCCACAATGGGAGAAACCTGTGTACCACTAGCTACATTTGCAGAAGTTTCTACTGCTCCAGATTTGCTCTTGCTTGTGTTCTTCCTTGGAGGAGCCATGATATTTACCAAGCTTCGAGTTCTTAATGCAATTTTCTGTATGGATTTGCTTTGTAGACCTTGATCTATAGCAGAAGCACAGATCTTGGACTTAGATTCAGTTCTTAGTGAAAACACCAAATGTTAACTCCAAAAATGGCGGTAAGACCTAACTATTGTGAAAGCACCACCTGTGATATGGAATCAGAATGAAGTAGTAAAAATAAATGAAAACATGAAAGAAATAGAAAGCAAGGAAAGAAGAAGACAATTTTATATTTGTTTAGCCTGAGATAAAGCATATATCCACTTTGAACCATATTATTATAATCCTTATCATGTCAAATACGATATACTATAGTTGATTATAAAGATCCCCAAAATAGAGAATAACAGACAATCACTAGTACTATTGGTTATCCGATATCACGATAACCAGCCTACGTGACCTAGATTTTCTATCTCTAGAGAAGAAGCTTTGTTGTAGGAGAAGAGTAATGGCTGTTGGAGATGAAGATATATCTTTGCAAAGCTTTTGCAGAGCAGGGAAATCAATCCTCTTTCATATTGGAGCATAGGGGTTATTTATAGGTGTTTGGGATGGAGTTGGGCCAAGTTCGTTTGCTGGAAGCGTTAAAATACTTTATCGACCTTCCCCTTAAAGCCCCATGCCAAAATAAACGAACTACATGGACCAGTACCAGCCCATGATAGACTGGTACCGATCCATGGAGTTAGCTTATTTTATGCTTCAGACTTCATGACGTGATCTCCATGTTTTGTCTAGTCTCTGGGTACAATCTGGTTTCATTTGGACATGGTCTGGAGTCATATTGAACTTTAGTTCTTGCATGCCATCCAGTCCATCGAGTGATGACATTTACTTGAATTGGATCGACCTGAGATTCCACATATAATCCCTAAACAAAAAGAGAAAGGCATTGGTACAGATCGCATGCCCATTAATGCAAATACTATGGATCGGTACCAATCCATAAACTTAACTTCCTTGGGCTTGGAACTTTTGGGGAAGACATGTTTTGCTGCTTTTGTGGAGTGTCATCTATTTTCAAGGCTAGATGATCTTGTTCTTCACTTTGAATCTACGCGAATACCTGCCTGGTTTATAACTGGGTAAACACATAAATATTCACTTATTTTCTTGGAATAACTATATTCACAAGCCATACTATTTTCGTTATTTAGAAAATAGTGCCATATACTTAACCGAATGGTACACGTTTAATCATGCTTCATATTCAGGCCAAACAGTGTCAAGTGATACATTGTTTACTATAAAACCAAATAGTTTATTAAATTTCTAAACTTTGCAAAATAAGGCTGCAGTATTTTTCTTATGGAAATAATAAATATTCCCAACATCATTACTATTCCAAACTAGAAGCATCTCTTGGATAATAGTGAAGTCATTTAGGCTGGGGTATTTTATTTACCTTTTAGACCTTGACTCGACAACGTTCTTATCTTAGATAGATACAAGTTTGTAACTCAAAAACTGAGATTAATTATAATATCATATCAATTTCATTTATTATTCCTTTTAAATATGGTTTTATAAACCATTCTTTGCTTTTGAAAATCTCTTTTCAATTATACCATTTTTTCTTAATTCTTTTATTAAGTAAATACTTACTAAAACTCAACCTTCAACTTTAACCTTCTTTTATACAATTCATTTTCAATGTGGATTTTTATAATAATCCATTTACCAAATCCTTTACAAAAATCCATTAAGCATGCTTTCTTTGCATTTTAGAAAATCATATTTTTATTTCAATTATTTTACTTAATTCAATTATTAAGTAAACACTTATTTAAAACACTTGCCTTAACTTCAATCTCTTTTATAAACCTTGTTTATAAAACTTCGATTTTATTCTAAAATCCCCCATTTAAACCCTTAATAGAATTCAATTAAAATCTCATTACAACCTGATTACTTCTTAAATGAATTCCACTTAAAAAGGTAATCCCTTTAATTATTATTAATTAAAATAATTAACATTATCATTAACTTAAGTAGAAGTAGTTAACTTCCTTATTGACAGAGAACAAAATAGTTAATCTCTTTTAAAAGTTATTAAAATAATAATTAACTTCACTAAATACTATCAACCTGATAATTACTTTAAACATGGTATTTGCAAAGCGGACAGATTTTGAAAGTGACCACAAACACTTATTATTTTTTGCAAGGCTAACGGGGTTAAGTGCTCCCTTACCACTTTAGTGAAGTTCCCTAGAAAAATAAAATGAAATTACAAACACAACACAAGAGTGACATAGAAACAAGGAACCCCAACACAAACAAAACAACACAAAAAATAGGACAAAATAGCTATGCAAGAATAGTCACTGGAGTGAGGCAGATTCCAGGATCAAAAGTAAAGCTCAACAATTTTAGCCCATCTCTAATTTCCATCTTGATACTCTTGTCAAATTGCTCATTGCTTTTTGCCTTTTCAGGTTGAATATTCGACAATTTCTTTTCTCCATACTATATTTATGGATTTTTTAAGAGCAAAACTCAGTAATCTTCTTTTTCCACTCTTTCTTCGTCTCACCTTTTCAAGTTTTCTCCCCTCTATCTCACTGTTTTGGCTAACATAATTCCTGCCAAAAAGACATATCATTCCTGTCATACTTAGAAAATGATATCACACTCAAAGAAAATGTGACCAATAATCTCACTATTCGATCCGCATAGCACACAAAGTAGGTTAATAATCATACCCCTTGCTTCTAACTTATATTTAGTGAAGACAACCTTGTTGATAACTTTCCATAGCAGCATATTCTCTCTAACTCAGTTACCTCTAAACCATATTTTCCTATACCACCTGCACTTATGAATCTGACTAAATTCAGCAAGGGTATAGTAAGCTTTCTTAATCTGGAATTTGGACCCTTCTTTTCCTCACACAACAATTTCATCATTATTATTACCAATATTGATTGATCTTGCACGATTGGAAAACACTTGTTATTATAACAAATAATGATTACAATATTTCAGGGGATCGACAGATTACCAGTCTGTTATACATTGGTTTAAAAGGTGAACCGTCCACCACAAATGTTTTTATAGTGGATCTTCTGCTGCTACATATGCTAGATAATATAATAGGAGCTAGTTACAACTATTAGACTACAACGACATTCTCCACATAGGGAGATTACAAAAAAAATAATATACATGCCATACAATTATTATTACCAGTCTGTTATACATGCCATAGTAGAAAGGCAATAGCAGGTAGAATTAGTGTGCTAGGCACATCATGTAGGAACCAAAGAACTTTCGTACATTAAATTTACTTGAGATGACAAGGCAATGACACAAGTATCAATCCATCACCATAGCAAGTTGGCATAGCAGCTAGCCAACCCACAAAAATATTGAGCTACGCACTGGATGCCTAGCAGATGACATCGCTCAGAAGAGCACAGAAAAAAAACTCACATGTTCAAATTCTACGAGCAAAGCTAGCCAAGGTAAGAGCAGGGAAAAGAACCCAACCAACCAGGGCCAGTTAGGACCATGTCAGCATAACAATACTCAAACCATGCCAGCGTCACAACCCAAAAGCACTTGTTACAATATCATATAGTATACCATAGGAGACAATAGCGCTAAAATAATGGAAACATGCCCATGCAACACCTACAAATCCCTGTGGCGAAGCCATCACAGGATGACAAACGAAGGCAGCGATGTACCAACACTGTTCTGCACAACCAAACTCATCGAAGTACCCCACAACCAAAATGTAAGCAGAACCAAAAGTAACCATTAAAACTTACATCACTTAAATAGGAGACGCAAACCACAATAGTGAATAGTCACAGAAAATCAATGATATCTCACCGGCTCTGTCAGCGCACTACGATATCTCAATTAGTCGATAAACGGTCTCGTTGTGAGGTACAAAAGATGCGGTGCAGCAAGATGACGAGGACATGGCTCCGTGCAAGATCCAGACCAAAGGGATCATCAGATTTGTCGACTGGGTAAGAAAATAGTTAGGTCTGGTTCTGAAAAGTAAATCCATGGTTGAGAGGCACACAAAAGGCTAAAGTCCAAGCGAAGCGAAAGCTGAAAAAGATTAGGGAAAAGAGAATCGCATAGAGGTTGAGAAGATGAGCAAGAAGAATAAAAAAAGGAAGAAAAAATATCGAATTCAAGTCGCCATTACCAGGCTTTTTTAGTTTATGTTCCTTAAACACGGTTAATTAAAGGATTAATTAACTTTTAGTAAATCTTATTCAGTTTAAATGACTATTTGTTTAAAAACTATTTCTATTAAACTAATTGAAACAAATTAATTTAATAACCAATTTTTAATTAAAAAAGTTGAGTTAGTCAACCTAGAAACATAGTTAACTGATTTCCACTAACCCTTCCTCTTACATTAATTAACATTTAATTTAATATAATCCACTTAACTGTTTCTTAAAAACAATTATTCCAAAGTATTAACCCTTAGGTTAATTTCTGACTTACTTATAAAGCTTATTAAAAAAACATAAGAATTTTCTACATAAAATATCTATAATCACTTTGTTAAACCCAATTATAAGAGATTGATTTATTTAGAAAACTTCTATTTTACATAAAATATAATTTAAAAACCTTGCTTCAGTTATAAAAATAAATTTTATATCTTCAACTTCATCAATTCGCCTGACGGCAAATCGACGTCTCAAAAAGATGGATTTTAGGTCATTTGTTGCCAATCACTTAATCAATACTGTTTATTGACTAATAACACCTCAACATTGAATTGAATTCAACAACCAACACCCAAATCAACATCCAAATTGAATTTAACATTCCTTGGATTAATAGTTCATATATATATAATATGAAATCATGTAACATACAAAAGATTAAGGAATCCTATTGGATCCCTCCAACTTGTTTTCCCTGCATCACAACTCATAAATCATTTTATATATGCCTATGGACTAGAAATTCTGTTCTAATGCATTTAATATAATGGATATATAAATGTCGACGAGCAACAATCAAATAATAATCATTAAAGCATTCAAAAATCCAATTTATATTAACAACAGTAAATTAAAATTATATGAATTTTACCACATCATAGTATTTCAGAAAGAATGAGAGCTAGCTCACATTTCATTTTTGATCGACGATTTTGCATCGTTTTTATCTAATTTTAAACAAGCGTTTCAAATCAGACAAAATTCTCATTATCCCCAATTCCAACCAAACCAGCTCATATGCGTAGATATCGACCGTATGATTCCAACGCATTTTATTTCATCGAATTCAATTCATGTATGGCATAGTTATACGAATTACAAGTTTATACATGAATTTGAATAATTTAACTTAATGATGTAATTAAGAGTTAATTAATCACCATTTTAACTTATCAATCCTGCCTCTAATCATGATTAAAATCACGACTTCCTTCTTTAGAAACCCAACTTCGACCAAACACGATTGATTCAACCCACCACCGCCATCAACCCGGAGCATCGGACTTCGATCAAGTACCTTATCTCCGACCACCCTTCCATGTCGCATCTTCCCCCAGGATCCGAACCCACCTCGGCAACCACAACTCCAGAAATCAACCTTCGAATGCACGCCCTTCTTGAGCTCCATACCACAGACCCATCCCACTTGGAACCCAATGCCTTCGGCTACGCATAGACCTCCCTCCAGCCATCAATTTCCCTTTTGACACTATCTCGAAATCATGAACGGAGGGGGTAATCGGAGGGGGTTTAAGTTTGGAAGAGGAGGGTCCTTCATTCTTTAGAGTGGCGGCTGAATTTGTGTTGACCAGTGCTTTAGTTTAATATATGTTTATTAGTTTAAGCCATATATATAGGCTCACATGCGATTTACTCGAACGCTTTCCGCTTATACGATCACATATAATGTTCGATCATCACGAAATTTGAAGCCTTACAATAACTTAATATTCCAGACCCGATGGAACTGGTTTCGTCGAACTCCGAGACTATTTGAAAAATGCCAATTTAAATTTCAAAATGTAAGTTGATACGCGTTTATATCGCGCATGATTACATAATAACTCCTATTGACCTAAAATTAGAAATCTTATAATATTTGACCATTACGAATTTTATATAATTGGTTTCGTTGAAATCCAAGGTCGTTTGAAAAATGATTATTCTTACTTGTTAAATCAAATCTATAAAATATATATCGATTTCAAAACAACCAAATTCGTTGATAATAAATTTTTATTATCGTATATAATCAAATAGAATTTATATAGATTGTTAAAATCGTTTCAATTCATTTTTAACTTAGAATTCAATTATTTTCGTTTTTGTATTACGATAATTGGATATATTCGAAATTAAATCGATAAACTCCACATAGAAATCCATTTATATTTCCAATTTCAACATTTAAAATAAATTTAAATATTCAAAATTAAATAGCTAAGAATCAGCGTTATAGATTATTACCCACATCGTAATATTATCCAGCCACACTTACTTTTATCCTTATTTAACATCCACAAATTAATTAATTGGCAACAAGAACTCATGATTTCTCCAATATTCTAAATCACTCAAACTCGTCGACAGTGTTGGCATCGAGAAAAATCGAAAAAGTCATCCTAAAGTGACATGTTGCAATATCAAAGAATGCAACATTATAAGTTTACAATTGAATTTGAAGTCAAACATAATTTGAATGTTGTCTTTCTATCAATGTTTTTCCCCTACTCATTAGTAGCTTGCAATTAGATTTTTTGTTTATCTATTTCTTCCCAATGGTAATTTAGCTGAAAGGTTATTAGTTTACTATTAATGAGAATTAGTAAACAACAATCAATATTAAGAGATGATTCAGTAATTTCAAGACTTTTACGCTGTAATTATTTAAAAATAAAACTGGGTAATTTTAAGTGTATATTTGGGATGAATGACAACATACTTTGAATAATTTACTTTATTACACTGTAAAAATATACGTTAATTTTCTTTTTAATGTTTGTTCATTATCAACATACATGATTTTTATTTCTAAAATTGATATATTATAAAAATAAGCATGTTTTTCCATTCTAAATTTTGTAAAATAGGTGAATTTTTTATCATTAATAAAAAAATCGTTAAGAGTATACTAAATCAATGATAAATTAAGAATCTTTTAGTCTAAAATTTTGAAAAATAATGAACAATTTCATTTGATTTGTTGTGTGAAAATGTTAAATTTTAGTTATTCACATTCGTAACTTACACTAAAATGAATATAAGTATACAGTATTTTGATTAGAATTTTTTTTAAGATAGAGATTAATTATAATTTTTTGTTACAAGTTGAGGTATCAAATAATGTTTTAAAAACTAAGTTATCAATTTTTAGAAACTGAAAAAATTTATTTGCGAATATAATTTTCTACTTTTCTTTTTAGTCATTAAATTAACTTTTTATTTCTCCCTTTAATAATGTAATACACTTATTTTTAGTATCGATATTAACTTTAAAAGCTCTAAATAATAAGGTATACAAGTTCATTAGTATTACATCTATGTTTTAGGGTTTTCTTTATTTCTTTCAAACAATATTCAAAATTAAATCTATATATCATTTATATTTTAAATAAATGTACTAAAAACCTAATGTTTAAACTTAAATCCATGAATACAAATATTTATATATTGAAATTTGTATAATCATTATTTTCAAAATAAATTAAGAATACTAATTTCATTAATTTTCTTAACAAATATTATTTGCTAAAAAATAATAATCGGTATTTAACTCAATCTAGTCCATATATAAGAATACAATTTTTTGCACATACGAAAACTATAAATCACGTAACAAAAGTTACACACATAAAAACAATAAGTTTAGTATATAAGCAATCGTCTTACCAAATTCACTATATATTGCATCGTAAATTCAATTTTTTTAATACTTTAATGAAACATATTGTGCGAAAGACATTGGTTACAAAATAGTATGTTATATCTATATAAAAATTCAATCACCCTTAGATATTTTTCTATTTTCACATTTTATCTTAGTCCTAATTTTTCATTCTCCTTAATTAAAGAATTAATAAATGGTGTTGTTATTGACACTCCAACTATTGTTAATGGGAGGCCATTTTTTTAAAAACACTCCACCCTTTGAAAAATATTTAAGGGGATACACAAACATATTATTTCACACTACTCAATATTCCTAGATTTCCCCTTTAAATCAGACCCAAAAAAACTTATTCGATAAGGGAAACCAAATTAAAATAAGCAGTTCGTCACCACCGCACCGAATGCAGCATGTAATCATTTATATATGTATTCGATGGTAATATATTAAAAATTAATAATCATTTCGGTGCATTGCCTCCATAATTATAAAATTCGGCATATTTATGTCAACAAAAAAAAGTTTGATCCTATTCCTCCGAAAACGTTTATTCTTTAAGGCTTAAAAAATGATATATGCAAATTAATAAAAATTTACTACGGCGCTTGCAATATTTGTTAAGTTAAACTTACCTTTATTTGTTAAGGGGCTAAATGGGTAATAAGGTAAAATTACCTTTATTTGTTAAGGGGCTACTTTCCTCATTGGTACTCCTCTTAACAATTTTTGATAAGACAAAAAATTGGCCCCCCCTAACAATATTTGGAGTTTCAATAATAATACCCTTAATAAATTTACTTTTAACCTCGCCACTCTTTTTCACATTGAAGCTTATCCATAATTGCTTCGTCGACATGTTTTGATTCCAAATAATAAACGGTCATATTTGATATACAACATAAAGTCAATGTTCTTGATGATGAATCTTTTCCTTTGTATATCTATCATATATTACATACATGGTTCAATCTACCTTGGATATTTTTCAATTTCCATATTTTATCTAAATTTGAATACTTTGTTACCATAATTAAACAATTAACTTAACTTCTTAACTCTTACAAAACCTTATTCTTAATGTCAACTTTAAGCTAGTAATTTATGTTATAAGCATATATAACAATTGGAAGTAAAAAGTAAAAAAAAAACTCTTTACACATATTTTGAAAAGAAATCACCATCAATAATCATTTATGTACCATTTATTCATCAAAATTTAGAGTCTATTTATCTTCATTATCTTCCACATTTTCTTAGATTAACATTTGGCTCTTTATAATCTTATCTCTTACCCACTCTTACCAAAACACTATTCTCTAATCATAAGTTTATATGGAAAATTCCCTTAACACAATAAAAGTAAATATGCTCATACAAATCCAAATCTAATTCTTATTCACAATAAAATGATATAATTTGTGTTGCTTCCTCTTTTGCCTCGCTTTATTTCTTAAATGATTAATAATATCATAATCTCATGGTATCATGTTTTTTATTACAATCTATTGTGTCACACGAAAAGTTCGGTCTATGTTAGATGTGTGTATGTATATATGTTTGCATGCTTTGTCTCCAAATAAAACAAACTTATTAATTCACGAATTAACTTTGCCTTTAGTCTCTAATTGTTTTCATTCCTTAACAAAAAAGGCAACATTGCTCAAGCAATTAATGTTGTAAGAGTCGCTTACCATAGCATCCAATAGTTGAAAACCTCTTTAAACATATTTTTAAAAGGATATTACTTTTTGTCTTGCCTACCTTATTTCAATAATTTTAAGAAAAATTTGCTATTTTAAAAAAATATCAAGATGGTAGCTTCAATAGTATATATAGGAATATGCCACTTTTGGCAACATTAGTGGTCTGATGGGAATAACTTGAAGGTGACTTTGAAAGTTCGTATAAGGAGATTTTTCCAAATTAGTTTTCGATAATGGCCCGCACTTAATCAAATTAACATTCTTTCCTCCCACCAATTCTCGCTTTACAAAAAACATTTTGAAAATCCAAAATTCTCAGAATTTTACCATTATACTCAAAAACTTTAGTATTTTATTAAATTATTGGTTAAGTGTTTATATGTAGATCAGATAAACTCATCGATAACATTTCAAGGTAAACAAGATCATACTTTTTTATTTAAATATTTTGAAATAAATATACGTAGGATACCAAATGTAGAGAAATTAATTTTCATGCTAGAATAAGTTAATTATTTTGCAATTGTGTATTTATTCATAGAAAGTTTCTCTTTATTGATTTACAAAATAGCAAAAAAATTAATTCCTATGCTTCCCATTATGGTAGTGAATTGATCGTTAATGGGCCAAAAATGACAAATATGTTAGTGCACTTTGTAAATTAGAAAGAGTGCGCAAAGATGCAACTTATTTGAATTGAAAGAATTTTCTTCCAAGTGTACCAAAGTTAATCCAAAAGAATTCGAAATTTAATTGGTGATTAAGTGGCCAATGGACTCAAATTTGAAAGCAATATCACAATCTGATAACGACGATGATGTTGGAGTAATATTTTCTATTATTACAAAGTTGATCGAGTTATATGCACTTTAAAGAGAGTGGTTCTTTGTTGAGTGCACCATGATTTTGCATCACAGTGGTACTTTATTGAATTACAAAGGTACATATAAACCCGAGTTTCATCCCGTGTATGATAAGAAATATTGAAGCGTATCCAACGGCCAATGAATATTGCCTCCTCTAGACAACTAGGAAGGCTGCAGTGTACAAGGATCAAAGGTGCAATAAATGAGAACCAAATGCCTAAAGAAAAGTAGGTGCAACAAATGTTGGATGTAAGTCTATAATCAAAAGAAGGCTATAATCAAAAGTGATGAACTTATGTAATATACAATTAAACTTAATTACTATGCATAGAACTTAGATGTATTATTTATATGTTGAATATGATTGTATTATCTATGTGCTAAACTTGAATTAATTCTCAATTTGTTGATTTTTATTATTTATTATGTCATCTACATTCTAGTTATCGACTTGCAGTTGGATGTTGTTTGCTTCTTTGTTTCTTGCAACAACAAATATGAAATAAATAATAAATTTTCAAAAATCTCCTAGTTGGAATAACATGTTGATGATAAAATGTATCCTAACCAATGCAAATTTGTTTACCGTGTCTTTGATTCACCATAACTTTGCATACACGAGGCTCTAAACTTGATGTTCCATAATCCAATTTCTGCAGTTGTTTATTAAATTGTATTTTCGGAACACAATAAACTTCGAAATCAATATGACTACGCCACATTACTTTTTTGCGCTTTAAATTCATCAAGATATTTCATAAGCTTTTCATCGTCAATACCCCACTCACCCATGTATAACTTCCAAATAAGCTTGCAAAATTAATATGGAAAATAAACCTAAAAAAGAAAATATGCTAAACTTTAATACACCATTTGTTAAGGTCAGAAGTTGAGTGCTACAGATGCTGCAGTCATTTCTATTTTCAATGTTCAATGTTCAATGATAGAAAATCGAATGTTATTCAATCTCAACGTCAAACAACACGGGAGTATCAACGTCAAACAACACGGGAGTATGAAAATTTAATAAATTGATTCATATAGCCCTTCGTACAACCTATTCAAAAAATATAAGTTATTATGCAACACCTCTGAAGAAACATATGAAGGTCCCCCTTGGATGATCAGAGTATAAATAGTGGCATTCGATATACATGCCGATACATACGATACATCAGATATAACAAACTAGTCAAAACAAAACACAACGAAACACCAAAATAGTTATCGTCCTCCATCCACCTCTGGAAGCTTATTCGTTGATGATACATGAAATACCTTAACCCTAGCCTATTCAATTAAGTACTCGAGAGTTTAAAGGAAAAACATAAACTACGGGCCAGTCAGAAAGACTGATGTGAATAATAACTTAATAATCTGACATCATCGACATCTAATGAGACCACGCCACATAACAGAACGAATTTCCCTCTATTTAATATCTCATATGAAAGCATACATCTCTACAACCCCTGTACTTCAATGGTTTGTTCAATTATCACAACACGACTTATAAACATACAATAACAACTACAACATTTATTATGCAACACACAATGGATTCCCTCCCTAATTATACTCCCACCTATGCTTTCGCTAATAACTTCTTTGCTAGACAACAGATTCAAAGCCTCGTTCTACCGCTGAGTCCCTTCCAGTGCTTCGTGAAAATGGAATCCACCAACACGGAACCAACATCCTCTTCGGTTCCCTTCAGTGCTTCGCAAAGTAACTCTCTACTAATACGAAATCGAAAGTTCCACCCTAAACCCCTCTATAATGCACCAAGCAACGGATTCAGATACATTCTTACATATTATATTTTAACTGGAGATTGTCAATCCCCACTCCTAGGACCTTCCTATTATTTTCAAAAAAATGTAATAGCCAAACAATGACATAACCAAACAAATAACATTTCAAGATATTCTAAATAAAGTCCTCATACACTACGTTAGATATGACATCTCCAATCTCCTTTGACTCCCGCATTAGTATCGAAGTCCATATCAAAGCTATTCCGAAAGAGGCAACCCTTTCAGCTTTGCATCTTAACAAACAATTAATGCTTATCGTCTTACAATGATAGCAACTAGTAGAGACGGAGCCTCTATTCTACTTAGAAAACATTTTTAGATAGAAGTTCCTACGTTGTCGCCATTGATGCCGACTTCTATAGAGGCAAAGCCTCAAAATTTTGATTTGGGGAAAGTTCCTTAATGGCCGATTCAATGCCTAAGTGTTTTATGAAAATGGTTTTACGAAGGCATGTTTGCGTAAGCTACGTCTTCAAGGGTTTCTAAGTACTTAGAAGCATACGCCTCGTAGCAAGCCCCTTCCGGTTCCAACGAAAGACCTAGAGGCATACAACCCCTATTCCTTTCGGAGTCACAACCTATAATCTTTCTTAGATACATACACACATAAAATAGTTCGTTTATAGAAAACACCCCTTTGGCCTATCCGAAAAAGTCGAGGAAGAAGCCTTCAGCAAACTAGAAATTTTTTAAAACAAAAATATTTACAAGTATTATGACCAATTATCGAAACTGAAAGGTATGAGGAGGAAGCCTGAATACTTGAAATATCACACTTGTGATATTTCAACTATTCAGCCCAACCAAAGGGTTGTTCCGAAGGTTGTCGGAAGTGCTTCTGGATCTGGAAATGGTACTGCTAGTAACTTTAGATAAATCTGAGTCATTTCTTTATAAAGCATATCTTTTTACCAACTTTATAGTATTTATCAGCTGGGTTATAAAAAGTATCTAGAATAAAATGCACATAATTTTCCAGTACTTTGTACTACAAAATATATAAAATAATTGGAAATAAAAATGGTGGAACCTCTTTTCACTGCGGCGAACCTCTCTCTGGTACCTTGCGCCTCCACTCCATAACCTTTTCTCTGCCTTTCGCTTCTTCCCTCTCACTGAGTGGCCAAGAATAAAGCCAAATCTTGGTCCTTCTCTTCCATTTCTACCAGATCCGTCAACCGTGCAAAATTTCTTCGGTCCTCTTCTAATTCCGAAATCGATCCTAACTTGTATGTTGCGCCTCCTAAATTCGTATACACCTTACCAAATTCGCACCCTCTCAACACATTAATTGCCTAGTTAGCTGCTGCTGACCCGTCAACGTCTTCACCTGCTCAAGTTCTTGGTAATACCCCCATTACTCCATTGCTTGCACAAGCTGCTGATGTTTGGCCTTTGCCAAACTCGTCTCCAGTTTTGGGTAATGTAAATGATTTATGTAATGCAAATATATCATTGTCTCCAGTTGTGAGTTTGGGTAATGCAAATGCAAATGTTTCACATGACTTGGATTTGGGTGTACGTGACAGTAGCACTGCGTTGGCAATGGGTGTAGGCTTGTCTACTGTCCGTTCAAATATCACCATGTGTAACACCCCGAATTTCGGTTAATGCTAAAATTCACAAATTAAAGAATAACTAATCCCAGATTTAGGAATTAGGGGAAACGGGTTGCACCATTGCGTTCGTCTCGGAAAAATACGCGAAATAGAGTTTGAGTTTTCGAAAATCGGAGTCCGTATGAAGAAGATATGGACGAACGAAGTTAGGCAGAAAAACCGAAAACAAGCCAGAATGCACTGGCGCACTTGTGAAGTGCGCCAACACAAAAATGCACTGGCACACTTGTGAAGTGCGCCAACACATTTTTACACTGGCGCACTTGGGAAGTGCGCCCGTGTCGAGCCAGAAACCTGCACAACTTTCTGGCTGGCCTGGTGCACCATTTTAGGGTTTAGGCTGTGTTTTGGGGCTGATTTCTGGAAGCTTCCGAGATCTGATGGTCCTAATCTAATTTACAGTTAATCTAATGGCCTAAAACACTTGCCTAATCCTATAAATAAGACCCTAAGCTAGCCCTAAATGATCATAATCCTATCATCTAACTAAACTATGCCAAAATTTTCTATGATCATGGCCTCCACTCAAATCCCTAGCCTCCATCCTCTTTAAATCCTATTTCTATGAAGGCTTTCATGTCCATACAAGCATCTTTGAGTTGTATGAGTGATCATTAGCTTGCATTCATCATCAAGTTGCAAGCTTTATGTTCAAGGCTAGAGTTTTTGGGTGATTTGTGGCAAGGGTTTGCTTATTGGAGCTTAGTGGTGAGTTTCTATAGCCTTAATAATCAATTGTTAAATTGATTATGATAGGATATGATAAGATATGGCTATGTTTGTGGATAAATGTGCTTATGCAAGTTTAGTATAGTGTATGTTGTGTGTTTTGCAAGTTTTATGCTATATGCAAGTTTAATGCTATGTTTTATGATGCTCACTATGCAAAACACTATGTTGAACATTGATGCATATGTAACATGTTATGCAAGCTATATATGAGATTATATGCAAGTTTATATGTAACATGTTATGCAAGTTATGTATTTGGTTTTATGCATGCTAAGTATTTGGTTTTGTGCATGCTAAGTATTTGGTTTTATGCATGCTAAGTGTTTGGTTTTATGCAAGTTATGATGCAAGTTCATATGCAAGTTATGATGCAAGTTCATATGCAAGTTTGTCTCTTTTATGATATGCATAATATATATGCAAGTTTGCCTCTAAGTATGGCATGTTATGCAAGTTCATATGCAAGTTATGATGCAAGTTCATATGCAAGTTATGATGCAAGTTCATATGCAAGTTATGATGCAAGTTCATATGCAAGTTTGTCTCTATGTATGACATAAGTACATGTGCAAGTTCATCCTTTTTAGACCTATGACATGTATGCAAGTTGACACCTTTATGATAGGTCTATGACATGAACATTTAAGCAAGTTACCATCTTTATGACATATGTGATTCATGCAAGTTTGGGTTGGTTATTTACGCAAGTTGGGTTTATGGTCATATATACAAGTTGACACCTTTTTAAAACCCATGATAATGCTAATGATATGCTAAGTTGAACCCATTGTGTGTATGATGAATCTTCTCTTTTGAAGTATGTCATGTTAACGTATTTACGTGGGGACGATGGGGTAAAAATTAATGAACACATAAAATTGTGTGAAGTGGGTATGATTAAACATACCGTAAAGTGGATGGACATAATTGGGAATTTACCTATTAAGTTAGGTCTACCCATATTATGGAATTGGGAATTTACCTATTGAGTTAGGTCTACCCATATTCTTAAATATTTGTAATTAATTAGGGATAATTAATACAAATTATGGGGGTGATTAATTAGGTGTAATTAATCTACTAAGACACGAGGTTGGACCCTTTTGTAGCATAAGACTGCCCGGAACCGACCGGCAAATCCAGCGGCTACAAATGATTGGCCCAATGTGAGAGGTCTTAGTCATAAACTAAATACGTGACAAGTGTAAAGACACGAGGTTAGACTCTGTTATGGTGTAAGGCTGCCCGGAACCAACCGGCATATCCAGCTGCCATAAAAGACAGTCTAATGTGAGAGGTCTTTACAAAGGTTACGATCTTAATTAATTAAGAAACACCTAACCAAATTAGCATGTAGAGGGGCATGAGGGGTTAAGTGGGTGCCTTGGGTGGCATGTAGTAACTAGTGGGGGTGCCTTGGGTGGCATGAGGAAACTAGTGGGTTGCCTTGGGTGGCAATAGAAAATATGATTAGAATACTTAACCAAAGTGGAACATGTAATTAAACATGATTAAAGGGTTAAGTAAGTGCCTTGGGTGGCATGTGGGAATCAAGTAAGTGCCTTGGGTGGCATGCGGAAATCTAGTGGGGGGCTTAAGTGGCAATTGAAATATAATTAAATGACAAGCTTAAGTAGTAGCTTGTGGGGGCCTTAAGTGGCAATTGAAATATAATTAAACGACAAGCTTAAGTAGTAGCTTGTGGGGGCCTTAAGCGGCAATTGAAATATAATTAAATGACAAGCTTAAGGAATAGCTTGTGGGGGCCTTAAGTGGCAATTGAAATATAATTAAACGACAAGCTTAAGTAGTAGCTTGTGGGGGCCTTAAGTGGCAATTGAAATATAATTAAATGACAAGCTTAAGTAGTAGCTTGTGGGGGCCTTAAGTGGCAATTGAAATATAATTAGATGACTTAACCAAACCTTAACATGTAAGTGGGCATGATTATAAAAGGGGTTAAGTGGGATGCACTAGATAAAATGGCAAGCTTAAGTAGTAGCTTGTGGGGGCCCATTTCAACCAATATCCCAAACGTATCTTTGTGGGCTCGACCCAAGTCGAGGACGGGACACGCATATTGGGCTTGACTATAAGAGGCCAAAACGGGGTAGCGGTGGCAACGCGAGTCCAACGGGTTTCATATGCGTGTGTGGACCCGGGCTGGTAGGTAAGACGTTGTTGCATCGTGTAGGTATAACCCGTGCACCATTGATTATCGGGTTGCCACTTTGGCGAGTGATACACCCCACTGTGGGGCCAGCACGGTTATCTACGGTAGGGAGCCGATCGCTTGGGGGTAGTGGGTACACCTAGTGGAGATAGGGGCAGACGGCACCTATGTAGTCAGCTAGGGGTACAAGAAACTACTGGGTAAAATTACTAAGTACACTTAGTGGGATCAACCTTTAAGTAGGAATTACCCTTGGGTGGGTAGAACTGGTGTGGTGCAGTGTAGGAATTACCCTTGGGTGGGTAGATCTGGGGTGGTGTAATCTAGTAATTATCCTTGGGTGGATAAATGCGTCTTTTCGGTTATCTTAGTACATCCTGTGTTTAGTTGGCTACTTAGTGTAGTCATTATCCCCAGAGGTACCGTACCTTGTTTATATCATACCCTAATTACTTTAATGATTGTATTGTTAGTGTTATAGGACTCACTCAGACATATGTCTGATCCCGTTGTTTCTTTATCTTTTTCCCAACCCTCAGGTTTTCAGAGTGGGCCTAGCACTAGTGGGCTTTGATCGGACTGCTTTATCTATCTTTTGGAGCTTGGACCGCGGATGTAAAGCTTAGTTTATCTTTTCTTTTATGGCTATTAGGTTATGTAGTGGGATTATGTACTTTTGTTTTGTCAGGATGGATACTATGTACTTGACTCTTGTTTATGGTTTTGGTGTAACCAAACATGTTTTACTTTCCGCTGAAATGAAATGATGTTTTAAATTCTCAAGTATTACTTATATCTGTCTTGTTGTAATTTTTCTGTTCTATATTCACTTAAAATACTCCACCGATGTTATGGCATTCCCTTAGTGAGTGACCGTAGCGGGTGTGGGGTGTTACACGTGGTATCAGAGCTTAAGGTTACCAGAACAGATAAAATTTTTAGAAAAACTATTTTCTAAGAATATTTTTGAAAGGAGTATTTTCAAAAACATGTCTTTTAAGAGAAAAGTTTTTGAAAGAAAAGCATAATCCCCGATAGCCATATCTTTATCTTTCGAATTCTCCATTTTGAATCTCTTCCTCTTTCGTTTTGAGTTTCCCCTCCGTGTGTAGATGATCTTTCTAAGATAGATAAGAATGGAAAACCACTTCAAGGGACTTAGACATTAGTCGGATTAGAAGTTGGTTCAAGAAGGAGGAGGACTGGTAGGTATCTATTGGATAGACGATGGGAGGAAGGCTCAAATAGTTGTTTGGTTAATGAAGGATGAAACCTCATTGGTGGGAGGTTACGAGTGGAGAATGGGAAGAAGAAGGCGAGTAGTTATCCTTTTGGGAGGAATAGGACACCTTATTAGGGTTGTCCAAAGGGGCAAGGGCAAGGTATGGAATCTTCTGGAGGGTAGTTGTATTCCCTCACGGCTAGTGTATCAGATGGGGATAAGACCGCCTAGGTTGGAATTTGGATTTCTTTATTATCCGGTTCGAACTTTATTTGATTCTGACGCATCGAGTTCGTTTATCTCATCATTGTTAGTTGAGTCACTGCACTTAGACACCAGTTTGGTAGATGATCCCTTAGTTGTTTCAAACCCAATTGGGGCTCCATGATGTGTTTGGGTTTGAAAGTTTCTATACTTAGCATTGAGTTTAGATGTGATGCTTTTTGGGCTTCACGGGCTATGGGATAGTTTTGGGCATGGACTGGTTATCCAGTAGGGGTGTCGTTCTTGATTTTGAAGGGAGAGTTGTTAGGCTTGTGACCCGCTTGGGTAACACTATCGAGATCTCTTGTAATCCCATGGAAATATGTTATGCTAAGTTATCTAGAATCGCTTGACACGTCGGTCGAGAGTTTGCGATCTGTTAGAGTGGTCCGGGAATACTCGGATGTGTTTGAGGAGGTGAAGGGCTTACCTCCGGAGCGGGAGATTGACTTCCGAATATATCTGGTAGACAATGCTAAACCTGTATCTTTACCAGTGCGCCACATGGCTCCTCGTGAGAGGAGGGAACTCCATAAGCAAGTAGGGGAGTTGCTTGAGAAGGGGTTCATAAGACGAAGTATATCGGAGTGCGGTGCTCCAGTAGTTTTTGCCACGAGGGCGGATGGGTCCCTCAGACTTTGTGTAGGCTAAAGAAAACTAAATGAACTCACAAAGAAGAATAGACACCCATTGCCGAGGATTGATGATCTCTTTGATCAGTTAGTTGGCGCCTCAGTATTTTCGCAGTTGGACTTAGCCACGGGGTTTCGGCAGTTGAGAGTGGCTGAGGATAGTATAGAGAAGACAGCCTTTAGGACTCCGGATGGTTTTTTTATGAGTGGCTGGTGATGCCATTTGGTTTGACGAACGCCCCCGCATACTTTATTGATTTGATGAGAAGGGTGTTCAGGGAGTACCTAAATAAGTTCGTGATGGTCTTTGTAAATGACATCTTGGTCTTTTCTAGGAGCGAAATAAGTTTTCGTTTGTGCTCAATAGGTTAAGCAAAGCCAGTTATGGGATAAACGGTGGTTTTTGAGCGAGGCTGGCGAGGACATCCAGAGTTGGACAAGGGCTTAATTAGTTAGCCGTTTTTACTAGTATCAACTCACGTAGGTCGTCTGAATTCGAAGGAGGTATCCCTCGGGTGTTTGTCTGATATTGGTTTAGGCCTTTGGGGCTTGCATTTGGGGGATGTCGAGTTCAACTAGGGTGGTCTGCGTGAGAGATGGACAGTTGTGAGGATTTTGGATGGCGTAATATCCTGGTTTTCTCTAAAAGAGGAGAAGAGCATGCCCTACATCTTAGGGAAGTATTGGAGACTATTCAAGCGCATAGTCTTAGGACAGCAAGAGTGGATAGGATTCTTAGCATCCTATGAGTTTGAGATAGCGTATACCCATAGCAAGGGTAACGTGGTAGCGGACGCCTTAAGTAGAAAAAAAGCTGTCCTCGAGTTCATGGTTCGTTGAACGAGGGAGCTTAGAGTTTATTTCTATGTTTGACTTTAGACCTTCCGTTGACTTTGTACCCGGTTTGCTAGCATCCTTGGAGGTCAGACCTACTCTTTTGGGGCGAATTGGAGAAGCACAGAGGGACGACCCACAGTTAGTTGAGTTGGTAGAGAAGCTCATAAGGGGGGAGTCGTCCAGCCATTTGAGTAGGTACACCCTAGATGGTAAGGGGTGGTTGCGTAGAGATGATAGACTTTGTGTACCGCAAGACGAGGGTCTGAGGAAGGCTATACTTGATGATGCACATCGGTCGAAGATGACCATTCATCCCGGTGGGGACAAGATGTTCCAAGACATGAAACGAGTTTTCTTTTGGGCCGGTATGAAGAAAGATGCGGCCGAGTATGTCGCTAGATGCTTGGTGTGCTAGCAAGTGAAAGCGGAGTGGAAGAAACCCGGTGGGTTGCTTCGCCCAGTGGATCCGCTATGGAAGTGGGATAGTGTCTCGATGGATTACCGAGATCGAGGAAGGGTAATACGGGAATTTGGGTTGTGGTAGACCGACTTACTAAGAGCGCCCATTTCATACCCGTAAAGAGCAAGAGGACTGTTCCATGTCTAGCTTCAGTTTATATTCGAGAGATAGTTCGGTTGCATAGGGAACATGACATATCCCATGTGTCACATTTGAGGAAGTGCCTACATGAGACCGCAGAGGCGGTAGAGCCGAGCTTGCTTAAAGAAGTAAAGGTAAAGCGTGATGTGATTATTCGACGAGCTCCTACCCGCATCCTTGGGTCAGAGATTAGGAAGTTGAGAAACAGAGAGGTTCGACTAGTCAAAGTGAAAAGGGGAGAAGGTGAGAGCAATGCTACTTGGGAGACAGAAGCGAAGATGCGTTCGTTATACCCATTCCTTTTTGAGGGTATGTCCTTTAAACGTCTCCTTTATCATTTGTCTAGTACTTATCTTATCTTTAGTATGTCCTCTCATTAGTACCTTTGACCTTTAGATAGGGTAAACCTATGGTTGAAACATGTGTTTGAGACATGTTATGTTTGATGGATGCATGTGGATGCAAGTGGTTGCCAGTGGTTGCTCGTGGATGCATATACACACACTCTAGACACTAGATCGGCTCAATCACTTCATATTGCATATTGCATATAATTGTGTGTAGGTAGCTATATTTATGGATGTATAATGATTGTGTTATCATATGGATGATGCATTTTGGTGAATGATTGTGCACTCATGTAGATATTGTATGTGTCGATAGGGTTCTCTCGCATACATAATGGATGCATGGCACTATCATGGTTTGCATATGTTCATACATTAGATAGGGAACATATACACACACTTTTTGCATATGCTCATACATCATTAGAAATTGTTTTAAGGACAGTGTATGCCCGTGTTTGATGGATTGAGTAGATGGTTGTTTGGATGGTAGGATATGCATTCTCCTTAGCTTAGAGATTTCGGGGACGAAATCCTTTAAGGATGGGAGAATGTAACACCCCGAATTTCGGTTAATGCAAAATTCACAAATTAAAGAATAACTAATCCCAGATGTGGGAATTAGGGGAAACGGGTTGCACCATTGCGTTCGTCTCGGAAAAATACGCGAAATAGAGTCTGAGTTTTCGAAAATCGGAGTCCGTATGAAGAAGATATGGACGAACGAAGTTAGGCAGAAAAACCAAAAACAAGCCAGAATGCACTGGCGCACTTGTGAAGTGCGCCAACACAAAAATGCACTGGCGCACTTGTGAAGTGCGCCAACACATTTTTACACTGGCGCACTTGGGAAGTGCGCCCGTGTCGAGCAAGAAACCTGCACAACTTTCTGGCTGGCCTGGTGCACTATTTTAGGGTTTAGGCTGTGTTTTGGGGCTGATTTCTGGAAGCTTCCGAGATCTGATGGTCCTAATCTAATTTACAGTTAATCTAATGGCCTAAAACACTTGCCTAATCCTATAAATAAGACCCTAAGCTAGCCCTAAATGATCATAATCCAATCATCTAACTAAACTATGCCAAAATTTTCTATGATCATGGCCTCCACTCAAATCCCTAGCCTCCATCCTCTTTAAATCCTATTTCTATGAAGGCTCTCATGTCCATACAAGCATCTTTGAGTTGTATGAGTGATCATTAGCTTGCATTCATCATCAAGTTGCAAGCTTTATGTTCAAGGCTAGAGTTTTTGGGTGATTTGTGGCAAGGGTTTGCTTATTGGAGCTTAGTGGTGAGTTTCTATAGCCTTAATAATCAATTGTTAAATTGATTATGATAAGATATGATAACATATGGCTATGTTTGTGGATAAATGTGCTTATGCAAGTTTAGTATAGTGTATGTTGTGTGTTTTGCAAGTTTTATGCTATATGCAAGTTTAATGCTATGTTTTATGATGCTCACAATGCAAAACACTATGTTGAACATTGATGCATATGTAACATGTTATGCAAGCTATATATGAGATTATATGCAAGTTTATATGTAACATGTTATGCAAGTTATGTATTTGGTTTTATGCATGCTAAGTATTTGGTTTTGTGCATGCTAAGTATTTGGTTTTATGCGTGCTAAGTGTTTGGTTTTATGCAAGTTATGATGCAAGTTCATATGCAAGTTTGTCTCTTTTATGATATGCATAATATATATGCAAGTTTGCCTCTAAGTATGGCATGTTATGCAAGTTCATATGCAAGTTATGATGCAAGTTCATATGCAAGTTATGATGCAAGTTCATATGCAAGTTTGCCTCTATGTATGACATAAGTACATGTGCAAGTTCATCCTTTTTAGACCTATGACATGTATGCAAGTTGACACCTTTATGATAGGTCTATGACATGAACATTTAAGCAAGTTACCATCTTTATGACATATGTGATTCATGCAAGTTTGGGTTGGTTATTTACGCAAGTTGGGTTTATGGTCATATATACAAGTTGACACCTTTTTAAAACCCATGATAATGCTAATGATATGCTAAGTTGAACCCATTGTGTGTATGATGAATCTTCTCTTTTGAAGTATGTCATGTTAACGTATTTACGTGGGGACGATGGGGTAAAAATTAATGAACACATAAAATTGTGTGAAGTGGGTATGATTAAACATACCGTAAAGTGGATGGACATAATTGGGAATTTACCTATTAAGTTAGGTCTACCCATATTATGGAATTGGGAATTTACCTATTGAGTTAGGTCTACCCATATTCTTAAATATTTGTAATTAATTAGGGATAATTAATACAAATTATGGGGGTGATTAATTAGGTGTAACCAATCTACTAAGACACGAGGTTGGACCCTTTTGTAGCATAAGACTGCCCGGAACCGACCGGCAAATCCAGCGGCTACAAATGATTGGCCCAATGTGAGAGGTCTTAGTCATAAACTAAATACGTGACAAGTGTAAAGACACGAGGTTAGACTCTGTTATGGTGTAAGGCTGCCTGGAACCAACCGGCATATCCAGCTGCCATAAAAGACAGTCTAATGTGAGAGGTCTTTACAAAGGTTACGATCTTAATTAATTAAGAAACACTTAACCAAATTAGCATGTAGAGGGGCATGAGGGGTTAAGTGGGTGCCTTGGGTGGCATGTAGTAACTAGTGGGGGTGCCTTGGGTGGCATGAGGAAACTAGTGGGTTGCCTTGGGTGGCAATAGAAAATATGATTAGAATACTTAACCAAAGTGGAACATGTAATTAAACATGATTAAAGGGTTAAGTAAGTGCCTTGGGTGGCATGTGGGAATCAAGTAAGTGCCTTGGGTGGCATGCGGAAATCTAGTGGGGGCCTTAAGTGGCAATTGAAATATAATTAAATGACAAGCTTAAGTAGTAGCTTGTGGGGGCCTTAAGTGGCAATTGAAATATAATTAAACGACAAGCTTAAGTAGTAGCTTGTGGGGGCCTTAAGTGGCAATTGAAATATAATTAAATGACAAGCTTAAGCAGTAGCTTGTGGGGGCCTTAAGTGGCAATTGAAATATAATTAAACGACAAGCTTAAGTAGTAGCTTGTGGGGGCCTTAAGTGGCAATTGAAATATAATTAAATGACAAGCTTAAGTAGTAGCTTGTGGGGGCCTTAAGTGGCAATTGAAATATAATTAGATGACTTAACCAAACCTTAACATGTAAGTGGGCATGATTATAAAAGGGGTTAAGTGGGATGCACTAGATAAAATGGCAAGCTTAAGTAGTAGCTTGTGGGGGCCCATTTCAACCAATATCCCAAACGTATCTTTGTGGGCTCGACCCAAGTCGAGGACGGGACACGCATATTGGGCTTGACTATAAGAGGCCAAAACGGGGTAGCGGTGGCAACGCGAGTCCAACGGGTTTCATATGCGTGTGTGGACCCGGGCTGGTAGGTAAGACGTTGTTGCATCGTGTAGGTATAACCCGTGCACCATTGATTATCGGGTTGCCACTTTGGCGAGTGATACACCCCACTGTGGGGCCAGCACGGTTATCTACGGTAGGGAGCCGATCGCTTGGGGGTAGTGGGTACACCTAGTGGAGATAGGGGCAGACGGCACCTATGTAGTCAGCTAGGGGTACAAGAAACTACTGGGTAAAATTACTAAGTACACTTAGTGGGATCAACCTTTAAGTAGGAATTACCCTTGGGTGGGTAGAACTGGTGTGGTGCAGTGTAGGAATTACCCTTGGGTGGGTAGATCTGGGGTGGTGTAATCTAGTAATTATCCTTGGGTGGATAAATGCGTCTTTTCGGTTATCTTAGTACATCCTGTGTTTAGTTGGCTACTTAGTGTAGTCATTATCCCCAGAGGTACCGTACCTTGTTTATATCATACCCTAATTACTTTAATGATTGTATTGTTAGTGTTATAGGACTCACTCAGACATATGTCTGATCCCGTTGTTTCTTTATCTTTTTCCCAACCCTCAGGTTTTCAGAGTGGGCCTAGCACTAGTGGGCTTTGATCGGACTGCTTTATCTATCTTTTGGAGCTTGGACCGCGGATGTAAAGCTCAGTTTATCTTTTCTTTTATGGCTATTAGGTTATGTAGTGGGATTATGTACTTTTGTTTTGTCAGGATGGATACTATGTACTTGACTCTTGTTTATGGTTTTGGTGTAACCAAACATGTTTTACTTTCCGCTGAAATGAAATGATGTTTTAAATTCTCAAGTATTACTTATATCTGTCTTGTTGTAATTTTTCTGTTCTATATTCACTTAAAATACTCCACCGATGTTATGGCATTCCCTTAGTGTGTGACCGTAGCGGGTGTGGGGTGTTACACCATGCCATGTGTTAGCAGTGAACGCTCATCTCCTACTCGACAGAATTCCCCATCCAACCAGTCCGCGAATCCAGCTTCTTCTGGTCTAATTTTCGCTGCACCTAATATTGATAACGTTGCACCCATCCTTGTCGGCTCTACATCTGTGGCACCGAATAATTGAGCTTCGCTGTTTTGCATCGCTTCCTCGTGTTACAGGGGATTTCGCTCCTGTCGAGTTTGACTGTGCAGATCTCGGCCCTATTCCGCCTGTAGTAATACATGATGAAGCAGCTAGATTTTGGAACGATCAGCTTGTTGGCTTTTTTCCCGATAGTAAGCCCCCGTTTGTCAACATGCACATTGATTGTCGTAACTCCTGGCAAATCCATGCCTCCTAGAGAATGATTGTTGTTGATGGTCTATATTATTTCAAGTTTTCCTCCTCAAACGAGCAATTCATGTCCTAGAAGTTGCCCTGTCAATTACTGATGGAAGACCCTTTATTGTAACTCCCTGGAGTGTTTAGACTGATAGAATGCATGAACAGGTACTTTCTATCCTAGTATGGACGCAGTTCACACATATACCATCTATTATTCAACCTCTTCTTGGTCTAAATTGGCTTGCATGTCATATTGGAAAGCTTAAGTGTTTTGATGCCACTACTGTTGCTAGGAGAAGCTTAGTATATGCTAGGGCTCCGATTGAGATTACTCCGAATAAGCCTTTGCCTTCACAAATCAAAGTTTGCATTGATAATTGTGAATATCTTGTGGATGTGAAGCATAGATGGAAACCGGATATTTGCACTTCTTGCAAGTCTTTTGGACATTCCAATAATGATTGTTAGATTGACGCAAACATGCATCCCCTAGTTAAGACTCTTCTACCTAGTCCTCCTATCATAGTTTGGGTTCCAATTGGAAGGAAGTTTGATCTTGTGGTGGATCCATCTTTCGTTATACATGATCCTGTCGTATCTCTTTTTCCAGAAGTTCCTATTTTTCTCGATGTTTTCCTTGACCCTGATGTGTTGTGGGTGGAGGGGGAGTGTGCTTGGGTATATACCACCTCTGGTATGCGTTATGACACTGACCATTATTTTTACACGTTTATTGGGGATAGGGGTGATTGAGGACATCTTTTATATCGTACTAATGGCAATGATTTAAAACTATGAGATGAGGGTGAAATTGATGATGATAACTCGATTCTTCTGCAGGACTCTTCCTGGGATATGCGGATTATGACACCCTTCACGGGTACCTTTTATGATTATCTGTATTTCTGTGACTTGGTTTAGTGGCTTCTGCTTTACATTCCTGTATGTTTCTATTTTGTGATCTTTGTTATTCTGTATTTCTGATAGTGACTGGACACTTCAAACCAGTTTAGCTTCTCTGTGCATGTGCAAAGAACCTGTTGTCTTTCTTTCTATAATAAAGTGGTACATCCACTGTAAAAACGGCTTGCCTTGCCAAAAATACTTGGATATATCATTTTATATGTTAATACTAGAATTTAAGTATAATCTTTCCTTAATTTAGGAAATTCATAACAAATTCATACAAGCATATCAATTCATGAAATCCAAACTTATCTCCATAGCCATTCAACACACATCATACAAAAGTTTCATATTATTTAGAGATCTCTAACTAAGGGTTTCTCCCTATGCTTATTCATTTTCATGTATGACAATAACATACGAAACTATCTTAAATTGCCAAAACTAAACATGGGTAATTTCATAACAACACATAACTATCAAGGACAACATGAAGTCGAACATAAACATTCAACACAAATTTCGGGTATACCCTGATAACTTAAACCATATGGGTAAATTATATTATTCACTTTGGTTGGATAGAGATAATGAGATTTGTTGATGAAATATTCCAAACTCTAAGTTTTCCTTGCTTTATCTCCCTCTTCTTTTTCCGAACTTTTTATGGTCGATCTTTCTTAGGTTTCCTTTTAGTTTTTGTTTGGGTTTTAGAACGAGTATTATCAATGAAAGTTTGGAGAATATGATAATTATATACCATAGGCTGAAAGTTTCAATTTTTCCCTCCTTATGTCTTCCTTCCTTATGCATGTTTGCTTAGTTTATTTAGTTACAAAGGCAAAACTTCAAATTAATTTATTGAACACAAATCTTAATTACTCATCCACAACATTATTCGAATTTAATTACTTTTAATTAATTTTCTAACGATTACTTCCTAAAATCAGGGATGTTACATCTTCCCCCTTAAGGAATTTTGTTCTCGAAATTTAGACAAGGACTTAACAAACATAGCAATAAGTAATCAAGAAATCAAGCAACAATGCTACCTATAAGGCAAATAAGGGTCATACCACAAACAAATCTGGGGAAGTTTCTCTAATTCTGCTTTTGGTTTCCCAAGTGCAATCTCTTTCATTAGCACTCCACTGGACTTTCACAAGTTTAACCAATTGCTTCTCAAATTCCTATTGTTCATCTTTACAATTCTTACTAGTTTTCTTATAATAGTCAAATCAGGTTCTACTATCAACTCTTCAAATGACTCTGGATCCATGATGGCATCGTGATCATGCACATACTTCCGTAAGTGCGACACATGGAGCACATTATGGACTCTAGCAAAATTATCTGATAGTACTATTCTATAGGCAAGCTTTCCAGTCCTCTACGATATAGGGAAAAGTCTAACATACCCTAGCGCAAGCTTTCGGGACGTCCCAAAATGAACTACGCCTAGGTGATACCTTAGTGAAAACTTTATCTCCAACCAAAAACTCCAAATCCTTATGTCTTCTGTTAGCATAACTCTTTTACTTGGATTGAGTTTCCTTATTTGCTTTCGGATGATCTCAATATTGTTAGTGGCTTATCTTACTTATTTGGGACCAAGAACAAATATGTTGCCTGTCTCCAACCAACATGATAGTGATTTGCACGGTCTTCCTATAAATTTCGAAAGGCGTAATTCCTAAATTGGTCTGAAAATTATTGTTATAGGAAAATTCTACTAAGTGTAAATGGTCCTCCCATGAATCACCTAAATAAAAAATGTAGGCTCTTTACAAATCTTCTAACACCTTGTTTACCCTTTCAGTCTGCCCACCCATCTGTGGATGGTATGTGGTACTCATCTTAAGCTTCGTTCCCAATGCCTTCAGCACGCTCTTCCAAAATTCACTAATAAATAATGGATTTTTGTCACTTATGACACTAGTTGAAATTCCATGAAGTCTTATAATGTTCTTCACAAATTACTCGGCCAAAACCGGTGTTGTCCTATTAGTCCTTACGGGGATAAAATGCGCACATTTGGTTAATCTATCCACGACAACCCAAATGCTTTCATTCCCCTTTATTTTTCTTGGCAATCCATCAATTAAGTCTATGGATATCGAATCCCACTTCCATATTGGAATATCTAATGGCTGCAATAAGCCACCAGGCTTTTGATGTTCGGTTTTCACTTGTTGGTAGTTCCGGCACCGCTTTAACCATTAAGCCTGCATCCTTCTTCATGCCTTCCCAATAAAAACTTCTCTTCATATCTTGGTACGTCTTGATTCCACCATGGTGTATCGTAAACTTAGAACAATGACACTCCGGAAGCATTTCTTTCCTGAAATCATCAATATCCGAAACATATATCCTTCCTTTCTTTCTTAACCATATTTTCGATCAAAAGCAAATCCTTCCGGATTATCACTTTCCATTGAAACTCTGAAGTTTCTGATCCTTTCAACTAATAAAGGATCTTCCTCCTACTTATAAGAAATCTTCAAAATCAAAATTGGTTGAACTTCCAAATACGACACCATAGGTTTACTTCCACTAGAACAAGTCATTAACCTATTTCTCACATTACATGTAACCATAGTTATAACCATAGCATCCAAGTATTTTGATTCGTTCAATATAGCCGAAACCACGACTTGATGCTTTCTACTAAGGACGTCAACAACCTTATTTCCTTTACCTTGGCTATACTCAATGTTAAAATCATAAGTAGCCAAAAACTCCAACCATCGTTGCTATCGCATATTCAATTCCTTTTGAGAAAACAAGTATCTCAAAGACTTATGATCTGTAAATAAATCAAACCTTTCACCCAATAAATAATGCCTCCAAAATTTTAAGGCAAAAATCACAGCAGTTAACTCAAGATCATGAGTTGGGTATCGAACTTCATATGGCTTTAACTATCAGAAAACATAAGCAACAACCCTTCCCTTTTGCATAAAAACTGCTCCTATGTCTGTTCCGCACACATCCGTATAAATAACTAAATCCTAGATTCTATCTGGCACCACTAAAATTGGAGCATTGGTCAATAACTGCTTCAAATTCCAAAAGGCTTCCTCACACTTATCCGACCAAACAAACTTAACATCCTTCCGGGTCAGCTTAGTAAGTGGCAATGCAATCCTCGAGAAATCCTTAATAAACCTTCGATAATATTCTACAATCGAAGAAAGCTTCTGATTTTTAATGCTTCCTAGCTTCTTCCAACTTACAGTGGCATTAACCTTCGCTGGATATACTGATAATCCTTCACCCAAAACTATGTGACCGAGGAACTTCACTTTCTCCTACCTAAACTGGCACTTAGAAAACTTAGTCTTCAAGTGATGCTTCCGCAAGGTCTCAAGAGTGATCCGAAGGTAGCTCACATGCTATTTCGCATACTTCAAATATACCAATATGTCACCAATAAAAACGAATACAAATTTATCCAAGTGCTCTCCGAATGATCAGTTCATCAAATGCACGAAGAAAGCTGGTGCAATTTTTAATCCAAACGACATAACCATTCATTAATACAATCTATATCTCATATGAAAGGATGTCAATGTAATATTCTCTTTCGCTATCCTCAATTGGTGAAAACCGATAGCCAAATCCAATTGAGAAAACACCTTCGCTCCACTTAGCTGATCGAATAGATAATCAATACGGGTAAAGGGTACTTCTTCTTCACCATCCTTTCATTGAGCTCCAGATAGTCGATACACATTCTTAACGTTCCATCAGGCTTCTTCACGAATAGAGTAGTAGCTCGCCAAGGAGAGTTACTCAAACAAATGAAGTTTCTTCCTTCTAAATCAACAAATTGGGCCTTCGGCTCTTTCATCTTTGAAGGGGTCAATCAACTAGGTGATCGACTCACTAGCTCCTCTCCCTGCACTAGATCAACGCAAAACTCAATTGCCCTCTTCGGTGACAAGCCTGGTAGTGGTTCGAAGACATCATCGAATTCCTTCACGATAGGAACATTCATGGGACCTCTCTTTACCACGAACACAACCTTGTCGTCGCTTTCAGGATGTTTCAATGACACCTTTCTACTTCAAAAAATATTCTAGTATCATAATGACTCAGACAATCCATCCACAAAATAATTCTAAAACCATCAAAATCAAACACATACAAATTACAAACAAAAACACAACCTAGAAACGAATTTCCAAGTTATTACATCTAATCCTAAGTGTCATGTAGCCTCCGATGGGATTAGCTACTCTAAAGGATGTAGTAAGGCATAATGGTTCTACAGAAAACTTATCCACTGTACATTTAGATGTAAATGAATATGACACAAAAATTTCAAACAAAGCTTTAACAGGCATGCCACGAAACAAAAGCATACATTCCAATACTATTTTTCCTTTCTTAATAATAGTAGGTTTAGAAGAATGAGGCTCCATAGCAATCACATTTCCCATCGCTGTTTTCTGACACTTTTTATTATAGTGCCCAAGCTGATTACAATTGAAGCGCCTACTATTCTGCCTTTCGACGGTAATCCTAGGTATGGTATCCTTGTCCTTGCATCTAGTAGAGTAATGGCCTTCTTTATGACACTTAAAGCATACCACTTCCGTTTTATCCTTACGTGGCTTTCTTCCTTCCCTAGATTTCATCCCATTAAAGAATTTCCTTTTGTTGCTTTGAAAGTCTGGCGTCCATTGGGCTTCTCAACCTCTCTTAATACCTCTTCATTTCGAATATCCATTTCAACAACCACATTGTTGGGATCTCATCGATGAAGCATAGTTACCTTTATAATATCAAACTGAAGCCTCCTTATAAACTTCTCATTCATCAAGATAATAGTGTTTATTGTTCCACGAGATTAATGAGACAACTCTTCAGACTTAGCATCATATTCCACAATCGAAATCTCTCTTTTCTTAAACTCATCAAACTTTCTCATCATCAAATGTTGAGCCGATTCCGAAATAAATCTTGCCCTAATCTTCCTCCAAAAGTATTCCCATGTGATTCCTTCCTCCGGTGTCCTTACCATAATTCCTTTCCACCATTGTAAAGAGTTATCCTGCAGTTATCTCAAAGCCAACCTCCCCTTCTGTTCATCCGTCAAGCCCACGTCTCTAAAGATTTTCTTCTCAGTGCAACAACCAGGTTCCACAGCAGCAACATCTTCCATTCTAAGGAATGGTCTTCTTCCCTAGCTAAAATTATCCCTACTCAATTTCACATAGTTGTTTGCAACTTGAACTCCCAGATTAACTCCTCCGGGGCCAGCAACGACTCCAACTTGCGGCATCTAAATAAACATCCATAACAAGTTCCTCAAATCTACTCATAGTGTAGGAGCACCTTGATTCTGATTTTCCTTTCGACCTTGACCTCCACTAGCATCAGGTTGAGCATTACCATTAGTTGAGGTACTTCCACGACCAATAGTAAACCATAGGCTCTTTCTCTCTATATATTGCTTCCTTTCCATAGACAAACTTGGTTAGATACCCAAGGGTGACCCTAAGACTGTGGGGTATGTACATACATACATAACAAAATACGAATACTTTATAGTTTCGTCATCCCAACCCTTAGTTTTTTCCTTGATTCTTTGGGGTTAGTTAGAAAATCGTTATTGAGAAAAAGTCGTTAAAGTTTACATAAATCTATGCTCTGATACCAAATTGTAACACCCCATTCTTTAAGGCCGGAAGTTGAACGCTACAGATTCCCTTTGTACAACCTGATCAGAGAAAATATAAGTTATTACAAAATAACACCGAGACCGACATTTGAAGATGCCCCCTCAAATGATCATAGTATAAGTAATTGCATTCGATAGACATGCCAACACATACGATACATTTGATACAACAAACAAGTCAAAATAGAACACAATGAAACATCTAAATAGTTATCATCTTCTCCCCACCTCTGAAATCTCATTCGTAGACGAAAGCCTCGGCTTACTCAATTGAGCACCAGATATCTGACGAGACCATGCCGTAAAATGGAATGGATTTCCCTCTTGTTTGTATCTCATACGAAAGCATATAACTCTACTTCCCTTGCACTTTAATGGTTAGTTCAATTGTCGTAACAAAACTTATATACATACAACAACTACTACAACATTTATCATGCAACACATAGTGGAATCCCTCCCTAATTACACTCCCATATGTGCTTTCACAAAGAATTGCTTTGCTAGGCAATGAATCTGAATCCTAGTTCTACTATTGGTTCCCTGCTCGTGCTTCGTGGTATTAGATTCCATTTACATGGAACCGACATCCCCTCTGGTTCCCTTCATTGCTTCGTAGAGTAACTCCCACTAACACTAAACTGAAGGTTCTTTCCTAAACCCTTCCGTACTATATGAAGCAACAGATTCAGAAACATTCTTACATACTATATCTTAAATTGTGATTGTCAATCTCTACCCTTGGGACCCTCTAATTGTTCCCCACATAAATGCAATGTCCAAACAATGACAACTACCAAACACATAATATTTCAAGGGATTCTAAATACTACATTAGATACGATACATGTGTTATTTCCAATCTCCTTCAACTCCCACATTGGTATTGAAATCCATATTCAAGACATTCTGAAAGGGGCAACCCTACTGGCTTTGCACCTTAACAAACAATCAATGCCTATCACCCCGCAATGACAGAAACAACAAAGGCGAAGCCTGTATTTCATTTAGAAAATATTTTTAGATAAAAGTTTTCCTATTGTCATCACCAACGTCGACTTCCATGGAGGAAAAGCCTTAAAACATTAATTTGTGAAAATTCCTTAACGACCCCTTCAGTGCTTAAGGAAGTTTTCTATGAAAATGGTTTTATGAAGGCATGTATGTGTAAGCAACAACTTCAAGCGATTATAAGAACTTGAAGCATAAGCTTCAGTAGAAAGCCCCTCCCGGTTGTAACGAAAGACCTAGAGGCATACAACCCCTATTCCTTTCAGAGTCACAATCTAGAATCTTTCTCAATACATATTGTAAAGGACCGTAAATCCACTCCCTTTGAGCTGACGAATTACAACCCACGTCCAACCCAAGTTGCATGAAATTACGAATCTTTAATAGAAAGAAAATAGAGGATGAGAAGTAGAAAGAAAGAATTATTAAATAGAAGTAAAAGAACGAACATTAGAATCTCACAGCGGAACGAATAAATGTAATATAACAAATCTCTTTATACAAAAGAAACTGTATATACATACCAATCATCAGAGTACATCATATATTAGACACATCGGAAATAAACTCTGAATATAGCGGTGAAGCCTCCATCTCTTGAAACTCCAGCGAAATCTAACGTGGAAATATACTCGGTCTGACCCGAGCACATTTGAAGTACAACAAAATTCACCCGGATCAGTCTGGAATACTTTTCAGTGACAAATTCACAACAAACAACTTGTTTAACTTTGGAAATCCCTTTTTGAAAGAAAAGATAATAGTATGACCAGCCCATACATAAACAAACGGTTTTTACCTTATTATAACCCAAAACATTTTTGATATATCAAAAATCTAGTGATATTATAATAGTGTCTATCAAACCACAAATAAATAACCGTCTAGTAGAACACTTGCATCTCACGCTCTACATATTTATTATAAAATCAAAAAAACCGCAAGGCGCTTATTTGTGTTTGGATTCCAACTATGACAAGGTATGGTACCACCTTCCGATCAGTGTACTCTAGAGGGGATATACTAGGGTTCAACAAGAACATCTTGCAACCCGGCCACACATGACCGACCACTCATTTATCTTGAGTGTATCGAATATATTGTCACCCATTACAGTTTTAAGGACCCACCGTACATCCGTGGAGATACATAAACGAAAGGAGAACAAATAATGCAATTTCTCTAGATGGTGACAATATACCCTGCTTGGGAATGACCCACCTAGCCATGTTGCTTGCCCGATTTTTGTCATTTCCCGGTTGATGAGGCTTGAGGTCACATTTATCTTTTCAGAAAACATCCCAAATATCTTTGAATGCCACATCATCAGATCCGTTAAATCACTAATTGACGTCCATAAATACACTCTGGGTGTTAAGCAAGAGAATTTCTCCACCACCAAACTTGGTATATTTATAAAAAATCAACGTACGTGACCCTTAGGAAATACTTTGTCAGACATTAGTCCAAATAAGTCATCCAGGAACAGGATGAACCAAAGGCGCCCTCCTACCGCATCCTAGGAATCACCCTATAGATTAGTAGCGAGTAGTCCTTGTAATCCATATATTTGAATCATGACAGAACCACAGTTTATCTCCGGGAGCGACCCATAGATTATATGTAGTTCTTCCATTTCATGAAGATTTATGGTCTTCAGTTGCTCCATCTTTATCTGCTGCAAGTTAGTCTCATACGCAACATTGATTCGAAGTGGTTTTGGGTCTAGTTCCCATCTCGGTCTCTTCGAAACAACACGTCAAAAGGTCCAATAGAATATTTCATTGATAGTCGGGTTTTTAACTTTCAATCTCAATGATATTGTTAAGTACATTGGAAGCTCAGACCCTTTGATAAAAATCATTCGTTTAAATCATTATATCGATTTAATATCGTTATAGTATCATAAAACCTTTCTATTTCCTTTATCTTGGAAATAGTACTTTTTATTCTCCAAAATTCCCTTTTAACTTACTTCGAGAAATATCAATATATTATCCGCTTAATAGTATAACTCCAATGATTAATTCTCGTATGGCCAAAACAATGACAAGAGACATTTTAGTTATTATATAACCCAATTGGTTTTATTAAACTCCAACTTTAAACATTACCCTTAATTCAAGTCATTATGGAAATATATAATTCAAATTCAAATATTTGCTTTCGTTTCCCATTCAATAAAACCATTTCAATTTCTTCGAAAAACATTCGTTATTTACTTATTTCTTAGAATAAGTGTATCTTAACCCATAATATTTCACTATGCTTCAAACTCAGGCCAAACGATGTAAATTATTTTGTTTATTTTAAAACCAAACAGTTTAATTATATTTTAAAGCCTTGCAAATGTTGCAATATAATAAACTAATCTCAAATCTTTTACCACTACAAAACTACTATCATCCCTTGATAATAATGAATCCGTTCAAGTTGTGGTATTATAGTTAACTCTCAGACCTTGATCGACAACGTTCTTATCTTAAGATAATAAAGGTTTGAAACTCAAAAATCCAATATATTATTCCCATTTCCATTTACTATATAATTTAAATATGGTTTTATAAACCATTTTCTTCATTCGGAAACTCACTATTTATTCTATTTTTCTTTACTTAATTCGTTAATTAAGTAAATTATTTACTGATCCTTTTCTTAAAATCTTTTATGCAACTTCATCTATAACTTGAATTGTACTTCAATGATTCATTTGCTAACACTTTACCCATACCCATATAACTATTCAAAAGTACATTTGGATTCCATTACCATAATTCCTTATACCAATCCATTAATCAATTTCAAATTACTCCTGATTACTTCTTATTTGAGCAAATCACTTTACTAATTATTTTACACCAAATTGGGTAATTTACTTCCCTATTATCACCTATAGAAAAATAATTCATTATTTAAAAGATTATTAAATAATAAATAAATAAACACCTTTAAAACATAGTTAAATCAATTAATTAGAACGTTCGTTAAGTTTAACGATTATTCATAAACTATTTCTATTATATTAAATTAATCTAATATTCAGTCTTCATTAACAGTCGACTTATAAATATTAGTTAACTGACTAATCCACCTTCTTAAGTTAATTATTAACTTAATTAACTTAATGATACTGTATAATTGTTTAAATAAACAATTATTCTAATTCCTCAACCGTAGGTTAATTTATACTTTTCTATTCATAAAATCTTATTAACGACATAGGAGTTTGTTATATATAACGTTTAATCATTTCTTTGTAGAACAGGCTTATAAATAAAGATATATTTATAAACCTTTTAATTTAAATAATTTTTATAAACAAAATTCGAAAGCTTCGATTCTTTGTAAAAATATACATAAAACTCCATCAATTCGCCTAATGGCAAACGACGTCTTAAACGATGGATATCAGGTCATCTGCTACCAATAACTTAATCAATACTGTTTATTGATTAAAACACAACAATCGTTGAATATGAGTTCAACGATTAACATCCATTCAACCATCAACAATCCAAATAGGTTATAACATT
This sequence comes from Allium sativum, assembly GCA_030737875.1. Classification (NCBI taxonomy): domain Eukaryota; kingdom Viridiplantae; phylum Streptophyta; class Magnoliopsida; order Asparagales; family Amaryllidaceae; genus Allium; species Allium sativum. The sequence continues at coordinate 970,328,113 of CM060920.1, forward strand.
GTTTGGGATAAACAATTCATATGTGAATAACATAAACAATCAATAATATATAATTTAATTGAGGAATCCGGTCGGATCCCTCCAACCTGTTCTCCCCTGCATCACAGATTATTATATAATTTTATAACAAAATATGAAACAATAATTTAAACTGAACAACCAACATGGCATACATATAATGTCGACAATTATTAATTAAACAATCAGCACCCACGGCATCCAATCAACCAGTTAATTGTGAATTATAGTCATGTGAATTTAGCACATCACAGAATTCTAGAAAAGTGCGAGAGTTAACTCACCTTTTATTTCGACGATCGATGGTTCAGGTTGATTTATATAATTTCAAACGGCCATTTGAAACTACATAAAATTCTAGTTGGCTCCGAATCTCTCCAAACCAGCTCAGCAACGTAGATTCCGTCGCTGCGATCCCAACGGACCCTGTTTCATTGATTTCCGCGCAAGTATGAATAAGTTATGACGATTTTGAGTTATATAAACAAAACAGTTATTTAAAATAAACTAATTATTAATTAATCCGTATAATTACCATTATTAATTGTTAAGCCACGTCATTAAGCCATTATTAGTTTTTTTCCATGCAGTATCTTCTATCTACCCAAGCAAGACTGGATTCCCTTCCCCAAATCTTCTCGAACACCACCTTCCGTCCAGTTCGATGTATACATTTTTACATATAAATTAATATATCCCTAAGTATCAAATTTAAGTTAATTAACCCTTAATTGTTTTAAACACCTTAAACGCTATCCACATTATACAACTCACGTGTTTTCCCCTTCATCCAAGTTCTCAAACCCAATACTCATTTTTGCCTAGACCCGATACTTCTTCTCCGTGCAATCGTTCTAGTCCTTTCCATTGAACGCAATAGCACCGTCCAAATTCCTTCTCTCTAGAAACCCCACACCTTTGTCAATGATGCCAACGTTCACCAGACCGTAACAACACCATGGCACCACCTCGCATTACTTCTTCTTCCAGCAACGTCCCGCTGTTAACAACAAACCAAAGCAGTGATTTTTAAAACATCACCGTATATTTCACCATCAGACCGACATCATCTCCACCCGCCGCAAATCACTCATGACAGTACCCAAAGACCCCCACGCCAGATTTCACTTTGAACAACATGTCTCCTTATTGCCATTCACCTATCCCGTACACAGTTTGAACCCCTCCCCCACATGCTTTCCATTTAAAACATGTTACAAACCTCACCATCATTCACGTGATAGCTCCAGTTTTACGCCAATCTTCTCTTCCTCCTTGTTTACATTCCCTTTCCAGGTTGCTCCCTCTTTGAACCACCTCCAGACCGCATCCATCACCTCCGATCATCTCCCATCGCTCCTTGCTCTCGTCGCCTGACCCCATGTCAGTTCCTCCAGTGTTTGCCTTGACTTCTGAAGTTTTCCGATGAACCTAACATTCGTTACTCCCCCGGCAACACTTTGTGCAAATTGTGCTATGACTGCGAAGTTCTCCTCCTGCAAGTACGACTTCCAGTAACTTCTTATTTCGCCTGGATAGTATCGCGATGTCGCTTATTCGCAGTTTGGATTCGACAAGTATGTATATATATATTTGATTATTTTGCTACTTCGAAAAAGAAAATAAGGTAGCAACAGTTTTGCTTTTGCGTTTCAAGAAAAAGGTGAAGGTTGTATACACTTTATATAAGTGAAGAAGTGTGGGTACGAAGGTAAGAGTGGCATGCAAGAAAAGGTATTGGTGCCTTCCAAGTAAAGGGATTAGCTTTTTAATTTAATTCGTAAGGACATGGTGTTTTAAATTAGATTTGATGTGAGGTTATTTTCAACTGTAGCGGCCTTAAAACAGGGTAATGAAGGCACGTCTCATTTTAATGAGATTTGATATTTAGGTGTATATATTTTAGGGTATCATGCTACATAAAATTTTATCATCCCAGCACCGCTATCGACAAAAATAAAAATACCGTTGTGACAAGCAACGCCCCACGATTCCAAAAATATATAACATATACAAGTTAATTTATATTGAGAAACCCCAAAATACTGATATAAGGTGCAAAAATACTCCAAATAAAAAGTTGTGTATTTTTCAAACTAAAAATTACAGTAAAATTCTAAAAATTAAATTATAACTATGTCTCGAAGATCTTGTCCAAATTCGAAACCAATAATTAATTACATTAAATTATCGTTATGATTTATAAACAATTCCATAACGATTTTCTGAAAATTTGAATTGGGCATAACTTGCAATCTATAATATGAAATCTCCATTTTTCTTTTTCAGTAGAAAATTACAATCAAATAGATTCTAGAGGCTTTTGTTTCATCGAAATTCGACTTAATTTGGATCATGTATAACCAATTGAAGTTCAAAATGTTATATTACGAACTACTACGCCGCTGCAACTCGATTTATTATTAATTTATAAATTTATATATTCGAACTCCATTTTAAATAAATAATTTCGATGTAAAATCCAATTATATCACCAAATCAATATTTAAAACAGATTTAATTAATGTTCAAAAATCTGGGACGTTACACATATGTACATAAAATAGTTCTTTTATTGAAAACACCCATTTGGCTTATTTGAAAGAGTCAAGATTCTAGCGGAGAAGCAATCTTTTAAAACTAAAATATTTGTAAGTACTAGGACCAATTTCTGAAACCAAAAGGTATGAGGAGGAAACTTGAGTACTTCAAATATCATAATTGTGATATTTCAACTATTAAGTACAACCGAAGGGTTATTCCGAAGGTTGTCGGAAGTGCTTCCATATCTCGAAATTGTACTGATAGTAATTTTAGGCAAAACCAATTTATTTCTTTATAAAGCATATATTTTTACCAACTCCACTATATTTGTCGAAATTCTATTAGTTTATAAAATGTATTTAAAATAAAGTATGTACAATTTTCTAGTACTTCGTACTACATAAAATACAAAATACTTAGACATATCATTTTATACAGTAATACTAGATTTGACATACAATCTTTTCTAATGCATGCATCATTGGAAATCCATACAATCGTATCAATTCATGAAGTCCGAATGTCGTCTCCATAACCATTCAATACACATCATACAAAAGTTTCATATTATTTGAAGATCTCTATCTAAGGGTTTCGCCCTATGCCTGTTCATTTTCATGTATGATAATAACATACAGAACTATCTTATACCACCAAAGCTAAACATGGGTAATTTCATAACAACACATAACTATCAAGGACATGAAGTCGAACATAAACAATTATGTATATCATGGTAACTGAAACCATAGGGGTAAAGTATATTATTCACCTTAGTCGGATAGAGATGTTGAGATTTGTTGATGAAATATTCCTAAGTCTAAGTTTTCCTAGCTTAATCTTCCTCTTCGTTTCCTAATATGTAATGTTCGACCTTACTTAGGTTTCCATTTAGTTTTCATTTGGGTTTTATAATGAGTATTTTGAATAAAAGGTTGTAGAACAAGATACACACACACACACACATCATGGGACGAAAGTTCCAATTTTCCCTCCTCATGTTTCCCTTCCTTATGCATGTTTGTTTAGTTTAGTTGGCTACAAAGGCCAACCTTCTAATTAATTTATCAAACAAAAATTCAGTTTCTCATCCATCACATTATTCCAATTTAATTAATTGTGATCTAATTATTGAATAATGCCTTACTAAAATCGAGGATGTTTCATAAACAACTTAATAAACAGCAAGGATTGGCTTTATTATCTTGAAATGAAGAAGATGTCTCAAACTTGAAACTAATTAGAATTTATTATGAAGGAGATAACTTGATTTTTGTTGGATAAATAAGAGAAATAATTTTAGGGTTTTTCCTCTTTTGAGTTTGTTTTTGGTGAAGTAAGATGTAAGGGAGGAGAAGAAGAATGATTATTGGATTAAGTATAGGCCATTGTTAAAGGCAATTTTTGAAAGTCGCCCACAGGAGATTTTTCAAAAATAACCAAAGTATTCTAACTAATAACGGTGATGGTGATTTTTCAAAAACCTATTTTGGTTAATTTTCCAAAGTCTCTTTTACACTATACCCATTCGTCCAATGACATTGTCAAAAGTGGCACAATCCTATAAATACTTATGAAACTGGCCTAAAATTGTTATTTAAATTTTTTTTTTGCCTTTATGAGTAAAAATTTCCTAATTTAGTTGAACTTACTAGTGGAAAACAAATTAACCTCTTCCCCAAACAAAATACTATCAAAGTCCTTGAGAAAAGAGAAGGAAAAATGTGTTGCATCCTATCAAAAAGTCCATTCTTTACTATAAACCAATTTTGCCTTCGTTGTTAATCAAGTTTTTGCTCAGATGCAATGGTCAGGTCAAAAGTGTAACACCCTATAAAACTGAACTAAATAGACATAGTGAATTAAATTAAAATAGTTAGCAAAATATGGAAATTTTATATAAAAAATTGACTATGGAAATTGTTTCATTGCCTTTAAGGTGAAATTCTGCTCCATTTCCATTTAGAGTATCTAAAAAGGAAGCAAGAGCTAAAACCATTTTGTGAGTGGAAAAACTCGGTATTTTCTTAGTAACTATATGGTGTAATTTTCATTATTGATTTAAGTATGCCTTTGGGATTTGGGATTTGCAAAAATATTATAGATAAAGTTCCCTAAAATTGTTTTTAATTATAGAATGTCAATTCCATGAAGGAGATTTTATGTTATTTGATTTGATTGAATTTGTTATTTATTTACTGATATTAACAATTTTAACATGTAATTAATGTATATACTACGTAGTTAATTAGACATTTATTTCATTAGTTTCTTCCAATAAGGTGGTTATTATTTTAAGGTATAATAAGGAAAATTCCTTATAACACCTTAAAATATTATGGTAAGATTGGTTTTATTTATATACGAAGAATATTGAAAAATGACAAAGTCATAGAAATATAACCTATGACATGTAACATGAGGACACAGGCATTCTTGTGAGGTAAATATACGCAGCTAATCTAACTCTTAGTTCCAACAAATGATAGGACTAATGTAGGACGTTGTAATGCTAGTCATAATTAGATGAAAGGACCTTTTCAGGGATTGATATACCAAGTAATCGTTAGGCTCGTATTTTTCCTAGATTGGCCTATCAATTGGTCGTAGGGACCACTTCTTCTATTTTAAAGTATTAAATGGTCGGAAGGGAACATATGATAAATGGTTTCTCTAAACCCATCCACTTTTGGTTAAGTATTAAGTGACTGGGCTAGAGTCAACCTAGGAAAAGTATCTACTTATTCAAATGGAAGCATTAAGTGGCTAGGGTATTTTCATAAAGGGATAGTTTGGCTTAGATGCAGTTCAACTTTTAAAATACAAAAAAATCCCTATTTAAAACTTAATAAATTAGGTCTCTATTTTTCGAAAATCATAAAAAAAAAACAGCAAAAAAGGTTAAAATTTTCCAAACTTCGAAATTTAATTCAACACATAATCATCCTCGAATTCATGCAAGAAAACTAGAAAAAAAATGATTCAAAAACAAAAAAATCAAAAATATTCACCTAATTGTGATTTTCAGCAATTTTTCATAAAATAGCAGATACCGCAGCAACTATTTCAAAAACTTGTAGGTTTTCATGTAATTTGTGCTAATTTGCTTCAAAATTTTAAGTTCAAAACCTACACATGTTTAAACATCAAAGTACTACATGAAAATCATTAGAAAAAAATTAAAATTGCATAAAAATGAAATATTATTCATCTCTAGTAAATTGCTGAAAAAGATGCAATAATTTTCAGAATTTACATAGAATTTTGCAACTTTTCCTCATAATACACTGTACTATAAAAGAGTTGCAGATATGTCTGCAATTATTTTTAATAATGCAGACATTGCTGCAACTATTCTTCCTCCTTTTAATACATGCAGTGCACTGTGTGAATAATTGCAAAAACGTCTGCAATTATTCACAAAAGTTGCTGATATTTCAAGATTTTTTTTACAGAATCCTTCCATTAATATCTACAGTTTTTTTAAAAAAATTATATAGTAGTGCAAAAACACGAAAGTATGATGCTATATTAAAATATGAACCCGATTTGCATGTAACTTTACACATGGAGCCGTTTTGAATTAAGTTTGAAAATAAGGATGCCTCCCTAATTTCCATTTTCATAAAATGTCGGCTAGATAGTGTCACAAGGACACATCTTAATAGGTCCTAAATGGCCAAGGTGTCTTCTTATCTTGAAAAAAGGTACTAAACAGTTGCATATTATCTTTTGCACTACTTGTGTTATATCTTTATTAATAATTCTCTTGGGAGCACAAAGTTTTGATCCAACCGTGAACTTCCCAAAATGCCCTTACGTATTAGCTTTTAAATATATAAATATAAAATTATTATTTAATCTAATATCCCCAATAAATTAGGCATCAAATGTCACTTAAACTAGGATCTAATAAACCCTTTGGACAACCTCTTTAATATCGCTAAAAAGGGGATCTCTAAATAGGTTTCATTGCAAATTTTAATCCCTTTTCAATTTAGTTGCTATTTATTTTAGTTTATGCATTTCATTGGTTCTAATTCTATGAATTTCCATGCGTAATTTACTGCATCCATTCAGGTTTTTATCATGTAATTAAAATTTTATATTCGAAAACAGTTTTCTTAAAACCTTTATTATACGTATGCACGATATATGTATGCACGATACTATTATATGTATAAACATATTTGTGTTTAAAATTAGAACTAAGATCATTTATATTTGGCATAAAGATCTACTAATTCAATTTATTTTCCATATATAGAGATTAATATTGACGTGGGTATACGACAATTTCTTATATGGTTAGTGTAACGACCCAAATTTTTGACCGTTCAAATCGACAATAAACCACACATGTCGACCCGAACAAATCACAAATGCAGGTAGTTATTGGGAAAAGAATAAAAAGAAAGAAAGAAGAGAAAAACCAATCACAGAACCTCACAGCGGAAGGACAACATATAATGAACAAATAGCAGTTTAGAAGCAGTTGAAATATATATACATTGACTATAAACTTCAATGATTATCAGAGTTACATATACATACAGCTGTACATAATAAGCAGCGGAAATAATGCAGCGGAAATACTTATGTTTGATATATATATATATATATATATATATATATATATCAGATCCTCGTCTTCGTCTTCCAAGCGATTGAGATCTTCGCTAACTGCAACTTCTGCTGACCCGAGCATATTGCATAAAAGAAAACACAACAAACACTCGGATCAACACTAAATCATTTCATATTAGTCAAATCAAAATACGAAATAACACCAGTGTCATGGGTACAGTAACTCAAGAGATGTTACGGGATTTTTCCATCTCTCAAGGATCCGTTAAACTAATACATATATAATATAGTACGCTATTATGATAGTGTCTATCCAGTAAAGTATAAATACTGAAAATAGCGTAAGCGGGATTACCATATTACCCTTACGCCGTTTATAGGCATCAACAGTCTATACAGTACCGTAAATTCACCGTACTGGTGTTATCAGAGGGCACTCCATAGAAGGCAATGCTAAATCAAAATTGTATGGGGCTCGATATGGATATATATGACAAGGCACTCGAGGCAATGCCCAGGGTAGGATTCTACCAATTGCACTCCCGGACCGGTGGTAACGCATAGCAGCCACTACCGCCCACCTCGGAACACACTCCCAAAGTCATAAATGGGCCCAAATCGTCATCATCATAGTCATAGAAATATTTTCGAAGAAGTGTGTCCGATCAAAGGTGCTACCTCAGTTAGTCACGGTATAGCTCCTGTTTTATTCATTCCAATTCTGACCCGAAGGTCAGGGCTATTTCGTCATTGATCATCTTCTTCAATTCTATAATCGCCTCCAAGTCATCATACTCAATCTGGATACATTATAACGTTCACAGTTGTCAAAGTGGTATCGACACCGACAGAGAGTATGCCTTATGTCGACTCTGGTCTCTTTAACAACCAACGCTTACATCTTTTCACATCGGTTGGTTCTTTTACATTTCAATGGTTCGCTTTCATCTCAAAATATCATATTTTGTTTCGAACCACATCTATATTCAGTAGAATAAAATTTCATATCAAAATACCATAAATCATACCAAAGCGATTTTATTCTAAATTAGAATATTTTTCCATATCCTTATATTATAACCGTATAATATTCCAAAATCGACTCATATTCAAGTAGAGTATTCCACATCAGAGATTATAGTTATATCAATCGATTTATGTTCGGAATCCATTCATATTCAATTAGAATATGTATTTCATAATTACTCCTTTTAAATCTCTTAGGAGATCCATTTATATTCGAGAAGAATATAATTCATACTTCCATATAAAGTCATTTTAAATCGGTTCATTTATTCAAATAGGATGAATTATTATCTCAACTCCATTTGAACCAGCAGTTCAATTCAACATTCTCCATTCGGAAGGAAATTTACAAATTCAAAAATACTTGTAAAATAAATGTTTATAAGAAACCTTATATAATAGATATATAGGTAAAATATAAAAATTACAATAAATAAAGAATTTAAATATTACGTATACACATAAATTAAAAGTTTACTAGATAGTTTGAAAAATAAATTATAAGGGAAAAGTTATTTATAATAAAATAGTTTATAGGTAAAGGTTAATAATAAAAGTTTAAGGCAAGAATAATTTATTTGAAATCAAATGTGTAAATATATATATATATATATATAATTTTCTTTAACCATAATCTTCCTTCCAAATTTCAAATGCTTAAATCTATACCCCAACCTCAATGGAGTCCCTAGTTCAAAATCTTGTTTCAAACGCCATTCAACCCAAATCTTCCAATTTAGGGAAATATAACTATATTCATGATAAGTTTAAACAACTTCGAGTACCCTCGATTATGTTTATTCCACATTAAATTCAATAAGAATTTATTAACTCGAGTCCACCCGATTATTTGAAATAAATTCCAAATCATATAAAATTCAAATTTTAAACTTTTAAATTTGTTCGGGAAATTTCCTTAACCATTTCAAATAACATTCCAGATTCAGATCTTCAAAGAAGAAAAATATTTATTGAAAAATCGATATATTCCTTAAATGAAATTTCCATCAATAAAATTTGAATATTTAAAATCATTTAACCAACTGATGTCCATATATAATTTGCTATCCTATGGCCAAGTGATTTTAAATTTAAATTTCTCGATATTCAGGGATGGATCTATCATTTCGATCCAAATCAGGGTCACAGAGATTTATCATTTCACTCTGTGTTCTTAATTTATTTTATCGGTAAACCCCGGTTCATTGGATGCCCGTAGCATCAAGGGTAAATGGGATTTATCGTCAATGATGAGTACACACAACCATATATTGAAATAAAGAACATTTCAAGCAATACTTATTCAGAAAATCACCCACAACATCCATCACAATCATTCATCTCATTAATCAGTATTAACCTGTTATACGGGTTTGCAAGGATCAAAAATCCCAACTAGTAATTAAATTAAATTAAATAACTAATTATCAACCCAGATTTCAGATTTATATACTTGCATGTCAAATTTGAGCAGTCAATCACAAATCAAACACAACCATAAAACCAAACTTATTTCATATTTTAATTTAACAAATATGGGAATAAATTCAGTATTTCGTGAGTGAGAAATCACTCACCTTTGGGTCTTAATTGGTTCAGACGTCCAAAAGAAGCCCAAAATTTCACAGTCTCGAAATGTAGCGAAACCAGTGCCAAAACGTCCGCAATTCCTCCACGATCCCAACGCAACAAACCGCGTCCAATTCTGAGTTAAAACGAGAAAGTTATGAGCATTTTACTCTCTGAACATTAAATATATAAAATTAATATAACTAATCTCCTTACCCTTTCATTCCTTGACACGTCATCCACCTGGAATTGATCTTCCCGCTCCTCTAACCCACTGCTACAGTAAATGACGTGAGAAAACCCAAACATGACCAATTTTGACCACCAATTGCCATCGATTCAGGCCACGATAGGTTCTGAGACCACCACCGTTGGAAAGCTTGACCCAAGACGCACCTCCTCAGCTCGACCCCGTCGCCTTCGGTGAAGTACTCCACTGCCGGCGTCTCCATGAACGAAACGGGTTTTTGAGCCCAAAACGCAAATTCCCGATGCCATAGTTGATAATAATCATCGAGACCAAGCTCGTTACACTCCAGGCAGCCATCCAAACAAAACCCATATCATAGATTTCGCGATTTAATCAAAAATCAAAAATACCCAATTTCGAAATTAGGGTTCCGAGAATAGAAACATTTGACCGCTGATTCCGGCTAAAGGAAGCACTGCATGTCCGAATAAAACATACCAGCAGCTTCGTATCGTCAAGAGCTTCAGTTTGATATATAATACGCTAGGGTTTTGAGAGGATTTGGATTTAAAGTTAGGATTTTTATTTTGTTTTAGGGTTTAGAAATGGTTTCAGCCATTAGAGAGAAAAAAATAGATTGAGGAAAATGAACGTAGTAAAGAATGGGCTGGTGGTGTGGAAATGAACTTGAGTTATATATATATAGAAGGCCCAAATGTTCAACACACCGTCATGTTATTATACAATGCTCTCGTTCGCATTTTCTCTCGTACGGTCAAACGGTAAGTCAGATTGTAACGCAAATTGAAATCCAATAATAATTCACCGTTACGGTTCTGATGGCGCCAGCTTCGTCGAATTCCGAGACAGTCGCCAAAACGGTTAAATTTCACAGTTAAATACATAAATAAAATATTCAATTATTTGATTAACTGTTTAAATTAAATTTAAATATTTATAAATTCAAATTTAACCAAATCATAACTTAAATAAATTCTATAAATTTATTTCACACATTTTAATATCTTAATTTGATTATTTAAATCTTAAATTTGAATTTCAGTTATTATTCCCCAACTTAGAATTCTCCATTTATCCAGTTAAATTTTGAATTTCCATTATAACTAATAACTCAATTTATTAAATAAATAAAATATAAAATTGCACCAATTCTAAGTATAAACTAAAATAAAAATCTATTTATACTCCATTCAAATAATCATCATCATTAAAATCGACAAAATTTGATTTTCATCCAATATTATTATATTTTATTTATTTAAAAATTTGAAAATTAAATACACAGAAAATATGGGATGTTACATTCTCCCCCACTTAAAAATCTTTTCGTCCTCGAAAAGAGAACGAAATAAAGTATTAAACAAACTATACTTTCAAATCCATACTTATAAATTAGTATTTATAAAATAGAGTTATATAGTTAAAAAAAATCTCAAAATTTTCTAACTCCCGAAATCACGAAAAATTTCGGCAGCAACTCCTTTGTATGGAGAGGCCTGGGAAAAATCCCAACATACATATAAACTCAAACATCATCCATCATATGATGAGGCATCCCAAAATGGGGAAAACACAAAACCAAAACCCCAGAACCCAAAACAATCCCCAATACGTACCTCCTTAGCGTTCATATGCCAATTTATTTATTTTTAGCACTTAGCCTTTAGCGCAAGCGAACTCCAGGCGTAATTCCAATTCTTGCACCTACTAAAACACTCAAACATGCATAAGAATCAGATATATAACAATCCATGGCAAATTTATATAGCTTACATAACATACACAAAGCAATTCAACCACAAAACCAAGATTTTCATAACAGACCAGCGAACAAATCATTGATTATCACCCTTTAAAAGTTGGAATTTGACTAAAGCATACTAGGCAAAAGTTATGGTATTTGTTTCAGGCTTTCCGAATTGTATGGATTCATCGAATTCGGATAATTCGTTCAAAAGTTATGACTATTTTAGTGAAGGCGAACACCTCAGCCCGTAAAATGAAAAATGCAGGTCTGAGTTGTTCAACCCAGTTTTTAACCCCTTAGACATCAGAATTTGACCTAGCATATTAAAGAAAGTTTTAGTTTACATTCAGGTCTTTCCGAATTGTACTCGCACGTTAAAATCCGATGTTTCGTTTGAGAGTTATGGTCAAAACAATATCGCTATTCAGATCAGATTTTTATTTTCTGCGCATACAACTTCGACTAAATCTTGAATTTCAACATGTAGACTTGAAAATCCGATGAGGCTCAATTAACGACAATTCTAGTTCAGGTTCTAAGGTTTCCGAAAAGTCTGGAATCTCCCGATTCCGATCATTCATTCAAAAATTACGATCATTTTCGTTTCAGCTTATTGAATATTTTAGATTTCGCCTAAACAATGATTTATTTTATACGGAGTTCCAACCTTCGGACTCCAAAACTTAAACAAGGCTTTATTATCAAAGATGGATTGTCGCTTTGTTTTGTTCATGATACGATTCACCCCTCTATTACTTACACATATTCATTTCCCTTATATTAAATGTATTTCGCTTCGTTTACTTGTATTCCATCATCGCCCATTTAATCATCTCCATTTACTTCACCATCAAAATGAATTTTCATTAAATTTCTTACTTCATTCCAAACCTTAAATCTCGAATAAACCTGAATTCATTTTAAAATTTCTTACTAACTTGATTATTATGAATAAATTTGTCAATATTTTATAATTCACCTTTTCCCAAGTACTAAATTTCCAGGCGAACCTTATATGGTCTTCTAAGTTAACTCTCATCGAGTCAATTCATTTGACTCGACTAAATTTTAGCCTTACCCACATTTCAATAACTTATTCATCCCGGTATACTTTCTATTCATTCCCGTTTCATTCCAAGCAATAATTCAGGTTAAGACTTGAGTTCATCCTAAATTTTCCACTAACTCGATGGTATTCAATTTTTAAATTCATCAACATGGATTAAATTTCCAAATTTCAAGATTTATTCTTTCCTTAAGCATTTAATTATCAATCGACCTTTACATCCATTTAAATTTAGTTCCCATCGATAAATTGAAATTTCTCAAGTTTACTTCCATTTATTCCAGTTTATTCGACTTAATTGAATCCATTTAGTTTCAATTCTTTCGATATTCTAATTTAATAATTGAGACTTGGTTTTTTTTCATTTTCAATACCTTATTCCGAATAAGCCACACTTTTATAATTACACCTTATTTCTTTAACTCAACCTATTTATTTGATGCTCAACTTATGAATTTCATTAAGGATGGTTCACAATCAGAATTTTATACTTAATTTACAACAATTTTCATTCGATTTCTTAGGTTGAACTTTATTGAACTCGATTTCTCTACTCAAATGGATTTATGTTCCATTCAACACCATGTTTATGTTCCATTTATTTCATTATTCATACTTAGATTTACCTTCGACAAATTTGTCTTAATTACGTCTTTCCCAATTTGTATTTCTATGTCTTCATTTCACATGTACATGAATTCACCATTTTATTCCTCAATTCTTAATTTGTCGGCCCTTCATACTTATCAACAACATCCATTCTGAACAAACCAATTTATATTTTCATTCCCATATTCTCGTCTCATTTTATATTAAAGTTTGTTTCGATAAAACATATTTTTATCTATTCAAGTATGGAATTTTTCATCCCAATTCTTTCCAAATCACTTATTATGATTTATCATCGATTATCAATATTTTTAATAATTTTATTATCGATATTTCAGTCGGTTTCCAATAACGGCCACCGAACTGCGGCCATAGTGACCTTTTCCAAATTTGATTTGGGCATATTTCCAAATCCAACTGTTAGATTTTTAATCTCTCATATTCATTGGAAAGATTTTTCCGATACGAACCCAACGGTTTCGGTTTTGGGAGAATCCGACGGTCGGATCTCCCGCTATATCCATTCAAAGTCAATGGTCGAAATTCGCGAACGGTCGCTACGCGGCGCATTCAATTTAAACCATTTATATATATATATATATATATATATATATATATATATTTCATAGGCAATTTTCTTCCCGTATTATCGCCCTGCTTAAGAATTCAACGACCACTTATTTTCTCTTAATACTCAGGTCCATTTCCTTGTTTCAACATCTAAATTCTAACAAATCGAGTTTCTTAAGTGATTAAACCAATATTATTAGTTAAGACAACTTAAGTATTTTAATTCCGGGTTTAAACTAAGTTCAAAGACACATACATGTTTATAAACTTCTTTGAAAACCATACCATATAAAATTTTTAAATCCAATCTTTAATTGTAAAGAACATAAAATTTCAATTCTAGTTTAAATTTAAACTCATTTTTTCATATACTTGGACTCTTATCCAAACTTATACTATAGGGGTTTAAATCCAAAAATCCTTTCAAAATAGTTATGAAAATACGGGTGGTCTCCCCCACTTAGACGCTTCAGAATAAACGTCGATAATGTGTGCACTCATTACCGACATCATTTCTGATGTTCTGAGAAGGGATTACACTCTTATCCCTTTAAAAATCCTTTGAAAACTATTTCCAAAACTATTTCTTATAATACGATATTATTTTCACTTTGTCAAACTATTCCAAAAGTCTCCCAGGATCAAGTTTTAAGGTCATTTCTATTTTAATCACACCTTTCTCATCTAATTATACCTACATGTATTTCATCTCATTTCAAATATTTTCTAAAACCATTAAATTTCCAACACCTATTAATTATCTATTATTATATTCATTATTCAACCGACCATAATAGGTAATAACTTAATATTACTACCCACTAACACGAATACATATATACTTGAACCAATAATATATATTTGATATATTTAAAAATAGAAATAGAAACCATATTATATCATTCATTCTGTTCGATTATTTAGAGATCCCTATCGACTCTATGGCGTCCCATATATCGACCAGAATCCATAAATATTTAACAGAACAACTCAACATAATATAAACCAATTTATAACCAAATACAAGTACGCTCTCTCATATCACTCAAACTCATTCTAGGGCGTTTCTAACCCCATCTCTAATGAGTTTATTCCTAAACAGAGCCAAGGTTGTCGACAACCATCGCTCTGATACCAACTGTAACGACCCAAATTTTTGACCGTTCAAATCGACAATAAACCACACATGTCGACCCGAACAAATCACAAATGCAGGTAGTTATTGGGAAAAGAATAAAAAGAAAGAAAGAAGAGAAAAACCAATCACAGAACCTCACAGCGGAAGGACAACATATAATAAACAAATAGCAGTTTAGAAGCAGTTGAAATATATATACATTGACTATAAACTTCAATGATTATCAGAGTTACATATACATACAGCTGTACATAATAAGCAGCGGAAATAATGCAGCGGAAATACTTATGTTTGATATATATATATCAGATCCTCGTCTTCGTCTTCCAAGCGATTGAGATCTTCGCTAACTGCAACTTCTGCTGACCCGAGCATATTGCATAAAAGAAAACACAACAAACACTCGGATCAACACTAAATCATTTCATATTAGTCAAATCAAAATACGAAATAACATCAGTGTCATGGGTACAGTAACTCAAGAGATGTTACGGGATTTTTCCATCTCTCAAGGATCCGTTAAACTAATACATATATAATATAGTACGCTATTATGATAGTGTCTATCCAGTAAAGTATAAATACTGAAAATAGCGTAAGCGGGATTACCATATTACCCTTACGCCGTTTATAGGCATCAACAGTCTATACAGTACCGTAAATTCACCGTACTGGTGTTATCAGAGGGCACTCCATAGAAGGCAATGCTAAATCAAAATCGTATGGGGCTCGATATGGATATATATGACAAGGCACTCGAGGCAATGCCCAGGGTAGGATTCTACCAATTGCACTCCCGGACCGGTGGTAACGCATAGCAGCCACTACCGCCCACCTCGGAACACACTCCCAAAGTAATAAATGGGCCCAAATCGTCATCATCATAGTCATAGAAATATTTTCGAAGAAGTGTGTTCGATCAAAGGTGCTACCTCAGTTAGTCACGATATAGCTCCTGTTTTAGTCATTCCAATTCTGACCCAAAGGTCTGGGCTATTTCGTCATTGATCATCTTCTTCAATTCAATAATCGCCTCCAAGTCATCATACTCAATCTGGATACGTCATAACGTTCACAGTTGTCAAAGTGGTATCGACACCGACAGAGAGTATGCCTTATGTCGACTCCGGTCTCTTTAACAACCAACGCTTACATCTTTTCACATCGGTTGGTTCTTTTACATTTCAATGGTTCGCTTTCATCTCAAAATATCATATTTTGTTTCGAACCACATCTATATTCAGTAGAATAAAATTTCATATCAAAATACCATAAATCATACCAAACCGATTTTATTCTAAATTAGAATATTTTTCCATATCCTTATATTATAACCATATAATATTCCAAAATCGACTCATATTCAAGTAGAGTATTCCACATCAGAGATTATAGTTATTTCAATCGATTTATGTTTGGAATCCATTCATATTCAATTAGAATATGTATTTCATAATTACTCCTTTTAAATCTCTTAGGAGATCCATTTATATTCGAGAAGAATATAATTCATACTTCCATATAAAGTCATTTTAAATCGGTTCATTTATTCAAATAGGATGAATAATTATCTCAACTCCATTTGAACCAGCAGTTCAATTCAACATTCTCCATTCGGAAGGAAATTTACAAATTCAAAAATACTTGTAAAATAAATGTTTATAAGAAACCTTATATAATAGATATATAGGTAAAATATAAAAATTACAATAAATAAAGAATTTAAATATTACGTATACACATAAATTAAAAGTTTACTAGATAGTTTGAAAAATAAATTATAAGGGAAAAGTTATTTATAATAAAATAGTTTATAGGTAAAGGTTAATAATAAAAGTTTAAGGCAAGAATAATTTATTTGAAATCAAATGTGTAAATAAATATATATATATATATATATATATATATATTAAATTTTCTTTAACCATAATCTTCCTTCCAAATTTCAAATGCTTAAATCTATACCCCAACCTCAATGGAGTCCCTAGTTCAAAATCTTGTTTCAAACGCCATTCAACCCAAATCTTCCAATTTAGGGAAATATAACTATATTCATGATAAGTTTAAACAACTTCGAGTACCCTCGATTATGTTTATTCCACATTAAATTCAATAAGAATTTATTAACTCGAGTCCACCCGATTATTTGAAATAAATTCCAAATCATATAAAATTCAAATTTTAAACTTTTAAATTCGTTCGGGAAATTTCCTTAACCATTTCAAATAACATTCCAGATTCAGATCTTCAAAGAAGAAAAATATTTATCGAAAAATCGATATATTCCTTAAATGAAATTTCCATCAATAAAATTTGAATATTTAAAATCATTTAACCAACCGATGTCCATATATAATTTGCTATCCTATGGCCAAGTGATTTTAAATTTAAATTTCTCGATATTCAGGGATGGATCTATCATTTCGATCCAAATCAGGGTCTGTGTTCTTAATTTATTTTATCAGTAAACCCCGGTTCATTGGATGCCCGTAGCATCAAGGGTAAATGGGATTTATCGTCAATGATGAGTACACACAACCATATATTGAAATAAAGAACATTTCAAGCAATACTTATTCAGAAAATCACCCACAACATCCATCACAATCATTCATATCATTAATCAGTATTAACCTGTTATACGGGTTTGCAAGGATCAAAAATCCCAACTAGTAATTTAATTAAATTAAATAACTAATTATCAACCCAGATTTCAGATTTATATACTTGCATATCAAATTTGAGCAGTCAATCACAAATCAAACACAACCATGCAACCAAACTTATTTCATATTTTAATTTAACAAATATGGGAATAAATTCAGTATTTCGTGAGTGAGAAATCACTAACCTTTGGGTCTTAATTGGATCAGACGTCCAAAAGAAGCCCAAAATTTCACAGTCTCGAAATGTAGCGAAACCAGTGCCAAAACGTCCGCAATTCCTCCACGATCCCAAAGCAACAAACCGCGTCCAATTCCAAGTTAAAACGAGAAAGTTATGAGCATTTTACTCTCTGAACATTAAATATATAAAATTAATATAACTAATCTCCTTACCCTTTCATTCCTTGACACGTCATCCACCTGGAAATGATCTTCCCGCTCCTCTAACCCACTGCTACAGTAAATGACGTGAGAAAACCCAAACATGACCAATTTTGACCACCAATTGCCATCGATTCAGGCCACGATAGGTTCCGAGACCATCACCGTTGGAAAGCTTGACCCAAGACGCACCTCCTCAGCTCGACCCCGTCGCCTCCGGTGAAGTACTCCACTGCCGGCGTCTCCATGAACGAAACAGGTTTTTGAGCCCAAAACGCAAATTCCCGATGCCATAGTTGATAATAATCGTCGAGACCAAGCTCGTTACACTCCTGGCAGCCATCCAAACAAAACCCATATCATAGTTTTCGCAATTTAATCAAAAATCAAAAATACCCAATTTCGAAACTAGGGTTCCGAGAACAGAAACATTTGACTACTGATTCCGGCTAAACGAAGCACTGCATGTCCGAATAAAACATACCAGCAGCTTCGTATCGTCAAGAGCTTCAGTTTGATATATAATACGCTAGGGTTTTGAGAGGATTTGGATTTAAAGTTAGGATTTTTATTTTGTTTTAGGGTTTAGAAATGGTTTCAGCCATTAGAGAGAAAAAAATAGATTGAGGAAAATGAACGTAGTAAAGAATAGGCTGGTGGTGTGGAAATGAACTTGAGTTATATATATATATAGAAGGCCCAAATGTTCAACACACCGTCATGTTATTATACAATGCTCTCGTTCGCATTTTCTCTCGTACGGTCAAACGGTAAGTCGGATTGTAACGCAAATTGAAATCCAATAATAATTCACCGTTACGGTTCTGATGGCGCCAGTTTCGTCGAATTCCGAGACAGTCGCCAAAACGGTTAAATTTCACAGTTAAATACATAAATAAAATATTCAATTATTTGATTAACTGTTTAAATTAAATTTAAATATTTATAAATTCAAATTTAACCAAATCATAACTTAAATAAATTCTATAAATTTATTTCACACATTTTAATATCTTATTTTGATTATTTAAATCTTAAATTTGAATTTCAGTTATTATTCCCCAACTTAGAATTCTCCATTTATCCAGTTAAATTTTGAATTTCCATTATAACTAATAACTCAATTTATTAAATAAATAAAATATAAAATTTTAAATTGCACCAATTCTAAGTATAAACTAAATTAAAAATCTATTTATACTCCATTCAAATAATCATCATCATTAAAATCGACAAAATTTGATTTTCATCCAATATTATTATATTTTATTTATTTAAAAATTTGAAAATTAATTACACAGAAAATATGGGATGTTACAGTTAGAAAGCAAATTTGTCACTATGTCGATGATAATTTTTTTTTAAACAATATTTAGGTGCTGAATTTAGGGCGGTTTCTTTGATTTAGTTGATATTTATTTTAGTTTATGCATTTTCATTGGTTCTAATGCTACGAATTTCCATGCTGTAATTTACTGCATCCATTCAGGTTTTTATTATGCAATTAAATTTTTTACATTCCAAAACTACAACCTCTTTAATATCGCTAAAAAGAGGATCTCTAAACAGGTTTCATTGCAAATTTTAATCCCTTCTCAATTTAGTTTCTATTTATTTTAGTTTATGCATTTCATTGGTTCTAATGCCACGAATTTCCATGCATAATTTACTGCATCCATTCAGGTTTTTATCATGCAATTAAAATTTTACATTTCAAAACAGTTTGCTTAAAACCTTTATTATATGTATGCACGATATATGTATACACGATACTATTATATGTATTAACATATTTGTATTTAAAATTAGAACTAAGATCATTTATATTTGGCATAAAGATCTACTAATTTATTTTATTTTCCATATATAGAGGTTAATATTGTCGTGGATATATGGCAATTTCTTATATGGTTAGAAAGCAAATTTGGCACTATATCGATGACAATTTTTTTAAACAATATTTAGGTGCTAAGTTTAGGGCGGTTTCTTTGATTTAGTTGTTATTTATTTTAGTTTATGCATTTTCATTGGTTCTAATGCTACGAATATCCATGCGTAATTTACTGCATCCATTCAGGTTTTTATTATGTAATTAAATTTTTTACATTCCAAAACTGTTTTCTTTAAACCTTTATTATATGTATGCATGATACTATTATATATGTATAAACATATTTTTGTTTAAAATTAGAACTAGGATACTATTTTATATGTATAAACATATTTGTGTTTAAAATTAGAACTAAGGTCGTTTATATTTTTCATATAGATATACTAATTCAATTTATTTTCGTATATAGAAATTTCTATTGATGTGGATATACGGAAATTTTTTATATGGTTAGAAATAAAGTTTGGCACTATACCAATGATAGTTGATTTTTCAATTCCTTATATGGAATTTTTATCCAATTCAATTTCAAATATAGATGTTACTAATAATTGGAATAAATCCCTAAAATTTTGCTGAGCCCAAAAAACTGCATCCATCATACCATGTTTTATTCATAGCTAAAAAATAGCATCTTCCGCATTTTAACGGCTCAGAAATACTCACCCGCTACCTACAAATGCGACATTTCTAGAACAAACCGTACACCGCTTTAAATATTGTTCAAAATCTCCATTCATATTCACATTTCTCCCATCATTTTCACCACTCTTTGTTCATTACCATTGTTCTCTCTTCATTCACCCTTCCCTTCGTATTTTTAGGAAACACTTAAAAAAGAACGGTTGCTATACAACCAATTCGTGTTTTTTCTAAAAAAAATGATGTGAAAATTACCCCTAGAACAGCTTTAATGTCGGTCTCGATGGAACTGAAGAGTCTGGTAGAGCCTTCATCACTTAAGACATTGGGATTTGCGCAATGCTTTTCAACATCCTATTTGTCGCATTTGTGGTAGATCGCTTAAAGCCCTTGGTTAGTTATTTATTTTTAGTTCTTATTGTTTAGTTGTTAAACTTTGGAATAAGCTTCATGCTCCTTGGTTTAATTTTCTCGATGGTTTGCCGTTTGTAGGTTTCAATGGCACCTAGGGTTTGTAAATAGGAGTAAGAAGCAGAACGATTTAAAGGAGGGGTCTGATTGCTTATTCTGCTTGCTAGAAATCTTCATGTAAGACTCCTCTGAAATGGATCCATTATTCCTCCCATTGACATGCATAATATAGTCACCTGCTATAAATATACCAATTTTTCTCCAGAGCAGCTTTAATGTCGGTCTCGATGGAACTGAAAAGTCTGGTAGAGCCTTCATCACTTAAGACATTGGGATTTGCGCAATGCTTTTCAACATCCTATTTGTCGCATTTGTGGTAGATCGCTTAAAGCCCTAGGTTAGTCATTGATTTTTAGTTCTTATTGTTTAGTTGTTAAACTTTGGAATAAGCTTCATGCTCCTCGGTTTAATTTTCTCGATGGTTTGCCGTTTGTAGGTTTCAATGGCACCTAGGGTTTGTAAATAGGAGTAAGAAGCAGAACGATTTAAAGGAGGGGTCTGATTGCTTATTCTGCTTGCTAAAAATCTTCATGTAAGACTCCTCTTAAATGGATCCATTATTCCTCCCATTGACATGCATAATATAGTCACCTGCCATAAATTTACCAATTTTTCTTTAGAAAGAGTTTGTGTACAAATACACACACAAATGCATATGTGTAACTCCATCTTCAACATTTTATGTAGATAAACTTTCGAACTTTTTATGTTGTTACTCTTTCTACGTTTTGGCAGTTTCACATAATATTCGTAAGATACATAATATTCGAGGAATAACCACGCAAAATTTATTTTTAGTTCCTTTCTTTTAATGCATGCTTATAAAGTAGCAATCACTATCAATGAAATATATCTTAGTCCTACTGATTGTTTTATATTTAAAACTTTGCTTTCATGCATGTCATTCGTATGTCAATTTACTACTTGGTATTCCTACTTTTTCCTCTTTAGCGGTAGTTTATAAATTATGCAAAATTTACAAAATTCATATGTGAACATATATAAAATACACAATAATTTAAAAACAAAATTTCATGCGCGAAGAGCGTGCCACGACCACGCACGAAGTGCATGCCGTGACGCTCGTATATATATTGTATATTTTAGGATGAGAAGGTATCAAGTGGTCATCAGGCCCGCCTCTTTTCCTTATTTGAAGTAGTATATGATTCCTATTATTGTTGTCTCTTAGACATATTCTTATTTAAATTAATACTACCCAAATACTAATAAATCAAGATTTAGATTTTTTTTTTCCACTAGATCATTGTCGTTTTGACTTCCACCTCATAACAACACAAGCTAAGATGGATAACAAGATGATGGAGCTAGAAGGAGAAGACGTTAGTTTATTGTAGTACTTGTATTGTATCCTTATCTTTTTCTATGTACCCAAAAGTTGTTTTAAATATTCATCTTACATTTCCATGACTCTTGTAATATGACACATCAATCGTTGTTGAGATAAATGGGTACATTTTATTATTATGTTTTATCCCATCCGATGTGAGTTTAAATGAACGATTATTGCTCTATATTGCAATTCTTTCTCCAACCAACATCAAACCTTGGAACGGTTCTAAATTTCGATGAACCTTTTCTAGAGGACCATTCTGAGGTGGATAGTTGAAATTCATATCAAAGCTTGGGCTACCCATCAATGGGAAAAATATAAATATAATAGGTGTATTTGTTATCTTTTTAAAGGTGTTTTTCAAAAATTCTTATTATGTCTCTCTCCCTCTCCCTCTCTCTATACATATATTTATGTTGAATGTATGTATATATACACATATATATATATATATATTATGCCCAACTTTATGAATTCCAACTATAAAAACAATTGCAACCAAATTCTTTAAGGATGGACGAGGCAACCATGAGTTGGAAGAACAAACAAAATAATTTTTTTTCATACTTCGACTATCTGTGTAGTGGAAATCATATCTTTACGATTAAACTAGGGAGAGCTTTACCTATACTTATGAAAATACCCCAGAAGCTGAATAGTGATTGACTCTTTTAATATGACACATATTTCCTTATTATAGTGGACCCTTTAGGCATATAATTAACTATAGGGGTAGAAACCATAGACGGAAAGGTTGTAACTCGCATTTGGATAGTTACGTGGAAGATAAGAAAGGAGTAAACATGAAATAAATGTTTTTAAGGAAATATCTATTAGGTTGAAAACTAATTAGTACTTACAAGGTATCAATTATAAAGGTGTTAGATATCAATAAAATTTAAAATTAAGGATTTTAGTAGTGGAACAAACTTCCATAAGAAGAAATACAATTATCTTAATAAGGAGACAACTACATTTTGTAAAGGACACAATCAAAAGGTTTAAAGGGAAGAACAAAGTTTAAATCCTATCAGTTGGAAAATAATTTGATAAAATGGTTTCTTTAGAAAACCCTTGACAATCTTGAAAATGTCTTTCAAAAGATTTTAAAGTAAAAATCTTATGAGTTAGAACTTTTTTATGAAAAGTGATCTTATATGGATTTTAAATTATACCACCATTTGTTTGCAAAATAATTGATATAAAAGAGAATTTTCTATTTATTAACTTCTCATTTTAAAATTTGTTGTTTGAATTAGAAAAGTTTACAATGCTTTATTCCTTGTTTTTGTATTCTTCTGATTTTTATGTTATATTTCTTACATAATAATTTTGAAAGGACTTCCCTTTAAAAAGGCAGTATAAGTGGAAATAAAATATTTTTGAAATTTAGAAATGGAAGTACTTTAATAAAAAGTTTTTGGGGGTAAAATCACCTTTAATGATTTGTAAAATTCTTTCTAAAATATCTTTAAATTGAGATCTTATAGACTGGAATTTTTTGGAAATACCATTATGATTTTAGAAATATACTACAATTGGTTTTAGTAAGTTGGAAATGTAATGCTATCTTTAAAAACAAATATAAAAAGTTAAAGACAAATTTGTAAATGGTTTTAATTGTAAACTAATGATTTGTGAAGTTTTCAATTTTTAACTTTTAATTGGATTTAAAAGATTTCCATTTTTGATTCTTCTACTTTCCAATACAATTACATGAAAGATATTTTTATAACTCTTTTAAAGGGTGCATAAATAGAAATAACACCAATTCTGGAATGGAGAAATATGATATAAAGAGAAAAGAACGATTGATAAGATAGGTAGAAGGGTCATTCTCGTAATTTGTAATATAGATAATAATGATAGAAATTTAAGCTAAAGTAGAATTCTGAATACTAAGATATGAAAAGAGTGATAGAATAAGACAGATGTAACACCCCAAATTTTTAAGAACATTATAGAGAATAAATTAAATAATAATTAATTTAATGTTCAGAATTAGAGGAAACAGACTGCACCATTGCATCCGTCTCGAAATTCTGGTCAAGATAGACATTTGGTTTGTGTAAAACGGACACTGTATGAAGAAGTTATGAGAGTTTTAAGTTTGTATACACACAGAAATATTTAATATATACGCATGAGTAAGAGGTGAGTCAGAATCCTCTCAAGAGGATTCAAATTCGAAAAATTCCTCTGAGCGGCAAAATTCCCGCTCTAGGGGGTCAACCCCCCTAGAGGGGTGTCGACCTAGGGGTCGACCCACCCACAGGGGTGTTGACACCCCTAGGGCTGAGGTGGCACTCGGTTTCAGGGGGTCTGGCAGCTATATATATGTGTCATATTTCTCATATTCTCTTCAATGGGAGCCATGGAGTCCATATGCTGCTGGAGTGCGAACTGAACCGTTTCCACAATAACATGTTCTACAAATCCAATTTAGAAATTCTAGATCCGTTCTTCCTAAATTCTATAAACCTAACGCTGTGAGTTTCTAGATTACTTTTAGGTTTAGATAAATAAAAGTATTCTTTGATAGACAATGAATTGGATATGTCGTAAAATATGATTCTGTTTTAATATAAAAATTCTATCCTATGTCATGACAGATCTAATTTCCTAGATCTAATATAATCGTGGTGATTCAATCATGATGTTTATATGGATCTTGACTTGTAACCATGTTATGATGGAAGTACATCTATTAATTTGGATGATTGTGACATTACTTGGATCTAGACCTTTATGTTAATCACCTTTCACCTGTCATATTGTGATACATTGATATATATTGTAAACTTGACATGTGAATCTACCTTTTGATCTGAACATGTTGCTATGTTACCCTAACTATGCTAAATCTAGGTAATTGGACACCTAATGTTAAATCTATATCTTATTATGCTTGCTTAAACATCATAGTGATTGCCACAAGTTACTAGTTTGATGTCCACTTTATTATGATGTTAATCACATGTCCATTCACTTTGTTATTATGCCAGTTTATGCTCATGTTTATGTCAAGAACTGTTGAAACTATCACCCTTGTCATATTCCCTTTTATTATTATAGCTAGGCTACTTTATAGCCTATATGGCATCAAAATACGTACAAATACGTTAGAGAGGAAACGGGGAAAAAGGGATTATAATTGGCATGAATTATGTAATGTTTAATAGGAAATGGGACATGTAATTCAAATGGGGAAAACATAGAAATAGATACCTATAATGACATAGGTAGATTTGGATTAATTTGGAGCGCTTAGTAATTTACAATTAGGAATTGTAAATTGTACTTGTGACACGAGGTTAGGTTACATTAGTGGTCGAAGTCTGCCCGGAACCGACCGACATATCCAACAGCCACTAATGTTGAACCTAATGTGGGAGGTCTAAGTGTGCAAATACGAATCGGGCTAAGACATGATGTTAGGCCCAACTATGGAATAAGACTGCCCGAAACCGACCGGCATATCCAGCATCCACACGTTGTAGGCCTAATGTGGGAGGTCTAGCCCATTATAACTATAACTGGACATGGTAATGAAATGGACTACTTAACCTAATTTAATATGACTATGGACTTAAGTTAGGGTTAAGTAAAATTGGATGGGTAGGGTGGGTTTAGTAAATTAGAGGGGATGGGTAATATGTATATATAGGCCCACGTACTTAACCCAATAAGGTTACGTAATTAAAGACACCTAGTGGTATACATAACCAGTAAATAATGTAACAGGGTTATGTAATTAAAGACACCTAGTGGTATACATAACCGGTAAATAATGGAATAAAGTTATGTCATTAAAGACACCCTTTAGGGTAGGCGTAACTAGTATAGGGCTATGTAATTAAAGACGCCTAAGGGTATACATGGTAGGTGGAAAACCTAGTGGGGAATACAAGACAAGGGGGAGAGCTTGTATCATATTGTGTGGGACCCATTTCAGTCAGTAACCCGGAGTTGGTATCAAGTAAGTACCTCCGTACTAGGCGGAGAAAGGGGCACACTTACTGATTGATTATAAGAGATCTAACGAGGCGGATGGTGTGGGCGGCGCAAACCAACTGGGGATATGTGCATGCATGGGTTGGGCAGAGGGGGCTAAGACGACCGTGACACCAGTAGATATGGTTGTGCACACCATGGGTTGCCACTTTAGGAAGTGATATCTCCTATTATGGGGCCAACACAGGATATCTACAAGGTAGGGAGCCGATCGATTAGGGTAGTGGTTAGGGCATACTTGGACGTATGACCTAAGCCTACCAGCTTATAGTGGAAGGCATCATCTCATTTCAGTTATACTAGTAATAATGCAGAGTAATCATTAGTGAGGCACATACACCTTAACTTGCTTACCTTGTCACACCTGCCGTTTATGTAGTAATCTCTCTTATCCACTTTATATGCCTATCATGTTGCTTTTAATTATCTACTGGCTAAAAGTAACTAGACTCGCCAGACATTATGTCTGACCCAGTTGTTTCTCCTTCTTTCTTCCGTCCACCCCTCCCCAGGTTCTCAGGGAGGAAACACTCAGACTAAATCACGAATCAGATATCATCTTGCTAAGAGCTACTTCTGAAGTATGTCTCAAGTTCTTCTCTCTACCATGGCTTAACTTTTTGTATTTTGGGGAATGATGCTTTTTATTTACTTATGTACTCTGATGGTACAAGACAGAAGTTATTTTATTGTAATGGTTTTTGTGACTTATGAAATTATGGACCACGGTATTATGACTTATGTTTGAAATAAAAGTTTAAAATTTTCCGCTGCTGCCTTATTTATATCTGTCTTGTAATTATTCTGTGTCTATTTACCTATAGCAGTTCATGAAACTTAATGTATTCCCTTAGTGAGTGACATTAACGGAAGTGGGGTGTCACAATAGAAGTTATCTTGGTCTTCTCTATCTAATTTTATATCATATGAACTTATAATATGTATCTTTGACCATTTTTTTGATTTTTATGATAGTAGATAAATAAGTTGATTTTTTTTGTAGAACGAAAAGCATTTATGTAAAGATAAAAGGTTTACTAAGGTTTTTCGAATTTTAATTTCAAAATTTTAATAAGGATATTATTAGATTAGACGAAGAAAAAGACTGCATAAGGCTTTGAGATTTTCAAGAAATTACGAAATAAATGTTAGCCACAAAGATCGTTAACACCCAGAATGGTGAATTCCTTATTGAAACCTTAATCAAGTTAGATTTACTTTAATTTCACCCCTTGATCTAAGAGAAAGTTAAAGTATCCATTGGTTTTAGTTGAACTTTCAATATC
Source organism: Allium sativum (assembly GCA_030737875.1). Lineage (NCBI taxonomy): Eukaryota > Viridiplantae > Streptophyta > Magnoliopsida > Asparagales > Amaryllidaceae > Allium > Allium sativum. Next base: position 970,355,903 of record CM060920.1, read on the forward strand.
AAAAGTTCTTCTAAATTCTGTTGCTAACCTCCGAGACTTGAAGTTTATCCCTGTTGAAACAAAGACAATAGTTAGATGTTCGAAGCCTTTGCCTTGAAATTCCCTTAAATTTGAAGGTTGTACGAGAGTAATTTACATTCCTGTCGGTTTAACCTCAATGATTCTGGCGAGAGTCTTTCATTGTTATTGGATAATCCTATTGTCTTAAACCTATAAGAGTCGCGGGAGCAGTTCTCAACTAAACCCTCTTAAACTTATCAAATGCAAGCCCCCACCTCGCTAGGTGATTGCCCAGTAGATCAATGTAACTTATAAGGCTTTAGAAGGTGTATCCTAGACTCGTTCCCTTTATAAATAGCTTTTGGTCAAAATTTGAGGTATCAAGTACCATATGACAACACTTTTTCGAAGGGGTTAAGATCTCCAGTTGAATATGTTATTAGGAGGTTATTAGACAAGTTTATAGGTTTTGGATATCTTGGATAACCTTCTAAGAGTTTCAGGTCTTAGAAAGTCTCGAAACTAGGTCCCTTCGGTTAGGTTTGGGTTCTCATTCCATCTATTAGACTCTTTCGGTTGTGCCTTAGTTATTTCAATAGTTGATCCCTTTTGTACCATTCAGAGTTCAAACCTGCAAAGTTAGGATATAATAATAATTTGACAATTATGTTTATATTACCTTAATTGATGATGAATTCATTGTAACAACCCGGAATTTCTGAACCAATTTAAATTTTTTTTTAGCTATTTTAATGGATATTGAATAATTAAAATGATTTATTTTATATAATAACGACTAAAAATTTATTTTAATCGAAGTTAGAACATATAAATTTATTTTAATTATAAATAGAGTTTGAAATGGCATGGTAGTTTGAAAATTCGATTTTAAATTTCAATTGAATGCACATAATTCAAAATAAATCAGATTTCAATAAAACCAGAAACATTTGAATCTATTTGATTATATCTTTCTAACAAACGTAAGAAACTGAGATTTCATAATATAAATTGAAATTTATGTTCAATTTAAAATTTAAATCAGTCGCTATGGAATTCATATATATTTTAAATAATACGAGAGTCACGGCACGCGCTTCGCACGTGGCACGTACTTCGCGCGTGATCATGGGATGCGCTTCGCGCGTGGATTACTATTTTTAAAATATCAAAGTAAATATTTTAAATAATTCAATAGATAAGCATAATCCATGGCATATTTCTTTGATTGAAAAAGGCAAAAAATTAAAGAAAAGAGAGTCTTTCCGCTATGCCAATAATTGGCATAATGCAATAAGTATGGAAATGCATGAATAGATGGAAGGATTCAATTTTTACCAATTGGGGCATGTGCTAAAAATAATTAAAAGCAGACTAAAGGAGTGGAACAAATGCAGGCATAAGCAGCTTAATAATATTAAAAAATTATACAACAAATGTAAAGATATACAATAAAAAATGTGTGGTGCTAAGGGCACCCCAATATCCTCTTTCTAATACCACAATTAAAAAAATAAAACTCATTAAATTTTGTACGCTTCCTAATACCACATTACCTCTCCATTCTAGTCTCTAACTCAACCATTATTTGCCAAACTAATCACATACTTAGCCCTAATTGGAAAACCCTAAACAAGATAAATTGTTGTCTACTTCATTTTTCCCGTGGGAAAATTCAAATTCCAATCGTTTGAATCCTTAGTCTTTCACTTCCTCTTCTAGTTTACTTAATTCAAACCTTATTCACAATGTTCGTATATTCATCTACGCATTCTTTTAGTCTCAATGAATTTTTATGACGAGAATGATGGTTGAATTTGCTGGGAACAGAAATCATGGCATTGAATCCAAAAATGAGGGTTGTTTTATAGTTTTGCATTATATTTTTTATTTTGTATTGGAAGAATTATAAATATATTGTCATTCTGTTATTTTGTGTAGGGTACGAACAATGAATTTGGGTTGGAAAACATGGATGGAGATATCAAAATTGATCGATTGTAGAACTAGTGCATTGGAATGAGGACGAACGAATAATAGGCGAGAGAGAAATAGGGTAAAACGGTGTGGTAGCCCCTATCTTTTAAATACGGTATTGAGAAGAGTAAAATAATCATTGTGTGGTATTTCTAGTTGCGGTATTAGGAAGAGGATATTGGGGTGCCCATAGCACCACACTAAAAAATTGATTTGGCCTACGAAGTAAAGGCATGTATAAAAAATACTACCAAACATGGAGTACTCTCAAAGCCTAGTTGTTTCAAACTTCCTCTTCTAAGCACATTGCACCCTCTCCACCGCCCCTCCTTCGCACACCTACACCTCTATCAACCACCAGATCTGGCTCTCCACCACACTTGCCAACCTCCACATGTGCTGCTTATGCATGTTATCAAATAATTAAAAGCAAATTCGACCGCTCTTGCCAACCTTGCACACCCACGTCTGTCTTCTTTGCTGTAGTGTAAGCCAATGTAAAATGCTGTAAAATTTTACAAAGCTCTTTTTTTATTTTATTATAAAGAGAAATGGTGGAGAATAGTAGGAGTAATGGTGGGGTGGAGAAATGGTGGAGAATCTTAGGTGTTATTTATAGAGTTCAAGCATTTAAAAATAAGAAACCGTCTAGTCACAAAATTTAAGGTGATATTTTGAACTGTTCATGCATGGGTAACCGAATTTTAGCCGATTCAATGCTTATCAGAAATGCAATAAATGCTAGAAAGAGCATTTAAAAATAAGAAACTATCAAGTTGCAAAATTTAATGGGATATTTTGAACAATTAATAAAAATAGGAATGAATATGAGAATTTTAAGAAATTGTTTGTTTCTAGAAATAGAGCAATTAATATTATAGGAATGAATATGAGAATTTTAAGGAAGTAACTATTTTTGGAAATAGAGAAATTAATATTATAGGAATGAGTATGAGAATTTTAAGGAATTGACTGTTTCTGGAAATAGAGCAATTAATTTTGATTCAGCAAAGAAGAAATATAGGACATAATTTTGAATAAAGGGCATTTTCGGTAGTTTGTGTGTACACCAAAAAAGTGTGACACATTAATATAAGAAATTGCCATATATCCACATCAACAGGGATTTCTATATATGGAAAATAAATTGAATTAGTATATCTTTATGCAAAATATAAACGACCTTTGTTCTAATTTTAAATACATGTATACATACATACATAATATATAATAGTGTCATGTATACATCATGTATTATTATTATACATATAATAAAGGCTTAAAGCAAACAGTTTTTGAATGTAAAAATTTAATTGCATAGTAAAAACTTTAATGGATGCAATAAATTATGCATATAAATTCGTAGCATTAGAACTAATGAAAATGCATAAACTAAAATAAATAGCAACTAAATCAAAGAAATGGTTAGCACCAAAATATTGTAAACATTGATATAGTGCTAAATTTTCTTTCTAACCATATAAGAATTGCCATATATCCACGTCAATATTAATTTCTATATATGGAAAATAAATTGATTTAGTAGATATATATGCCAAATATAAATGATCTTAGTTCTAATTTTAAACACAAATATGTTTATACATATAATAGTATCGTGCATACATATAGTAAAGGTTTTAAGAAAATTGTTTGGAATATAAAATTTTAATTGCATAATAAAAACCTAAATAGATACAGTAAATTACGCATGGAAATTCGTAGCATTAAAACTAATGAAAATCCATAAACTAAAATAAATAGCAACTATACTAAAGAAATTGTCCTAAACTTAGCACCTAATATTGTAAAAAAAAAAACTGTCATTGATATAGTGCCGAATTTACTTTCTAACCATATAAGAAATTGCCATATATCCACATCAATATTAATTTCTATATATGGAAAATAAATTGAATCAGTAGATCTATATGCCAAATATAAAGGATCTTAGTGCCGAATTTACTTCCTAACCTAAATGGATACAATAAATTACGCATGGAAATTCGTAGCATTAAAAGCAATGAAAATCCATAAACTAAAATAAATCGCAACTATATTAAAGAAATTGTCCTAAACTTAGCACCTAATATTGTAAAGAAAAAAAAACTGTCATTGATATAGTGCCGAATTTACTTTCGAACCATATAAAAATTGCCATATATCCACGTCAATATTAATTTCTATATATGGAAAATAAATTGAATCAGTAGATCTATATGCCAAATACAAAGGATCTTAGTTCTAATTTTAAACACAAATATGTTTATACATATAATAGTACTGTGCATAAATATAATAAAGGTTTTAAGAAAATTGTTTTGGAATGTAAAATTTTAATTGCATAATAGAAACCTGAATGGATGCAGTACATTACACATGGAAATTCGTAGCATTAGAACCAATGAAATGCATAAACTAAAATAAATAGCAACTAAAATGAGAAGCGATATTAAAGAGGCAATTTGAATTTGTTGAAAAGGTTTATTAGATCCTAATTTAAGTAACATTCTATGTCTAATTTATTGGGGATATTAGGTTAATTAATAATTTTGTATATTTAAAAGCTCATACGTAAGGGTATTTTAGGAAGTTCACGGTCTGACCAAAACTTTATGCTCCAAGAGAATTATTAATAAAGATATAGCCGTTAAAAATAGCCATTTTGCAAATGACCTCCGTTTACTATGAAACCACTTTTGTTGGATCCAGAATGTCAAATTATTGTTATATTCCAATTTTCATAATATTTGAAACTAATATGTGAGCGTGGTGAATTTAAACGCATTCGGTAATTCCATTTTGAATTTAATCGATTGAAAAAAGACCATTTTTCAAACGGTCTCCAAATTCAATGGAATTAGTTTTGTCAAGACCGCATCGTCAAAACATAGCTAGATTTATTTTTCTGTAATTTTTGGAGTCAGTATGTGGTCCCGGTAAATTAAAATGTACATTGAACTCAATTTTGAACGTTATATTAATTTGTACGTTAATTTTGTTGAAAACTGATAGTAACAATCGAATATTCTCACGAAACATATTCCATTGTGTCCGGAATGGGGGTAATTGGCTTGGGGCGACAGTCGTTGGGTTCGATTTGGGGTTAAAATGGAAATTCACTTTTTGTGAATTAATTAAATAATTAAATAATATATATATAGGTACAACCCTAATTTTTGCTCAAAAGAAAATCGAGCGCGCCCTTTTTTCAAAACCTCCGTTACCCCCTTTTTTCCCCGTCGCACCGCCTCCTTACCACCGCCGCCCCTTCCAAGCCTCCTCTGGCCACCACCACCCTCCGTTCTCTCTCTCCCCTTCTGACTCCGGCCACAGTCCCAACCCACCTCCAAACTGTCGCCTCTGTCCATAACCGCACCACTACGACCCCCTCGACGCCTCCCCTCAGCCTAGCTTCGACCATGGACCCCCATTCGCCATGAAAACCCAATTTTTATATTTTCTGTTTACGCATTTAACACCCTGAGCTTCCACAACCAATATCTTCCAACCGGAGCCCCTATGGCCAAAACTCCACCGGGACAAAATCGAACAGCACGATTTTCTCTTCGATTTGACTATATGGAAGCCATATTTTGGATTGCGGAGTTGTTCGGTAAACACGTCCAAAGTCTGCTGTCCAATTTATGTCTTTTCGCAAATTCTGGCGAATAGGAGCATTTTCGGAAGGAAGGCCACTAGGCGAAAGTTGTCTGGAATGGCGTGTTTAGGCTAGAAAAAAAAGGTGGAATGAAGATTGAAGATCATTTGCAAATTCTGGAAACAGAACAACAAATCAAAGTGACAGAAAAGCACGGCGGAGCGGATTCCAAAGTGAGAACTCTTTCTCACTCAAACTATTTTACAATTAAATATATCATAGGCTACAGACGGGGCTTAGTAGCTCCTGAAACTATTTGTTGTACAAACCATGGCTATTTGTTTGGATTGTATTATGGAAATTTGGATTGTGGTTGCAAAATTGGTTGTGAATTGATATGGGATTGTTTGGATTGATTTTGATTATTGTGTATGGCGCGAGCCAGTACAGGAGAGGGATAATGCTAGACATTATTCCCGTTCTAATATCGCGTCGTTATAATGCCGAAATTTTCTGAAATAAACTGTATAGAATATTCATGTGTTGAATAAAATGTTTGAACAATAAAAATACCATTTTTATTGAATGTATGAACTATACAAAATAGTCAAGTGTTGAAATAAATATTTTATCGTTAAAAATATTTTTTTTAATGTATATATAAACGACATAAAATTCTCCTGAAATGAAAATAAATATTCATTTACAAATCGGACGATTTGTTTATGAATACCCATTTAACTAACAATGATTGGGACGATAAATTTTACACATTGCCCGACTGCACAAATAATATTCAGTATTTGTTGGTTGAAACCCCACACAGGTATTGGGATGATATGTAACACCCCGTAACTTTAAAATGGGAAATAAGAGATAATTAAACAATAATTAATCTTTAAAAGAAGAATTGGGTGAAACGGGTTACGCGATTGCGTTCGTCTCGGAATTCTGCTTCAGATAGAGTTCGAGTTTGAGTGAATCGAACTCCATATGAAGAAGTTATGGAGATTAGAAATTTTCAAGTTTAAGCAAAAATTAAATTAAATTAATAATAAAATAAATCGAGTTCGAAATTCAAATCTGTAGAGAAGGCTGGGCGGGAAAAGTCCTGCCATAGGGTGTCGACCCCCCAGGGGTGTCGACCCCCAATAGGGGTGTCGACATAGGTGTCGAACCCCCTGTAGGGGTCGACTCCAGCAAGCTGATCTGGACAGTGACGATTTTCTGAGGTGTTAGGGCATATGTGTCATGGTCTGGTTGGCTCTCTTGGGTTTGGATGGCTATGATGACTCCTAGGTTGATCTAAAGGCCCATATTAATCTCAAACATCTATATATACATAGTAAACCTAAACCCTAACCTCACAACCCTAAACTATGATGCCGCCATGCTATTCATCTACAAACTAACTTAGCCGCCACCATAACAAATCAAATTCTAGATTAAAGATAAAAGGATAAGAGATAAAAATTCAAAGCCTAGGAATTGCGAAAAGGAATTCTAGAATAACAACGAACGAATCAATGCCCGCACCAACGGATTAGCTTAGCAATTTCAGAAATCAGATCCCAGAATTCAAGATCTGTTTTCTGTGAGTGCAGTTACTTTCACAAGATAATTGTTTAAATGTAATTGTGATGAGTTATGAATTGGACTGTATGAAAATGTTTGTAAATCATATAAAGTTTATGTCTTTGCAAACTATGTTTTGATTTATGCTTGATTTGATTCATTATATGCAAATTATGTTCTATGTTGATTCGTATACCTAATTACATATGCAAGTTTGCTCGATCTATGCAAGTTATGAATGATTATATGCAAGTCATGTTCATATATGTAAGATCATATTTTATATGTTCATATGTTTAGATCTACATGTTTATATGATTAGATCCATATCAGTCCATATGTTTAGAACTATATGTTCATATGTTTAGATCTACCTATTTATATGATTAGATCCATATCAGCCTATATGCTCAGAACTAATTGTTCAATTGTTTAGATCTACATGTTTATATGATTAGATCCATATCAGTCCATATGTTTAGAACTATATGTTCATATGTTTAAATCCGTGCAAGTTTATGTTTAGATCCAGACCAGTTCATATGTTTAAATCCATGCAAGTTTATGTTTAGATCCATGCTAGTTCGCACTCAAAATGTTGATTGGATCTATTTTTATATGTTTACTAGATTTATGCCATCTTAGATCTATATTGTTTATGCCAGTTATGATGTCTTGTGTTTCTTCCCTTTTTCCTTTTTTTATGAGTTGGGCTAATTGCGAGCCTAACGTATCACGTAAACTATACGTACGAACGACATGAGAATATTAGGGAAAAGTTTAGGTAAAGGTTGAATATTAGGTAATTGGCATAAAAAGGAGTTGTAATGTAATAACCCGAAAATCTGGGCCAGTTTAAAATTTTTATTTTGGCGATTTTAGCGAATTTTAATTAATTAAAATGAATTATTTTAAATAATATCGACGAGAAATTTATTTAGAATATAATTCGAACGTATATATTTATATACGTCATCGTTAGAATATAAATATTTATATATAATTATAAATAGAATTGAAAATGGCGTGGTAGTTCGATAATTCGATTTCAAACTTCAATTGAATGTACCGGGTGCAAAATAATCCGGATTTTAGTGAAACCAAAAACATTAGGATCTATTTGATAGTATCTTTCCAACGAATCTGACAAATCGAAATTTCATAGCGGGAATCAAAAGATATGTCCAGTTGAAAATTCTGAATAGTCGCTATGGAATTCAGGCCCTTAAAAATGGACATTTTGCAAACGACCTCGGATTTCGACGAAACCACTTTTGTTGGATCCGGGATGTAAAGTTATTGCTAGATTCCAAATTTCATAATTTTTCAAATCAATATGTGAGCGTGGCAAAGGAAAACGCGTTTGACCAGTTTCAGTTGATTTTAATCGACTGGAAATTGGCCATTTTTCAAACGGTCTCAGAATTCGACGAAACTAGTTTTGTTAGGACCGTATCGTCAATACGAAGCTAGAAAATATTTTTCTGCAATTTATAGAGTTAGTATGTGACCCAGGTAATTTGAAATGTACGTTTAAAATTCAATATAGTGATTTAAATGTAAATTTAACGGAAACTGATTGTAACGATCAAATCAGCTTGCGATACATATCCCATTGTGTTCGGAATGGGGGTAAAATGCTATGGACGACACGCGGTGGGTTTCGTTTCGAGTTCGTCAATAAAAGTTGCTTTTTGGATTTATAATATAATAATAAAATATAATATATAAATTCATAACAACCCCCCCGGTTCATTTCTTTTTCCCCCAAATAAAAAAAAAGTAGAAGAAGGGCGACGAACGATCGTCGATGCCGCCCTGGTGGCCTTGCATCACCGCAGCCCCCCCATCGGAATCCCGCCTCCTCACGCCACCCGCCTCCGTACCCCTCGCCGAACACCCCCCCCCCCCAACCCTAGCGCCCATCGCCGAACTCCACCCCCCCTCGATTCTGCGCCGCTCCACCCCACCGAAGCCACCTCCGACGAACCCTGCAGGCGCCCCCCTGGATCCAAGACCGACGCCCAAAAACCCCAACCCCCTGCGATGAAAAAAAAAGGTAATAGTATTGATTTTATTCAGTTTTTAATTCGAATTTAATTCTTTTTATTTCCCGTTTTTATTTCTATAAATGCTGGAAAAAAAACTGTTTTTTTTAGTTATTAACTATAGTATGAAACGGTGATTTTATATGTATATATATAGCGGTAAAGGCAGTGATCTTTATTTTTAAATCAGTAAAGATAGGATTTTTTTTTAAAAAAAAACTGCAAAGGTAGAATTTTTAACACGGTAAAGCTTTGATTTTTGTCGAAGTAAAAATATGATTTTTATATTTTTAAAAGAATTAAAAATATGATTTTTATATTTTTAAAAGAATTAAAAATATGATTTTTATATTTTTAAAGTATTAAAAATATAGTCTTTACTATATAGCGATTATAAAAATATGATTTTTACATTTTTAAAGTAGTAAAAATATAATCTTTATATTGTAGAAAGATAAAAAATATGATCTTTGCATAGTAGGAACTATAAAAATATAATCTTTATGAGATATAGATGTAAAAATGTAAAAAGGCGAAATTTTTAGATGTAAAAAGGCGAAATTTTTAGATGTAAAAATGCGAAATCTATATTTTTGAAATGGAATTTTATTTATATTGAATAGCATAGTAAAAATGTGATTTTTATATATTGAACATCGAAATTAAAAATGTGATTTTTATATATTGAACATCGAAATTAAAAATGTGATTTTTATATATTGAACATCGAAATTAAAAATGTGATTTTTATATATTGAACATCGAAATTAAAAATGTGATTTTTATATATTGAACATCGAAATTAAAAATGTGATTTTTATATATTGAACATCGAAATTAAAAATGTGATTTTTATATATTGAACATCGAAGTAAAAATGTGATTTTTATATATTGAATAGCGAAGTAAAAATTCGATTTTTATATAATGAATAACAAAGTAAAAATGTGATTTTTACATATGTAGTGGCTACAGCAACGAAGATGACAAATAGATGAGATAACGATGAAGATTTCTCTAAAGGAAGAGTCGTGGAGCTGGATAGCTATATGTGAGAATTTCTCACCTTTCAATTTCATTTTCTAGTTATATATATATACTAGGATGCAGACGGTGTTTAGTAGCACCCGACACAATCGTCCACAAACCATGGACTTGTTTGTTTGGTTGCATAGATTAGTTAGATGATTTGATTTGAATTTGGTTGTTTGATGAATTTGATTGATGTGTGAATGGCGTGGGCCTTCACTAGACCGGGGATAAGGCTAGGCCTTGTCCCGTTTCTAGTATCGTGCCGTTATGCCGCCGAAATTTTCTAAAATAAGTTAGAAAAATAAAAATATCATTTTATTTAAAGAAGGAACTGAATAGATATTCATATGTTAAAATAAAATGTTTTGTCGTTAAAAATATAATTTTTAACGTGAAAGTGAATAAATAAATATTCATTTACGAACCAGACGGTTTGTTTATGTACACCTATTTGAAGGACATTGATTGGGTCGATAAATTTTACACATCGCCCAACTGCACGAATAAAATATTTGTTTGATTGTTTAAAACCCCACACGGGTGTTAGGATGAAATATGAAGTTCACTCATCCTGATTGATTAAACATGTCGATCGATTGATTGACAGGCTGTTATAAGCGTTAGATATCTATATTTGATGCTTATACAGTGTAGTGCACTTTGGTTGATGGTTGATTATTTTCAATGCTATTATATGTGTGTAATATATGAAAATCCACATAATTAACTTTATATGGTAATTGATTGGGCCTTATTCCAATTTAGAAGATAAAGAATAATATAATATAAAGGTTCATGTGTTGACTGTACTCATCCGTTGAGATTAGTCATGTGTTGAACGAAATATTTTTATAAATAAAAATTACATCTTTGTCAATATAATATAAAGGTTCATGTGTTGACTGTACTCATCCGTTGAGATTAGTCATGTGTTGAACGAAATATTTTTATAATAAAAATTACATCTTTATCAATATAATATAAAGGTTCATGTGTTGACTGTACTCATCCGTTGAGATTAGTCATGTGTTGAACGAAATATTTTTATAAATAAAAATTACATCTTTGTCAATATAATATAAAGGTTCATGTGTTGACTGTACTCATCCGTTGAGATTAGTCATGTGTTGAACGAAATAATTTAACAAAAATAGTCACACGTGGACAGTACTCATTCGTTGAGATTAGTCGCGTGTTGACAAAAATAAATATTCATTTGTTGAATAGAATAAAGGAATATATAAAGCCGTGTTGATTAGAGATGCGCCATTTTGACGCGAACGAGATTTATATCGATTACATTCGTTTTTGAATTTGAAACGAAATGAATTGAATATATAACGATTTCGAAATGAATTGAATATATAACGATTTCGAAATGAATTGAATATATAACGATAACGAAATGAATTGAATATATAACGATTTCGAAATGAATTGAATATATAACGATTTCGAAATGAATTGAATATATAACGATTTCGATTTGAATTGAATATAAAACGATTTCGAATTGAATGGAATAGAAAACCAATTTGATTTCAATTGAATATATAATGAATTTGATTCAAATAGAAAACGAAACGAATTTGATTTGATGTAACGACCCAGAAAATCTGAACCAATTTAAAATTTTTAAATTGGCTAAAATAATGGATTTTAAATATTTAAAATAAATATTTTAGATAATGGCGATGAAAACTAAGTTTGAATCGACATTTGAAAACGAATATAATTAATTATAATTATAAACAAGGCCTGAAATGGCGTGGCAGTTTCAAAAATTGAATTCAAACTTTGTCTGACTGTACCGGGTGCAAAACAATCCGGATTTTAGTGAAACCAAAAATATTTAAATCTGTTAGTGAATATCTTTCTAACGAATCCGACCAATCGAAATTTGATAGCGGGAATCAAAAGATATGTCCAGTTGAAAATTCTGAATAGTCGCTATGGAATTCAGGCCCTTAAAAATGGACATTTTGAAAACGACCTCGGATTTCGATGAAACCACTTTTGTTAGATCCGTAGTGTCAAGTTATTGCTAGGTTTCAAATTTCATAATTTTTCGAATCAATATGTGAGCGTGGCAAAGGAAAACGCGTTTGACCAGTTTCTGTTGAATTTAATCGACTGGAAATTGGCCATTTTGCAAACGGTCTCAGAATTCGACGAAACTAGTTTTGTTAGGACCGTATCGTCAATACAAAGCTAGAAAATATTTTTCGAGAATTTTTCTAGTTAGTATGTGGCCCCGGTAATTTGAAATGTACGTTTAAAATTCAATATAGTGATTTAAATGAAAATTCAACGGAAACTTATTGTAACAATCAAATCAGCTTGCGATACATATCCCATTGTGTTCAGAATGGGGGTAAAACGCTATAGGCGACAGGCGGTGGGCCTCGTTTCGAGGTCGTATGTAAAAGTCAACTTTTTGCAAGATTAAAAAATTAAATAAATAAAAAAAATATTTTACTTCCCTCCTTTATCTCCTTTCTGCCCCCCCCCCCCCCCCCCGATTCATAATCAGAAAACGAAAAAAAAAAAAGGGAAACCTAAACCTCGAAGCCGCCCTCCGTTCAGCCTCCCTCGTTCGAACCCCGAGCGCCGCCACCACGAAGCTGCCGCCGACATCTCCAAACCCCCCCCCCCCCGGTCGAATCAAATCGAGCCTCCCCCTCGCGGAGCATCCTGCCACCTCGAAGCTGCCGCCGACGTCTCCAAACCCCCCCCTCTGTATGTATTTTGTTATTTTATTTTAATAATTTAAAAACTGTTTTTTTAGAATTCAAAACTGATTTTATAATAATTTAAAAACTGTTTTTTTAGAATTCAAAACTGATTTTATAAGATTTTAAAAACTGATTTTTGTTAGGATTTAAAACTGATTTTAAAAGGGGTTTAAAACTGATTTTAAAAGGGTTTTAAAACTGAATTGATTTTAAACTTTAAAAAGAAAGAATACCTTTTTTTTTGGGATTTAAAACAGATTTTTTTTTTGAAAAGTTAAAAACTGATTTTAGTTATGATTTCAAAACTGATTTTATAAGATTTTAAAAACTGATTTTTGTTAGGATTTAAAACTGATTTTAAAAGGGGTTTAAAACTGATTTTAAAAGGGTTTTAAAACTGAATTGATTTTAAACTTTAAAAAGAAAGAATACCTTTTTTTTTGGGATTTAAAACAGATTTTTTTTTGAAAAGTTAAAAACTGATTTTAGTTATGATTTCAAAACTGATTTTATAAGATTTTAAAAACTGATTTTTGTTAGGATTTAAAACTGATTTTAAAAGGGGTTTAAAACTGATTTTAAAAGGGTTTTAAAACTGAATTGATTTTAAACTTTAAAAAGAAAGAATACCTTTTTTTTTTGGGATTTAAAACAGATTTTTTTTTTGAAAAGTTAAAAACTGATTTTAGTTATGATTTCAAAACTGAATTTTAATTAGTTTAAAACTGATTTTCTTTTTAGGATAAAAATGATTTTTATAAATAGAGTAAAAACTGATTTTGTTTTAGAAGTAAAAACTGATTTTGTTTTAAAAATAAAAACTGAAAATGTTTAAAAGTAGAAAATAAAAACCGATTTTATTTTAAGGTTTAAAATAGAAAAATGTTTAAACTTTAAATAGGAAAAAGGTTTAATCTTTAAAGAGAAAAAGGATTTGAACTTTAAGAAGTAAAAATCAGATTTTTAGATATTGAAAGTCGAAGTAAAAATCATATTTTTATATATTGAATAGCGTGGAAAAAATTCGATTTTTATATATTGAATAACATCGTAAAAAAAATTCGATTTTTACATGTGTAGAGAATACGGGCGAAAGCGACAAAAGGCGAAGATTTCTATAAGTGAAGTGTCGTGCAGTTGGATAGCTATTGGTGAGATTTCTGATTTAAAAATATTATATATGTGTTGAAGTAAAAGTGAATTGCTATATATATATATATATATATATATATATATATATATATATATATATATATACGCCCCTCGTCCACAAACCATGGACGATATTTATTGATTGAAATTGTTGTGATAATTGGTTGATAACGAATGATTGTTTGGGATTGTTTGTGATTGATATTGGTTGATTGCGGTTGAAAAATACCCATTGGTGGTTGTGAAATATTTGGTTGAAACCACATAGGATTAGTTTGTGGAAATGAAATAAATATATACATGCCTCCTGCGTGCGAACTAGATGCATGATCCCCATTGTCAAAAACCGCGAGGTTTTAAGGTAGAGCGAGGAGCCGTACTAGGGACGGTGCCGGTGTAACTACCCTGCCGTTATGCTGCCGAAATTTTGAATAATATTCGTGTGTTTGAATTATTTTCATTTGCTTAAACTATTGAAAACATTCATGTGTTGAATTGATATTCATTCGTTGTTTAGAAATTCATGTGTTGAATGGTATTCATATTTTGAAATAAATTGTTCGATAATAAAAATCACATTTCTATCTATATATAGAAACCATAGAAAATGTTCATGTGTTGAATTGATATTCATTCGTTGTTTAGAAATTCATGTGTTGAATGGTATTCATATTTTGAAATAAATTGTTTTATGATAAAAATCCTATTTTGTCACCTATATGAACTATATAGAAAAATAGTGTTTTGAAATGAATTGTTTTACAATAAAAATCGCATTTTTATTGTATGCATAAATCGTTCAAATGTGAAGTGTTAAAAATAGCCACTTGTTCAAAATAAACATATATGAGTTGAAATATTCATTAATTAGCTAATGAAATGATTTGCACCTATTTATGTAACATTAGAATGAATGGAGTTTTTAAACCAAATAGAAATCAAATATGAAGTCGAATAGAAATTGATAAATGATAAGAACTGTATATATATGTACATGCAATATTCATTGAACAGGTTATAGCAAAGGGGCTAGAGAAGAGGAATAAAATTTTGTGCCCGACAAATAGGTACACATTTACTGATTTGTTTGGGTGATGATTTTGAGCATGTTGGCTAGCCGCTTGGCTTTTTCTTTTTCTTTTTGAGATTAGAAGGACCGGGAACGCTATCTGCGATTTCCCGATGCTCCTGGTGCAGGGGAGGTTATGGCGAAATTTTTCCAAAATTTAAGGCGTTAGAAAAATATTTGAAGTTAAAACGATATGGAAATCATTGAATGAACTATATTTATATAAATATATAAATATAAATAAAATTAAAACGAAACGAAGCCGTGCAGTTCGTGTTTTGAAACCGTGTTTTCAAACAACTAGTACGAGAAATCCGACCATTGGATTTTCCCGAAACCTCAACCGTCGGCTTCGCCTTGGAATAATCTTTCCAACGGCACCAACCTTGTAAAAATCCAACGGTTGGATTGTCTGGAATGTTTAATTCAAATTTGAAGAAAAACAGCGCCAGAATCTATTTTATTTTTATATAAATATAAATAGAATTATATTTAATCAAATAACGACGCTGCAGTTCGTATTTTGAAATCGAAATTTCAAACGATTGTACCGGGAGATCCGACCGTCGGATTTTCCCGAAACTGGAACCATTGGATTCGTTTTGAAAAGACCTTTCTAATGATGTAAATTTTGTGAAGATCCAACGGTTAGATTTTCAGATATGTGTAAATCAAATCTGAAGAAAAACAGCGCCACGGCCGCTTTATGGCCCGAAGCGTCGTTTTGAATAAATGGGCTATTTTAAAATAAATAAAAATAGCGATAAATCGTTATAAAATATTATAAACGATATGGAAGGGAAATAAACTGAATTTGCTCGATTTGTGTGGCTATTGATGGTTGAATGTATTTGGTGTGAAAATTACATTAAAGAACAAAATTGGTGTTGTCGAATAATTTAACCATTGAAATAAATCGATTTGAAATTCTAAATATACGTGAATTATTTGAAAAGGCCGAGTTAATTCTCATTTCGAATAATTGACCGACGATTGAAATTCGAAGATGAAGACGATGGTCGAAGACCGGAGATCTTCACCTCGTTTGGATGGTAACCGAGGTCCTGATTGGGAGGCATCCCGAAATATGGATAATGAGTGGTGATCATCCAGACGTACGTGGTGATCGAAGGGTTTGCGAGGTATTTAGTGCCTCCGGTTTCGTTCAGACCCAGAACGGACTTGTAAATGGACTGTGTGTCTGACATTGGAGTTTATTCTGTGTTGATTGATTTCTGTTAAATATACATCTGTTTGGCGGCGGAGAATTTATTCTTTTTCTTAACGCCCTTCTCTGAGACGCACGAGCTCAGAGGTTGTATATCGATGGACATCAGTCGCATGGCATGAGTTGCCTGTGTGGCATGCTAAGATGCAGTAATCAGGACTTCTGTTGAAAAGCAAAGTCTTGTGGTGATGATCAAAGCACCGCCTGTGTGGCGGTGCTTTGTGTATAACGTGAATTCGCGAGCCTCACACCCCGGTATGAACCTAAAACGGGAGAAGGACCTCAGGGAGGACATGCGTTTCTTTCTAGCTAGGGTGGTGTCAGTGACCTACCAGCCCTGACATTTATATACTTTTCACCTATGTGGTTGTTGCTGTTGCGAGGCGCCTCGGTTTGATCGGACGATCCGGGTCCGATGGAGTCATTCGTTGGCTCGTTTACGCCCCAAAGGGCGGGGAAACGCATTGTTCAGGAATTTTAATCCACATCGGTGGACCGGCCCTGACGATCCAAAGGCTTGACTGAGTACTTGCCCGAGGGGCGGGCTAAAGCGTCTCGAATTCGGTAAGGACTATCTTTTGCCTTGGTTCATGACGAAAATCCAATTTCCAAATACGTGATCGTGCGGTTTTGATTGTATATATATATGGCGACATGATATATGGTACCCATGCCGTCTATGATTGATAGTTATGATTTGAAATTGTTTTCAAAACATATTAACACTAGCAATAATATCAATTGCCTTTGTTTTATTCGTATCAATCATATTTTGGCCATTATAAGGTAAAACTCTATCCTCCGGTTTGCTTTGCATTGTGTGATGGGAACTGAGTCTTATAATGGCTTCATTTTTATAAAAAGCATAGCGATGTTTAAAAGAAAGATTTGTTTTAAAGCACTGGAAATCCAATGGAGTAAACCCGTTCCACGAAAGTGGCGTGGTCCTGTGATTAGCCAATTATATATGTGTTGAGTAGATTTCTCATACCAGTCCCATGACTGACTCGTAGTTTGTTTCACTCTCAAACTCGGGTGCCCCTTTTTCTACACGGGCAGCCTTGTATTCAGGTTTAGCTGGTTCTTTCTGGATAGCTGGAGCTGAAGATGGATTCTATCATTTATTTCTTTTTATGCTATTCAGCTCCTATTGTACATACTTTGTTTATTTCCGCTGTAGACATTTATGTATAGCTGAACTGTATTTGTACTAAGTAAGATCCTGTATACTGTGTAACTCTGATGATACTTTTATCCAGTATATTTTGTTGTTCATCTTCTGGTGTATTTATTTAATTCTGTTCTGCTATTACCTGTTTCTGTGTTATATTCCAAAGATAACCTTGTTTCCGTGAGAACGGGAAATCGGGTTGTCTCATCGTGGTATCAGAGCTTTGGTTAAGCTTAGTTCTGGAATATAACATTTGAACGAACTCGTCAGAAATAGAACCAGTAGTGTTCTAGGACGGGCGACTCCATACAGATAGGATCAGTAATATCCTAGTATGAGTAAAGCAGAATGAAATTTCACCTCGATAGACACATTTACATTTAAAGTATGTGTTTCTATATTTTTAAAATACCTTTTCTGTGACCTGACACTTGATCTGCTAATTGCAGAAGTACTAGAAAAATGAGTGCCAGAAACAGAAGGGATACAGAACCCGATCTAGAGGCTCTATTAAAGAAATATCGAAATCTGAACGGAGCGCAATTCTCGGGCAATGAATCTATTATTCAAACTCAAGCTTGGTTGAGTTCTGTCGAATCTTTGAGCATATCCAGCTGAGAGATGACCAGAAACGGTTAGTAGCATCTTGGGCGCTCAAAGAAGAAGCTTTAATCTGGTGGGAAACAATCATCAAAGATAATCCAGAAGGTGATATCACCTGGGACAGATTCAAAGTGATTTTCCTAGAGAGATTTACTCCTCCCGAAGCAACCGAGAGATTATGTGATGAATTTTCTTATCTAATACAAGGTGATATGACCATCCCCGAATATCATAAGAAATTCAATGAACTTTCTCACTTT
The DNA here is from genome assembly GCA_030737875.1 of Allium sativum. Lineage (NCBI taxonomy): Eukaryota > Viridiplantae > Streptophyta > Magnoliopsida > Asparagales > Amaryllidaceae > Allium > Allium sativum. The sequence continues at coordinate 970,374,354 of CM060920.1, forward strand.
GCCCCCCATCTAATTCAAAATCCGAAGGGGAAAAATATGAGATTTATTCACGGGCTTCAAAGGAAATACCAGAATAAGGTATTGGGGCATGTGAAGCTTCCTTTTTCTGAAATGATATATATGGCCTATCAGTATGAAGATCTCTATAAGAAAGGAATGTTGCGCGACGAAGAAGAAGTCTGTTCTAGTGACAAAACAAAGTCAGAAACTGATATTCCTAAAGCCAATACAAGGTCGGAGGTCAATAAGAGGCCCAGTGCCAAGAGAAAAAGGGCTGAATCTGGAAACGAACGAATAATGACCACCACGTGCTCAAGCTGCAATAGAAAAGGGCATTTGGCGGTAAGTTGCAAATCTTGGAATAAACGAAGAAAAAGTGGATCTAAGCCCACTAAGAAACAGAAGAACCCACATGGGGAAAGGAGATGCCATAAGTGCCGCCAGGCAGGTCATATTGCACGGGAGTGTCAACTCTCAAAGAAATCTGAAGCCGTAAGTATAAATGAAATAGCAGAAACTTCTGGGTCCGCAGATGTTCTGGAAAGGCCCGATGTCTTAGAAGGCACGCTAACTGTCAAAAACATTCCAGTCAAAGTACTGTTTGATACAGGCGCGTCGCGATGCTTCATTGCAAAGGATGCAGCTAAGAAACTGGATTTGAATTTGAAAACGCTTAAGGAACCAATGACTGTCCAGAATCCGGTTGGGGGTTCCATTGATCTCAGTTGGATTTGTAGAGTACCGGTTTCTTTTTCTCGTTATCGATTTCCTACCATCGCAGCCGTTATGAATTTTACAGAGTTTGATCTTATCTTGGGATTAGATTGGTTGACCGAATATGAAGCTGAAGTTAAATGCGCCGACAGAGTCGTAAAAGCGAAGATTAAATCAGGTGATTATATAACTATCCCCTGTGAAGGTCAGAATGCTAATAGAAAAGACTTCTGGGCGGCTCTAAATGTTTCTCCAGCCCAAATTGAAAATATCCCTGAAGTTACTGAGAATATTCCTGACCTCATCAAAGATATTCCTGTCGTCAAGAATTATGCGGATGTGTTCGAGGAAGTTGTTCGCTTACCTCCGCAGAGAGAAATAGATTTCAAAATTGCTTTGATTCCCAATGCAAGGCCGGTAGTTCACGCTATTCGAAGAATGTCCTTGAAAGAGAAGGAGGAATTAGACAATCAAACACGACAGCTAGTATGGAAAGGTCTGATCAGGCCTAGTTTCTCTGATTGGGGGTGCAGCAGTGGTATTTGTCCCAAAATCTGATGGTACTCTACGGCTATGCGTGGATTATCGAGATCTGAACAAACAGACAATAAAGAACAAATATCCATTGCCGCGAATAGATGATTTGTTGGATCGATTAAATGGAGCACAAGTATTCTCAAGAATGGACCTAGCTACAGGTTTCCATCAACTTCGAATTGCTGAAGAGTGTGTTCCAATGACAGCGTTCAGAGGTCCCGACTTATTCTACGAGTGGTTAGTAATGCCGTTCGGCTTATGTAACGCTCCAGCTTATTTCGTCGATCTGATGAACAGAGTATTCAGAGGAGTATTGAATAAATTTGTTCTGGTTTTCATTGACGATATTCTAATCTTCTCTAAATCAAAGGCCGAACATGAAAAGCATCTGGAACAGGTTCTAGAAATCCTCAGAAGGAATGTATTGAAAGCAAAGTTTTCCAAATGTATATTCTGGCAAGACGAAGTGAAATTTCTGGGCCATGTCGTATCGAAAGATGGAATCGCTGTGGATCCAAGCAAAATCACAGCTATTCAGAATTGGAAACAGCCCAGTACTCCCACTGAAGTCCGCAGTTTTCTCGGATTGGCTAGCTATTACCGAAAGTTCGTTAAAGACTTTTCGAAGATATCTGGTCACTTAACGAATTTTACAAAGAAGCATTCTAAGTTCAAATGGACTCAAGAGAGTGAGGAGGCTTTCGAAGAGCTAAAGTTAAGATTGATGACAGCTCCAGTGTTAACCATCATTGATGGCAACCAAGATCTAAAAGTCTGGACTGATGCGTCTAGAGAAGGCCTTGGAGCAGTGTTAATGCAAAGAGGCCAAGTGATTGCTTATGCTAGCCGTCAACTGAAACCGCACGAGAAAAACTGTGTAACTCATGATCTTGAGTTATTGGCTATCATATTCTCTTTGAAAATCTGGAGACACTATCTTCTGGGCGAGAGATTTGAACTGTTTACAGATCACCAGTCGTTAAAGTATCTGTTCACTCAGAAGGACTTAAATCTGAGACAACAACGTTGGCTGGAGTTTCTTGCAGCATATGACTTCGAAATTATATATACTCCAGGAAAAGCCAATGTCGTGGCCGATGCGTTAAGCAGAAAGAATGTAATGATCGCCAGTTTTATTATCACGACTTCATTATTAGATAAGATATCTGCTCTTCAGGAGGATGATCACTTCATTCAGAAGATCAGGGGGATAATTCAACAAGGCAAACCTTCGAGTTTTCAAGTAGACAATGATGGGATTTTAAGGCTCAAAGGTCGAATCTGTGTCCCTAACATTCCTGAACTTCGAAAGGAAGTATTGGATGAATGCCACAAGTCAAAACTCAGTATCCATCCGGGAGTAAGCAAAATGTATAATGACATCAAACGCACTTTCTGGTGGAAGTCAATGAAGAGAGACATTTCCTTATATGTTAGCCGGTGCCCTACTTGCCAACTAGTCAAAAGTGACCAACAGAAATTGGCTGGATTATTACAACCGCTGGAAGTTCCTGGTTGGAAGTGGGAGCATATTTCTATGGATTTCATTGATGGTTTGCCCAGAACAAGAAAAGGAAATGACAGTATTTGGGTGATCGTAGATCGCTTCACGAAGACCGCCCATTTTATACCTGTCAGATCAAACAGAACCGCTCAGAGTCTGGCGCAGATATACGTCAGGAAAATAGTTAGACTACATGGAGTGCCGCTCAGTATAGTAAGTGATAGAGATACAATATTCACTAGCAAATTCTGGGAAGCATTTCAAGTCGAGCTAGGAACGAAGTTAAACTTGAGCACCGCTTATCATCCTCAGACAGACGGTCAGACTGAGAGGGTGAATCGCATTTTAGAAGATCTATTGCGGGCTTGTGTTATAGATTTCGGTGGATCATGGGAAGACCATCTGCATTTGGCTGAATTTTCTTATAACAACAGCTACCAGGCGAGTCTGACAATGTCGCCATTCGAAGCATTATACGGTAGACCGTGCCGATCTCCTGCTTGTTGGGTCGAGCCTGGAAATAGACTTGTGTTGGGTCCTGATATGATTCGAGAAGCTGCCGACAAAGTCGATTTTATCAAAAAGCGATTACTCGCCGCTCAAAGCCGACAGAAGAGATATGCCGATAGAAGAAGAAGAGATATATCCTTTGAAGTTGGCGACTATGTATATTTGAAAGTATCGCCGATGAGAGGAGTTATCCGGTTCGGTAAAACTGGAAAGTTAGCGCCTAAATTTATTGGTCCGTTTCCTATTCTGGAACGGATTGGAACTCTCGCTTATAGGGTCAAACTGCCTGACTGGTTGCCTGGAGTTCATGATGTGTTTCATATATCTCAACTTCGAAAGCACGTTCATGATCCAGACTTGATCGTGGAAGAAGCAGCTCAGCAGGATATTGAAATTACTCCAGAATTAGCTGTGAGGCGAGAGCCGCTAAAGATTATCGGCAAAGAAACCAAGGAGCTGAGGAACAAGAAGGTTCACTTAGTCAAAGTGCAATGGAGTGGAGATCCGAGAGATTGTACTTGGGAAACCGAGGAGAGCATTCAGAAAGCTTATCCCAGATGCCGAGTAGATATCTCTGATTGACTCCGGTGCAAGGTATATTTACCATACTTTACCTCACCATTTAATTCTCTATTCTATTATAATTGTTTGAATGATTTTAGAAGAAAAAGAAGAATTAATTTGTATGGCTTTGAAAGGTTAAAAACAATTGGATTGGTTGTTGTGTTGTGTGATTGTATATTTATCAAACCACTTTCGACTTTGTTCCTTTTCGGGGATGAAAAGTTTTAAGTAGGGGAGATTGTAACGACCCAGAAAATCTAAACCAATTTAAAATTTTTAAATTGGCTAAAATAATGGATTTTAAATATTTAAAATAAATATTTTAGATAATGGCGATGAAAACTAAGTTTGAATCGACATTTGAAAACGAATATAATTAATTATAATTATAAACAAGGCCTGAAATGGCGTGGCAGTTTCAAAAATTGAATTCAAACTTTGTCAGACTGTACCGGGTGCAAAACAATCCGGATTTTAGTGAAACCAAAAATATTTAAATCTGTTAGTGAATATCTTTCTAACGAATCCGACCAATCGAAATTTGATAGCGGGAATCAAAAGATATGTCCAGTTGAAAATTCTGAATAGTCGCTATGGAATTCAGGCCCTTAAAAATGGACATTTTGCAAACGACCTCGGATTTCGATGAAACCACTTTTGTTAGATCCGCAGTGTCAAGTTATTGCTAGGTTTCAAATTTCATAATTTTTCGAATCAATATGTGAGCGTGGCAAAGGAAAACGCGTTTGACCAGTTTTTGTTGAATTTAATCGACTGGAAATTGGCCATTTTGCAAACGGTCTCAGAATTCGACGAAACTAGTTTTGTTAGGACCGTATCGTCAATACAAAGCTAGAAAATATTTTTCGAGAATTTTTCTAGTTAGTATGTGGCCCCGGTAATTTGAAATTTACATTTAAAATTCAATATAGTGATTTAAATGAAAATTCAACGGAAACTGATTGTAACAATCAAATCAGCTTGCGATACATATCCCATTGTGTTCAGAATGGGGGTAAAACGCTATGGGCGACAGGCGGTGGGCCTCGTTTCGAGGTCGTATGTAAAAGTCAACTTTTTGCAAGATTAAAAAATTAAATAAATAAAAATATATATATATATTTTACTTCCCTCCTTTATCTCCTTTCTGGCCCCCCCCCCCCCGATTCATAATCAGAAAACGAAAAAAAAAAAAAAGGGGAAACCTAAACCTCGAAGCCGCCCTCCGTTCAGCCTCCTCCCACCGAACGACACCTCGAAGCCGCCCTCCATTCAGCCTCCCCCGTTCGAACCCCGAGCGCCGCCACCTCGAAGCTGCCGCCGACATCTCCAACCCCCCCCCCCCCCCCCCCCCCCGTCGAATCAAATCGAGCCTCCCCCTCGCGGAGCATCCTGCCACCTCGAAGCTGCCGCCGACGTCTCCAAACCCCCCCCCCCCTCTGTAAGTATGTTGTTATTTTATTTTAATAATTTAAAAACTGTTTTTTTTAGAATTCAAAACTGATTTTATAATAATTTAAAAACTGTTTTTTTTAGAATTCAAAACTGATTTTATAAGATTTTAAAAACTGATTTTTGTTAGGATTTAAAACTGATTTTAAAAGGGGTTTAAAACTGATTTTAAAAGGGTTTTAAAACTGAATTGATTTTAAACTTTAAAAAGAAAGAATACCTTTTTTTGGGATTTAAAACAGATTTTTTTTTGAAAAGTTAAAAACTGATTTTAGTTATGATTTCAAAACTGATTTTATAAGATTTTAAAAACTGATTTTTGTTAGGATTTAAAACTGATTTTAAAAGGGGTTTAAAATTGATTTTAAAAGGGTTTTAAAACTGAATTGATTTTAAACTTTAAAAAGAAAGAATACCTTTTTTTTTTGGATTTAAAACAGATTTTTTTTTTGAAAAGTTAAAAACTGATTTTAGTTATGATTTCAAAACTGAATTTATAAGATTTTAAAAACTGATTTTTGTTAGGATTTAAAACTGATTTTAAAAGGGGTTTAAAACTGATTTTAAAAGGGTTTTAAAACTGAATTGATTTTAAACTTTAAAAAGAAAGAATACCTTTTTTTTTTTGGGGATTTAAAACAGATTTTTTTTTTTTGAAAAGTTAAAAACTGATTTTAGTTATGATTTCAAAACTGAATTTTAATTAGTTTAAAACTGATTTTCTTTTTAGGATAAAAATGATTTTTATAAATAGAGTAAAAACTGATTTTGTTTTAGAAGTAAAAACTGATTTTGTTTTAAAAATAAAAACTGAAAATGTTTAAAAGTAGAAAATAAAAACTGATTTTATTTTAAGGTTTAAAATAGAAAAAAAGTTTAAACTTTAAATAGGAAAAAGGTTTAATCTTTAAAGAGAAAAAGGATTTGAACTTTAAGAAGTAAAAATCAGATTTTTAGATATTGAAAGTCGAAGTAAAAAATCATATTTTTATATATTGAATAGCGTGGAAAAAATTCGATTTTTATATATTGAATAACATCGTAAAAAAAATTTGATTTTTACATGTGTAGAGAATACGGGCGAAAGCGACAAAAGGCGAAGATTTCTATAAGTGAAGTGTCGTGCAGTTGGATAGCTATTGGTGAGATTTCTGATTTAAAAATATTATATATGTGTTGAAGTAAAAGTGAATTGCTATATATAAATAAATATATATATATATATATATATATATATATACGCCCCTCGTCCACAAACCATGGACGATATTTATTGATTGAAATTGTTGTGATAATTGGTTGATAACGAATGATTATTTGGGATTGTTTGTGATTGATATTGGTTGATTGCGGTTGAAAAATACCCATTGGTGGTTATGAAATATTTGGTTGAAACCACATAGGATTAGTTTGTGGAAATGAAATAAATATATACATGCCGCCTGCGTGCGAACTAGATGCATGATCCCCATTGTCAAAAACCGCGAGGTTTTAAGGTAGAGCGAGGAGCCGTACTAGGGACGGTGCCGGTGTAACTACCCTGCCGTTATGCTGCCGAAATTTTGAATAATATTCGTGTGTTTGAATTATTTTCATTTGCTTAAACTATTGAAAACATTCATTTGTTGAATTGATATTCATTCGTTGTTTAGAAATTCATGTGTTGAATGGTATTCATATTTTGAAATAAATTGTTCGATAATAAAAATCACATTTCTATCTATATATAGAAACCATAGAAAATGTTCATGTGTTGAATTGATATTCATTCGTTGTTTAGAAATTCATGTGTTGAATGGTATTCATATTTTGAAATAAATTGTTTTATGATAAAAATCCTATTTTGTCACCTATATGAACTATATAGAAAAATAGTGTTTTGAAATGAATTGTTTTACAATAAAAATCGCATTTTTATTGTATGCATAAATCGTTGAAATGTGAAGTGTTAAAAATAGCCACTTGTTCAAAATAAACATATATGAGTTGAAATATTCATTAATTAGCTAATGAAATGATTTGCACCTATTTATGTAACATTAGAATGAATGGAGTTTTTAAACCAAATAGAAATCAAATATGAAGTCGAATAGAAATTGATAAATGATAAGAACTGTATATATATGTACATGCAATATTCATTGAACAGGTTATAGCAAAGGGGCTAGAGAAGAGGAATAAAATTTTGTGCCCGACAAATAGGTACACATTTACTGATTTGTTTGGGTGATGATTTTGAGCCTGTTGGCTTTTTCTTTTTCTTTTTGAGATTAGAAGGACCGGGAACGCTATTTGTGATTTCCCGATGCTCCCGGTGCAGGGGAGGTTATGGCGAAATTTTTCCAAAATTTAAGGCGTTAGAAAAATATTTGAAGTTAAAACGATATGGAAATCATTGAATGAACTATATTTATATAAATATATAATTATAAATAAAATTAAAACGAAACGAAGCCGTGCAGTTCGTGTTTTGAAACCGTGTTTTCAAACAACTAGTACGGGAAATCCGACCATTGGATTTTCCCGAAACCTCAACCGTCGGCTTCGCCTTGGAATAATCTTTCCAACGGCACCAACCTTGTAAAAATCCAATGGTTGGATTGTCTGGAATGTTTAATTCAAATTTGAAGAAAAACAGCGCCAGAATCGATTTTATTTATATATAAATATAAATAGAATTATATTTAATCAAATAACGACGCTGCAGTTCGTATTTTGAAATCGAAATTTCAAACGATTGTACCGGGAGATCCGACCGTCGGATTTTCCCGAAACTGGAACCGTTGGATTCGTTTTGAAAAGACCTTTCTAATGATGTAAATTTTGTGAAGATCCAACGGTTAGATTTTCAGATATGTGTAAATCAAATCTGAAGAAAAACAGCGCCACGGCCGCTTTATGGCCCGAAGCGTCGTTTTGAATAAATGGGCTATTTTAAAATAAATAAAAATAGCGATAAATCGTTATAAAATATTATAAACGATATGGAAGGGAAATAAACTGAATTTGCTCGATTTGTGTGGCAATTGATGGTTGAATGTATTAGGTGTGAAAATTACATTAAAGAACAAAATTGGTGTTGTCGAATAATTTAACCATTGAAATAAATCGATTTGAAATTCTAAATATACGTGAATTATTTGAAAAGGCCGAGTTAATTCTCATTTCGAATAATTGACCGACGATTGAAATTCGAAGATGAAGACGATGGTCGAAGACCGGAGATCTTCACCTCGTTTGGATGGTAACCGAGGTCCTGATTGGGAGGCATCCCGAAATATGGATAATGAGTGGTGATTGTCCAGACGTATGTGGTGATCGAAGGGTTTGCGAGGTATTTAGTGCCTCCGGTTTCGTTCAGACCCAGAACGGACTTGTAAATGGACTGTGTGTCTGACATTGGAGTTTATTCTGTGTTGATTGATTTCTGTTAAATATACATCTGTTTGGCGGCGGAGAATTTATTCTTTTGCTTAACGCCCTTCTCTGAGAAGCACGAGCTCAGAGGTTGTATATCGATGGACAGCAGTCGCATGGCATGAGTTGCCTGTGTGGCATGCTAAAATGCAGTGATCAGGACTTCTGTTGAAAAGCAAAGTCTTGTGGTGATGATCAAAGCACCGCCTGTGTGGCGTAGCTTTGTGTATAACGTGAATTCGCGAGCCTCACACCCCGGTATGAACCTAAAACGGGAGAAGGACCTCAGGGAGGACATGCGTTTCTTTCTAGCTAGGGTGGTGTCAGTGACCTACCAGCCCTGACATTTATATACTTTTCACCTATGTGGTTGTTGCTGTTGCGAGGCGCCTCGGTTTGATCGGACGATCCGGGTCCGATGGAGTCATTCGTTGGCTCGTTTACGCCCCAAAGGGCGGGGAAACGCATTGTTCAAGAATTTTAATCCACATCGGTGGACCGGCCCTGACGATCCAAAGGCTTGACTGAGTACTTGCCTGAGGGGCGGGCTAGAGCGTCTCGAATTCGGTAAGGACTATCTTTTGCCTTGGTTCATGACGGAAATCCAATTTCCAAATACGTGATCGTGCGGTTTTGATTGTATATATATATGGCGACATGATATATGGTACCCATGCCGTCTATGATTGATAGTTATGATTTGAAATTGTTTTCAAAACATATTAACACTAGCAATAATATCAATTGCCTTTGTTTTATTCGTATCAATCATATTTTGGCCATTATAAGGTAAAACTCTATCCTCCGGTTTGCGTTGCATTGTGTGATGGGAACTGAGTCTTATAATGGCTTCATTTTTATAAAAAGCATAGCGATGTTTAAAAGAAAGATTTGTTTTAAAGCACTGGCAATCCAATGGAGTAAACCCGTTCCACGAAAGTGGCGTGGTCCTGTGATTAGCCAATTATATATGTGTTGAGTAGATTTCTCATACCAGTCCCATGACTGACTCGTAGTTTGTTTCACTCTCAAACTCGGGTGCCCCTTTTTCTACACGGGCAGCCTTGTATTCAGGTTTAGCTGGTTCTTTCTGGATAGCTGGAGCTGAAGATGGATTCTATCATTTATTTCTTTTTATGCTGTTCAGCTCCTATTGTACATACTTTGTTTATTTCCGCTGTAGACATTTATGTATAGCTGAACTGTATTTGTACTAAGTAAGATCCTGTATACTGTGTAACTCTGATGATAACTTTATCCAGTATATTTTGTTGTTCATCTTCTGGTGTATTTATTTAATTCTGTTCTGCTATTACCTGTTTCTGTGTTATATTCCAAAGATAACCTTGTTTTCGTGAGAACGGGAAATCGGGTCGTCTCATTTGAATAGAAAATGAATTTGAATCGAATATAAAACCAATTTGAATTGAATTGAATTGAAAACGAATTCAAATTGAATTGAAAACGAATTCAAATTGAATTGAAAGCGAATTGAAATGAATTCAAATGTAATTGAAATTTGAATTGAATTGAAAACGAATTCAAATTGAATTGAAAGCGAATTGAAATGAATTCAAATGTAATTGAAATTTGAATTGAATTGAAAACGAATTCAAATTGAATTGAAAACGAATTCAAATTGAATTGAAAGCGAATTGAAATGAATTCAAATGTAATTGAAATTTGAATTGAATAGAAATGAATTTTAAAACGAATTTATAAAGAAGAATTCAAGTTTGATTTGAATTGAAATGGAAGTTGAAATTGCTTTTGAAACGAATTTAAAACTATTTATATAATTCGTTTTAAATAGAAATCGACGAGATATATATTATATATATAATATAATGGCCTGAATATAACGCGCCGCACCGCGGCAGTTCGTGAATTTCGACCATTTATTTCAAACGGACATTACGGGAGATCCGACCGCCGGATTCTCCTAAAACCGGAACCCTTGGGTTCGTATCGAAAAGAGCTTTCTAACGAATATTTGAAATTTGAAATCTAACGGTTGGATTTGGAGATACGTCCAAATCAAATTCGAAAAAGGTCGCTGTAAGTGCAGTTCGATGGCCGTTGATGGAAATCGACTGTACGGGCCTTGATGAAATTATTAAAAATAGTAATAAATTGTGTAAAATCATAAGAAATGATTTGGGAAAGATTGGGGTGAAAAACTCCATATTTGAAAAGATAAAAATAGGTTTTTATCGAAATGAACTAGTTTGAACTCAATTTAAAACCCGGGTTTTTATTTTTAAATAAATAAATTAGATTTAAAAAGGGGTTTTAAATAATCGGAATTTCTAATATATTTGATTGAATTTGATTTGGGTTTGTCATGAACTGTGTTTTAAATAACACCTAGTTCTTTAACCCAGTAAAAGGAGTTCTAACGAATCTGCAATTAGATTGAAATGTGAATCTATAATCTAAATTATCAAATTTAGAAATAAGCGGGAATGGAGTATTACCGGTTTTACTCCAAAGCGATAGTTAATTCTTTAATTAGATTTGAACGTGAAATGGTAATTAATTTTACCGATAACACCACGGTGTTAGATATGGAGTATTACCAGTTTTGCTTCATGGGATGAATAGGTTGGGATTGGGAAATAAAATGAATAATTACTTCGTTACGGTTCGCTAATCTCGACTAGTTTGAAATGACATCCAAAGGAAGATTAAAGGATAAGTTTTAAAGAATTTATCTTGGATAAAATTAATGGGAACCTTTCCCTAAGAATATTCTGAACGGAAATGAGGCGTATGTTGTGTTTGTGTAACATTTGTTTTTAATATACGCGGGTGGTTCAGAAAGTCCGGGTTTATACCCATTCTGAATAACCGATTCGACGATATGTCGAAGATGAAGACGGTGGTCGAAGACCGGAAGTCTTCACCTCGTTTGGATAACTACTGGCGATCCTGATTGGGCAGTACACCCAAGAGGATGGAAATAGTTGGTGGTCGTCCAGACGTACTTGGAGATGGATGGATATGCGAGGAAAGTGCCTCCGGTTTCGTTCAGACCCAGAACGGACTTGTAAATGGATTGTGTGTCTGACATTGGATTTTATTCTGTGTTGATTGATTTCTATTAAATATACATCTGTTTGGTGGCGGAGAATTTATTCTTTTGCTTAACGCCCTTCTCTGAGACGTACGAGCTCAGAGGTTGTATATCGATGGACATCAGTCGCATAGCATGAATTGCCTGTGTGGCACGCTAAGATGCAATGATCAAGGCTTCTGTTGAAAAGCAAAGTCTTGTGGTTGATGATCAAAGCACAGCCTACATGGCAGCTTTGTGTATAGCGTGAATTCGCGAGCCTCACACCTCGGTATGAGTTAAAAACGGGATACGGACTGCAGGGAGAGCACGACATTTCTTTCTAGCTTTGGTGGTGTCAGTGACTTACCAGCCCTGACATATATATACTTTTCACCTTTGTGGTTGTTGGATGAGGCGCCTCGATTATAGGTCTGTAAGGACCGGGAAACGTGTGTTCAGGAATTGCCAATCCTCTAACGTAAGTGAGGACCGGCCCTGAAGTATCCAGGGGTTGCCCAGAGTGCGTAGCCCTGGGACATTTGCTAGAGTGTCTCGAACGCGGAGAGGAGCTTGCCCCTTGCCTCGACTCATGACGGAAATCCAATTTCCAATACGTGTATTGCGGTTTTAATTGTAGAACTAGTATGGCGACATGATAGATGGTACCCATGCCGCCTATGATTAATATTTATGATTGAAATTGTTTTGACACTATACACTTATTATAGTATCAAATGATTTGTTTTAAACGTACCAAGCATGTTTGGCTATTATAAGGGAAAACCCTATCCTCCGGCTTGCGTTGCATTGTGTGATGGGACCTGGGTCTTATAATAGCTTCATTTTTCGAAAAAGCATTGCGCTGTTTATTATATGCACTGGTATTCTTGGGAGGAAACCCGTTCCGTGTTATACGGCGTGGTCCCTTGAATTACTCTCTTTTAAAGTAAAGCTTTAAATAACTGTTTTAGTTCTCACACCAGTCACATGACTGACCTGGAGTTTATTGTTTTAACCTAAACTCTGGGTGCCCCTATTTTCCGCACGGGCAGCTAGTAGTTTTGGTTTTGCAGATTTATATTCTCAGGATCCTGGTTTACAGCTGGAATGGTATCCGGAAAGCTCTGTATCCGTATATCACCTTCAGTTGTGCTTTGTATTATTTTCCGCTGCTATGTAATTTATTGTAATCTCTGATATTTATTCGAATGTATAATATTCATTTATACTCTGTATATTCTTGTATCTGATGGAATTGTTGTAATAACAATGAAATGTTCTTCTGTTTGTGTTCTGATTTGTCCTGTTCTCGAACAGTCAGGGGTTTCGAACGGTCTAGATCGGTTTAACGACTGATTCAGATCGAGCGAAATTCCCGGCCGTCACATGTAATCATATAATTTTTTTTGGGCATAACTAAAAAATGTGGCATAACTTGAAGTGACCACACTTATGGATAATTTACATATAAACTTAGACATGAATGGTAAATATGCAAATTGGCTAAAATATGAACGTGCCTAACTCAAGGTTAGATTGAGTTGCAGTGTAAGACTACCCGAAACCGTCCAGCACATCCAACGACCGCAACAACATAGATCTAATGTGAGAGGTTAGCGCATTAAGCCCAAAAATCCAAGGTTAAAATGAGTTTGCGGTAGAAGTCTGCCCGGAACCGCTCGGCACATCCAGCAACCGCAAACAACAATTTTAATGCGAGAGGTTGGTGTTTTAATGAATAAATTAAGGCTAAGGAACATACATGCTAAAAATGGAAAGGTTAAGTAACATATGAATATGCGACATTTAACCAATACAATATGTTAGGTGGGTGGGTGAAGTGAACATGGACAAGAAGACAACTTAAACAATATTACTTGAACAAAGTGGATAGGGTTAAAGCAAGCTTAACCAATAATACATATGGACTTGATAAGGGGAAGAGTTAAGTAAATCTTGGGTAAGTGGGTAATATTAGTATATATAGGCCCACAAACTTAACCATTAAATAAACATACGTGAATCAGTGAGAAGGTTACGTAACATATGAATAAGCAACACTTAACCAGTACAACATGTTAATTAAGCAAATGGGCGAGGTTAAGTTAAATTGAGAACACTTAACCATTATAACATGATGATTAGGAAACTCTAGTAATGGGGACCCATTTCAGCAGTAACCCACATAGATGTATCATGGTACCCTGATCTAGGCAGGATGGGGCACGATTACTGGGCTGATTATAAGCGGTCAAAATAGTGGTGGGTTGTGCAGCCGTGTAGGTTCCGACGGAGTATGAGAGTGCACGTGCTCCGGAGTGGAAAAAGCAGGAACTGGGCATTAGTAGTATACACTGTGCATCTTGAATCATGTTGGGTTTCCATTATGGGAATTGATACACCCCATGATGGGGCCAGTACATGCATCTACATACAAGCGGGGCCGAATGACACAAATAATGAATACATACAAGCGAGGTCGAGTGACACAAGTAATAAATACATACGAGTTAGAGAGCCGATTGAACGAGGAAGGTTGTGGGTACAACTCGTGCGGTAGGAGCAAAAAGGGGCACCTACGATAGCAGCTAGGAGTACACGAAACTACCATTATCATGATTAGTAAGAGGGATCAACTTTTAGTAGGGGACTAGTAAGGGTGTGGTGTAACTAGTAATGATATGGTGTTACTAGCATTGGTGCAGTGTAGTAATTATCCCGTAGTGATTAGAAGCACAATTAACGTTATATCTTGTTCATCTTGTCTGCTTTGTCATGCCTGTTTATTCTATAGTCATTTCTCGCTTTCCAGCTTATGTTCTTATCCTGTTACTTTAATGATTATATTGTCAAAGTCACTGGACTCACCAGACTTATGTCTGACCTAGTTTGTTTCACCTCTTTTCTTCCGTTCCACCCTTGGTTCTTAGGGAGGAAATACTCAAGCTTAGTTCAGATATCTCTTTCTTCCAGCTTGAAGTTGAAAGATGTATTGCTTGGCTTTGATTCTGCGTATGGCATTTTTCTGTTGGGGATTATGGCTTTAAAATTATGTACTCTGAAGGTATTGTACAAGACTAATATTATGTATTTGATTTTGGTATTTGGAAATGTAATCAAACTTATTTCTGTTTTCTCTGCAATAAAATTACAAAATTTTCAAGTACTACTTTTTCTGTCTTATAATAATCTATTCTATTTACTTATAATGCTCCATGAAACTTAATGCATTCCCTTTGTGAGTGACATTAACGGACGTGGGGCGTTACACGTGGTATCAGAGCTAAAGGTTGCCAGAACAGATAAAAGATTTTGAAAACTATTTTCAAAAGTATTATTTTTAAAAACATGTTTCAAAGAAGGAGTTTTCAAGAGGAAGATTTACTATGAAAAACATAATCGCCAAAAGCCATATATTTATCTTTCGATTCTTTGTTTCGAACCTCTTCCTTTTTCCTTCTTGAGTCTCTTTCTCCTCGTTTAGATGCCTTTCCTAAGATATGGAAGGACTTCAGTGCGATGGGTGGAAGACCTTTTCATGGTACTGAGACGTTTGTCGAGGTTATAAATTGGCTCAAGGAAGTGAAGGACTCGTTTGGTATTGGAGATAGACAATGGAAGGAAAGATCAGCTAGCTGCTTGGTCGATGAGAAAGTTTAGGCAGAGGAACACAACCCAAGGATGAGGAATTTGTTGATATGGCTTTAATCCACGAAGAAGGTAAAGGAGAAAGTGGAAACAATAATTAACCCCCATAACAAAAGAAGCTGTCTTTATTGTGGTATAACGGACCATATAATTAAGTACTGTAGGGAGAGGAAGAAGCATGGTTGTTACCGTTGCGGCGAGGCAGGACATATGATTTAAGATTACCTAAGGAGGTAAGGACAAGGGCATGACAGATGATGGTACCTACTTCTAGAGGACTGGTTCATGCTCTCATGGCACCAGGACAGGAGAGAGATAGAAGCATTTCTATTGAAAGTTTGATTTTCCTTTCTTAGTCATCCTGTTCGAACTTTGTTTGACTCTTGCGCTTCACAATCGTTTGTATCTGCTTCGTCAGTTGAAACACTGTACCTAAATAATAGTCTAGTTATGGATCCCATTGTAGTCTCAAATCCTATTGGTGGTTCGGCTCACTTTTATGTGGTTTGTCGGGTTTTGAGACTGTCTATCCTGGGCGTTGGGTTTGGATGCAATGCCTTCGCTCCTAGTTTCACGGGCTATGGCTTGATTCTAGGGATGGATTGAATAGCCAGGCATGGTACCATCCAAGACTGTGAAAAGTGGGTAGTTAGATTGTTGACTCGTTGCGGAAAGACCCTTGATATTTCTTATGACCCTACGGGTTCAGTGATCCTTAGCTACCTAGATTCTCTTGAGACATTCATCGATGATTTGAAATCTGTTCGTGTAGTCCATGAGTATGGTGACATCTTTGATGAGGTTCGGGGTCTACCCCTGAGGCACGAGATAGACCTCCGAATATACTTTGTCGATAATCAAAAGCCAATTGCATTGCCAGTGCGCCACATGGCTCCGAGAGAGAGAGAGAGAGGAGGGAACTCAGTAAACAAGTAAGGGAGCTACTTGAGAAAGGGTTCATAAGAAGAAGCATTTTGGAATGGGGTGCTCCAATTGTTTTTGCTACGAAGACTGATGGTTCATTTAGATTGTGCGTGGACTATAGGGAGCCGAACATGCTCAGGAAGAAGAGTAGACACCCATTGCCGAGGATAGATGATTAGTTCTATCAGTTAGCTGGTGTTTCGGTTTTCTCGCAGTTGGACTTAGCTACAGGATTTCACCAGTTGAGGGTAGCTAAGGATAGCATAGATAAGACTGCTTTTAGGACTCCTAACGGTTTCTTCGAAGGGCTCGTCATACTTTTTTTGGGTTGACGAATGCACCCACATATTTCTTAGACTTGATGAGTAGTGTATTTAGGGAGTTCCTAAACAAGTTTGTGGTAATCTTTGTGGATAGTATTTTGATTTTCTCTAGAAGCAAGGAAGAGTATGCCCTACATCTTAGGGAAGTCTTGTAGATCCTAGAGCACACCAACTCAAAGCTAAGTTCTCCGAATGCCATTTTTTGAGGAAAGAAGTGAGGTTCTTAGGACACGTGATCTCTAAGGAAGGGATAGCAGTGGATCCTACAAAGGTGGTGGCAATCCAAGATTGGAAGGTTCCTAGAAAAGCAACGGAAGTAAGAAGTTTTCTAGGGTTGATGGGCTACTATAGGAAGTTCGTTAAGGGCTTTGCGATGGTATCAGCCCCAGTTTTGACTTTTCTAAATGGGAGCAAACTGTTTATAGTATATACCGGTACTTGCGAGGCAGGGCTTCGAGCAGTTTTCGATGCAAGAGGAAAAGGTGATATGCAAAAAGTAGTAGGTACGTAGTTATGTTTGAGCATCGTGTATCGTCCACAGACGGATGGACGGACAGAAAGGGTGAATAGAATCCTTGATGATCTTTTGAGCTTATGCATCCTAGATTTTGGAGGACATGAGAAGCGCACTTTCCATTTGTGGAGTTCTCTTATAACAACAATTATTAAGCTAGTATTAGGGTTTTTATGGACGACCGTGTTGATCACCAACTTGTTGGTGGAAATCTACGGATAAGATTTTACTTGGGCCAGATATGATTAGGGAAGCTTCTGAGGAGATAGACTTGATTCGAAGATGAATGAAGACGGCACAGGGCTGACAAAAGTCAAATGCTAATAAGAGACGAACCGACCTTGAGTTCGATGTTGGAGACATGATTTTTATTAAAGTGTCACCGTGGAGGAACATAGTTCGCTTTGGGGAGTGTGGGGAAATTAGCACCAAGGTTCGTAAGGCGATCCCCCATTACAGAAAGAATTGGACAGACCACAAAGTGAAGTTTCCAAAAAATCTTAGTGGTGTTTATGGCATGTTTCATGTGTCGCATGTGAGGAAGTGTTTACATGAGAGCGTGAAAATAGTGGAGCCGTGCATGTTTAGAGAAGTGGAAGTGGA
The DNA here is from genome assembly GCA_030737875.1 of Allium sativum. Taxonomy (NCBI): domain Eukaryota; kingdom Viridiplantae; phylum Streptophyta; class Magnoliopsida; order Asparagales; family Amaryllidaceae; genus Allium; species Allium sativum. Next base: position 970,392,122 of record CM060920.1, read on the forward strand.
GCAAGATGCCACGATTAGACGAGCTCCTACATGCATGCTTGGATCGTAGATCAAGAAGTTATGCAACAGAGAGGTCAAGTTAGTCAAAAATACAATGAGGAGATGATCAAGGAGACGCAGCGTGGGAGACAGGAGACAAGATACGTATGCTGTACCCTTTCATTTTTAAGGGTATACTCTTAATTTCTCCTTCGTTTAGACTTGTCCTATCGTTTAGTGTACTCTCTCGATTACATTCTTGATCTTTAGGTAGGAAGATCCTATGGTTGTAAACATGTGTTTGAGACATGTTATGTCTGGTGGATGCAAGTGTTTGCTAGTGGTTGCTCGTGGATGCATTTACACACACATTAGGCACTAGATCGGCTTAGTCACTTTCATATTGCATATGCATATATGTTTTTGTATACGGATTAAAACTTGATGTGTTATCATATGGATGTTGCATTTGTATAAATGTACGGTTTTGCACTCATATAGAAATAATATGCATAGTTAGGATTCTTTTGCATACATAATGGACGCATGGCACTATCATGATTTGCATTGAGGAGGTCAACTGAATCAGTAGACCGCCTGATTTTGCAATTGGGTAAGGACATATACACACACTATGCATATGATCATGAAAGCATTATAAACCTCTTTAAGGACAATGGATGCCTATGATTGAATGGTTGAATAGATGGCTGTTGGATGGTAGGATACACATTCTTGTTGACTTGAAGATTTCGGTGACGAAATCCTTTAACTAGGGGGAATGTAACACCCTGTAATTTTAAAACGGGACATAAGAGATAATTAAAGAATAATTAACCTTTAAAATAAGAATTGGGTGAAATGGGTTATGCCATTGTGTTCGTCTCGGAATTCTGCTTCAGATAGAGTCCGAGTTTGCGTGAATCGGACTCCGTATGAAGAAGTTATGGAGATTAGAAGTTTTCAAGTTTAAGTAGAAATTAAACTAAATTAATAATTAAATAAATCGAGTTCGAAATTCAAATCCGCAGAGAAGGCTGGGCGGGAAAAGTCCCGCCATAGGGTGTCGACTCCCTATAGGGGTGTCGACATAGGTGTCGACCCCCCTATAGGGGTCGACTCCAGCGAGCTGATCTGGACAGTGATGATTTTCTGAGGTGTTAGGGCATATGTGTCATGTTCTAGTTGGATCTCTTGGGTTTGGATGGCTTTAATGACTCCTAGGTTGATCTAAAGGCCCATATTAATTCTAAACATCTATGTATACATAGCTAAACCTAAATCCTAACCTCACAACCCTAAACTATGATGTCGTCATGCTGTTCGTCCATAAACTAACCTAGCCGCCACCATAACAAATCAAATTCTAGATTAAAGATAAAAAGATAAGAGATAAAGATTCAAAGCCTAGGAATTGCGAAAAGGAATTCTAGAACAACCACGAATGAATCAATGCCTACATCAACGGATTAGCTTAGCAATTCCAGAAATCAGATCCCAGAATTCAAGATCCGTTTTCTGTGAGTGCAGTTACTTTCACAAGATAATTTTTAAACGTAATTGTGATGAGTTATGAATTGGACTGTATGAAAATGTTTGTAAATCATATAAAGTTTATATCTTTGCAAACTATGTTTTGATTTATGCTTGATTTGATTCATTATATGCAAGTTATGTTCTATGTTAATTCACATGCCTAATTACATATGCAAGTTATGTATGCAAGTTTGCTCGATCTATGCAAGTTATGAAAGATTATATGCAAGAAATGTTCATATATGTAAGATCATATTTTATATGTTCATATGTTTAGATCTACATGTTTATATGATTTGATCCATATATGTCCATATGTTTAGAACTATATGTTCATATATTTAGATCTACATGTTTATATGATTATATCCATATCAGTCCATATGTTCAGCACTATATGTTCATATGTTTAAATCCGTGCAAGTTTATGTTTAGATCCAGACCAGTTTATATGTTTAAATCCATGCAAGTTTATGTTTAGATCCATGCTAGTTCGCACTCAATATGTTGATTGGATCTATTTTTATATCTTTACTAGATTTATGCCATCTTAGATCTATATTGTTTATGCCAGTTATGATGTCATGTGTTTCTTCCCTTTTTCCTTTTTTTTATGAGTTGGGCTAATGGCAAGCCTAACGTATCACATGAACTATACGTACGAACGACGTGGGAACGTTAGGGAAAAGTTTAGGTAAAGGTTGAATATTATGTACTTGGCATAAAAAGGGGTTGTAATAATATAATTAATTTTGGGCAAAACTAGAAAATAGGGCATAACTTGAATTGACCACACTTATGGATAATTTACATATAAACTTGGACAAGAATGGTAAATATGTAAATTGGCTAAAAGATGAACATGCCTAACCCGAGGTTAGATTGAGTTATGATGTAAGACTGCCCGGAACAACCCGGCACATCTAGTGACCGCAACAACATAGATCTAATGTGAGAGATTAGCACAATAAGCCCAAAAACCCGAGGTTAGAATGAGTTTGCGGTAGAAGTCTGCCTGGAACCGCCCGACACATCCAGCAACCGCAAACAACAGTTCTAATGTGAGAGGTTGGTTCTTTAATGAATAAATTAAGGCTAAGGAACGGACATGCTAAAAATGGAAAGGTTAAGTAACATATGAACATACGACACTTAACCAATACAACATGTTAGTTGGGTGGGTTAAGTTAACATGGACAAGAAGACAACTTAACCATATTACATGAACAAAGTGGATAGGGTTAAGGCAACCTTAACCAATAATACATATGGACTTAATAAGGGGAAGAGTTAAGTAAATATTGGGTAAGTGGGTAATATTAGTATATACAGGCACACAAACTTAACCGTTAAATAAACATGCGTGAATTAGTGAGAAGGTTAAGTAACATATGAATAGGCAGCACTTAACCAGTACAACATGTTAATTAAGCAAATGTGCGGGGTTAAGTTAAATTGAGAACACTTAACCATTATAACATGTTGATTAGGAAACCCTAGTAACGGAGACCCATTTCAGCAGTAACCCACATAGATGTATCATGGTACCGTGAACTAGGCAGGGTGGGGCACGATTACTGGGCTGATTATAAGCGGTCAAAATAGCGGTGGGTGGTGCAGCAGTGTAGGTTCCGACGGAGTATGGGTGTGCATGTGCTACGGAGTGGAAAAAGAAGGCACTGACATCAGTAGTATACACTATGCATCTTGAATCGTGTCGGGTTGCCATCATGGGAATTGATACACCCCATAATGGGGCCAGCACAGACATCTACATACAAACGGGGCCGAATGACATAAGTAATGAATACTTACAAGCGAGGTTGAGTGACATAAGTAATAAACACATGCAGTTAGGGAGCCGATCGAACGAGGAAGGTAGTGGGTACAACTCATGGGGGTAGGAGCAAAAAGGGGCACATACGATTGCAGCTAGGAGTACACGAAACTACCATTATCATGATTAGTAAGAGGGATCAACTTTTAGTAGGGGACTAGTAAGGATGCGGTGTAATTAGTAATGATACGGTGTTACTAGCATTGGTGAAGTGTAGTAATTATCCCTTAGTGATTAGAAGCGCAATTAATGTTATATCTTGTTCATCTTGTCTGCTTTGTCATGCCTGTTTATTCTATAGTCATTTCTAGCTTTCTAGTTTATGTTCTTATCCTGTTACTTTAATGATTATATTGTTAAAGTCACTAGACTCACCAGACTTATGTCTGACCTAGTTTGTTTCGCCTCTTTTCTTCCGTTTCCCCCCTCCCCTCATGTTCTTAGGGAGGAAATACTCAAGCTTAGTTCAGATATCTCTTTCTTCCAGCTTGAAGTTAAAAGGTGTATTGCTTGACTTTGATTCTACGTATGGCATTTTTCTGTTGGGGGTTATGGCTTTAAAATTATGTACTCTAAAGGTTTTGTACAAGACTGATATTATGTACTTGATTTTGGTATTTGGAAATGTAATCAAACTTATTTCTGTTTCCGCTTCAATAAAACTACAAAATTTTCAAGTACTACTTTTTATGCCTTGTAATACTCCGTTCTGTTTACTTATAATGCTCCACGAAACTTAATGCATTCCCTTTGTGAGTGACATTAACGGACGTGGGGCGTTACATGATATTTGGCGTACACTAATCCCAATTATTTAGTTGTATGTCAATCGATTGGTTGACAAACTGTTGTAAGCGATAATTATTTATATTTAATGCTTATGCAGTTGTGTAATACACTCTGGATGATGGTTGATTGTGTATCATCATTGTTGTGTACATGTTATGTACGAAATCCATATAAATAAATTATATGGTAATTGATTGGGTTTGATTCCAATTCAGAAAGAACGAATATTTTAAAATAATATTCCGTAAAGGATTAATATGTGAATTTGATGTCCGATTTTGGATGGACACAAAAATATTGAAGTATGTGAAGCTGTGTTGATTAGATATGCGCCATTTTAACGTGAATGATATTTATATCGGTTTTATTCATTTTTATAATGAATATAGATAAGGAAATTATTTCAAAATCCGATATTTTGAGAATATTATCATTTAAATATTATAATGATAAGGAGTATTCAATTTTGATTTAAAGTTGAAATGAAAGCGGGAATCGTTTTTAAAACGAATTTACAAAAGACGTTTTGAATGAAAAATATTATATATATATATATATATTAATGGCTTGAATAGAATGCGTCGCATCGTGACCGTTCACGAATTTCAACCATTGACTTCGAATTGACATTATAGGAGATCCGACCATCGGATTCTCCTAAAATTGGAACCATTGGGTTCGTATCGAAAAGAGCTATGGATTTGATTTGGGGCATATCTTTTCTATGGAATTATCATCACAAATATCGAAAAGAGCTATGGTTGGATTTGGAATTATGTCCAAATCAAATTTGGAAAAGGTCGTTATGGATGCAGTTCGATGACCGTTATTGGAAACCGACTGTACGGGCCTTGATAAAATTATTAAAAATATTAATAATTTGTGTAAAATCATAATAAATGATTTGGAAAGAATTTGGATGGAATATTCCATATTTGTGAAGATGAATGATATTTTTATCAGAATAAACTAGTTAACAACTAGAATAGAGGACTGAAAGGAATTGAAATGGTTTTAATATAATGAGAATTTTCCAACTGAATTGGAATGGATTTGAATGGAAATAATCTTCGGAATATTTCAATATTGGATTCCGTGATTATGCAGATATTGTTGAGGAATTTAGAAGATATATATATATATATATATCATTATTCCCAATATGACATTTGTTGGTTTCAGAATTTGATATTGAATATAAGTCGATATAATTTCTCTTCAGAGCCTTGTATTTAATATCGAATTGGATTTTGGGTTTGTCGTGAATGGTGTCTTCAGTAACACTGTTCTTAAACTCTATGTGAAAAGAATAAATCTTTTAATTAAGATTATTAGAGTTTCCAGTTATATTTAGTAATTGGAATAAAATTGAATGTGAATTGGGTTTATTATGAACTGTGTTTTTAACAATATTCGTTCTTTAACCTGATTAACAGTGAAATGTGATTTGAAGTTTATAAATCTTTTATTAATATTTAATGGAAATTTTCCAAAGCAAAGTTTTCCAATTTAATATATTAAATTGGAATTGAATGGAATTCGATTTGGTAATAATCGAAGTGCACTTCTGTGGAGGAAGACTATTACTATGTGTGAAATTTAAAGGCTTGGCTGTTGTTTCATTTATATTGTTAGTCGGATACTGAAATTGATAACGATTATATATTGATCTGTTTTCCGTGAAGATTCCATAGTTAATGGAACATGATTTTGGGTTTATCATGAACTGTGTTTTAAATGACATTGGTTCTTTAACCTAGTTAAAGACAGGATTACATGTCTAACATTGTATTTCGAATTGTATTGTTGATCTCTGCTAAATATATATATCTGTTTGGTGGCGGAGAATTTATTATCTTTCTTAACACCCTTCTCTGAGACGTATGAGCTTAGAGGTTATGTATTGGTAGAAATCAGTGGTATGGTGTAGATTGTCGATGTGGCATGTTTGTGTTTCCAAAGATAAATAATCATTAGATAATGATTTTAGAGGATTAAAACTAAGTGAAGTTTTAATGAATCTTTAATTAGATTGAAATGTGAATGTGAAAATTTAAATTATCAAATTTCGTAAATGATTGAGAATGGAGTATCACCAATTTTGCTCCAAGTGATAGTTAAATCTTTAATTAGATTTGAACGTGAAATGGTAATTAATTTTTATCGATAACACAACGGTGTTAGATATGGAGTATTACCAGTTTTGCTCCATAGGATGAATATGTTGGGATTGGAATTAATAAATAAATGATTACTTCGGTAAGGCTCGATAACCCTGACTAGTTGATAAATGTTATTTTGGTTTAGAATTGATATCCAAAGGAAGTTTAAAGTATAAATTTAAAAGAATTTATATTTGATAAAATTAATGGGATCCTTTCCCAAAGGATATGAATATTTGAATAAAAATATATTTTGAATTGGAATGAGGCGTATGATGTGTTTTTATAGCACTTGATTATTGATTATAAAATACGTGGGTTATTCAAAAAGACCGGGTATATCCCATTCTGAATAACCGATATGACGACTAAAAATTGACGATGAAGACGCTGGTTGAAGACCGGAGATCTTCACATCATTTGGATGATTACTGATGTCTTGATTGGGATGTACACCTAGGACAAGGTAATAAGTGGTGATCGTCCAGACGTACCTAGAGATCGACGTGATATGCAAAGACCTCTCTCTTGTGTTGGACATATGGGACAAGGAATAAGGTGCCTCCGGTTTCACTCAGATCCAGAACAAACTTGTAAATGGATGTGTGTTTGACATTTGATTTTGTTCTGTGTTAATTGATTTCTATTAAATATATATCTGTTTGGTGGCGGAGAATTTATTCTCTTGCTTAACACCCTTTTCTGAGACATACAAGCTTAGAGGTTATATATTGATAGGCATCAGTAGCATGGTGTGAATTGTTAGTGTGGCATGCTAAGATGCAAATGATCAAGGCTTTTGTTGAAAAGCAGAGTCTTGTGGTTGATGATCAAAGCATGGCTTTAAATAGCATAGCTTTGTGTATAGCATTAATTCGCGAGCCTCACACCTCGGTATGAGTTAAAAACGGGATCAGACTGCAAGGAGTGCACGACGTTTCTTTCTAGCTATGGGTGGTGTCATGGTATGGAGCTTAGACATTTATATTTTTACCTATGTGGATGATGGATAGCGAGGCGCCTTGGATATATCAGTCACTACGGGGTCGATGGATAGGTCCGATAGGACCAGGAAACGTGTGTTCAGGAATAACTAACCCTCAAACGTAAGGGAGGACTGGCCCTGAAGCATCCAAGGGTTCACTACAGGGGATCCTGAGGCATTTGCTATAGTGTCTCGAATTGGTGAGGAGCCATCCCTTGCCTCGACTCATAGATGGAATCCAATTTCCAATACGTGACCTTTTGGTTTTAATTGTAGATCTACTATGGCGACATAGTAGCATGGGATACTTTGTTGTCTATGATTGGCACATTTATATTTGAAGTTTTTTTTGACACTATACACTTATAGTAATATCAAAATGATTTGTTTTAAACGTACCAAGCATGTTTGGCTATTATAAGGTAAAACTCTATCCTCCGGCTTGCGTTGCATTATGTGATGAGACCTGATTCTTATAATAGCTTCATTTTTCAAAAAAAAAACATTACGCTGTTTGTTTTATGCACTGGTATTCTTGAGAGAAAACCCATTCCGTGTTATTAGGCGTGGACCCTTGATTTACCAAATTTTAAAGTAAAGTTTTAATAACTGTTTTAGTTCTCACACCAGTCCCATGACTGACTTGGAATTTATTGTTTTAACTTAAACTTTGGGTGCCCCTATTTTCCATATGGGAAGCTAGTAGTTTTGGTTTTCGCAGATATTTCTTTTCATAGGATCCTGGATTATAGCTAGAGATATATTCAGAAAGCTTTGTATCTGATAACAACTTGTAATGACCCGCCTTTTTGCCCGATTCTAATTCTGATCATTTCTATCAACTGAATTAACATAGCTTGACTAATGACGAACTATTTTGTAAGACGAACATTGTTTTAAATATATATAGATATAAAAGTTATTATAATAATAATGACCTGCCTTTTGGTCCGATTCTCGCCGATAATTAAGCCAACTTAAACCGTTACAAAGTGCTATCAGAGCTTTGGTTTATACAAAGCTATGAGGTACGACATATTCGAACAAACGTTAGGACTTATCAGAGTTACCGTATCTCATTAGAGATAGGGTTAGAAATGTCCTAGAATGAGATTCTGGAGTATTATGTTTGATAGAGCGGATTTTGAAACCTGAGGGAATAAAGTATATACGATGTCCGATGTCTGGATGTTATCCGGGATATATACTTTTGCGCTATGTATTCGGTGTCCGTTGTCTAGATGTTAACCGGGAGATACCTAGCTTCGTATCCTCCAGTGATCTTTCGTGTCAGGAATCATCATGTTGGAAATCCAATCTCCAATACGAGTGCATGCGATTTTGATTGTGTACCAATATAACCAACTGGGGTTATGAGTGCTATGATTCTATATTTATTTATGAAATGATTTTTCGACACTATGTACTAGTGATAATATTAAAAGAGGATTTTACGTATTAAAGCATTCTTGGTTATCAGAAGACAAAACTTGCCCATCTGGTGTGTGTTTACATCGTGTGATGTGGGACGAGCTTATGATAGCTTCATTTTTCCAAAGTCATTATGGATTTCTATGCATGGGAATTTACATGGAATAAACCCGTTTCGCTTTCGTGGCATGGTCCGGTGAATGTTCCCAACTTTAAAATAAAGCTGAATAATAGCTGTTTTGAATTCTCACACCAGTCCCATGACTGACTTGGAGTTTATTGTTCCCTACCTAAACTCTGGGTGCCCATAATTTTGTGCGGGCAGCTAGTAGTTTAGTTTGCAGGTTTAGTTTCCGAGCAGGATTCAGTTTGGAGCTAGAGTTTCATTTGAGATTTTACTTCTTCCGCTGTGAGCTTTTGTTTTCTGTTGAGCTTATGTTGTCCTCTGATTCATTGTAAATTTGGTGTAAAATTTCTACAATGAAATAAAAAGTTCTGTAATTTTTGTTTAAATATGTTAGTACCCATAACCACCCATCTTTGTGAACGATTTAAGTTGGTTTAATTACCGGCGAGAATCGGACAAAAAGACGGGTCGTTACATCTAGAGTATAGTTTGTTTTTCATTTTTTTTCTTTTTTGATCTAAAAAAGAGGCGGATTGGACATGCATGCACCATGTCCAGTCCGTCTCTCTTTTAGAACCAAAAAAAACTATACGTCCAATTTGAATTTGAATTTGAAAGTTTACCGCTTCATGCAGGGTGCGTATCATAAACAAAATATGTCGAATACAAGGACAAAGGAAGGTTGATACATATATATATATATTATTCTTTATTTAATTATTTATTGTCATTGTATATCTCTTTCAGTTATGTCAGTTGTTATTTTCCGCTACGCATTATACTTATGTATTATTTTCCGTTGTTATGTAATTTTAATCTCTAATATTGTATTTCCAATGTATATTATTTATTCATACTATGTTATGTTCTTGTACTCTGATGTAAACTATGTTGAGTCAACGATTTCATAGGGTTTTGATCTCTGACAAAGAGATAAGCCGTGATCGACAAAAAGAAGATAATCATTGGTTTGAAGAGACACAAAGAGCTACATATGGTATTTTACGTTAGAGGTTGAATATTTGGTATTTTAGCAGTGTTACTTAAAATCTATCCTCAAATAATCACATACATCGAAATTATCAATATATATACAAATATATATATGTGTACACATTAGTTGTCCACACTGGGTGAAACCAGTCGACCGCCTGGTTTTTTACCAGTCGACTATTTCTGCCCAGTTTGCACAATAAACGTGTACACATAAATATAATGTATATATATATTCAAATTCCTGTCTACTGGTCCTTTTTTACCTGTCGATCGTTTTCTTCCAAAAAGTAACCTTTCGTATAGACACTCCCTTTTCATCAATGGTTGCTTCTCTTTCTCTTCACCAACAATCACGGCCATTGATTGTAACTCTTCACAAAGGGTTACAACTGTTTATTCCTTATATAACATCATGAGATCATCATTCCTATCATCGGTTTCCATCATACTAACTTGACTTATTGCTATCTATATTCTTGATCTCATTTCTATATTCTCAAGTGCTCAATTGCTTATATTCAATACAATATCATTTGAATCCTAGAATCTATTTAATATTCTTTTGATTCAATACGATATCCACTTCCAAATCTTCATATACATAAATATTCAATTTGAGGATAAGATTATAGGAAGGTTTTTCCACAAGTGACAAATTCGTGTTATCAGGAACACATATTGTCAACAACAATTATATTCATCTTTGTTGAAGTCCTCGGTGTTGTAAGAGGAAAGTGTTGAAGTCCTCAGTGTTTTTAGAGGCATGAAATCCCATTCGTCTGCTCGAGTGTTGTATACCTATTCCTCTGGGTGAAGTGAGGTGGTTGTTAGTTAAAATCCAGATAGAAGTCTGGGACTAGACGTAGGACGGCGCTCCGAACCAATATAAAAATCTCTGGTGTGGTTTTTCTATTTTACTGCTTTTACTGTTTTATACATTTATGTGATTAGCTATTATTTCATACTTGAGTGTGGTGCATCATATTACACGATCCGTGTGTACTATACTAAGCACATACACGCATTTTTAAACTGTTGTAATAGCAATGAAATGTTCTATTTTTTGTGTTCTGATTTGTCGCGTTCTCAACTCAATCTGGACTTTCCCTTACGGGAGAGTTTGGGTCGTTTCAGACATGGTATAAGAGCTTTGGTTAACTCAAATCTTTAGGGTGCAACTCGTTAGAATAGAATAAAAGACTCATCAGAGATTGGATTAATAATATCCTATGGAAGAAAACTCATTAAAAATAGGGTCGGTAGTATCCTAGAATGAGAAACACGTTAAAGATAGGGTGAGAAATGCCCTAGAATTAGTTGAGAGTGACAAGTTTATAATTAACGTATTTGTGACTATATATATAATCCGATCATAGAAAATATGATTTTAAGTATATAATAACTATATATTTGAAAAGCTAATCCACTAAATGATTGCTGGTTGTGATGTTTGATTATTAATTTAACTAATTAAAATATTGGTGTGATAATAAATAAAAGCAATATGAAAATGAAAGATGAATTAAGCCAAATCAAATAAAATATTGAACTGAATTGAAAATTGATTGGAATTTCATATATGTACATGTGTATATAATGAACAGGTCATAGCATGAAAGCTAAGAAGAGGAATATAATTGTATGCCCGATATTAACACCGTTAGTTCAACGCGGTTCTGAAAGAATACGGTAGCGACATAATGCGCAACGGACCAGGCAGTTTTACAAAATATTGTCCTAATGCCATGATGTTAAGTCGTTAGCTCGACATGGAATTAAGGCGTTCAGTGCGCTATAGTGACCGTTACTCTCAAACCACGAGCATCATGCCGTTCGCCAACAAACAAGCCGTTAACACGACACAAAATCATGTCGTCAATCCGACTTTAAACCATGTCGCTCTCACGGCATTAAAGCAGGTCGCAGCCACCTTCGCCTCGACATGGATTCATTTTAATATGAATACCATGTCGTTGGGGACACATGCGACATATAAAATATGGAACAAATATATACCATTCAACTTAGCTCGGATCATTCGTTGAGAATCCAAGTCGCATGATCAATCATGGCAACAAACTCATACCGCAAACTAAAGTGAAATAGCTTACATGACATGCACTAGCTTAACTTCTTCATATATGAAAACAAAGTCATATCGTTACCAAAGTATAAAAGTGCATGCATTTAAATTGTATAAGAGGCAAACTGCCACGTGGCAGTTGTATGGGCCACTAACATTGCTATAACATGGTATGGTTCATGTTTCTTATATTGGAAAAGTCTGGGCACGTTAGGAATGCAATAAGTCATCCATGCGGTTTAAATCAAGTCGTGGGAGGCTTATGTGAAATTATGTCGTGAATACTGGACACAAAACGTGGTATAATGGCAAGTCGTAGGATACAACCAATACGTTCAAACGCCACAAGCTCTTTCATTCCAATGCATAAAGCATGCCGCATATTATTTTAGCCAAGCCATATGGGATATAATAACCAAGCATGTCGCAGATGCTACCATGACGTTCACAACTTCATGCCACTTAACCTTAAGCTGTATGTAGGTGGGGTTTTCATGACGTCAGTATTTCTCCAAAACTCAGTCGTTGGAGTTGCAAAAACCATTCATGTCGTTATCCATGGAGTATACGAAGTAAAGAGCCACGTTGGACTTGAAGAAAGCTGCTAACCAGCAAGTGGTCTTTGAATATGGAATATACCAAACAGGAAAAGCATCTGGGAAGGCACGTGGCATAGGACTAACAAAGATGGCTTCAGAGTATTTAAGAGCCGTATAAAACAAATCCATAAGGAGCCAAGTCATGTCGCACCTGGTTCATGTCGTATACCGTATAAGAGGCGCTAGTTGTGAAGAAAGGCAGGCCAGTTGTCATTGCATTGGAGCAAGTCATTCCCTTATAATACAAATACAGTGAAGCCGCTCCGAACAAACGGTGCCATATTATAAATATCAAGTTGCTGGAAGAGTCAGGGGGCATGCTAATCCATTTATGCCGCAAAAATCATCTCGTGAACTCCATGTCGCATTCCGCAAGACCTGCACCCACGTGATGCCAGCTGTACCACTCATATTTACCACTTTACCACTACCCTTTGAACACTACTATAAATACCCCACTAATTCACACTTGGGGGAGGAAAAAGACCAAAAAATTCATTCTTAGGAGGAGACTCCGTCAAATTCAAAGCTCATCTACAACTTCTCTAATGGCTTCCATGGTTTCAACATCACTTTTCTAACTTCATGAAGATCAAATCCAAATCAATGATCATTAGAGCACTCCACAAGTGAATCTAAACTCCTTCAATCTCATTCAAACTACACAATAAATTTCTCAAGCATCATTCAAACAATCTCTTCTCTTCTCCAAAGCCAAAATCGAATGCTAATTCACTATGAAATCTATGAAGATCATGGAAAAGGATCAAAGCACACAAGTGGTTGAAGATTCATCACAAACTAAAAGATCTCTTCATTTTCTTCACCAAATTCAAGTGAAATTAGATCATAAGGAAGGAAAAAAGAGAGAAATGATTGTAATGAGGTAAAATTCGTATGTTGTAAACTTGAATATCATAACGAGAATGGATTGAAAGTGGACATAGATTCATAGAGAATCGAACCACTATAAAAATTCCTTTGTGTTCTTACTTGCTTTTATTCGTTTATTTTGCAATTTCGCGGTTCCATATTCTTACCGAATAGGTGAAGTGTAGCTTTTACACCTTTTGTGTTTGATACCAAATTTGGAGCAAACATTTGGCGCCCACCGTGGGGCCGCGCTCGCATCTCCTACCTCTTCTCGCGCTCTCCCAAAGTTGCGATTCTTGCATTAAAGCTCTAAACCGCATTCTTCTCTGAAATCATGGCCAAATCTAAGAAGACCACTAGCAAAACCGTGATAGAAGCCGATGATGTAGTTCATGAAGAAACACCGTTCACAAACCGTTTCGATGTTGGTGAAAACTCGATAAGTGGAGCTGGTGTGACTAGAAATGAACTAAATGCTGCTATTGCCAATGTAAACAATCGAGTGGATGCCTTTACTAAAGCAATGATGGAAAAAATTGATGCCATTCTTAATGCTCGATAAAATCCATCCCCTCCAAAAGTGTATGTGGATCTCGAGGAGAATGATAAATCGCCCACTTCCGATCATAACCTCAACAACAGTATGGAAGACGATTATGATTGGGCAAGTGACAGGAACGAAGCTAACATCGAGGATTTGAGATCGAAGGCTAAGGACCATTCCAAAGCAAATGCTCGAAAGATCGTTAATCCTGTCACGGGGGCACCATCACATCGAGAAGGCAAAGAGCCTAAGCTCTCTAATCGAGATCATATGCCTAAACGAACATTTGGTAAAGAGCTCAGCTTCATAGAGCGTCATAACACCAAAAAATACATTTCGGACATGATAGAACGACCTGTGAAAAAGAGTCAAGCCAGCAAAGACAACGAAAGAGAATGGGACTTCTCTCCCAATAGGACTCCATTCACCGAAAGAATCCTTGGAGCAGAGTATCCAAAGGAATTCAATCCTCTGACTTTGCCTTTGTACAACGGCCTAGTTGATCCCAACTACTTCCTATTCAAATACGAGTGGCATATGAGTGCGGCTAAAGAAACCGATGAGATGAGATGCACATACTTTCCTCTCTACTTAGAAGGTGCCGCATCACTATGGTTCACAAAGCTGCCGCCCAAGTCTATCGATTTTCTGACTTAACCAAAAAGTTCAAGGAGCAATTCCTCCTGTATGCTACTAAAGCCAAGGATGCTATAACACTCTCAGCGATGAAACAAAATCCAGGGGAAACTGTCAAAGCCTTCCTCAGTCGATTCAACGTCGCCTTGTCTGAAGTAAGGAATCCAGAGCCACGCATAATTCTCATGGCTTTACTCGACGCTATAGACAAAACAAGCGAATTCGGAAGATGGATAAAGTTGAAGGAACCGACTACGCTTGATAAGTTCTACAAGAAGGCGGAGGAGTACATGAGAGTGAACGACAATCCTATACCTCTTCAGATCATCGGTGGTAACAAACTTTTAGAAGCTCCCAAAAGTGCCGCTACTCAGTGTGATCAAAAGAACACTCAGGGGCAGAAGCGAGTGAATGACAGAAATGACAACAAGGCTAATAAAAAGTTTCGCCTTCTTGACTCATCCGAGTTAACTCCTCTGAATAACACTCCCGAGAACATCTACCTTGCCACAAAGGACATAGAAGATTACCTAGCGCCTCGGCCAATGAAAATGAATGACCATCTGACTAAATCCGGGAAGTTCTGTCGGTATCATAATCAGCCGGGCCACAACACCAATGAATGCAGACATCTGAAATCATTAATTGAAGAGTTGATTAGGAAGAACCGTCTACAACAATTTGTGAAGAACTCTCAAGATGCAAATCCTTCTGCAGCTCCCCAGGAGCAAGGGGCATCAAATGATCAGTCTGGTCCAAGCAACGTATCTTCTGCTCAGATCACTCCAAGGCTGATAATCAGCTGACGATCGTTGATGATGACCTAATATCTGAAACTCAGAATAAGCGATCACTATCGCATCTTTGCATTACTTTACTCTTTACTATGTTTTACTCTCTTGTAAAAGGTCTATAATGGTTTACATGCATTGTACAGAACAAAAGTACTACGAATGAAATGTTGCCTGCTTGCGTAAATATCTGACTTGCAAAACATATATGAAAAATTTGCTGAAAGTCGACTATCTCATTGCAGGCTATTCCGTAGGCGTTTTCTTCCTCAAGATCCGACAAAATGAGGCAACTCCGATAATACCAACTCAACGGTTGATCAAAGAAGTCCCACTGAATCAAACGGCGAAAAGAGCAACAAGCTATCACGGATCCAAAACCTCATCCCCCAATGGTTTGTGGGAATCCGTAGGCGCGAAATAAAGTGCGGGAGCTTGCCAAAGCAAGATGAAGCGTGGGAGTTCGTAAGCGCGGAGCGATGTGTCCTTAACCCAATGATTTGCGGGAATCCGTAGGCACGAAACGAAGCGCGGGAGCTTGCTAACGCAAGACGAAGCGTGGGAGTTCTTAAGCTCGGAGCGATGCAACCTTAACCCAATGGTTTGCGGGAATACGTAGGCGCGAAACGAAGCGCGGGAGCTTGCTAAAGCAAGACGAAGCGTAGGAGTTCGTAAGCGCGGAGCGATGTGGCCTTAACCCAATGGTTTGTGGGAATCTGTAGGCGCGAAACGAAGCGCGGGAGCTTGCTAAAGCAAGACGAAGCGTGGGTGTTCGTAAGTGCGGAGCGATGCAGCCTTAACCCAATGGTTTGTGGGAACCCGTAGGCGCGAAACGAAGCCCGGGAGCTTGCTAAAGCAAGACGAAGCGTGGGAGTTCGTAAGCGCGGAGCGATGCAGCCTTAACCCAATGGTTTGCGGGAATCCGTAGGCGTGAAACGAAACGTGAGAGCTTGCTAAAGTAAGATGAAGCATAGGAGTTCGTAAGCACGGAGCGATGCAGCCTTAACCCAATGGTTCGCGGGAATCCGTAGGCGTGAAACGAAGCGCGGGAGCTTGCTAAAGCAAGACAAAGTGTGAGAGTTCATAAGCGCGGAGAGATGCAGCCTTAACTCAAACCTCGCGGGAGTTCGCACCGCGAAACGATGCGACAAACAGAAATCCTCTCCATAGGAGATATCAACAACGTTCAATGAAACCCATCATGTTGATTCAATCGCAAGGAAAAGACAAGACGTTGGATTAAAAGGACTTCACTAAAACAGGGGGCATCCAACAATGCCAAAACAGATCAGCATGACAAACAAACATTGAGCAGAAAAATTCTTCGCATAATGAATGCTAACAATGATCTCCAAAGCCAGGGCACAGATAATCAAAGATTCTCCAAAAAGGAACTAAAAATAAATATCGAATACGCATTTCTCGAATGAGAAATATTGTACATCATCATATAGGTCATAAAAACAATGACACTCGAAATCTACAGTCGGCTTTAGTCGATTATTTGATTTTTAATCATTAAATGCAAATTCGAATTTGAATATCGTATTTGTACAAACATTATTCAGCGAGTTATGAACCACTGAGTAAAACAATTCTGCGCAGATACTTTATTTAGTTCAAAAGTAAAATTCACTATAATTCATGATTAAACTAATCTGCTATCGATATGGACGACCGATAGTGAAGTATAAGTCCAAGATCATGCAAATATTTTTTTTGATTATAGAACAGGTAGCGTGGAACACACAAGTTCGAAGCGTGAATCACCTTAGCAAACAAAGAGCTACGAAAAAATCTCAACGCAAACTATATTAATTTCGAAGCCCGCATTTCTTGCAAGCAAAAAATACAAGCTTCGAGGGGCAAATGTTAGCATTGTTAGTTCAACGCGGTTCTGAAAGAATATGGTAGCGACATAATGCGCAACGGACCAGGCAGTTTTACAAAATATTGTCCTCATGCCATGATGTTAAGTCGTTAGCACGACATGGAATTAAGGCGTTTAGTGCGTCATGGCGACCGTTACTCTCAAACCACGAGCACCATGTCGTTTGCCTACAAACAAGCCGTTAACACGACACAAAATCATGTCGTCAATCCTACTTAAAACCATGTCGCTCTCATGGCATTAAAGCAGGTCGCAGCCACCTTCGCCCCGACATGGATTCATTTTAATATGAATACCATGTCGTTGGGGACACATTCGACATATAAAATATGGAACAAATATATACCATTCAACTCAACCCGCATCATTCGTTGAGAATCCAAGTCGCATGATCAATCATGGCGTTAAACTCATACCGCAAACTAAAGTGAAATAGCTTACATGACATGCACCAGCTTGACTTCTTCATATATGAAAACAAATTCATATCGTTACCAAAGTATAAAAGTGCATGCATTTAAATTGTATAAGAGGCAAACCGCCACGTGGCAGTTGTATGGGCCATTAACATTGCTATAACATGGAATGGTTCATGTTTCTTATACTGGAAAAGTCTGGGCACGTTAGGCATGCAATAAGTCATCCATGCGGTTTAAATCAAGTCGCGGGAGACTTATGTGAAATTATGTCGTGAATACTGGACACAAAACGCGGTATAATGGCAAGCCGTAGGATACAACCAATACGTTCAAAGGCCACAAGCTCTTTCATTCCAATGCATAAAGCATGCCGCATATTATTTTAGCCAAGCCGTATGGGATGTAATAACCAAGCATGTCGCAGATGCTACCATGACGTTCACAACTTCATGCCACTGAACCTTAAGCCGTATGTCGGTGGGGTTTTCATGATGTCAGTATTTCTCCAGAACTCAAGTCATTGGAGTCGCAAAAACCATTCATGTCGTTATCCATGGAGTATACGAAGTAAAGAGCCACGTTGGACTTGAAGAAAGATGCTAACCAGCAAGTGGTCTTTGAATATGGAATATACCAAACAGGAAAAGCATCTGGGAAGGCACGTGGCATAGGACTAAAAAAGATGGCTTCAGAGTATTTAAGAGCCGTATAAAACAAATCCATGAGGAGCCAAGTCATGTCGCACCTGGTTCATGCCATGTACCGTATAAGAGGCGCTAGTTGTGAAGAAAGGCAGGCCAGTTGTCATTGCATTGGAGCAAGTCGTTCCCTTATAATACAAATACAGTGAAGCCGCTCCGCACAAACGGTGCCATATTATAAATATTAAGTCGCTGGAAGAGTCAGGGGGCATGCTAATCCGTTTATGCCGCAAAAATCATCTCGTGGACTCCATGTCGCATTCCGCAAGACCTGCACCCACGTGATGCCAGCTGTACCACTCATATTTACCACTTTACTACTACCCTTTGAACACTACTATAAATACCCCACTAATTCACACTAGGGGGAGGAAAAAGACCAAAAAATTCATTCTTAGGAGGAGACTCCGTCAAATTCAAAGCTCATCTACAACTTCTCTAATGGCTTCCATGGATTCAACAACACTTTTCTAACTTCATGAAGATCAAATCCAAATCAATGATCATTAGAGCTCCCCACAAGTGAATCTAAACTCCTTCAATCTCATTCAAACTACACAATAAATCTCTCAAGCATCATTCAAACAATCTCTTCTCTTCTCCAAAGCCAAAATCGAAAGCTAATTCACTATGAAATCTATGAAGATCATGGAAAAGGATCAAAGCACACAAATGGTTGAAGATTCATCACAAAGCTAAAAGATCTTTTCATTTTCTTCACCAAATTCAAGTGAAATTAGATCATAAAGAAGGAAAAAAGAGAGAAATGATTGGAATGCGGGAAAATTCATATGTTGTAAACTTGAATATCATAATGAGAATGGATTGAAAGTGGACGTAGATTCATAGAGAATCGAACCACTATAAAAATTCCTTTGTGTTCTTACTTGCTTTTATTCGTTTATTTAGCGATTTCGCGATTCCATATTCTTATCGAATATGTGAAGTGTAGCTTTTACACCTTTGGTGTTTGATCCCAAATTTGGAGCAAACACCCGACAAGTAGGTACATTTTACTGTATTTATTGGGTTTTGATGATTTTATAAGCCGATTGGCAAGCCACTTGGCTTTTTCTTTTTCTTTTGGATTGATGAGGGCCCTATGAGCCAAGTTGTGGTTTTACCGATTAGCCCATACAAAGGAGGTTATGGCAAAAAAATTCGAAAATTTAGGGTGTTAGCCAAAATTTTGAAATTACAAAATTCTTAGAAATTGAAAAGTTGAAGAATGAAAGCCATAATGAAAGTTGAGTTGGTTAGTTAAATAACTTTCAGCTCCGTTCCTTTTCGAGGACGAAAAGAATTAAAGTGGGGGAGATTGTAACAACCCAGAATTTCTGAACCAATTTAATTTTTTATTTTAGCTATTATAATGGATTTTGAATATTTAAAATGATTTATTTTAAATAATAATAACTAAAAATTTATTTTAATCGAAGTTAGAACGTATAAATTTATTTTACTTATAAATAGAGTTTGAAATGGCATGGTAGTTTGAAAATTCGATTTTAAATTTCAATTAAATTTACGGAATTCAAAATAAATCAGATTTCAATAAAACTAAAAATATTTGAATCATTTTAATTATATCTTTCTAATGAATGTAAGAAACTGATATTTCATAATATAAATTGAAAGTTATGTCCAGTTTAAAATTTAAAATAGTCGCTATGGAATTTATATATATTTTAAATAATATATAGCCTTAAAATAGCCATTTAGCAAACGACCTCCGTTTTTGATGAAACCACTTTTGTCGGATCCAAAATATCAAATTATTGTTATATTCCAATTTTCAAAATTTTCGGAATTAATATGTGAGCGTGGCGAATTTAAACGCGCTTGGTAATTCCAATTTGAATTTAATCGACTGGAAAATGACCATTTTTCAAACGGTCTCCAAATTTGATGGAATTAGTTTTTTTAAGACTGTATCATCGAAACATAGCTAGATTTATTTTTCTGTAATTTTTGGAGTCAGTATGTGGCCTCGGTAAATTGAAATGTACGTTGAAATCAATTTTGAACATTATATTAATTTATATGTTAATTTTGATGAAAACTGATTATAACAGTCGAATAGGCTCAAGAAACATATTCCATTGTGTCCGAAATGGGGGTATTTGGCTAGGGGCGAGAGTCGTTGGGTTCGATTTGGGGTTAAAATGGAAATTCACTTTTAGGGAATTAATTAAATAATTAAATAATATATATATATATAAGGATATAACCCTAATTATTTCTCAGTAGAAAATCGAGCGCCCCCTTTTTCAAAAACCCCATCACTTAGCTAAACCCTTCGCCCCCTATTTTCCCCATTGCGCCGCCTCCCTACCACCGCCGTCGCCCCTTCCGAGCCTCCTCCGGCCACCACCACCCTCCATTCTCTCTCTCCCCTTCTAACTCCGGCCACAGCCCCAACCCGCCTCCAAACCACCTCCTCAAGCCATGACCGCACCTCCGTGACCCCCTTGACGCCTCCCCACCACCTGCGCCACCTCCCCTCAGCCTAGCTCCGACTGTGGACCCCCATTCGCCATAAAAACCCGATTTTTATATTTTCTGTTTATGCATTTAACACCCAGAGCTTCCACAACCAATATCTTCCAACCAAAGCCCCTATGGCCAAAACTTCACAGTGCCAAAATTGAAGAGCACGATTTTATCTTCGATTTGACTATATGGAAGCCGCATTTTGGATTGCGAAGTTGTTCAGAAAATGCGTCCAAGGTCTGCTGTCCAATTTATGTCTTTCGCAAATTCTGGGAAATTGGAGCATTTTCGGAAGGAAGGCCACTAAGCGAAAGTTGTCCGGAATGGCACGTTTAGGCTAGAAAAAAAGGTGGAATGAAGATTGAAGCTCATTTGCAAATTCTGGAACCAGAATAGAGAATCAAAGCGACAGAAAAGCACGGCGGAGTGGATCACAAAGTGATAACTCTTTCTCACTCAAATTATTTTACAATTAAATATATCCTAGGTTGCAGATAGGTCTTAGTAGCTCCTAAATCTATTTATTGTACAAACCATGTGTTTGTTTGGATTGTATTGTGAAAATTTGGATTGTGGTTGTAATATTGGTTGTGAATTGATTGTGGGATTGTTTGGATTGATTGTGATTGTTGGATTAATTGTGAACCTGATGTTCGATTTTGGACGGACACGATAATATGGAAATATGTGAAGCCGTGTTGACTAGATATGCCCCATTTTAACGTGATCGATTTTATTCTTTTTTATAATGAATATCGAAAAGGAAATTATTTCAAAATCTGATATTTTGAAAATATTATCATTTAAATATTATAATTATAAGGAGTAATCAATTTTGATTTAAAATTGAAATGAAAGCGGGAATCGTTTTTAAACCGAATTTATAAAATAAGTTTTGAATAAAAAATATATTATATATATATATTAATATCTTGAATAGAACCCACTGCGCCGCGACCGTTCGCTAATTTCAACCATTGACTTCGAATTGACATTACGGGAGATCCGACCGTCGGGTTCTCCTAAAACCGGAACCTTTGGATTCGTATCGAAAAGATCTTTCCAATGAATGTAAGAGATTTGAAATATAACGGTTGGATTTGGAATTATGTCCAAATCAAATTTGGAAAAGGTCACTATGGATGTAGTTCGGTGGCCATTGGAAACCGACTGTACGAGCCTTGATAAAATTATTAAAAATATTAGTAATTTATGTAAAATCATAATAAATGATTTGGAAAGAGATTGGATGAAATAATCCATATTTGTAATGATAAATGATATTTTTATCAGGATGAACTAGTTAACAACTAGAATAGAGGACTGAAAGGAATTGAAATGGTTTTAATATAACTAGAATTTTCCAGCATATGAATTGGAATGGATATGAAGGGAAATAATCTTCAGAATATTTCGATATTGGATTCCGTGATTGTACGGATATTATTGAGGAATTTGGAAGATATATATATCGTTATTCCCAATAAAATATTTGTTGGTTTCAGAATTTGATATTGAATATAAGTCGATATAATTTCTATTTAGAGCCTTGTATTTAATATCAAATTGGATTTTGGGTTTATTGTGAATGGTGTTTTCGGTAACACTGTTCTTAAACCCTATGTAAAAAAATTAATATTTTAATTAAGCAATTATAGTTTCTAGTTATATTTAGTAATTGGAATAAAATGGAATGTGAATTGGGTTTATTGTGAACAGTGTTTTTAACGACATTCTTTCTTTAACCCGATTAACCGTGAAATGTGATTTGGAGATTATAAATCTTTTATTAAGATTTAATGGAAATTTTCCAACATAAAGCTTTCCAATTTAATATATTAAATTTGAATCGAATGGAATTCGATTTGGTAATAATCGAAGTGAGCTTCTGTGGCGGAAGACTGTTACTATATATGGAATTTAAAGGCTTGGCTGTTGTTTCATTTATATTGTTAGTCGGATACGGAAATTGATATCGATTATATATTGATCTGTTTTATATGAAGATTCCACAGTTAATGGAATATGATTTTGGGTTTATCGTGAACTGTATTTTAAATGACATTGGTTCTTTAACCCAGTTAAAGACAGGATTACATGTCTAACATTGTATTTTAAACTATATTGTTGATCTCTACTAAATAGGTATCTGTTTGGTGGCGGTGAATTCATTCTCTTGCTTAACACCCTTCTCTGAGACATATGAGATTAGAGGTTTTGTATTGGTAGAAATCAGTGGTATGGTGCAGATTGTCGATGTGGCATGTTTGTGTTTCCAAAGTTAAATAATCATTAGATAATGATTTTGGAGGATTAAAACTAAGTGAAGTTTTAATGAATCTTTAATTAGATTTAAATGTGAATGTGATAATTTAAATTATCAAATTTGGGAAATGATCGAGAATGGAGTATCACCAGTTTTTCTCCAAGCGATAGTTAAATCTTTAATTAGATTTGAATGTGAAATAGTAATTATTTTTACCGATAACACAGCGGTGTTAGATATGGAGTATTACCGATTTTGCTTCATGGGATGAATAGGTTAGGATTGGAATTAATAAATAAATGATTACTTCGGTAAGGCTCGATAATCCCGACTAGTTGATAAACTTTACTTTGGTTTAGAATTGATATCCAAATGAAGATTAAAGTATAAATTTAAAAGAATTTATATTTGATAAAATTAATGGGAACCTTTCCCAATTGATATGAACATTTGAATAAAAGAATATTCTGAATTGGAATGGGGCATATAATGTGTTTTTATAGCACTTGATTATTGATTATACAAAATGCGGGTTATTCGGAAAGACCGGGTTTATTCCATTTTGAATAATCGATATGACGACTAAAAGTCGACGATGAAGATGATCATTGAAGACATAAGATCTTCACATCGTTTGGATGATTACTGATGTCTTAGTTGGGCTGTACACCCATGACAAGGTAACAATTGGTGATCGTCCAGACGTACTTGGAGATCGACGTGATATGCGAGGTCCTCTCTCGTGTATTGGACATATGGGACGAGGAATAAGATTCCTCTAGTTTCATTCAGACCCAGAACGAACTTGTAAATGGATGTATGTCTAACATTGGATTTTATTCTGTATTAATTGATTTCTGTTAAATATATATTTGTTTAGTGGCGGAGAGTTTATCCTCTTGCTTAACACCCTTCTCTGAGACGTATGATCTTAGAGGTTATATATTGATAGACATCAGTTGCATGGAGTGAATTGTCTATGTGGCATGCTGAGATGCAAATGATCAAGGCTTTTGTTGAAAAGCAGAGTCTTGTGGTTGATGATCAAAGCACGACTTTAAATAGCATAGCTTTGTGTATAGCGTTAATTCGCTAGCCTTACACCTCGGTTTGAGTTAAAAAGGGGATCGGACTGCAGGGAGTGCACGACGTTTCTTTCTAGCTCTGGGCGGTGTCATAGTGTAGAGCCCAGACATTTATATTTTTACCTATGTGGATGATGGATAGCGAGGCTCCTTGGATATATCAGTCACTACGGGGTCGATGGATAGGCCCGATAGGACCGGGAAACGTGTGCTCAGGAATAACTAATCCTCAAACGTGTGTTCTATTGTTTGTGTTCTTAATTGTCGTGTTCTCAACTCAATCCGGGCTTTCCCATACGGGAGAGTTTGTGTCGTTTCATTCTTGTTTTTCAATAACTTCGAATAGTATAATGAATTGAAATTATCAATTCCCCGAATCCTTAAATTGATTGTTGATTTAGGGTTTGCAACTCAGAAATTTTTAGATAAGTAAAAGAATTAGAAAATATTTCCTCGTTCTAGACCCTTAGGGTAATATTTATAAATGTGGTTAGCCTCCCCTCCAGCCTTAAATCCTTGGCCTGGTGCTTTTGCCGAGGCGGATCTAAAGGAACAATAAAAGTGGCTTTACAATTCTAAAGCACATGCTTTCCAATATGGGACGGACTAGAGGTGAGGGGACTGGCTCAGGAGTATGTCTTTTTAATAGTTTTCTGACAAGAACTCCTTGAGAGGCTTCGATCCTGCCGAAGGCAACTCTGAACGAAAGGTTGCACTGGTATTAATGAATATTCCTTTGAAATTCTTCTACTTTAGGGTTCCATAGGGATCATTCTCCTTATTTAGAGAGGACCCTTTGTTGAATTATATAGTTAAGATAACCCTCTAAACCAATCGAAGGGTTCATTTCGTTTGGCAACTGCAAACAAGTTTCCCTTTGCTTTGGTTTTAAGGTCATTGCTTTAGGAAATATGCCCTTCAGCTTCACCAAAAGGGCCTTTCCTTTGTTGAAAGGAGTCGACTCCTTTGATCTTTAACCTTGTGAAGGAAAGTAAGCTATGATGGAGTGTCTTTTCCTGGACCGGAAGCTCTCTACCCTCGACATCCATTTACTATGGCTTTTCTCTTGGCTCTTCGTTAGTCATTTTGGTGCTAACAATATAGTTTCCAAATAGTAATAAAACTTAAGCACTAAATGGTATTTTACTCTTTACATAATATAACCGTTATTTTGAATGACAATTAAGTTATAGATCTTTTATGTTAGAAAAATCAAATTTTCAAAAATAAATAAATAAAGGGTAAATTCTTATTTAGGAAAGTTTTCAATAAGTTCTCTCTTAACAACAAATAAATTCTTTAGTGTCATGAAGTGAAAAGGATTATTTTAAGGATAAGTTTTAATGAAGGAAGTATGAAAATGGGAATGATTTTATTCCTATTAGGAAACAAATAAATTTTGAATCTTTGATAACGATTTTTTAAGTTTGCATTTTTCAAAGATAAGGATACTGAATTTGGTACTTCATGTTTTAAGTAGTGCAAGAAATATGTTTTTTATGCAAGTACATTTGCATAAAGATATTTTATGCCAACTAAAAGTATGGTTATAAAGAATAATTATATGGAGTATTTACTGTTGTATATAACGGTGTTGTATACACAATTATATGATTTTTGTTTGATGATAACAACCAAATAAATATATATTTTTTGAATGTGTTTGTTGCTGTACTGTTTCATATATTTATCACAGACTTAAATATAATATTTTATTTCAGTATTTAACAGTACAGATTTACAACTCTACTATTTGCTCAACATTGTAATTCACTGAAATAAAATTCTTTCATTTACAACTTCTTATGTTACACAGCTGATCAATACAACACTCAGGCTATACATCTCATATATATATACAAAATCACTCAGTACATTTTCATATGTACATTTGTTCACTGTTATACACACTGACACTGTAATATACTTGTCTTGTGTCTTTTATCTTCTGTCTTCACATCTTACAAGTTTGTCCAGTCTTCATACAGTCAGTCCAGTCTTCATACCTGTCATACAAATGAACACACACAGTACATTGCAATAGAAATAATACTGAACACATGCGAATATAATTTTTAATTTTAAAAATTTTATTTGCCTCAGTTTTCTGGTGTGTTTCTCATCATTTTTCATGACCTGACCTGATTCATCTATGTTTAGCCAATTTGTATATGTATAGTACAGGGACAGGAAATCTTGTCTGATGGCTGCATATACACATGTGTATAGATATACACGTGTGCACTGCCTCGCCAATCAGAATGTAGTAGCGAACAGCTGTGGAGCAGCCACATGGACCAAACTCGACACAGTGAAATGGACAAGTGAACATAACAACAAAAATGTCAAGCCAAGGATGTTAAATCATGTACAAAGCAGCTCAACACAATTGGTCGAGCCATGCAAAGCAATCAACATAAGAAGTAAAAATGGTGCTGTCCAACAAAGAATTGATCAAGCTCATGAGTGCAACAACATAGAAACAAGTCTGAAATGCTCATGACAACAAAAATGTCAAGTGAGTTCACAAATCATGGTGATTCAGTTTTGACAAAGTGCAGCAACACATCGATGGTGGTGTACATACATATGATCAGATTGACACAAGCAAGGAATGTTTTCAAGGTCGTAGCAGCATAGGTGACTCAGCTCAAACAGTTTCAAGACAGTGTGTTTTTCATACATGCATTATGGTCATGCACTAAAGGCTCAGCATGATTTTTCATATGGAAAAAATCAGCCAAACTCATATGCAAGTGCAGTTCTAATATAGGAGCATTCAAATAACAAAAGTGTTCAAGCCAGCATTTCAATGACAAGGTCAAGCAAGTGCCAAATGTAAACTACAAAGTTTCAGAAATAGTCATAGGCAATTAACTGTAATAATTTCAAAGTCATGGTCATAGACAATAGTCTTATGTTCATAATCATAGGCAATAATCTCATAGTCATGAATCATGGTCATAGGCAATAGTCTTATGTTCACAGTCATAGGCATAGGCATAGTCTTATGTTCACAGTCATAGGCATAGGCATAGTCTTATGTTCACAGTCATAGTCTCAAGCCATTAACGATAGTTTTCAACGTCATAGGCATAGGCACAATCTTATGTTCACAGTCATAGTCTTATGCCATTAACAATAGTTTTCAACGTCATAGGCATAGGCATAGTCTCATCGGTAATTAACCACAATTGTTCTTAATTAGATCCAAAGGCATATACAAGCAAAGATTCAAATGAGAGGATCAGGCATATTCTTATATCCATTTAATTACATGCCACAAAAAGATCTAGACGTTCAAATCTAAAAAGTAACTGACTTACATTGATCGGT
The DNA here is from genome assembly GCA_030737875.1 of Allium sativum. Taxonomy (NCBI): domain Eukaryota; kingdom Viridiplantae; phylum Streptophyta; class Magnoliopsida; order Asparagales; family Amaryllidaceae; genus Allium; species Allium sativum. The sequence goes on from CM060920.1 coordinate 970,419,681, forward strand.
TTTAGAAAAGGATAATAACGCTGAGTTGATTTGCTATGATTCGCGCGACGTTGCTCGAAGCCGTTGAATTAGCCTTTGCTTCCCTTCTTGAAGCTTTAACTTTATTTGAATCTCCAATATGCAATTCCTAGTCGTAGTCTTCAAGAATAGTCTTCGTGTTTTATTTTAATTAATTTATTTATTTCAATTATTCCAGAGGCAGCATAAGGAGAGAATAAAATGGTGTAAAGAGAATGGGGCTAGGGGGCTGTTTATATAGGATTAGGCGGACGAATCTTGACTAAAAACGAAACCAGAAACATCAGAATGAAGCCAGGCTCAAAACTGGGTTTCAACACCATGTCGACCCCCAGGTCGACACTATGGTCAACCTGGTCCCTGGGAGGTCAACACTATGGTCGACCCCCAGGTCGACCTGGTCCTAGGCGAGAAATTTCCCGCCCAGCCTGTTCTGGGTTTTGAATTCGAATCTGAATTCGAATTTTGAGCTGTTTTTCTGTTTTGAAAATTCTTGAAACTTCGGAGGGTCATATCTCCCTCATACGGACTCCGTTTCTCGAAAACTTGGACTTGTTTCCAAGCAGAATTTTGAGACGAACGCAATGGTGCATCCCGTTTCCCTTGATTCTTATTTTGAAATTTAATAATACTTTAATTTGTGAAACTTAATGTTACAGAATTATGGGGTGTTACATTCACCCCCTCTTAAAAGGATTTCGTCCCCGAAATCTTCAGGTTAGGAAGAATGTATCCTACCATCCAATCGCCCATCTACTCAACCATTCAACCACAGGCATTCATTGTCCTTAAAAAGATTTCTGATGCTTTCATGTTCATATGCATAGAGTGTGTATATGTCTTTATCTTATGAAAAATCAAGCGGTCTACTGATTCAGTTGACCTCCTTAATGCGAATTATGTCAGTGCCATGCATCCAATCATGTATGCAAGCATCCCTAGTTATGTAAATACTACATGTGTTCATAGCCATTCATCCATATGCAATATCCATATGATAACATATCCAGTTAAATCCGTTAAGCAAATACATATATGCGAATGCAATATGAAAGGGACTAAGTCGTTCCAGCACCTATGGTGTGTATATGCATCCACGAGCAGCCATTTGCAACCATCAATCATAACATGTTTCAAATACATGTTTACATCCATTGGCTTCCACCTAAGGATCGATGATACGTCCTAGACGATATACCTTAAAAGCTAGAAAGTATGCACAGAATTCCTAGAAAAAGAGATCAAGGATGCACCCTTAAGAAAAAGGGTCTGATGCGTGTATCTAGTCTTCTAAGTCGCATCTTCTTGAGATTCACTATTTTGTACCTTATCTAATTACTCTTCACGATAGAGAAGCTTCTTGACCTCCATTTCCAAAACTGTCGTTGATCGGATAGCTAGCCTTTCATTGTCAACTGGATTCATGCGGAAGTCTATCCGTCTTTTAGGGGTAAACTCCTAACCTAATCAAAAACATATGCGTACTCATGGACTACCCTAACGGATTGCAAATCATCGATAAATGCATTAAGTGATTCTAGCTAGCTAAGCCTAACTGATTCTTTACACGAAATCTCAAGGGTATGTCCAAGCCAAGTCAAAAGTCTAACTACCCTCCTTTCTGAATTACTAGCCAACCAACCCATGCCTAGAATCAACTCATAGCCCATGGAACCAAAAACATAATCATTACGCTTAAACTCACCATTTAATATAGTTATTCTCAAATCCTTACAAACCAAAGGTAAACGGGCCGAACCACTAATTGGATTTGAGACACTAATGGGATCTTCTACTATACAAGTACTAAGGTGCAGAGACTCAACTATGGAAGTAGATATGAACAAATGCAAAGCGCTAAGATCAAAAGAGTACTAACTAGTTGATCAAAATGAAAAGCTAAACTTTTCCAACAGAGACTTTTACTATCTCTCTCTCAGGTATTCTGGTGGTGGAAGCATGTACTCGCCCTTCTGAAAATCCTGTCCCTCGTCCTTGCCCTTGTCCTTAATTATATGCCCTATTATACCATGGAAAAGATACTTCCTCTCGTCTTAGGTTTTATAATTCCTTCTTTCTTCATGAGTCGAGTTTATATCCATGAATTTCTCATCCTTGCGTTGAGCTCCCTAGCCAAACTCTCTCATGCTCATCTTTACCATCCCTATGTAATCATATTGACAAGTTTCTCAAAAGCTGCCTCCATCGCATGGAAAACCCTTCAGAGCTTGAAAGAAAACTAGTTGCAGGTGAAACTACTATGGTTATAGATAGGAGTTAGGCACTACTTTGCCCTTTGATAGGTATCGTAGTCTTATCAAGCCTACGGAACCGTGCTGCGATGAGGTTACCTCCCAGAAAGCCAGGAGCCCCGAAGACTCAAGAAAGAAGGGAACAAGAATTCAAATAGAGGATCAGAAGATAGTGCGTATGGCTTTTGGGGAATATGCCTTTTAAAAAAACTTTTCTTTTGAAAAACGCTTCTTTAAAAAACTTTTTGAAAATAATTTTTCTTTCAAATCTTTTATCTGATTTGGTAACCTTTAGCTCTGATACCACGTGTAACACCCCACATCCGTTAAAGTCACTCAAAAAGGGAATGCCTTAACTTCGGTGGAGAGTTATAGGTAAAAGATACAAATAAATTACAAGACAAACAAAATTAAAATAGTGGAAAATAGTACTTTACTTTATTGATAAAATAGTTTGTACAACAATTGTTTTCCAATACCAGAATATCTGTCTTACAAAATAAAGAAGCATAAAATAACATTTATATTCCCAATGTAGCGTGAGCCAGCCATAGCAATGGAAAAGAGAATCCCAGCAAAACTTCGACTAATCTTCAACTTGGAAATAAAACTGGACTAAATAGTAATATTCCCTCCCTGCGAACCGGGGGAGGGGGGAACGGAAGACAAGAAAGCGAAAAGAAAACAGAGTCAGACATAAAGTCTGGTAAGTTCAGTAATTTTCAGCATGTGAACAGGTAAAAGCAACATGACATGAATTTTACTGAATACAAGACAACACCATGATGACGGGCATCATAAGGTTAGCACAAGACATGATAAGGTAAGATTAACTAGTTGCACTTCTATACTTTCTCTGCTTCGCCACTACCTTGTTATTCTAATTTCTATATCCCTGCACCACCTAACTAGTAATCTGCATAAACTGAAAAGAATAGATACGTGATCCCAATCCCCACAATTGTGGTTGTTTCAGGTGTACATCTATTATTTATTACCTAGGTCTAACCTAGGGTTTTCTATCGAGCGCATTCTAGATCCAACCAGGGTTTTCGCTACCCAGGGCTACTGGGGTTTATGCTACCTATTGAACGTTTCTCGGATTTTTGGGTTTACGCGACCTAGGTCCAACTAGCGATTATGCTACCTATTGAACGACACCCCTAATTTAGGACACACTACCCAGAGTGGTATATGTTCCTAAACTTTCCCCACGTATGTGTCGTGGATCGTTATCGCTGTCTAGATGCACATGTCCTCTATACGTGCGACCCGAGTCTCGTGGCAGGGCAAATCAAGAAACACAGAACTCGGTCGGGAGCTTTCAGATATCTGTCGAGGCAGATGCTAAGGTCTGTTTTTCCAATGGCTATGGTCCCACCTGACCCCTCCCTTAACTAATGAAAGGCACACCTTGAAAAATGAGAACTATACGCAGGCCCTCTATGCCCCCACTAATCTATGGCCATCCGCACCCATAACTAGATAACAAGTACATGGTCTTTTGGAGTTCTCTGCCTTTACGCTGTACGTTTCTCAACTGACTCAAGATGGTAGGTAGACGACGAGTTGCTATCAAAGGGCTACTGGTCTCGCCGAATCACGCTGGTCCATCCTAGTCTTTAGGTTGCCCTATATTGCAACCAAGGCATACCCTTGGTTCTTCTAACACAGACCTTAACCTCTGTGAGCCTAGGCGGATCATCTGCAGCCTCACCGAGGGATACCAAGAGTACCCTCACGTCTCCTCGAAGCTGTAACACCCCGTATATTCTATAACAGTGAAATTCATAAATTAAAATATAATTAATTCTAATGAAAGAATTAAGGGAAATGGCTTATGCCATTGCGTTCGTCTCGAAATTCTGGTTAAGATAGAGTCCGAGTTTGCGTGAAACGGACCCATATGAGGAAGATATGACCTCCGGAAGTTTCAGAATTCAGTTTAAAATTCAAACAGGCAGAAACAGTTCAGAAAAACGAATTCAAGCTCAAAATCGAACCCAGATTGGGCTGGGCGGGAATTTTCCCGCCCAAGACCCAGGTTGACTTTAACCTGAGGCATAGTCCTGGGCGACCCCCAGGTCGACCTAGTCCTGGGCGGGAAATTTCCCACCCAGCCTGTTCTGGGTTTTGAATTCGAATTTGAATTCAAAGTTCGAGCTGTTTTTCTATTCTGAAAATCCTTGAAACTTCGGAGGGTCATATCTCCCTTATACGGACTCCGTTTCTCGAAAACTTGGACTCGTTTCCAAGCAGAATTTCAAGACGAACGCAATGGCGCAATCCGTTTCCCTTGATTCTTATTTTAAAATTTAATTATACTTTAATTTGCGAAACTTAATGTTACAGAATTACGGGGTGTTACATTTACCTCATTATTGGTAGCTGGGAATTCGAATCATAATGCCAAACAGACCGAACGTCCCTCGGGGGTCTCTAAGATTACCTCCGCACCCGTGTAATAATTGTTCATAGTTCCATCTATATACAACTTTCATTGAGCGTTTACTTCTACCATTTCTTCCTCGTTGTCCTCCCGAAAGGTAAATTTGGCAATATAACCGGCTAGTGCCTGCCCATTAATCACTCTCCGAGGAGAGTAGATTATCTCATATTAGCTTAATTTGATGTTCCATTTTTAAAATTTCCTGATGTTTCTGGTCAGAACAGGACTTGCTTTAACGACCAATCTGTCAATACCTTAGTCAGATGTGCTAGGAAGTAAGGTCGTAATTCCCATAATGCGATTAACAAACAGTAAGTTAGCTTCTTGAGATTTGAATAATTCTTTTCTGCCCCCAACACTCGTTGATATATTACACTAGCCATTGGATCCGCGATTCTTCCCGTACTAAGGCTGTACTCCAAGCGTGGGAGGACACTACTTGATAAATGAACAAATCTTCCCCCTTGCTAGGTTTAGAAAGCATCGGCGGGGCTTCCATGTGTCCTATAAGTTCTTCAAAGGCTGCTTGGCATTCTGCTGTCCATTCAAAGTTTTTCCTTCCCTTCTTTAAGGCATCGAAGAAGGGTATGCATCTGTTAGTTGCCTTTGATATGAACCTGCTTAGCGTTGCGATTTTTCCTTTGAGATTCTGAAGTTCTCTTTTATCTCGAGGAGCCCTTACTTACCTCAAGGTCATCACTTGTGTCGGGTTGGATTCTATGCCCATTGCATCTACCATAAATCCTAGGAATTTTCGGGAAGATACGCCAAATGAACATTTCAACGTATTTAACTTGATTCCATACTTCCTTAAAATTGCAAATCTCAGCTAGATTGTCCATGTAACCATCTGCCTTCTGCGGTTTGTCTAACATATATTCTAGATACGCTTCCATGGTCTTGCCAATTTGAAATTTGAACATCATATTAACCAGCCGCTATAAGTTCCCCCAGCATTCTTCAAGCCAAAAAGCATAATTTTGTAGCAATACAATCCCAAGTCTGTAATAAAACTGATATTCTCATGGTCATGCTCATGCATCATAATTTGATTGTATCCTGAATACGCATCAATGAAGGACAATGGCTCGTGTCCTACTGTTCCATCCACAAGCTGATCAATCCTCGGTAATGGGAAGCTGTCCTTGGGACATGCCTTACTGAGATTTGAGAAGTCAATGCATACTCACCACTTGTTGTTCGCATTTTTAACCAACACCGGGTTGGATACCCAGTTTGGATACGTGAATTCCTTAATATACTCGTTCTCCATTAAATGATTAACCTCCGCTTTCAGGGCCGCTGATCTTTCCAGGCCTTGGGTTCATCTTTTCCACTTTATTGTCGCATATCGGGGATTAATATTAAGAGCATGACTTGCCACTTTTGGTGAAATTCCACACATATCTGCATGACTCCAAGTGAACACATCCAAGTTGGCTTTAAGAAAAACTATTAGCTTCCTTTGTATTCTCATACCAAGTAGCGATCCGATGCCCCACACTCGGGTCAGATCCTTTGGGTCTACCAATACAAATATTGTCACTTCTGCTAGGGCTGCACAAAGTATGGGTTGGGTCGGGTTAGACTAATACTTCATCCGACTCGCATATGTATGGGTTTAAGGTAGCTTAACCCATATCCAACCCTATATGAGGTTGGATATGGGTTGAGTTGAAGTATAGGTTGGGCCAGCTTTAGTAAGGTTGGGTTGATTTGCTTGAATAATAAATAATAAAGAATATAAGGGAATTCTTTTAAAATAATATTAAAATACTTAACATAATATATTAGATTTTAGCTTGCGTAATGCATTTAAAATAATTGATTCATTATAAGACATATTTTATTAAAATTTCGTTGTAAAACACATCAAATGAAATTAATTTACTACATATGAGAACAAGTATTTCATTTTAAAAATTAAAATACTCTTTAAAATATATTTGCCAAATTCTATCTAATTTGGATTGACATGAATATGCTTTTTTATATATACACTATAGAATAAATAAACATTATTTTAGGATTATAGTATTCTAATTTAAGTGGGCAGATATAAAATTATTTTTTAAATATAGGGTTGGGTTGGGTTAAAGTAAGGTTGGGTTGAACAAAATATCAAACCCGATCCGTATATAGTATGAGTTACAAATTATAACCCATATCCGACCTAAACAAGGATAGGTTGGATTAGGTTTATGTGGGTTGGGTCAAGTTGGTGGGTTGGATCAGATTGGATATGGGTCGTGCACATCCCTAATTTCTGCGGGCGTTGACCTATTATCCCCTATGTTATTCTTCCGAGGGTCCATATCTTTTTGAGTGAGGATGTGCTCTCAAGTGCAGGGGTTGTCCTTTAGTTGCTTTAAGATGGGCTCTTGAATGCGGAGGGGTAGCTCCATATTCTTCTTCTTTTCTTTCTTCTTAGCTCCTCAAAATTTAGTTATATAGCATTCTCAAGCCATGTTCTGATCCCCTTTAACTACTCCAACAACACTTTTAGTTGGGAATTTCAATACAAGACACCATGGTGCTAGGTCGATCTTGAAATCCATCAGCGTGGGTCTACCGAGGAATGCGTTATATGCCGATACCTCATCAAAAATGCTAAAAGTTTGAATTAACACCACTTTCCTTTCACCCTCTCCGAGCTCGACAAGTAGATCGATTATTCCGATAGGCTGTTGTGGCTCGCTGGAGAATCCATGGATTTTGATTTGGCAGGCTGACACATTTGTCATCGACAATTTCATCCGGTTGAATGCCTTTCTGAAGAGAATGTTTACGGATGCTCCACAGTCAACGAGTACCCTTCTCATTGTGGTGGGCCCAATCCCAATTGTCACCACCAGTGGATCTAGTGTGGGAACTTTGACCCCTTTTGTTTCCCTAGCTCTGATAATTATGTCATCGTTGAATTTTCTCTAATGCTTTGTTGGGGTTGTGTCCCCAAAAATAAGGCAAGCTTCGTTCTTTGAGGCATACTTAAAAGCACTTGAGTATCTTTCCATCTATCACCAAGTCTTTTATGCAGGATGCGGTCCCCTGAAATGGTACGAATGACCAACTTTCCATTGTTCTAACCTCCATTTCGGTTGCTGGGTCCTGGTTGGTTTAGAGGGGCAATTTTCCCCTGAGTTGTTGGGGATGGCCGAACAGCCTGAGGTTTCTTGATGTACTACTGCAACTTATTATCCTTAACAAGTTCTTCTATCAAAAATTTCAAGTGTCTACACTCATTAGTGTTATTCCCCGGCTGATTATGGAAGTGGCGAAACCTGCCCGAATTCTTCTGGTTCTAATTCATTTTCGTAGCAGGTGGCCTAGGATATCGCTCTTGCTCATTAGTGGCCAAGAAGATGTTTTTGGGCTTGTCATTAGAGTGTGAAGTCTTCACGTTTATAGTATCGAATGCGTTTTCCATCCTTTTTGCCCTTGCATTTTCCTTCAATAGCTCTTTTTGACCTCCTGACTTTTTTTACTTCTTCCTGTGTAGTTTCACCATCCTAGTTACTGTTGACGGGATGATTGCACAGAATTGACAATGTTTCCATTTACCAGGTTTTGTTCCTCCATCCAAGGAACTCGTTAGCCTTTTTGTAAAAATTCTCTAGAGTGTTTTGTTCTTTCATTTTTACCCACTTCCCAAATTCAATTTCTTTATTAATAGACCTCACTAGAGCCATCATCACCATTCTTGGCTCAGAATTGCCTTACCGTTGTGTTGAACCAGTCGAAGAAGAACTTCAGTGGTTCTCTTGGCTTTTCAACCATTCCGGAAAAGGACATGATATCTTTTGCTTTCGAAGTATACAGTTTGAACTGTTGCCTGAACTTCCAAAACAAATCCTCAAACTTATCAACCGAATTTGTTGCAAGCTTCATAAACCATAATGATGTGACTCCTTCCAAACATGCTGGAAAGTATCGGCATTTTAGTTCATTAGTTGCTCAAGTGCTATTCATATGGCAGTCATACTTAAATAGAAATAAGTTCGGATCAGTTGTTCCATTGTATGTCGGCATTGTTGGTGGGACGAATTTCTTGGGATAACCAGCTTTCAATATCTTACTAGTGAAGGGAGTCTCGCGGGTTGCAAAAACCCCATCTTCCTCCTCTTCTTTTCTGGCCAAACTCTCCTTCATATTCTATTTGATAATTTTCGAAATATACTCTTCACTATCATTTTGCTCCACGGGGCGGACATCGGTTGCTTTTCCAAGCATCTACCTTGGCAGATGACCTAGGTTAGTTGGCTAGGGTTCTGAACCTCCGACTCGCAGAGGTGCTTCTCCGGTGGTGCTTACAATCTTTTGGGAGGAGGGATTCATGGGTTACTTCTGCTTGTCCCAATCAACATCAACCTCTTCATTGTTGGCATCCGCATTATTGCCCGGATTATCATTAGAAACTGACATCCTATCGAGATCGTTAGCAAGATAAGCCTGGTGCTTTCGATCTCCTCCCATACTCAAGTTTTTGGGAATAACACCATCGTTCCTTCCTGCATTAGCTCATGCAGTATTAGTGCCATGTATTCTGGGGGCACCTCCCAGATTTCCCCTTCTCCGATCTGAGGCTGAAGAATGTGTATGTTCTTCTAAATCAATCTCCACTCTTTCGGTCCTCAGATTTGGCGTGGAGTTCAAAAGAGCATCCAACTTCTCTATTAACATACGGTTTGTAGCCTCTAGCCGTTGGTTTATGCCTTCTACCACATTATCAAGTTATCTTCGAGTAACATCTTTCCCCGGAGTTGAAGTCGCTCCAGGGTTATCCACAATGGGAGAAACCTGTGTACCACTAGCTACATTTGCAGAAGTTGCTACTGCTCCAGATTTGCTCTTTCTTGTGTTCTTCCTTGGAGGAGCCATGATATCTACCAAGCTTCGAGTTCTTAATGCGATTTTCTGTATGGATCTGCTTTGTAGACCTTGATCTATAGCAGAAGCACAGATCTTGACCTTAGATTCGGTTCTAAGTGAAAACACCAAATGTTAACTCCAAAAATGGCGGTAACACCTAACTATTTTGAAAGCACCACCTGTGACATGGAATCAGAATGAAGTAGTAAAAATAAATGAAAACATGAAAGAAATAGAAAGCAAGGAAAGAAGAAGACAATTTTATATTGGTTTAGCCTGAGATAAAGCATATTTCCACTTTGAACAATATTATTATAATCCTTACCATGTCAAATACGATATACTATAGGTGATTATAAAGATCCCCAAAATAGAGAATAACAGACAATCACTAGTACTATTGGTTATCCGAGATCACGATAACCAGCCTACGTGACCTAGATTTTCTATCTCTAGAGAAGAAGCTTTGTTGTAGGAGAAGAGTAATGGCTATTGGAGATGAAGATATATCTTTGCAAAGCTTTTGCAGAGCAGGGAAATCAATCCTCTTTCATATTGGAGCATAGGGGTTATTTATAGGTGTTTGGGATGGAGTTGGGCCAAGTTCATTTGCTGAAAGCGTTAAAATACTTTATCGACCTTCCCCTTAAAGCCCCATGCCAAAATAAACGAACTACATGGACCAGTACCAGTCCATGATGGAGTGGTACCGGTCCATTGAGTTAGCTTATTTTATGCTTCAGACTTCATGACGTGATCTCCATGTTTTGTCTAGTCTCTGGGTACAATCTGGTTTCATTTGAACATGGTCTGGAGTCATATCGAACTTTAGTTCTTGCATGCCCTCCAATCCATCGAGTGATGACATTTACTTGAATTGGATCGACCTGAGATTCCACATATAACCCCTAAACAAAAGGAGAAAGGCATTGGTACAGATCGCATGGCCATTAATGCAAATACTATCAGTACCAATCCATAAACTTAACTTCTTTGGGCTTGGAACTTTTGGGGAAGACATGTTTTGCTGCTTTTGTGGAGTGTCATCTATTTTCAAGGCTAGATGATCTTGTTCTTCACTTTGAATCTACGCGAATACCTTCCTGGTTATAACTGGGTAAACACATAGATATTCACTTATTTTCTTGGAATAACTATATTTACAAGCCATACTATTTTCATTATTTAGATAATAGTGCCATATACTTAACCGAATGGTACACGTTTAGTCATGCTTCATATTTAGGCCAAACAGTGTCAAGTGATACATTGTTTACTATAAAACCAAATAGTTTTATTAAATTTCTAAACTTTGCAAAATAAGGTTGCAGTATTTTTCTTATGGAAATAATAAATATTCCCAACATCATTACTATTCCAAACTAGAATCATCTCTTGGATAATAGTGAAGTCATTTAGGCTGGGGTATTTTATTTACCTTTTAGACCTTGACTCGACAACGTTCTTATCTTAGATAGATACAAGTTTGTAACTCAAAAACTGAGATTAATTATAATATCATTTCAATTTCATTTATTATTCCTTTTAAATATGGTTTTATAAACCATTCTTTGCTTTTGAAAATCTCTTTTCAATTATACCATTTTTTCTTAATTCTTTTATTAAGTAAATACTTACTAAAACTCAACCTTCAACTTTAACCTTCTTTTATACAATTCATTTTCAACTTGGATTTTTATAATAATCCATTTACCAAATCCTTTACAAAAATCCATTAAGCATGCTTTCTTTGCATTTTAGAAAATCATATTTTTATTTCAATTATTTTACTTAATTCAATTATTAAGTAAACACTTATTTAAAACACTTACCTTAACTTCAGTCTCTTTTATAAACCTTGTTTATAAAACTTCGATTTTATTCTAAAATCCCCCATTTAAACCCTTAATAGAATTCAATTAAAATCTCATTACAACCTGATTACTTCTTAAATGAATTCCACTTAAAAAGGTAATCACTTTAATTATTATTAATTAAAATAATAATTAACATTATCATTAACTTAAGTAGAAGTAGTTAACTTCCTTATTGACAGAGAACAAAATAGTTGATCTCTTTTAAAAGTTATTAAAATAATAATTAACTTCACTAAATACTATCAACCTGATAATTATCTTTAAACATAGTATTGGCAAAGCGGACAGATTTTGAAAGTGACCACAAACACTTATTATTTTTGCAAGGCTAACGGGTTTGAGTGCTCCCTTACCACTTTAGTGAAGTTCCCTAGAAAAATAAAATGAAATTACAAACACAACACAAGAGGGACATAGAAACAAGGAACCCCAACACAAACAAAACAACACAAAAAATAGGACAAAATAGCTACGAAAGAATAGTCACAAGAGTGAGGCAGATTCCAGGATCAAAAGTAAAGCTCAACAATTTTAGCCCATCTCTAATTTCCATCTTGGTACTCTTGCCAAATTGCTCGTTGCTTTTTGCCTTTTCAGGTTGAATATTCGACAATTTCTTTTCTCCATACTATATTTATGGATTTTTTAAGAGCAAAACTCAGTAATCTTCTTTTTCCACTCTTTCTTCATCTCACCTTTTCAAGTTTTCTCCCCTCTACCCCACTGTTTTGGCTAACATAATTCCTGCCAAAAAGACATATCATTCCTGTCATACTTAGAAAATGATATCACACTTAAAGAAAATGTGACCAATAGTCTCACTATTCGATCCACATAGCACACAAAGAAGGTTAATCCTCATAACCCTTGCTTCTAACTTATCTTTAGTGAAGAAAACCTTGTTGATAACTTTCCATAGCAGCATATTCTCTCTAACTCAGTTACCTCTAAACCATATTTTCCTATACCATCTGCACTTATGAATCTGACTAAATTCAGCAAGGGTTTTATTATTACCAATATTGATTGATCTTGCACGATTGGAAAACACTTGTTATTATAACAAATAATGATTACGATATTTCAGGGGATCGACAGATTACCAGTCTGTTATACATTGGTTTTAAAGGTGAACCGTCCACCATAGACGTTTTTATAGTGGATCTTCTGCTGCTACATATGCTAGATAATATAATAGGAGCTAGTTACAACTACTAGACTACAACGACATTCTCCACATAGGGAGATTACAAAAAAATAATATACATGCCATACAATGGACAACCTATACAATTATAATGCCGAAATTACATAAAAAATATATTCCACTACCTATACTAATACTTACTGCCATAGTAGAAAGGCAATAGCAGGTAGAATTAGTGTGTTAGGCACATCATGTAGGAACCAAAGAACTTTCGTACATTAAATTGACTTGAGATGACAAGGCAATGACACAAATATCAATCCATCACCATAGCAAGTTGGCATAACAGCTAGCCAACCCAAAAAAATATTGAGCTACGCACTGGATGCCTAGCAGATGACATCGCTTAGAAGAGCACTGAAAAAAAAACTCACATGTTCAAATTCTACAAGCAAAGCTAGCCAAGGTAAGAGCAGGGAAAAGAACCCAACCAACCAGGGCCAGTTAGGACCATGTCAGCATAACAATACTCAAACCATGCCAGCGTCACAACCCAAAAGCACTTGTTACAATATCATATAGTATACCATAGGAGACAAAGGCATTGAAATAATGGAAACATGCCCATGAAACACCTACAAATCCCTGTGGCGAAGCCATCATAGGATGACAAACAAAGGCAGCGATGTACCAACACTGTTCTGCACAACCAAACTCATCGAAGTACCCCACAACCAAAATGTAAGCAGAACAAAAAGTAACCATTAAAACTTACATCACTTAAATAGGAGACACAAACCACAATAGTGAATAGCCACAGAAAATCAATGATATCGCACCGACTCTATCAGCGCACTACGATATCTCAATTAGTCGATAAACGGTCTCGTTGTGAGGTACAAAAGATGCGGTGCGGCAAGATGACGAGGACATGGCTCCGTGCAAGATCCAGACCAAAGAGATCATCAGATCTGTCGACTGGGTAAGAAAATAGTTAGGTCTGGTTCTGAAAAGTAAATCCAAGGTTGAGAGGCACACAAGAGGCTAAAGTCCAAGCGAAGCGAAAGCTGAAAAAGATTAGGGAAAAGAGAATCGCATAGAGGTTGAGAAGATGAGCAAGAAAAATAAAAAAAGGAAGAAAAAATATCGAATTCAAGTCGCCATTACCAGGCTTTTTTAGTTTATGTTCCTTAAACACGGTTAATTAAAGGATTAATTAACTTTTAGTAAATCTTATCCAGTTTAAATGACTATTTGTTTAAAAACTATTTCTATTAAACTAATTGTAACAAATTAATTTAATAACCAATTTTTAATTAAAAAAGTTGAGTTAGTCAACCTAGAAACATAGTTAACTGATTTCCACTAACCCTTCCTCTTACATTAATTCACAATTAATTTAATATAATCCACTTAACTGTTTCTTAAAAACAATTATTCCAAATTATTAACCCTTAGGTTAATTTCTGACTTACTTATAAAGCATATTAAAAAACATAAGAATTTTCTACATAAAATATCTATAATCACTTTGTAAAACCCAATTATAAGAGATTGATTTATTTAGAAAACTTCTATTTTACATTAAATATAATTTAAAAACCTTTCATCAACTCGCCTGACGGCAAATCGACGTCTCAAAAAGATGGATTTTAGGTCATTTGTTGCCAATCACTTAATCAATATTGTTTATTGACTAATAACACCTCAACATTGAATTGAATTCGACAACCAACACCCAAATCAACATCCAAATTGAATTTAACATTCCTTGGGTTAATAGTTCATATATATATAATATGAAATCATGTAACATACAAAAGATTAAGGAGTACTATTGGATCCCTCCAACTTGTTTTCCCTGCATCACAACTCATAAATCATTTTATATATGCATATGGACTAGAAATTCTGTTCTAATGCATTTAATATAATGGATATATAAATGTCGACAAGCAATAATCAAACAATAATCACTAAAGCATTCACCCAATTTATATTAACAACAGTAAATTAAAATTATATGAATTTTATCACATCATAGTATTTCAGAAAGAATGAGAGTTAACTCACATTTCATTTTTGATCGATGATTTTGCATTGTTTTTATCTAATTTTAAACAAGCGTTTCAAATCAGACAAAATTCTCATTATCCCCAATTCCAAACAAACCAGCTCATATGCGTAGATATCGACCGTATGATTCCAACGCATTTTATTTAATTGAATTCAATTCATGTATGGCATAGTTATACAAATTACAAGTTTATACATGAATTTGAATAATTTAACTTAATGATGTAATTAAGATTTAATTAATCACCATTTTAACTTATCAATCCTGCCTCTAATCATGATTAAAATGCACGACTTCTTTCTTCAGAAACCCAACTTCGACCAAACACGATTGATTTAACCCACCACCGCCATCAACCCGGAGCATCGGACTTCGATCAAGTACCTCATCTCCGACCACCCTTCCATGTCGCATCTTCCCCCAGGATCCGAACCCACCTCGGCAACCACAACTCCAGAAATCAACCTTCGAATGCACGCCCTTCATGAGCTCCCTACCACAGACCCATCCCACTTGAAACCCAATGCCTTCGGCTACGCATAGACCTCCCTCCAGCCATCAATTTCCCTTTTGACACTATCTCGAAATCTTGAACGGAGGGGGTTTAAGTTTGGAAGAGGAGGGTCCTTCATTCTTTAGAGTGGCGACTGAATTTGTTTTGACCAGTGCTTTAGTTTATTATAGGTTTATTAGTTTAAGCCATATATATATATGCTCACATGTGATTTACTCGAACGCTTTCCGCTTATACGATCACATATAATGTCCGATCATCACGAAATTTGAAGCCTTACAATAACTTAATATTCCAGACCCGATGGAACTGGTTTCGTCGAACTCCGAGACCATTTAAAAAATGCCAATTAAAATTTCAAAACGTAAGTTGATACGCGTTTATATCGCGCATGATTACATAATAACTCCTATTGACCTAAAATTAGAAATCTATAATATTTGACCATTACGAATTTTATAAAACAGGAAAATATTTAGAAGGACAAAATTGAAGGCCTTTTTATCCATAAGGACAGCCCACTAAAATTTTACTCAGAAGGACAATACATTGAAAATTAATTTTGGCCGCTGCTTTCTTCTTCTCCCTCTTTCACGTCTTTGTTGATTTCATCGTTATCACGAAATCACCAAAATCACGAAATCATAAATCGCTTAAATCACAAATATGATAATACATTAGAATCGGCCATCTCAATCGAAGACAAAAATCACGAAATCAAAATCACGACCATAAATCAGCCGAAACAAAAACCCTAGAAAAAAAAAGTAGGTCGAACAACAAAAATCCATTCGAAATCACAATTGAATGGAATAAAAATATGTTTCAAACGATGGAAAGCGTATATGACGAACACGAAATGGTTGAAACAATTTTTTTTGGTTGGAAATGTTTTTTTTTTCATTTAACCACTACTAAAGTTCGTAGGTATCATTTTTCTATTTTTTTAGGTATCATTTTTCATGTTTTTAACTTTAAATCGTAGCAGCAGTTTTTAGGTATCATTTTTCTATTTTTCTAGGTATCATTTTTCTTGTTTTTAACTTTAAAACGTAGCAGCAGTTTTTAGGTATCAGTTTGCTATTTTTTTTAGTTATCATTTTTACCGTTTTAACTATGTTATATGTTTTTTTTCATGAGATTTTGTTGCTGTGTTAATTTTGAAGTTATATTGTTGTATCATAAGTCGAACTTTTTTCATTTTAATCAATAAATCTATGATATAAATTTTTTTCCATTATTTTATCTTTAAAACATTGCATCAGTATTTAGGTATCATTTTTCTAATTTTTTAGGTATCATTTTTCTGTTTTAACAGTGTTATGTGTTGTTTTGTTGTGATTTTATTGCTGTGTTAATTTTGAAACTATATTTTTGCATCAACTTCGACACTCAGTCCAACTTATTTCATTTTATGTTTCATTTCTATATTTTATAGTTATCATTTTATGTTTCAGTTATATAATTTTTTTCCATTAGTTTTTCTTCAAAACATTGTTGTAGTTTATAGGTATCATTTTGTAATTTTTTAAATATCAGTTTTACATTATTAACCGTGTTATGCTTTTTTTCCATGCAATTTTATTGCTGTGTTAATTTTGAAGTTATATTGTTGCATCAACTTTTTAACTCAGTCGAATTTATTTCATTATATTCAATCAAATAGTGATGTAAACATTTTTTGCATCGGTTTTTGTTTAAAACATTGATGGAGTTTGTAAGTATCAGTTTTCTATTTTTTCAATTATCGGTTTTCATGTTTTAACTGTGTTATGTGTTTTTTCCATGTGATTTTGTTCTTGTGTTAATTTTGCACCAGTACACCATCACAAAAATTATCACATAAAAAAGAGACGTATATGAACATAACACATAAATTACAGTAAAAATGATAACTTAAAAAATATAAAAATGATACATTCAAACTGTTATGATGTTTAACATAACACATAAACTGCAGTAAAAATGATACCATAAAAATATAAAAATGATACGTTAAAACTGTTGTGATGTTTAACATAACACATAAATTACAGTAAAAATGATAACTTAAAAAATATAAAAATGGTACCTTCAAACTGCAGTAATGTGTAGCATAACAAAGAAATTACATTAAAAATGATACCTTAAAAAATATAAAAATGATACCTTAAAAATGCTGTGATGTTTAACACAACACATAAACTGCAGTAAAAATGATACCTAGAAAAATAGAAAAATGATAACTAAAAACTGCTGCTATGTTTTAAAGTAAAATAGGAAAAATGATTCCTAAAAAAATAGAAAAATGATACCTACGAATTGCTATACTAGTAACGAAAAAAAAACATTTCCAATCATGAAAAAATTATTTCAACAATTTCGACTTCTTCAACTGCGTTTGCCATCGTTAGAAAAATATTACTATTCAATTCAATGTGATTTCCAATGGATTTATGTTGTTTGACCTACTTTTTTTTTCTAGGGTTTCTGTTTCTCGCGATTTTTGTTTTGAATGCACTCCTTATCGATTTTGATTTTGTGATGTTTGAATTCGATTTTGTATTTCGATTCTTTTACATTCTGAAATTCGTGATTTCGCAATTTATGATTTCGTGATTTTGTGATTTTGTGATTATTGATGAATTCGACTTACGCGCGAGAGGAGAGAAGAAGAAAGCAGCGACCGATTTTTATTTTCCGTGTATTGTCCTTTAGGATAAAATATTAGGCGGCTGTCCTTATGGATAAATTTTAGTGGGCTTTTGTCCTTATCGTTAAATTTCCCTTTATAAAATTGGTTTCGCTGAAATCCAAGGTCGTTTGAAAAATGATTATTCTTACTTGTTAAATCAAATCAATAAAATATATATCGATTTCAAAACAACCAAATTCGTTGATAATAAATTATTATTATCGTATATAATCAAATAGAATTTATATAAATTGTTAGAATCGTTTCAATTCATTTTTAACTTAGAATTCAATTATTTTCGTTTTTGTATTACGATAATTGGATATATTCGAAATTAAATCGATAAACTCCACATAGAAATCCATTAATATTTCCAATTTCAACATTTAAAATAAATTTAAATATTCAAAATTAAATAGCTAAGAATCTGCGTTATAGATTATCACCCACGTCGTAATATTACCCAACCACACTTACTTTTATCCTTATTTAACATCCACAAATTAATTGGCAACAAGAACTCATGATTTCTCCAATATTCTAAATCACTCAAACTCGTCGACAGTGTTGGCAACGAGAAAAATCGAAAAAGTCATCCTAAAGTGACATGTTGCAATATCAAAGAATGCAACATTATAAGTTTACAATTGAATTTGAAGTCAAACATAATTTGAATGTTGTCTTTCTATCAATGTTTTTCCCCTACTCATTAGTAGCTTGCAATTAGATTTTTTGTTTATCTATTTCTTCCCAATGGTAATTTAGCTGAAAGGTTATTAGTTTACTATTAATGATAATTAGTAAACAACAATCAATATTAAGAGATGATTCAGTAATTTCAAGACGTTTACGCTTTAATTATTTAAAAATAAAATTGGGTAATTTAAAGTGTATATTTGGGATGAATGACAACATACTTTGAATAATTTACTTTATTACACTGGAAAAATATACGTTAATTTTCTTTTTTAATGTTTGTTCATTATCAACATACATGGTTTTTATTTCTAAAATTGATACATTATAAAAATAAGCATGTTTTTCCATTCTAAATTTTGTAAAATAGGTGAATTTTTTATCATTAATAAAAAAATCGTTAAGAATATACTAAATCAATGATAAATTAAGAATCTTTTAGTCTAAAATTTTGAAAAATAATGAACAATTTCATTTGATTTGTTGTGTGAAAATGTTAAATTTTAGTTATTCACATTCGTAACTTACACTAAAATGAATATAAGTATATAGTATTTTGATTAGAATTTTTTTTAAGATAGAGATTAATTATAATTTTTTGTTACAAGTTGAGGTATCAAATAATATTTTAAAAACTAAGTTATCAATTTTTAGAAACTGAAATTTTTTATTTATGAATATGATTTTCTACTTTTCTTTTTAGTCATTAAATTAACATTTTATTTCTCCCTTTAATAATGTAATACACTTATTTTTAGTATCGATATTAACTTTAAAAGCTCTAAATAATAAGGTATACAAGTTCATTAGTATTACATTTACGTTTTAGGGTTTTCTTTCATTCTTTCAAAAAATATTCAAAATTAAATCTATATATCATTTATCTTTTAAATAAATGTACTAAAAACCTAATGTTTAAACTTAAATCCATGAATACGAATATTTATATATTGAAATTTGTATAATCCTTATTTTCAAAATAAATTAAGAATACTAATTTCATTAATTTTCTTAACAAATATTATTTGCTAAAAAATAATAATCGGTATTTAACTCAATCTAGTCCATATATAAGATTATAATTTTTTGCACATACGAAAAATATAAATCACGTAACAAAAGTTACACACATAAAAACAATAAGTTTAGTATATAAGCAATCGTCTTAACAAATTCACTATATATTGCATCGTAAATTCAATTTTTTTAATACTTTAATGAAACATATTGTGCGAAAGACATTGGTTACAAAACAATATGTTATATCTATATAAAAATTCAATCACCCTTAGATATTTTTCTATTTTCACATTTTATCTTAGTCCTAATTTTTCATTCTCCTTAATTAAAGAATTAATAAATGGTGTTGTTATTGACACTCCAACTATTGTTAATGGGAGGCCGTTTTTTTTAAAACACTCCACCCTTTGAAAAATATTTAAGGGGATACACAAATATATTATTTCACACTACTCAATATTCCTAGATTTCCCCTTTAAATCAGACCCAAAAAAACTTATTCGATAAGGGAAACCAAATTAAAATAAGCAGTTCGTTACCACCGCACCGAATGCAGCATGTAATCAATTATATATGTATTTGATGGTAATATATCAAAAATTAATAATCATTTCGGTGCATTGCCTCCATCATTATAAAATTCGGCATATTTATGTCAACAAAAAAAAAGTTTGATCCTATTCCTCCGAAAACGCTTATTCTTTAAGGTTTAAAAAAACGATATACGCAAATTAATAAAAATTTACTACGGCCCTTGCAATATTTGTTAAGTTAAACTTACCTTTATTTGTTAAGGGGCTAAATGGGTAATAAGGTAAAATTACCTTTATTTATTAAGGGGCTACTTTCCTCATTGGTACTCCTTTTAACAATTTTTGATAAGAAAAAAAAATTGGCCCCCCCAACAATATTTGGAGTTTCAATAATAATACCCTTAATAAATTTACTTTTAACCTCGCCACTCTTTTTCACATTGAAGCTTATCCATAATTGCTTCGTCGACATGTTTTGATTCCAAATAATAAACGGTCATATTTGATATACAACATAAAGTCAATGTTCTTGATGATGAAACTTTTCCTTTGTATATCTATCATATGTTACATACAAGGTTCAATCTACCTTGGATATTTTTCAATTTCCATATTTTATCTGAATTTGAATACTTTGTTACCATAATTAAACAATTAACTTAACTTCTTAACTCTTACAAAACCTCTTTAAGCTGGTAATTTATGTTATAAACATATATAACATTTGTAAGTAAAAAGTAAAAAAATATATTCTTTACACATATTTTGAAAAGAAATCACCATCAATAATCATTTATGTACCATTTATTCATCAAAATTTAGAGTCTATTTATCTTCATTATCTTCCACATTTTCTTAGATTAACATTTGGCTCTTTATATTCTTATCTCTTACCCACTCTTACCAAAACACTATTCTCTAATCATAAGTTTATATGGAAAATTCCCTTAACACAATAAAAGTAAATATGCTCATTCAAATCCAAATCTAATTCTTATTCACAATAAAATGATATAATTTGTGTTGCTTCCTCTTTTGCCTCGCTTAATTTCTTAAATGATTAATAATATCATAATCTCATGGTATCATGTTTTTTATTACAATCTATTGTGTCACATGAAAAGTTCAGTCTATGTTAGATGTGTGTGTGTATATATGTTTGCATGCTTTGTCTCCAAATAAAACAAACTTATTAATTCATGAATTAACTTTGCCTTTAGTCTCTAATTTTGTTTCATTCCTTAACAAAAAAGGCAACATTGCTCAAGCAATTAATGTTGTAAGAGTCGCTTGCCATAGCATCAAATAGTTGAAAACCTCTTTAAACATATTTTTAAAAGGATATTACTTTTTTGTCTTGCCTACCTTATTTCAATAATTTTAAGAAAAATTTGCTATTTTAAAAAATATCAAGATGGTAGCTTCAATAGTATATACAGGAATATACCACTTTTGGCAACATTAGTGGTCTGATGGGAATAACTTGAAGGTGACTTTGAAAGTTCGTATAAGGAGATTTTTCCAAATTAGTTTTCAATAATGGCCCGCACTTAATCAAATTAACATTCTTTCCTCCCACCAATTTTCGCTTTACAAAAAACATTTTGAAAATCCAAAATTTTCAGAATTTTACCATTATACTCAAAAACTTTAGTATTTTATCAAATTGTTGGTTAAGTGTTTATCTGTAGATCAGATGAACTCATCGATAACGTTTCAAGGTAAACAAGATCATACTTTTTTATTTAAATATTTTGAAATTAATATATGTAGGATACCAAATGTAGAGAAATTAATTTTCATGCTAGAATAAGTTAATTATTTTGCAACTGTGTATTTATTCATAGAAAGTTTCTCTTTATTGATTTACAAAATAGCAAAAAAATTAATTCCTATGCTTTCCATTTTGGTAGTGAATTGATCGTTAATGGACCAAAAATGACAAACATGTTAGTGCACTTTGTAAATTAGATAGAGCGCGCAAAGATGCAACTTATTTGAATTGAAAGAATTTTCTTCCAAGTGTACCAAAGTTAATCCAAAAGAATTCGAAATTTAATTGGTTATTAAGTGGCCAATGGACTCAAATTTGAAAGCAATATCACAATCTGATAACGACGATGATGTTGGAGTAATATTTTCTATTGTTACAAAGTTGATCGAGTTATATGCACTTTGAAGAGAGTGGTTCTTTGTTGAGTGCACCATGATTTTGCATCACAGTGGTACTTTATTGAATTACAAAGGTACATATAAACCCGAGTTTCATCCCGTGTATGATAAGAAATATTGAAGCGTATCCAACGGCCAATGAATATTGCCTCCTCTAGACAACTAGGAAGGCTGCAGTGTACAAGGATCAAAGGCGCACTAAATGAGAACCAAATGCCTAAAGAAAATTAGGTGCATCAAATGTTGGATGTAAGTCTATAATCAAAAGAAGGTTATAATCCAAAGTGATGTACTTATGCAATATACAATTAAACTTAATTACTATGCATAGAACTTAGATGTATTATTTATATGTTGAATATGATTGTATTATCTATGTGCTGAACTTGAATTAATTATCAATTTGTTGATTTTTATTATTTATTATGTCATCTACATTCTAGTTATCGACTTGCAGTTGGATGTTGTTTGCTTCTTTGTTGCTTGCAACAACAAATACGAAATAAATAATAAATTTTCAAAAATCTCCTAGCTGGAATAACATGTTGATGATAAAATGTATCCTAACCAATGCAAATTTGTTTACCGTGTCTTTGATTCACCATAACTTTGCATACACGAGGCTCTAAACTTGATGTTCCATAATCCAATTTCTGCAGCAATTTATTAAATTGTATTTTCGGAACACAATAAACTTCGAAATCAATATGACTACGCCACATTACTTTTTTGCGTTTTAAATTCATCAAGATATTTCATAAGCTTTTCATCGTCAATACCCCACTCACCCATGTATAACTTCCAAATAAGCTAGCAAAATTAATATGGAAAATAAACCTAAAAAAGAAAATATGCTAAACTTTAATACACCATTTGTTAAGGTCGGAAGTTGAGTGCTACAGATGTTGTAGTCATTTTTATTTTCAATGTTCAATGATAGAAAATCGAATGTTATTCAATCTCAACGTCAAACAACACGGGAGTATGAAAATTTAATAAATTGATTCATATAGCCCTTAATACAACCTATTCAAAAAATATAAGTTATTATGCAACACCACTGAAGAAACATATGAAGGTCCCCCTTTGATGATCAGAGTATAAATAGTGGCATTCGATATACATGCCGATACATACGATACATCAGATATAACAAACTAGTCAAAACAAAACACAATGAAACACCAAAATAGCTATCGTCCTCCATCCACCTCTAGAAGCTTATTCGTTGATGATACATGAAATATCTTAACCATAGCCTATTCAATTGAGTACTCGAGAGTTTAAAGGAAAAACATAAACTACGGGCCAGTCAGAAAGACTGATGTGAATAATAACTTAATAATCTGACATCATCGACATCTAATGAGACCACGCCACATAACAGAACGAATTTCCCTCTCTTTAATATCTCATACGAAAGCATACATCTCTACGACCTCTGTACTTCAATGGTTTGTTCAATTATCACAACACGACTTATAAACATACAATAACAACTACAACATTTATTATGCAACACACAATGGATTCCCTCCCTAATTATACTCCCACCTATGCTTTCGCTAATAACTTCTTTTCTAGACAACAGAGTCAAAGCCTCGTTCTACCGCTGAGTCCCTTCCAGTGCTTCGTGAAAATGGAATCCACCAACACGGAACCAACATCCTCTTCGGTTCCCTTCAGTGCTTCGCAAAGTAACTCTCTACTAATACGAAATCGAAAGTTCCACCCTAAACCCCTCTATAATGCACCAAGCAACAGATTCAGATACATTCTTACATATTATATTTTAACTGGAGATTGTCAATCCCCACTCCTAGGACCTTCCTATTATTTTCACAAAAATGTAATAGCCAAACAATGACATAACCAAACAAATACCATTTCAAGATATTCTAAATAAAGTCCTCATACACTACGTTAGATATGACATCCCCAATCTTCTATGACTCCCGCATTAGTATCGAAGTCCATATTAAAGCTATTCCGAAAGAGGCAACCCTTTCAGCTTTGCATCTTAACAAACAATTAATGCTTATCGTCTCACAATGATAGCAACTAGTAGAGACGGAGCCTCTATTCTACTTAGAAAACATTTTTAGATAGAAGTTCCTACGTTGTCGCCATTGATGCCGACTTCTATAGAGGCAAAGCCTCATAATTTTGATTTGGGGAAAGTTCCTTAATGGCCGATTCAATGCCTAAGTGTTTTATGAAAATGGTTTTACGAAGGCATGTTTGCGTAAGCTACGTCTTCAAGGGTTTCTAAGTACTCAGAAGCATAGGCTTCGTAGCAAGCCCATTCCAGTTCCAACGAAAGACCTAGAGGCATACAACCCCTATTCCTTTCGGAGTCACAACCTATAATCTTTCTTAGATACACACATACATAAAATAGTTCGTTTATAGAAAACTCCCCTTTGGCCTATCCGAAAAAGTCGAGGAAGAAGCCTTCAGCAGAGTAGAAATTTTTTAAAACAAAAATATTTACAAGTATTATGACCAATTATCGAAACTGAAAGGTATGAGGCGGAAGCCTGAATACTTGAAATATCACACTTGTGATATTTCAACTCTTCAGCCCAACCAAAGGGTTGTTCCGAAGGTTGTCGGAAGTGCTTCTGGATCTGGAAATGGTACTACCAGTAACTTTGGATAAATCTGAGTCATTTCTTTATAAAGCATATCTTTTTACCAACTTTATAGTATTTACCAGCTGGGTTATAAAAAGTATCCAGAATAAAATGCACATAATTTTCCAGTACTTTGTACTACATAATATATAAAATACTTGGAAATAAAAATGGTGGAACCTATTTTCACTGCGGCGAACCTCTCTCTGGTACCTTGTGCCTCCACTCCATAACCTTTTCTCTGCCTTTCGCTTCTTCCCTCTCACTAAATGGCCAAGAATAAAGCCAAATCTCGGTGCTTCTCTTCCATTACTACCAGATCCGTTAGCCGTGCAAAAGTTCTTCGGTCCTCTTCTAATTCCGAAATCGATCCTAACTTGTATGTTGCGCCTCCTAAATTCGTATACACCTTACCAAATTCGCACCCTCTCAACACATTAATTGCCTAGTTAGCTGCTGATGACCCGTCAACGTCTTCACCTGCTCAAGTTCTTGGTAATACCCCATTACTCCATTGCTTTCACAAGCTGCCGATGTTTGGCCTTTGCCAAACTCGTCTCCAGTTTTGGGTAATGTAAACGATTTATGTAATGCAAATGTATCATTGTCTCCAGTTGTGGGTTTGGGTAATGCAAATGCAAATGTTTCACATGACTTGGATTTGGGTGTAAGTGACAGTAGCACTGCGTTGGCAATGGGTGTAGGCTTGTCTACTGTCCGTTCAAATATCACCATGCCATGTGTTAGCAGTGAACGCTCATCTCCTACTTGACAAAATTCCCCATCCAACCAGTCTGCGAATCCAGCTTCTTCTGGTCCAATTTTCGCTGCGCCTGATATTGATAACGTTGCACCCATCCTTGTCGGCTCTATATCTGTGGCACCGAATAATTGGGCTTCGCTGTTTTGCATCGCTTCCTCGTGTTACAGGGGATTTCGCTCCTGTCGAGTTTGACTGTGTAGATCTCGGCCCTATTCTGCCTGTAGTAATACATGATGAAGCAGCTAGATTTTGGAACGATCAGCTTGTTGGCTTTTTTTCCCGATACTAAGCCCCCGTTTGTCAACATGCACATTGATTGTCATAACTCCTGGCAAATCCATGCCTCCTAGAGAATGATTGTTGTTGATGGTCTGTATTATTTGAAGTTTTCCTCCTCAGACGAGCAAATTACGTGTCCTAGAAGCTGCCCTGTCAATTACTGATGGAATACCCTTTATTGTAACTCCCTGGAGTGTTTAGATTGATAGAATGCATGAACAGGTACTTTCTATCCTAGTATGGACGCAGTTCACACATATACCATCTATTATTCAACCTCTTCTTGGTCTAAATTGGCTTGCATGTCATATTGGAAAGCTTAAGTGTTTTGATGCCACTACTGTTGCTAGGAGAAGCTTAGTATATGCTAGGTCTCCGATTGAGATTACTCCGAATAAGCCTTTGCCTTCACAAATCAAAGTTTGCATTGATAATTGTGAATATCTTGTGGATGTGAAGTATAGATGGAAACCATATATTTGCACTTCTTGCAAGTCCTTTGGACATTCCACTAATGATTGTTAGATTGACGCAAACATGCATCCCCTAGTTACTTCTACCTAGACCTCCTATCATAGTTTGGGTTCCAATTGGAAGGAAGTTTGATCTTGTGGTGGATCCATCTTTCGTTACACCTGATCCTGTCGTATCTCTTTTTCCAGAAGTTCCTATTTTTCCCGATGTTTTCCTTTACCCTGATGTGTTGTGGGTGGAGGGGGAGTGTGCTTGGGTATATACCACCTCTGGTATGCGTTATGACACTGACCATTATTTTTACACGTTTATTGGGGATGGGGGTGATTGAGGACATTTTTTATATCGCACTAGTGGCAATGATTTAAAACTATGAGATGAGGGTGAAATTGATGATGATAACTCGATTCTTCTGCAGGACTCTTCCTGGGATATGCGGATTATGACACCCTTCACGGGTACCTTTTATGATTATCTGTATTTCTGTGACTTGGTTTAGTGGCTTATGCTTTATATTCCTGTATGTTTTTATTTTGTGATCTTTGTTATTCTGTATTTCTGATAGTGACTGGACACTTCAAACCAGTTTAGCTTCTCTGTGCATGTGCAAAGAACCTGTTGTCTTTCTTTTTATAATAAAGTGGTACATCCACTGTCAAAACGGCTTGCCTTGCCAAAAATACTTGGACATATCATTTTATACGTTAATACTAGAATTTAAGTATAATCTTTCCTTAAGTATGCACTTTTAGGAAATTCATAACAAATTCATACAAGCATATCAATTCATGAAATCCAAACTTATCTCCATAGCCATTCAACACACATCATACAAAAGTTTCATATTATTTGGAGATCTCTAACTAAGTGTTTCTCCCTATTCTTATTCATTTTCATGTATGACAATAACATATGAAACTATCTTAAATTGCCAAAACTAAACATGGGTAATTTCATAACAACACATAACTCTCAAGGACAACATGAAGTCGAACATAAACATTCAACACAAATTTCGGGTATACCCTGATAACTTAAATAATATGGGTAAATTATATTATTCACTTTGGTTGGATAGAGATAATGAGATTTGTTGATGAAATATTCCAAACTCTAAGTTTTCCTTGCTTTATCTCCCTCTTCTTTTTCCGAACTTTTTATGGTCGATCTTTCTTAGGTTTCCTTTTAGTTTTTATTTGGGTTTTAGAACGAGTATTATCAATGAAAGTTTGGAGAATATGATAATTATATACCATAGGCTGAAAGTTTCAATTTTTCCCTCCTTATGTCTTCCTTCCTTATGCATGTTTGCTTAGTTTATTTAGTTACAAAGGCAAACCTTCAAATTAATTTATTGAACACAAATCTTAATTTCTCATCCACAACATTATTCGAATTTAATTACTTTTAATTAATTTTCTAATGATTACCTTCTAAAATCAGGGATGTTACATCTTCCCCCTTAAGGAATTTTGTTCTCGAAATTTAGACAAGGACTTAACAAACATAGCAATAAGCAATCAAGCAATCAAGCAACAATGCTACCTATAAGGCAAATAAGGGTCATACCACAAACAAATCTGGGGAAGTTTCTCTAATTCTGCTTTTGGTTTCCCAAGTGCAATCTCTTTCATTAGCACTCCACTGGACTTTCACAAGTTTAACCAATTGCTTCTCAAATTCCTATTGTTCATCTTTACAATTCTTACTAGTTTTCTTATAATAGTCAAATCAGGTTCTACTATCAACTCTTCAAATGACTCTGGATCCATGATGGCATCGTGATCATGCACATACTTCCGTAAGTGCGACACATGGAGCACATTATGGACTCCAGCAAAATTATCTGATAGTACTATTCAATAGGAAAGCTTTCCAGTCCTCTACGATATAGGGAAAAGTCCAACATACCCTAGCACAAGCTTTCGGGACGTCCCAAAATGAACAACGCCCTTCATAGGTGATACCTTAGTGAAAACTTTATCTCCAACTAAAAACTCCAAATCCTTATGTCTTCTGTAAGCATAACTCTTTTACTTGGATTGAGTTTCCTTATTTTCTTTCGGATGATCTCAATCTTGTTAGTGGCTTATCCTATTTATTTGGGACCAAGAACAAATATGTTGCCTGTCTCCAACCAACATGATAGTGATTTGCACGGTCTTCTTATAAATTTCGAAAGGCGTAATTCCTAAATTGGTTTGAAAATTATTGTTATAGGAAAATTCTACTAAGTGTAAATGGTCCTACCAAGAATCACCTAAATCAAAAATGTAGGCTCTTTACAAATCTTCCAACACCTTGTTTACCCTTTCAGTCTGCCCATCCATCTGTGGATGGTATGTGGTACTCATCTTAAGCTTCGTTCCCAATGCCTTCGGCATGCTCTTCCAAAATTCGCTATTAAATAATGGATTTTTGTCACTTACGACACTAGTTGAAATTCCATGAAGTCTTAATGTTCTTCACAAATTACTCGGCCAAAACTGGTGTTGTCCTATTACTCCTTACGGGGATAAAATGCGCACATTTGGTTAATCTATCCACGACAACCCAAATGCTTTCATTCCCCTTTATTTTTCTTGGCAATCCATCAATTAAGTCTATGGATATCGGATCCCACTTCCACATTGGAATATCTAATGGCTGCAATAAGCCACCAGGCTTTTGATATTCGGATTTCACTTGTTGGTAGTTCCGGCACTGCTTTAACCATTACGCTACATCCATCTTCATGCCTTCCCAATAAAAACTTCTCTTCATATCTTGGTATGTCTTGATTCCACCATGGTGTATCATAAACTTAGAACAATGGCACTCCGGAAGCATTTCTTTCCTGAAATCATCAATATCCGAAACATATATCCTTCCTTTCTTTCTTAACCATATTTTCAATCAAAAGAAAATCCTTTCAGATTATCATTATCCATTGAAACTCTGAAGTTTCTGATCCTTTCGACTAATAAACGATCTTCCTCCTACTTATAAGCAATCTTCAAAATCAAAATTGGTTGAACTTCCAAATACGACACCATAGGTTTACTTCCACTAGAACAAGTCATTAACCTATTTTTCACATTACATGTAACCATAGTTATAACCATAGCATCCAAATATTTTGATTCATTCAATATAGCCGAAACCACGACTTGATGCTTTCTACTAAGGACATCAACAACCTTATTTCCTTTACCTTTGCTATACTCAATGTTAAAATCATAAGGAGCCAAAAACTCCAACCATCGTTGCTATCACATATTCAATTCCTTTTGAGAAAACAAGTATCTCAAAGACTTATGATCTATAAATAAATCAAACCTTTCACCCAATAAATAATGCCTCCAAAATTTTAAGGCAAAAATCACAGCAGTTAACTCAAGATCATGAGTTGGGTATCGAACTTCATTTGGCTTTAACTATCAGAAAGCATAAGCAACAACCCTTCCCTTTTGCATAAAAACTGCTCCTATGTCTGTTCCGCACACATTCGTATAAATAACTAAATCCTAGATTCTATCTGGCACCACTAAAATTGGAGCATTGGTCAATAACTGCTTCAAATTCCGAAAGGCTTCCTCACACTTATCCGACCATACAAACTTAACATCCTTCCGGGTCATCTTAGTAAGTGGCAATGCAATCCTCGAGAAATCCTTAATAAACCTTTGATAATATTCTACCAATCGAAGAAAGCTTCTGATTTTTAATGCTTCCTGGCTTCTTCCAACTTACAGTGGCATTAACCTTCGCTGGATATACTGATAATCCTTCACCCAAAACTATGTGACCGAGGAACTTCACTTTCTCCTACCTAAACTGGCACTTAGAAAACTTAGTCTTCAAGTGATGCTTCCGCAAGGTCTCAAGAGTGATCCGAAGGTAGCACACATGCTATTTCGCATACTTCAAATATACCAATATGTCACCAATAAAAACGAATACAAATTTATCCAAGTGCTCTCTGAATGATCAGTTCATCAAATGCACGAAGAAAGCTAGTGCAATTGTTAATCCAAACGACATAACCGTCCATTAATACAGTCTATATCTCATACGAAAGGATGTCAATGTAATATTCTCTTTCGCTATCCTTAATTGGTGAAAACCGATAGCCAAATCCAATTGAGAAAACACCTTCGCTCCATTTAGCTGATCGAATAGATAATCAATATGGGTAAAGGGTACTTCTTCTTCACCATCCTTTCATTGAGCTCCTGATAATAGATACACATTCTTAACGTTCCATCAGGCTTCTACACGAATAGAGTAGTAGCTCGCCAAGGAGAGTTACTCAAATAAATGAAGTTTCTTCCTTCTAAATCAACAAATTGGGCCTTCGGCTCTTTCATCTTTGAAGGGGTCATTCAACTAGGTGATCGACTCACTAGCTCCTCTCCCTGCACTAGATCAATGCAAAACTCAATAGCCCTCTTCGGTGACAAGCCTGGTACTGGTTCGAAGACATCATCGAATTCTTTCACAATAGGAACATTCATGGGACCTCCCTCTACCACGAACACAACCTTGTCGTCGCTTTCAGGATGTTTCAATGACACCTTTCTACTTCAAAAAATATTCTAGTATCATAATGACTCAGACAATCCATCCACAAAATAATTCTAAAACCATCAAAATCAAACACATACAAATTACAAACAAAAACACAACCTAGAAACAAATTTCCAAGTTATTACATCTAATCCTAAGTGTCATGTAGCCTCCGATGGGATTAGCTACTCTAAAGGATGTAGTATGGTATAATGGTTCTACAGAAAACTTATCCACTGCCATCTAGATGTAAATGAATATGACACAAAAATGTCAAACAAAGCTTTAACAGGCATGATACGAAACAAAAGCGTACCTTCCAATACTATTTTTACTTTCTTAATAATAGTAGGTTTAGAAGAATGAGGCTCCATAGCAATCACATTTCCCTTCGCTGTTTTCAGACACTTTTTATTATAGTGCCCAAGCTGATTACAATTGAAGCGCCTACTATTCTGCCTTTCGACAGTAATCATAGGTATGGTATCCTTGTCCTTGCATCTAGCAGAGTAATGGCCTTCTTTATGACACTTAAAGCAGACCACTTCCGTTTTATCCTTTCCTGGCTTTCTTCCTTCCCTAGATTTCATCCCGTTAAAGAATTTCCTTTTGTTGCTTTGAAAGTCTGGCTTCCATTGGGCTTCTCAACCTCTCTTAATACCTCTTCATTTCGAATATCCATTTCAATAACCATATTGTTGGGATCTCATCGATGAAGCATAGTTTCCTTTATAATATCAAACTGAAGCCTCCTTATAAACTTGTCATTCATCAAGATAATAGTGTTTATTTTTCCACGAGTTTAATGAGACAACTCTTCAGACTTAGCATCATATTCCACAATCGACATCTCTCTTTTCTTAAACTCATCAAACTTTCTCATCATCAAATTTTGAGCCGATTCCAAAATAAATCTTGCCTAATCTTCCTCCAAAAGTATTCCCATGTGATTCCTTCCTCCAGTGTCCTTACCATAATTCCTTTCCACCATTGTAAAGAGTTATCCTGCAGTTATCTCAAAGCCAACCTCCCCTTCTGTTCATCCGTCAAGCCCACGTCTCTAAAGATTTTCTTCTCAGTGCAACAACCAGGTTCCACAGCAGCAACATCTTCCATTCTAAGGAATGGTCTTCTTCCCAAGCTAAAATTATCCCTACTCAATTTCACATAGTTGTTTGCAACTTGCACTCCCAGATTAACTCCTCTGGGGCCAGCAACGAGTCCAACTTGCGGCATCTAAATAAACATCCAGAACAAGTTCCTCAAACCTACTCATAGTGCAGGAGCACCTTGATTCTCATTTTCCTTTCGACCTTGACCTCCACTAGCATCAGGTTGAGCATTACCACTAGTTGAGGTACTTCCATGACCAATAGTAAACCATGCGCTCTTTCTCTCCATATATTGTTTCCTTTCCATAGACAAACTTGGTTAGATACCGAAGGGTGACCCTAAGACCATGGGGTATGTACATACATACATACATAACAAAATATGAATACTTTATAGTTTCGTCATCCCAACCCTTAGTTTTTTCCTTGATTCTTTGGGGTTAGTTAGAAAATCGTTATTGAGAAAAAGTCGTTAAAGTTTACATAAATCTATGCTCTGATACCAAATTGTAACACCCCATTCTTTAAGGCCGGAAGTTGAACGCTACAGATTCCCTTCGTACAACCTGATCAGAGAAAATATAAGTTATTACAAAATAACACCGAGACCGACATTTGAAGATGCCCCCTCAAATGATCATAGTATAAGTAGTTGCATTCGATAGACATGCCAACACATACGATACATTTGATACAACAAACAAGTCAAAATAGAACACAATGAAACATCTAAATAGTTATCATCTTCTCCCCACCTCTGAAAGCTCATTCGTAGACAAAAGCCTCGGCTTACTCAATTAAGCACCAGATATCTGACGAGACCATGCCGTAAAATGGAATGGATTTCCCTCTTGTTAGTATCTCATACGAAAGCATATAACTCTACGTCCCTTGCACTTTAATGGTTAGTTCAATTGTCGTAACAAAACTTATATGCATACAACAACTACTACAACATTTATCATGCAACACATAGTGGAATCCCTCCCTAATTACACTCCTATATGTGCTTTCACAAAGAACTTCTTTGCTAGGCAATGAATCTGAATCCTCGTTCTACTATTGGTTCCCTGCCCGTGCTTCGTGGTATTAGATTCCATTTACATGGAACCGACATCCCCTCTGGTTCCCTTCATTGCTTCGTAGAGTAACTCCCACTAACACTAAACTGAAGGTTCTTTCCTAAACCCTTCCGTACTATATGAAGCAACAGATTCAGATACATTCTTACATACTATATCTTAAATTGTGATTGTCAATCTCTA
The DNA here is from genome assembly GCA_030737875.1 of Allium sativum. Classification (NCBI taxonomy): domain Eukaryota; kingdom Viridiplantae; phylum Streptophyta; class Magnoliopsida; order Asparagales; family Amaryllidaceae; genus Allium; species Allium sativum. Next base: position 970,453,056 of record CM060920.1, read on the forward strand.
CTCATGGGACCCTCTAATTGTTCCCCACATAAATGCAATGTCCAAACAATGACAACTACCAAACACATAATATTTCAAGGGATTCTAAATACTACATTAGATACGATACATGTGTTATCTCCATTCTCCTTCAACTCCCGCATTGGTATCAAAGTCCATATTCAAGACATTCTGAAAGGGGCAACCCTACTGGCTTTGCACCTTAACAAACAATCAATGCCTATCATCCCGCAATGACAGCAAACAACAAAGGCGAAGCCTGTATTTCATTTAGAAAATATTTTTAGATAAAAGTTTTCATATTATCATCACCAACGTCGACTTCCATGGAGGAAAAGCCTCAAAACATTAATTTGTGAAAATTCATTAACAACCCCTTCAGTGCTTAAGTAAGTTTTCTATGAAAATGGTTTTATGAAGGCATGTATGTGTAAGCAACAACTTCAAGGGATTATAAGCACTTGAAGCATAAGCTTCAGTAGAAAGCCCCTCCCGGTTGTAACAAAAGACCTAGAGGCATACAACCCCTATTCCTTTCAGAGTCACAATCTAGAATCTTTCTCAATACATATTGTAAAGGACCGTAAATCCACTCCCTTTGAGCTGACGAATTACAACCCACGTCCAACCCAAGTTGCATGAAATTACGAATCTTTAATAGAAAGAAATTAGAGGATGAGAAGTAGAAAGAAAGAATTATTAAATAGAAGTAAAAGAACGAACATCAAAATCTCACAGCGGAATGAATAAATGTAATATAACAAATCTCTTTATACAAAAGAAACTGTATATACATACCAATCATCAGAGTACATCATATATCAGACACATCGGAAATAAACTCTAAATATAGCGGTGAAGCCTCCATCTCTTGAAACTCCAGCGAAATCTAACCTGGAAATATACTCGGTCTGACCCGAGCACATTTGAAGTACAACAAAATTCACCGGATCAGTCTGGAATACTTTTCAGTGACAAATTCTTAACAAACAACTTGTTTAACTTTGGAAATCCCTTTTTGAAAGAAAAGATAATAGTAAGACCAACCCATACATAAACAAACAGTTTTTACCTTATTATAACCCAAAACATTTTTGATATATCAAAAATCTAGTGATATTATAATAGTGTCTATCAAACCACAAATAAATAACCATCTAGTAGAACACTTGCATCTCACGCTCTACATATTTATTATAAAATCAAAAAAACTGCAAGGCGCTTATTTGTGTTTGGATTCCAACTATGACAAGGTATGGTACCACCTTCCGATTAGTGTACTCTAGAGGGGATATACTAGGGTTTAATAAGAACATCTTGCAACCCGGCCACACATGACCGACCACTCATTTAGCTTGAGTGTATTGAATATATTGTCACCCATTACAGTTTTAAGGACCCACCGTACATCCGTGGAGATACATAAACGAAAGGAGAACAAATAATGCAATTTCTCTAGATGGTGACAATATACCCTGCTTGGGAATGACCCACCTAGCCATGTTGCATGCCCGATTTTTGTCATTTCCCGGTTGATGAGGCTTGAGGTCACGTTTATCTTTTCAGAAAACATCCCAAATATCTTTGAATGTCACATCATCAGATCCGTTAAATCACTAATTGACGTCCATAAATACACTCTGGGTGTTAAGCAAGAGAATTTCTCCGCCACCAAACTTGGTATATTTATAAAAAATCAACGTACGTGACCCTTAGGAAATACTTTGTCAGACATTCGTCCATATAAGTCATCCAGGAACAGGATGAACCAAAGGCGCCCTCCTACCTCATCCTAGGAATCACCCTATAGATTAGTAGCGAGTAGTCCTTGTAATCCGTATATTTGAATCATGACAGAACCACAGTTTATCTCCGGGAGCGACCCATAGATTATTAGTAGTTCTTCCATTTCATGAAGATTTACGGTCTTCAGTTGCTCCATCTTTATCTGCTGTAAGTTAGTCTCATACGCAACGTTGATTCGAAATGGTTTTGGGTCTAGTTCCCATCTCGGTCTCTTCGAAACAACACGTCAAAAGGTCCAATAGAATATTTCATTGATAGTCGGGTTTTTAACTATCAATCTCAATGATATTGTTAAGTACATTAGAAGCTCAGACCCTTTGATAAAAATCATTCGTTTAAATCATTATATCGATTTAATATCGTTATAGTATCATAAAACCTTTCTATTTCCTTTATCTTGGAAATAGTACTTTATATTCTCCAAAATTCCCTTTTAACTTACTTCGAGAAATATCGATATATTATCCGCTTAATAGCATAACTCCGATGATTAATTCTCGTATGGCCAAAACAATGACAAGAGACATTTTAGTTATTATATAACCCAATTGGTTTATTAAACTCCAACTTTAAACATTACCCTTAATTCAAGTCATTATGGAAATATATAATTCAAAATTAAATATTTGCTTTTGTTTCCCATTCAATAAAACCATTTCAATTTTTTCGAAAAACATTCGTTATTTACTTATTTCTTAGAATAAGTGTATCTTAACCCATAATATTTCACTATGCTTCAAACTCAGGCCAAACGATGTAAATTATTTTGTTTATTTTAAAATCAAACAGTTTAATTATATTTTAAAGCCTTGCAAATGTTGCAATATAATAAACTAATCTCAAATCTTTTACCACTACAAAACTACTATCATCCCTTGATAATAGTGAATCCGTTCAAATTGGGGTATTATAGTTAACTCTCAGACCTTGATCGACAACGTTCTTATCTTAAGATAATAAAGGTTTGAAACTCAAAAATCCAATATATTATTCCCATTTCCATTTACTATATAATTTAAATATGGTTTTATAAACCATTTTCTTCATTCGGAAACTCACTATTTATTGTATTTTTCTTTACTTAATTCGTTAATTAAGTAAATTATTTACTGATCCTTTTCTTAAAATCTTTTTATGCAACTTCATCTATAACTTGAATTGTACTTCAATAATTCATTTGCTAACACTTTACCCATACCCATATAACTATTCAAAAGTACATTTGGATTCCATTACCATAATTCCTTATACCAATCCATTAATCAATTTCACATTACTCCTAATTACTTCTTATTTCAGCAAATCACTTTACTAATTATTTTACATCAAATTGGGTAATTTACTTCCCTATTATCACCTATAGAAAAATAATTCATTATTTAAAAGATTATTAAATAATAAATAAATAAACACCTTTAAAACATAGTTAAATTAATTACTTAGAACTTTCGTTAAGTTTAACGATTATTCATAAACTATTTCTATTATATTAAATTAATCTAATTTTCAGTCTTCATTAACCGTCGACTTATAAATATTAGTTAACTGACTAATCCACCTTCTTAAGTTAATTATTAACTTAATTAACTTAATGATACTGTTTAATTGTTTAAATAAACAATTATTCTAATTCCTCAACCCGTAGGTTAATTTATACTTTTCTATTCATAAAATCTTATTAACGACATAGGAGTTTGTTATATATAACGTTTAATCATTTCTTTGTAGAACAGGCTTATAAATAAAGATATATTTATAAACCTTATAATTTAAATAATTTTTATAAACTAAATTCGAAAGCTTCGATTCTTTGTAAAAATATACATAAAACTCTATCAATTCGCCTAATGGCAAACGACGTCTTAAAACGATGGATATCAGGTCATCTGCTACTAATAACTTAATCAATACTGTTTATTGGTTAAAACACAACAATCGTTGAATATGAGTTCAACGATTAACATCCATTCAACCATCAACAATCCAAATAGGTTATAACATTGTTTGGGATAAACAATTCATATGTGAATAACATAAACAATCAAAAATATATAATTTAATTGAGGAATCCGGTCGGATCCCTCCAACCTGTTCTCCCCTGCATCACAGATTATTATATAATTTTATAACAACATATGAAACAATAATTTAAACTGAACAACCAACATGGCATACATATAATGTCGACAATTATTAATTAAACAATCAGCACCCACGACATCCAATCAACCAATTAATTGTGAATTATAGTCATGTGAATTTAGCACATCATAGAATTCTAGAAAAGTGCGAGAGTTAACTCACCTTTTATTTCGACGATCGATGGTTCAGGTTGATTTATAGAATTTTAAACGGCCATTTGAAACTACATAAAATTCTAGTTGGCTCCGAATCTCTCCAAACCAGCTCAGCAACGTAGATTCCGTCGCTGCGATCCCAACGGACCCTGTTTAATTGATTTCCGCGCAAGTATGAATAAGTTATGACGATTTCGAGCTATATAAACAAAACAGTTATTTAAAATAAACTAATTATTAATTAATCCGTATAATTACCATTATTAATTGTTAAGCCATGTCATTAAGCCGTTATTAGTTTTTTTTCCATGCAGTATCTTCTATCTACCCAAGCAAGACCGGATTCCCTTCCCCAAATTTTCTCGAACACCACCTTCCGTCCAGTTCGATGTATACATTTTTACATATAAATTAATATATCCCTAAGTATCAAATTTAAGTTAATTAACCCTTAATTGTTTTATACACCTTAAACGCTATCCACATCAGACATCTCACGTGTTTTCTCCTTCATCTAAGTTCTCAAACCCAGTACTCATTTTTTCCCAGACCCGATACTTCTTCTCCATGCAATCGTTCTAGTCCTTTCCATTGAACGCAATAGCACCGTCCAAATTCCTTCTCTCTGGAAACCCCACACCTTTATCAATGATGCCAACGTTCACCAGACCGTAACAGCACTATGGCACCACCTCGCATTACTTCTTCTTCCAGCAACATCCCGCTGTTAACAGCAAACCAAAGCAGTGATTTTTAAACATCACCGTATATTTCACCATTAGACCGACATTATCTCCACCCATCGCAAATCACTCATGACAGTACCCAAAGACCCCCACGCCAGATTTCACTTTGAACAACATGTCTCCTTGTTGCCATTCACCTATCCCGTACATAGTTTGAACCCCTCCCCCACATGCTTTCCATTTAAAACATGTTACAAACCTCACCATCATTCACGTGATAGCTCCAGTTTTACGCCAATCTTCTCTTCCTCCTTGTTTACATTCCCTTTCTAGGTTGCTCCCTCTTTGAACCAACTCTAGACCACATCCATCACCTCCGATCATCTCCCACCGCTCCTTGCTCTCGCCGCCTGACCCCATGTCAGTTCCTCCAGCGTTTGCCTTGACTTCTGAAGTTTTCCGATGAACCTAACATTCGTTACTCCCCCGGCAACACTTTGTGCAAATTGTGCTATGACTGCGAAGTTCTCCTCCTGCAAGTACGACTTCCAGTAACTGCTTATTTCGCCTGGATAGTATCGCGATGTCGTTTACTCGTAGTTTGGATTCAACAAGTATGTATATATATATTTGATTATTTTGCTACTTCGAAAAAGAAAATAAGGCAGCAACAGTTTTGCTTTTGCGTTTCAAGAAAAAGGTGAAGGTTGTATACACTTTATATAAGTGAAGAAGTGTGGGTACGAAGGTAAGAGTGGCATGCAAGAAAAGGTATCGGTGCCTTCCAAGTAAAGGGATTAGCTTTTTAATTTAATTCGTAAGGACATGGTGTTTTAAATTAGATTTGATGTGGGGGTTATTTTCAATTGTAGCGGCCTTAAAACAGGGTAATGAAGGCACGTCTCATTTTAATGAGATTTGATATTTAGGTGTATATATTTTAGGGTATCATGCTACATAAAATTTTATCATCCCAGCAACGCTATCGACAAAAATAAAAATACCGTTGTGACAAGCAACGCCCCACGATTCCAAAAATATATAACATATACAAGTTAATTTATATTGAGAAACCCCAAAATACTGATATAAGGTGCAAAAATACTCCAAATAAAAAGTTGTGCATTTTTCAATTTAAAAATTACAGTAAAATTCTAAAAATTAAATTATAACTATGTATCGAAGATCTTATCCAAATTCGAAACCAATAATTAATTACATTAAATTATCGTTATGATTTATAAACGATTCCATAACGATTTTCTGAAAATTTGAATTGGGCATAACTTGCAATCTATAATGTGAAATCTCCATTTTTCTTTTTCAATAGAAAATTACAATCAAATAGATTCTAGAGGCTTTTGTTTCATTGAAATCCGACTTAACTTGGATCATGTATAACCAATTGAAGTTCAAAATGTTTCTAAAATACTTATGAGATTTTGCAGAAAAGGACTTGTAATATTTTTTTAATTAGAAATTGAATTTTTCACATTAATTTAAAGCATATAAATTATTCTTTTATAATTGATTAAGAAAAAATATTTATTTACTTCTATTAACAATTTTAACATGTAATTAATGTATATACTACGTAGTTAATTAGACATTTATTTCATTAGTTTCTTCCAATAAGGTGGTTATTATTTTAAGGTATAATAAGGAAAATTCCTTATAACACCTTTAAATTATTATGGTAAGATTGGTTTTATTTATATATGAAGAATATTTAAAAATGACAAAGTCATAGAAATATAACCTATGATATGTAACATGAGGACACGGGCATTCTTGTGAGGTAAATATACGCAGCTAATCTAACTCTTAGTTCCAACAAATGATAGGACTAATGTAGGACGTTGTAATGCTAGTCATAATTAGATGAAAGGACCATTTCAGGGATTGATATACCAAGTAATCGTTAGGCTCGTATTTTTCCTAGATTGACCTATCAAGTGGTCGTAGGGACCACTTCTTCTATTTTAAAGTATTAAATGGTCGGAAGGGAACATATGATAAATGGTTTCTCTAAACCCATCCACTTTTGGTTAAGTATTAAGTGACTGGGCTAGAGTCAACCTAGGAAAAGTATCTACTTATTCAAATGGAAGCATTAAGTGGCTAGGGTATTTTCATAAAGGGACAGTTTGGCTCAGATGCCGTTCAACTTTTAAAATACAAAAAAACTCCCTATTTAAAACTTAATAAATTAGGTCTCTATTTTTCAGGAAAAAAAACAGCAAAAAAGGTAAAAATTTTCCAAACTTCGAAATTTAATTCAACACATAATCATCCTCGAATTCATGCAAGAAAACTAGAAAAAAAATGATTCAAAAACAAAAAAATCAAAAATATTCACCTAATGGTGATTTTCAGCAATTTTTCGTAAAATAGCAGATACCGCAGCAACTATTTCAAAAACTTGTAGGTTTTCATGTAATTTGTGCTAATTTGCTTCAAAATTTTAGGTTCAAAACCTACACATGTTTAAACATCAAAGAACTAAATGAAAATCATTAGAAAAATATATTAAAATTGCATAAAAATGAAATATTATTCATCTCTAGTAAATTGCTGAAAAAGATGCAATAATTTTCAGAATTTGCATAGAATTTTGCAACTTTTCCTCATAATACACTGTACTATAAAAGAGTTGCAGATATGTCTGCAATTATTTGTAATAATGCAGACATTGCTGCAACTATTCTTCCTCCTTTTAATACATGCAGTGCACGGTGTGAATAATTGCAAAAACGTCTGCAATTATTCACAAAAGTTGCTGATATTTCAAGATTTATTTACATAATCCTTCCATTAATATTTACAGTTTTTTTAAAAAAATTATATAGTAGTGCAAAAACACGAAAGTATGATGCTATATTAAAATATGAACCCGATTTGCATGTAACTTTACACATGGAGCCGTTTTGAATTAAGTTTCAAAATAAGGATGCCTCCCTAATTTCCACTTTCATAAAATGTCAGCAAGATAGTGTAACGAGGACACATCTTAATAGGTCCTAAATGGCCAAGGTATCTTCTTATCTTGAAAAAAGGTACTAAACAGTTGCATATTATCTTTTGCACTAATTGTGTTATATATTTATTAATAATTCTCTTGGGAGCACAAAGTTTTGGTCCAACTGTGAACTTCCCAAAATGCCCTTACGTATTAGCTTTTAAATATATAAATATAAAATTATTATTTAACCTAATATCCCCAATAAATTAGGCATCAAATGTCACTTAAACTAGGATCTAATAAACCTTTTGGACAACCTCTTTAATATCGCTAAAAAAGGGGATCTCTAAATATGTTTCATTGCAAATTTTAATCTCTTCTCAATTTAGTTGCTGTTTATTTTAGTTTATGCATTTCATTGGTTCTAATTCTACGAATTTCCATGCGTAATTTACTGCATCCATTCAGGTTTTTATCATGCAATTAAAATTTTATATTCCAAAACAGTTTTCTTAAAACCTTTATTATACGTATGCACGAAATATGTATGCACGATACTATTATATGTATAAACATATTTGTGTTTAAAATTAGAACTAAGATCATTTATATTTGGCATAAAGATCTACTAATTCATTTTATTTTCCATATATTGAGATTATTATTGACGTGGATATACGACAATTTCTTATATGGTTAGAAAGCAAATTTGTCACTATGTCAATGATAATTTTTTTAAACAATATTTAGGTGTTGAGTTTAGGGCGATTTCTTTGATTTAGTTGCTATTTATTTTAGTTTACGCATTTTCATTGGTTCTAATGCTACGAATTTCCATGCTGTAATTTATTGCATCCATTCTGGTTTTTATTATGCAATTAAATTTTTTACATTCCAAAACTACAACCTCTTTAATATCGCTAAAAAAGAGGATCTCTAAATAAGTTTCATTGCAAATTTTAATCCCTTCTCAATTTAGTTTCTATTTATTTTAGTTTATGCATTTCATTGGTTCTAATGCTACGAATTTCCATGCATAATTTACTGCATCCATTCAGGTTTTTATCATGCAATTAAAATTTTACATTTCAAAACAGTTTGCTTAAAACCTTTATTATATGTATGCACGATATATGTATGCACGATACTATTATATGTATTAACATATTTGTATTTAAAATTAGAACTAAGATCATTTATATTTGGCATAAAGATCTACTAATTCAATTTATTTTCCATATATAGAGATTAATATTGACGTGGATATATGGCAATTTCTTATATGGTTAGAAAGCAAATTTGGCACTATATCGATGACAATTTTTTTAAATAATATTTAGGTGCTAAGTTTTGGGCAGTTTCTTTGATTTAGTTGTTATTTATTTTAGTTTATGCATTTTCATTGGTTCTAATGCTACGAATATCCATGCGTAATTTACTGCAACCATTCAGGTTTTTATTATGTAATTAAATTTTTTACATTCCAAAACTGTTTGCTTTAAACCTTTATTATATGTATACATGATACTATTATATATGTATAAACATATTTTTGTTTAAAATTAGAACTAGGATACTATTATATATGTATAAACTTATTTGTGTTTAAAATTAGAACTAAGGTCGTTTATATTTTTCATATAGATATACTAATTCAATTTATTTTTGTATATAGAAATTTCTATTGATGTGGATATATGGAAAAAAAATTATACGGTTAGAAATAAAATTTGGCACTATACCAATGATAGTTGATTTTTCAATTCCTTATATGTAATTTTTATCCAATTCAATTTCAAATATAGATGGTACTAATAATTGGAATAAATCCCTAAAATTTTGTTGAGCCCAAAAAACTGCATTCGGCATACCATGTTTTATTCATAGCTAAAAAATAGCATCTTCCGCATTTTAACGGCTCAGAAATACTCACCCGCTACCTACAAATGCGACATTTCTAGAACAAACCATACACCGCTTTAAATATTGTTCAAAATCTCCATTCATATTCACATTTCTCCCATCATTTTCACCACTCTTTGTTCATTACCATTGTTCTCTCTTCATTCACCCTTCCCTTCATATTTTTAGGAAACACTTAAAAAAGAACGGTTGCTATACAACCAATTAGTATTTTTTCTAAAAAAAAATGATGTGAAAATTACCTCCAAAGCAGCTTTAATGTCGGTCTCGATGGAACTGAAGAGTCTGGTAGAGCCTTCATCACTTAAGACATTGGGATTTGCGCAATGCTTTTCAACATCCTATTTGTCGCATTTATGGTAGATCGCTTAAAGCCCTTGGTTAGTCATTTATTTTTAGTTCTTATTGTTTAGTTGTTAAACTTTGGAATAAGCTTCATGCTCCTCGGTTTAATTTTCTCGATGGTTTGCCGTTTGTAGGTTTCAATGGCACCTAGGGTTTGTAAATAGGAGTAAGCAGAACGATTTAAAGGAGGGGTCTGATTGCTTATTCTGCTTGCTAGAAATCTTCATGTAAGACTCCTCTGAAATGGATCCATTATTCCTCCCATTGACATGCATAATATAGTCACCTACCATAAATATACCAATTTTCCTTTAGAAAGAGTTTGTGTACAAATACACACATAAATGCATATGTGTAACTCCATCTTCAACATTTTATGTAGATATACTTTCGAACTTTTTATGTTGTTACTCTTTCTACGTTTTGCCAGTTTCACATAATATTTACAAGATACATAATATTCGAGGAATAACCACGCAAAATTTATTTTTAGTTCCTTTCTTTTAATGCATGCTTATAAAGTAGCAATCACTATCAATGAAATATATCTTAATCCTACTAATTGTTTTATATTTAAAACTTTGCTTTCATGCATGTCATTCGTATGTCAATTTACTACTTGGTATTCCTATTTTTTCCTCTTTAGTGGTAGTTTATAAATTATGCAAAATTTACAAAATTCATATGCGAACATATATAAAATACACAATAATTTAAAAACAAAATTTCATGCGCGAAGCGCATGCCACGACCACGCATGAAGTGCATGCCGTGACGCTCGTATATATATTGTATATTTTAGGATGAGAAGGTATCAAGTGGTCGTCAGGCCCGCCTCTTTTCCTTATTTGAAGTAGTATATGATTCCTATTATTGTTGTCTCTTAGACATATTCTTATTTAAATTAATACTACCCAAATACTAATAAATCAAGATTTAGATTTATTTTCCACTAGATCATTGTCGTTTTGACTTCCACCTCATAACAACACAAGCTAAGATGGATAACAAGATGATGGAGCTAGAAGGAGAAGACGTTAGTTTATTGTAGTACTTGTATTGTATCCTTATCTTTTTCTATGTACCCAAAAGTTGTTTTAAATATTCATTTTACATTTCCATGACTTTTGTAATATGACATATCAATCGTTGTTGAGATAAATGGGCACATTTTATTATTATGTTTTATCCCATCCGATGTGAGTTTAAATGGACGATTATTGCTCTGTATTGCAATTCTTTCTCCAACCAACATCAAACCTTGGAACGGTTCTAAATTTCGATGAACCTTTTCTAGAGGACCATTCTGAGGTGGATAGTTGAACTTCATATCAAAGCTTGGGCTACCCATCAATGGGAAAAATATAAATATAATAGGTGTATTTGTTATCTTTTTAAAGGTGTTTTTCAAAAATCTTATTATGTCTCTCTCCTTCTCTCTATACATATATTTATGTCGAATGTATGTATATATACATATATATATATATTATGCCCAACTCTATGAATTCCAACTATAAAAACAATTGCAACCAAATTCTTTAAGGATGGACGATGCAACCATGAGTTGGAAGAACAAACAAAATAATTTTTTTTTCATACTTCAACTATCTGTGTAGTGGATATCATATCTTTATAATTAAACTAGGGAGAGCTTTACCTCTACTTATAAAAATACCCCAGAAGCTGAATTGTGATTGACTCTTTTAATATGACACATATTTCCTTATTATAGTGGACCCTTTAGACATATAATTAACTATAGGGGTAGAAACCATAGATGGAAAGGTTGTAACTCGCATTTGGATAAATACGTGGAAGATAAGAAAGGAGTAAACATGAAATAAATGTTTTTAAGATAATATCTATTAGGTTGAAAACTAATTAGTACTTACAAAGTATCAATTATAAAGGTGTTAGATATCAATAAAAATTAAAATTAAGGATTTTAGTAGTGGAACAAACTTCCATAAGAAGAAATACAATTATCTTAATAAGGAGACAAATACATTTTGTAAAGGACACAATCAAAAGGTTTAAAGGGAAGAACAAAGTTTAAATCCTATCATTTGGAAAATAATTTGATAAAATGGTTTCTTTAGAAAACCCTTGACAATCTTGAAAATGTCTTTCAAAAGATTTTAAAGTAAAAATCTTATGAGTTAGAACTTTTTTATGAAAAGTGATCTTATATGGATTTTAAATTATACCACCATTTGTTTGCAAAATAATTGATATAAAAAGAGAATTTTCTATTTATTAACTTCTCATTTTAAAATTTGTTGTTTGAATTAGAAAAGTTTACAACGATTTATTCCTTGTTTTTGTATTCTTCTGATTTTTATGTTATATTTCTTACATAATAATTTTGAAAGGACTTTCCTTTAAAAAGGCAGTATAAGTGGAAATAAAATATTTTTGAAATTTAGAAATGTAAGTACTTTAATAAAAAGTTTTTGGGGGTAAAAACACCTTTAATGATTTGTAAAATTCTTTTTAAAAGGTCTTTAAATTGAGATCTTATAGACTGGAATTTTTTGGAAATACCATTATGATTTTAGAAATATACTACAATTGGTTTTAGTAAGTTGGAAATGTAATGCTATCTTTAAAAACAAATATAAAAAGTTAAAGACAAATTTGTAAATGGTTTTAATTGTAAACTAATGATTTGTGAAGTTTTCAATTTTTAACTTTTAATTGTATTTAAAAGATTTCCATTTTTGATTCTTCTACTTTCCAATAAAATTACATGAAAGATATTTTTATAACTCTTTTAAAGGGTGCATAAATAGAAATAACACCAATTCTGGAATGGAGAAATACGATATAAAGAGAAAAGAATGATTGATAAGATAGGTAGAAGGGACATTCTCGTAATTTGTAATATAGATAATAATGATAGAAATTTAAGCTAAAGTAGAATTATGAATACTAAGATATGAAAAGAGTGATAGAATAAAACAGATGTAACACCCCAAATTTTTAAGAACATTAAAGAGAATAAATTAAATAATAATTAATTTAATGTTCAGAATTAGAGCAAACGGACTGCACCATTGCATCCGTCTCGAAATTCTGGTCAAGATAGACATTTGGTTTGCGTAAAACGGACACTGTATGAAGAAGTTATGAGAGTTTTAAGTTTGTATACACACAGAAATATTTAATATATACGCATGAGTCAGAGGTGAGTCAGAATCCTATCAAGCGGATTCAAATTCGAAAAATTCCTCTGAGCGGAAAAATTCCCGCTCTAGGGGGTCGACCTCCCTAGAGGGGTATCGACCTAGGGGTCGACCCACCCACAAGGGTGTCGACACCCCTAGGGCTGAGGTGGCACTCGGTTTCAGGGGGTCTGGAAGCTATATATATGTGTCATATTTCTCATATTCTCTTCAATGGGAGTCATGGGGTCCATACGCTGCTGGAGTGTGAACTGAACCGTTTCCACAACAACATATTCTACAAATCCAATTCAGAAATTCTAGATCCTTTCTTCCTAAATTCTATAAACCTAACGCTGTGAGTTTATAGATTACTTTTAGGTTTAGATAAATAAAAGTATTCTTTGATAGACAATGAATTGGATATGTCGTAAAATATGATTCTGTGTTAATATAAAAATTCTATCCTATGTCATGACAGATCTAATTTCCTAGATCTAATATAATTGTGGTGATTCAATCATGATGTTTATATGGATCTTGACTTGTAACCATGTTATGATGGAAGTACATCTATTAATTTGGATGATTGTGACATTACTTGGATCTAGACCTTTATGTTAATCACCTTTCACCTATCATATTGTGACACATTGATATATATTGTAAACTTGACATGTGAATCTCCCTTTTGATCTGAACATGTTGCTATGTCACCCTAACTATGCTAAATCTAGGTAATTGGATACCTAATGTTAAATCTATATCTTATTATGCTTGCTTAAACATCATAGTGATTGCCACAAGTTACTTGTTTGATGTCCACTTTATTATGATGTTAATCACATGTCCATTCACTTTGTTATTATGCCAGTTTATGCTCATGTTTATGTCAAGAACTGTTGAAACTATCACCCTTGTCATATTCCCTTTTATTATTATAGCTAGGCTACTTTATAGCCTATATGCCATCAAAATACGTACAAATACGTTAGAGAGGAAATGGGGAAAAAGGGATTATAATTGGCATGAATTATGTAATGTTTAATAAGAAATGGGACATGTAATTCAAATGGGGAAAACATAGAAATAGATACCTATAATGACATAGGTAGATTTGGATTAATTTGGAGCGCTTAGTAATTTACAATTAGGAATTGTAAATTGTACTTGTGACACAAGGTTAGGTTACATTAGTGGTCGAAGTCTGCCGGAACCGACCGGCATATCCAGCAGCCACTAATGTTAAACCTAATGCGGGAGGTCTAAGTGTGCAAATACGAATCGGGCTAAGACATGATGTTAGGCCCAACTATGGAATAAGACTGCTCGGAACCGACTGGCATATCCAGCATCCACACGTTGTAGGCCTAATGTGGGAGGTCTAGCCCATTATAACTATAAGTGGACATGGTAATGAAATGGACTACTTAACCTAATTTAATATGACTATGGACTTAAGTTAGGGTTAAGTAAAATTGGATGGGTAGGGTGGGTTTAGTAAATTAGAGGGGATGGGTAATATGTATATATAGGCCCACGTACTTAACCCAATAAGGTTGTGTAATTAAAGACACCTAGTGGTATACATAACCAGTAAATAACGTAACAGGGTTATGTAATTAAAGACACCTAGTGGTATACATAACCGGTAAATAATGGAATAAAGTTATGTAATTAAAGACACCCTTTAAGGTAGGCGTAACTAGTATAGGGCTATGTAATTAAAGATGCCTAAGGGTATGCATGGTAGGTGGAAAACCTAGTGGGGAATACAAGACAAGGGGGAGAGCTTGTATCATATTGTGTGGGACCCATTTCAGTCAGTAACCTGGAGTTGGTATCAAGTAAGTACCTCCGTACTAGGCGGAGAAAGGGGCACACTTACTGATTGATTATAAGAGATCTAACGAGGCGGATGGTGTGGGCGGCGCAAACCAACCGGGGACATGTGCATGCATGGGTTAGGCAGAGGGGGCTAAGACGACCGTGACACCAGTAGATATGGTTGTGCACACCATGGGTTGCCACTTTAGAAAGTGATACCTCCTATTATGGGGCCAACACAGGATATCTACAAGGTAGGGAGCCGATCGATTAGGGTAGTGGTTAGGGCATACTTGGACGTATGACCTAAGCCTACCAGCTTATAGTGGAAGGCATCATCTCATTTTAGTTATACTTGTAATAATGTAGAGTAATCATTAGTGAGGCACATACACCTTAACTTGCTTACCTTGTCACACCTGCCATTTATGTAGTAATCTCTCTTATCCACTTTATATGCCTATCATGTTGCTTTTAATTATCTACTGGCTAAAAGTAACTAGACTCGACAGACATTATGTCTGACCCAGTTGTTTCTCCTTCTTTCTTCCGTCCACCCCCTCCCTAGGTTCTCAGGGAGGAAACACTCAGACTTAATCACGAATCAGATATCATCTTGCTAAGAGCTACTTCTGAAGTATGGCTCAAGTTCATCTCTCTACCATGGCTTAACTTTTTGTATTTTGGGGAATGATGCTTTTTATTTACTTATGTACTCTGATGGTGCAAGAAATAAGTTATTTTATTGTAATGGTTTTTGTGACTTATGAAATTATGGACCACAGTATTATGACTTATGTTTGAAATAAAAGTTTAAAATTTTCCACTGCTGCCTTATTTATATCTGTCTTGTAATTATTCTGTCTCTATTTACATATAGCAGTTCATGAAACTTAACGCATTCCCTTAGTGAGTGACATTAACGGAAGTGGGGTGTCACAATAGAAGTTATCTTGGTCTTCTCTATCTAATTTTATATCATATGAACTTATAATATGTATCTTTGACCATTTTTTTGATTTTTATGATAATAGATAAATAAGTTGATTTTTTTTTGTAGAACGAAAAGCATTTATGTAAAGATAAAAAGTTTACTAAGGTTTTTCGAATTTTAATTTCAAAATTTTAATAAGGATATTATTAGATTAGACGAAGAAAAATACTGCATAAGGCTTTGAGATTTTCAAGAAATTACGAAATAAATGTTAGCCACAAAGATCGTTAACACCCAGAATGGTGAATTCCTTATTGAAACCTTAATCAAGTTAGATTTACTTTAATTTCACCCCTTGATCTAAGAGAAAGTTAAAGTATCCGTTGGTTTTAGTTGAACTTTCAATATCAAAAGTTCTTCTAAATTCTGTTGCTAACCTCCGAGACTTGAAGTTTATCCCTGTTGAAACTAGTTAGATGTTCGAAGCCTTTGCCTTGAAATTCTCTTAAATTTGAAGGTTGTACGAGAGTAATTTACAATCCTGTCGGTTTAACCTCAATGGTTCTGGCGAGAGTCTTTCATTGTTATTGGATAATCCTATTGTCTTAAACCTATAAGAGTCGCGGGAGCAGTTCTCAACTAAACCCTCTTAAACTTATCAAATGCAAGCCCCCACCTCACTAGGTGATTGCCCAGCAGATCAATGTAACTTATAAGGCTTTAGAAGGTGTATCCTAGACTCGTTCCCTTTATAAATATCTTTTGGTCAAAATTTGAGGTATCAAGTACCATATGACAACGCTTTTTCGAAGGGGTTAAGATCTCCAGTTGAATATGTTATTAGGAGGTTATTAGACAAGTTTATAGGTTTTGGATATCTTGGATAACCTTCGAAGAGTTTCAGGTCTTAGAAAGTCTCGAAACTAGGTCCCTTCGGTTAGGTTTGGGTTCTCATTCCATCCATTAGACTCTTTCGGTTGTGCCTTAGTTATTTCAATAGTTGATCCCTTTTGTACCATTCAGAGTTCAAACCTGCAAAGTTAGGATATAATAATAGTTTGACAATTATGTTTATATTACCTTAATTAATGATAAATTCATTGTAACAACCCGGAATTTCTGAACCAATTTAAATTTTTTTATAGCTATTTTAATGGATATTGAATAATTAAAATGATTTATTTTATATAATAACGACTAAAATTTTATTTTAATCGAAGTTAGAACATATAAATTTATTTTAATTATAAGTAGAGTTTGAAATGGCATGGTAGTTTGAAAATTCGATTTTAAATTTCAAATGAATGTACAGAATTCAAAATAAATCAGATTTCAATAAAACCAAAAACATTTGAATCTATTTGATTATATCTTTCTAACAAATGTAAGAAACTGAGATTTCATAATATAGATTGAAATTTAACTCCAATTTAAAATTTAAAATAGTCGCTATGGAATTCATATATATTTTAAATAATACGAGAGTCACGGCACGCGCTTCGCACGTGGTCGTGGCATGTACTTCGCGCATGATCATGGGATGCGCTTCGCGCGTGGATTACTATTTTTAAAATATCAAAGTAAATATTTTAAATAATTCGATAGATAAGCATAATCCATGGCATATTTCTTTGATTGAAAAAGGCAAAAAATTAAAGAAAAGAGAGTCTTTCCGCTATGCCAATAATTGGCATAATGCAATAAATATGGAAATGCATGAATAGATGGAAGTATTCAATTTTTACCAATTGGGGCATGTGCTAAAAATAATTAAAAGCAGACTAAAGGAGTGGAACAGATGCAGGCATAAGCAGCTTAATAATATTAAAAAATTATACAACAAATGTAAAGATATACAATAAAAAATGTGTGGTGCTAAGGGCACCCCAATATCCTCTTTCTAATACCACAATTAAAAAAATAAAACTCATTAAATTTTTTACGCTTCCTAATACCACATTACCTCTCCATTCTAGTCTCTAACTCAACCATTATTTGTCAAACTAATCACATACTTAGCCCTAATCG
Organism: Allium sativum; assembly: GCA_030737875.1. Taxonomy (NCBI): domain Eukaryota; kingdom Viridiplantae; phylum Streptophyta; class Magnoliopsida; order Asparagales; family Amaryllidaceae; genus Allium; species Allium sativum. The sequence goes on from CM060920.1 coordinate 970,471,031, forward strand.
GAAAACCCTAAACAAGATAAATTGTTGTCTACTTCATTTTTCCCGTGGGAAAATTCAAATTCCAATCGTTTGAATCCCTAATCTTTCACTTCCTCTTCTAGTTTGCTTAATTCAAACCTTATTCACAATGTTCGTATATTCATCTACGCATTCTTTTAGTCTCAATGAATTTTTATGACGAGAATGATGGTTGAATTTGCTGGGAACAGAAATCATGGCATTGAATCCAAAAATGAGGGTTGTTTTATAGTTTTGCGTTATATTTTTTATTTTGTATTGGAAGAATTATAAATATATTGTCATTCTGTTATTTTGTGTAGGGTACGAACAATGAATTTGGGTTGGAAAACATGGATGGAGATATCAAAATTGATCGATTGTAGAACTAGTGCATTGGAATGAGGACGAACGAATAATAGGCGAGAGAGAAATAGAGTAAAACGGTGTGGTAGCCCCTATCTTTTAAATACGGTATTGAGAAGAGTAAAATAATCATTGTGTAACACCCCACGTCCATTAATGTCACTCACAAAGGGAATGCATTAACTTCCATGGAGGTTTTAAGTGAATATAGAACAGTAAAATTACAACAAGACAGATATAAAATAGTACTTAGAAATTCAAAAACTTTATTTCATTGTAGCAGAAGTCAAAACATGTTTGATTACATCATAACACCATATTCAATGTCAAGTACAATATCTATCTGAGACGACCCGATTTCCCGTTCTCACGGAAACAAGGTTATCTTTTGGAATATAACACAGAAACATATAATAGCAGAACAGAATTAAATAAATACACCAGATATGAACAACAAAATATACTGGATAAAAGTAATCATCAGAGTTACACAGTATACAGGATCTTACTTAGTACAAATACAGTTCAGCTATACATAAATGTCTACAGCGGAAATAAACAAAATATGTACAATAGGAGCTGAACAGCATAAAAAGAAATAAATGAGAGAATCCATCTTCAGCTCCAGCTATCCAGAAAAGAACCAGCTAAACCTGAATACAAGGCTGCCCGTGTAGAAAAAGGGGCACCCGAGTTTGAAAGTGAAACAAACTACGAGTCAGTCATGGGACTGGTATGAGAAATCCACTCAACACATATATAATTGGCTAATCACAGGACCACGCCACTTTCGTGGAACGGGTTTACTCCATTGGATTGCCAGTGCTTTTAAAACAAATCTTTCTTTTAAACATCGCTATGCTTTTTATAAAAATGAGGCCGTTATAAGACTCAGTTCCCATCACACAATGCAACGCAAACCGGAGGATAGAGTTTTTACCTTATAACGGCCAAAATATGCTTGATACGAATAAAACAAAGGCATTTGATATTATTGCTAGTGTTTATATGTTTTGAAATCAATTTCAAATCATAACTATCAATCATAGACGGCATTAATGCCCCATACCACTATGTCGCCATATATAGGTATACAATCAAAACCGCACGATGTCGTATTTGGAAATTGGATTTCCGTCATGAACCAAGGCAAAAGATAGTCCTTACCGAATTCGTGACTCTCTAGCCCGAGCCACAGGCAAGTACTCAGTCAAGCCTTCGGAGCGACAGGGCCGGTCCACCGATGTGGATTAAAATGCCTGAACACTACGTTTCCCCGCCCTTTGGGGCGTAAACGAGCCAACGAATGACTCCATCGGACCCGGATCGTCCGATCAAACCGAGGCGCCTCGCAACAGCAACAACCACATAGGTGAAAAGTATATAAATGTCAGGGCTGGTAGGTCACTGACACCACCCTAGCTAGAAAGAAACGCATGCCCTCCCTGAGGTCCTTCCTCCCGTTTTAGGTTCCTACCGGGGTGTGAGGCTCGCGAATTCACGTTATACACAAAGCTACGCCACACAGGCGGTGCTTTGATCATCACCACAAGACTTTGCTTTTCAACAGAAGCCCTGATCACTGCATCTTAGCATGCCACACAGAATAAATCCTATGTCAGACACACAGTCCATTTACAAGTCCGTTCTGGGTCTGAACGAAACCGGAGGCACTAAATACCTCGCAAACCCTTTGATCAACACGTACGTCTGAACGATCACCACTCATTATCCATATTTCGGGATGCCTCCCAATCAGGACCTCGGTTACCATCCAAACGAAGTGAAGACCTCCGGTCTTCGACCATCGTCTTCATCTTCGAATTTCAATCGTCGGTCGATTATTCGAAATGAGAATTAACTCGGCCTTTTCAAATAATTCACGTATATTTAGAATTTCAAATCGATTTATTTCAATGGTTAAATTATTCGACAACACCAATTGTGTTCTTTAATATAGTTTTCACACCAAACACATTCAACCATCAAACATCACATAAATCAAGCCAATTCAGTTTATTTCCATTCCATATCGCTTACGATATTTTATAACTATTTATCGCTATTTTTATTTATTTTAACATAGCCATTTTATTCAAAACGACGCTTCGGGCCATAAGGCGGCCGTGGCGCTGTTTTTCTTCAGATTTGATTTACACATATCTGAAAATCTAACCGTTGGATCTTCACAAAATTTACATCATTAGAAAGGTCTTTTCAAAACGAATCCAACGGTTCCAGTTTCGGGAAAATCCGACGGTCGGATCTCCCGGTACACTCGTTTGAAATTTCGATTTCAAAATACGAACTGCAACGTCGTTATTCGATTAAATATAATTATATTTATATATATATAAATAAATATAATCGTTTCTGGCGCTGTTTTTCTTCAGATTTGAATTAAACATTCCAGACAATCCAACCGTTGGATTTTTACAAGGTTGGTGCCGTTGGAAAGATTATTCCAAGGCGAACCCGACGGTTGAGGTTTCGGGAAAATCCAATGGTCGGATTTTCCGCACTAGTCGTTTGAAATCACGGTTTCAAAATACGAACTGCACGGCTTCGTTTCGTTTTAATTTTATTTATATTTATATAGTTATATAAATATAGTTCATTCAATGATTTCTATATCGTTTTCACTTCAAAAAATTTTCTAACACCTTAAATTTTGGAAAAATTTCGCCATAACCTCCCCTGCACCGGGAGCGTCGGGAAATCGCAAATAGCGTCCCGGTCCTTCTAATCTCAAAAAGAAAAAGAAAAAGCCAAGCGGCTAGCCAATCAGGCTCAAAATCATCACCCAAACAAATCAGTAAATGTGTACCTATTTGTCGGGCACAAAATTTTATTCCTCTTCTCTAGCCCCTTTGCTATAACCTGTTCAATGAATATGCATGTACATATATATACAGTTCATATCATTTTTCATTTTCTATTCAACTTCATATTTGATTTTTATTTGGTTTAAAAAAACCATTCATTCTAACGTTACATAAATAGGTGCAAATCATTTCATTAGCTAATTAATGAATATTTCAACTCATATATGTTTATTTTGAACAAGTGGCTATTTTTAACACTTCACATTTCAACGATTTATGCATACAATAAAAATGTGATTTTTATTGTAAAACAATCCATTTCAAAACGCTATTTTTCTATATAGTTCATATAGTCGATAAAAGGTGATTTTTATTATCAAACAATTTATTTCAAAATATGAATACCATTCAACACATGAATTTCTAAACAACGAATGAATATCAATTCAACACATGAATGTTTTCAATAGTTTTTATATATAGATAAAAATGTGATTTTTGTTATCGAACAATTTATTTCAAAATATGAATACCATTCAACACATGAATTGCTAAACAACGAATGAATATCAATTCAACACATGAATGTTTTCAATAGTTTTTATATATAGATAAAAATGTGATTTTTGTTATCGAACAATTTATTTCAAAATATGAATACCATTCAACACATGAATTTCTAAACAACGGACGAATATCAATTCAACACATGAATGTTTTCAATAGTTTTTATATATAGATAAAAATGTGATTTTTATTATCGAACAATTTATTTCAAAATATGAATACCATTCAACACATGAATTTCTAAACAACGGATGAATATCAATTCAACACATGAATGTTTTCAATAGTTTTTATATATAGATAAAAATGTGATTTTTGTTATCGAACAATTTATTTCAAAATATGAATACCATTCAACACATGAATTTCTAAACAACGAATGAATATCAATTCAACACATGAATGTTTTCTATACAATGAATAAATATAATTTAAGCATATGAAAATAATTCAAACACACAAATATTATTCAAAATTTCGGCAGCATAACGGCAGGGTAGTTACACCGGGACCGTCCCTAGTACGGCTCCTCGCTCTACCTTAAAACCTCGCGGTTTTTGACAATGGGGATCATGCATCTAGTTCGCACGCAGGCGGCATGTATATATTTATTTCATTTCCACAAACTAATCCTATGTGGTTTCAACCAAATATTTCACAACCACCAATGGGTATTTTTCAACCACAATCAACCAATATCAATCACAAACAATCCCAAACAATCATTCAATTTTCACCACAATTTCAATCAATAAATATCGTCCATGGTTTGTGGACGAGGGGCGTATATATATATATATATATATATTTATATATAGCAATTCACTTTTACTTCACACGTATATATATAAATTTTAAATCAGAAATCTCACCAATAGCTATCCAACTGCACGACTCTTCCTAATAGAAACCTTCGCCTATTTGTCGCTTTCACCCGTATTCTCTGCATATGTAAAAATAGAATTTTTACTATGCTATTCAATATATAAAAATCGAATTTTGACTTCGCTATTCAATATATAAAAATATGATTTTTACTTTTGCTTTCAACATATAAAAATATGATTTTTACTTTTGCTTTCAACATATAAAAATATGATTTTTACTTTTGCTTTCACATATAAAAATATGATTTTTACTTTAACTTTCAACATATAAAAATATGATTTTTACTTTTCTAAAAGAAATCAGTTTTATTCTTTTACAAAAGCAATTCAGTTTATTCTTCATAGAAAATGCAGTTTTTATTCTTTATTTCAAAAACAGTTTTTATTTTGCTTTTAAAATCAGTTTTTATTTTAAAAACAAAATCAGTTTTTATCTTTTCTTAAAATTCAGTTTTAATCTTTTCTAAAAATTCAGTTTTAAAATCTTTGAAATAAACAGTTTTAACTTTTAATAAAAATGCAGTTTTTATTTTTTTATTTCAAAAACAGGTTTTTATACTTTTTAAAATTCAGTTTTTATTTTAAAAACAAATCAGTTTTTACTTATGTAAAATAAAATCAGTATATACTTTTAAAAATAAAATCAGTATATACTTTTAAAAATAAAATCAGTATATACTTTTAAAAATAATATCAGTATATACTTTTAAAAATAATAAAACAGTATTATAATAAAATAGATAAATAAAATTAAAACTTACTGAGGAGCGAGGGGGGGGCTGCTTCGTCGGTGCAGGGGGAGGCGATGCGGTGGGGGCTTCGAACGGGGTCTTCGTCGATGCAGGGGAAGGCGGCGATGCTCGAGGAGGGGCGGCGATGCTCGAGGAGGGGGCGGCGAAGGGTTCGTCGGCGTCGAGGCCAGTGGGGAGGGCGGCGCGATGATTCGATTTAGGGTTTTTGTTTTTTCTTTTTTTTTTTTTTTATCTTTCTGTATAAATCGAAATGAAAAAAGGGGGGGGGGCCAGAACGAGGATAAAGGGGGGGGAGGGAAATGATTTTTTTTATTTTTTTTTTATTTTTATTTAATTATTTAATTTAGCAAAAGGGTTGACTTTCACGTATGACTTCGAAACGAGGCCCACCGCCTGTCGCCCATAGCGTTTCACCCTCATTCCGAACACAATGGGATATGTATCGCAAGCTGATTTGATCGTTACAATCAGTTTCCGTTTGAATTTACATTTAAATCACTATATTGAATTTTAAACGCACATTTCAAATTACCGGGATCACATACTAACTAGAAAAATTCCAGAAAAATATTTTCTAGCTTCGTATTGACGATACGGTCCTAACAAAACTAGTTTCGTCAAATTCTGAGACCGTTTGAAAAATGGCCAATTTCCTGTCGATTAAAATCAACAGAAACTGGTCAAACGCGTTTTCTTTTGCCACGCTCACATATTGATTCGAAAAATTATGAAATTTGAAACCTAGCAATAACCTGACACTGCGGATCTAACAAAAGTGGTTTCGTCGAAATCCGAGGTCGTATGCAAAATGTCCATTTTTAAGGGCCTGAATTCCATAGCGACTATTCAGAATTTTCAACTGGACATATCTTTTGATTCCCGCTATCAAATTTCGATTGGTCGGATTCGTTAGAAAGATATTACCAATTAGATTCCATTATTTTTGGTTTCACTAAAATCTGGATTGTTTTGCACCCGGTATATTCAATTGAAGTTTGAAATCGAATTATCGAACTACCGCGCCATTTTCAATTCTATATATAATTATATTTAATTATATTCATTTTCAATTGTCGATTCAAACTCAGTTTTCATCGCCATTATTTAAAATATTTATTTTAAATATTTAAAATCCATTATTTTAGCCAATTTAAAAATTTTAAATTGGTTCAGATTTTCTGGGTCGTTACAATCTCCCCCACTTAAAACTTTTCGTCCCCGAAAAGGAATAAAGTCGAAAGTGGTTTGATAATTCTACAATCACACAATACAACAACCAATTTGTTTTTAATATTCAGAGTATAGAATAAACAATGCACATCCATGGGAAGAAAATAGCAACAGAATAGAGAATTAAATGGTAATGCAAGGTAAAATAAATGTACCTTGCACCAGAGTCAATCAGAGATATCCACTCGGCATCTGGGGTAAGCTTTCTGAATGCTCTCCTCAGTTTCCCAAGTACAATCTCGCGGATCTCCACTCCATTGCACTTTGACTAAGTGAACCTTCTTGTTTCTCAGCTCTTTGGTTTCTTTGCCGATAATCTTTAGCGGCTCTCGCCTCACAGCTAATTCTGGAGTAATTTCAATGTCCTGCTGAGCTGCTTCTTCCACGATCAAGTCTGGATCATGAACGTGCTTTCGAAGTTGAGATATGTGAAATACATCATGCACACCAGGCAACCAGTCAGGCAGTTTGACCCTATAAGCGAGAGTTCCAATCCGTTCCAGAATAGGAAACGGACCAATGAATTTGGGTGCTAACTTCCCAGTTTTACCGAACCTGATAACTCCTCTCATCGGCGATACTTTCAAATATACATAGTCGCCAACCTCAAAGGATATATCTCTTCTTCTTTTATCGGCATAGCTCTTTTGTCGGCTCTGAGCGGCGAGTAATCGCTTCTTAATAAAATCGACTTTGTCGGCCGCTTCTCGAATCATATCGGGACCCAACACCAGTCTATTTCCAGGCTCGACCCAACAAGCAGGAGATCGGCACGGTCTACCATACAATGCTTCGAATGGCGACATTGTCAGACTCGCCTGGTAGCTGTTATTATAAGAGAATTCAGCCAAATGTAGATGGTCTTCCCATGATCCACCGAAATCTATAACACAAGCCCGCAATAGATCTTCTAAGATGCGATTCACCCTCTCAGTCTGACCGTCGGTCTGAGGATGATAAGCGGTGCTCATGTTTAACTTCGTTCCTAGTTCGACTTGAAATGCCTCCCAGAATTTACTAGTGAATATCGTATCTCTATCACTTACTATACTGAGCGGCACTCCATGTAGTCTAACTATTTCCCTGAAGTATATCTGCGCCAGACTCTGAGCAGTTCTGTTTGATCTGACAGGTATAAAATGGGTGGTCTTCGTGAAACGATCTACGATCACCCAAATACTGTCATTTCCTTTTCTGGTTCTGGGCAAACCATCAATGAAATCCATAGAAATATGCTCCCACTTCCACCCAGGAACTTCCAGCGGTTGTAATAATCCAGCCAATTTCTGTTGGTCGCTTTTAACTAGCTGGCAAGTAGGGCATCGACTAACGTATATTGAAACGTCTCTTTTCATAGCCTTCCACCAGAATGTTCTTTTGAGATCGTTATACATTTTGGCCACGCCAGGATGGATACTCAGCTTGGACTTGTGACACTCGTCTAACACTTCCCTTTTTAGCTCGGGAACGTCAGGAACACAAATCCTTCCTTTTAACCTCAAGGTCTCGTCGTTATCTATTTGAAAACACGAGGGTTCGCCTTTCTGAATCCTTTTGATCATTTCCTTAATAAAGTTATCCTCCTTCTGAAGAATAGATATTTTGTCAATCAAGGAAGTCGTGATAATAAAGCTGGCGACCATTACATTCTTTCGACTCAGCGCATCGGCCACGACATTGGCTTTTCCTGGAGTATATATTATTTCAAAGTCATATGCTGCAAGAAACTCCAGCCAACGTTGCTGCCTCAAATTTAAGTCCTTCTGAGTGAACAGATACTTTAACGACTGGTGATCTGTAAACAGTTCGAATCTCTCGCCCAGAAGATAGTGTCTCCAGATTTTCAAGGAGAATATGATAGCCAATAACTCAAGATCATGAGTTACGTAGTTTTTCTCGTGTGGCTTCAGTTGACGGCTAGCATAAGCAATTACTTGGCCTCTTTGCATTAACACTGCGCCAAGGCCTTCTCTAGAAGCATCAGTCCAGACTTTTAAATCCTGGTTGCCATCAATGATGGTTAACACTGGAGCTGTTGTTAGTCTCAACTTTAGCTCTTCAAAGGCCTCCTCACTCTCTTGAGTCCATTTGAATTTAGAATGCTTCTTTGTAAGCTTCGTTAAGTGACCAGATATCTTCGAAAAGTCTTTAACGAACTTCCGATAATAGCTAGCCAATCCGAGAAAACTGCGGACTTCAGTGGGAGTACTGGGCTGTTTCCAATTCTGAATAGCTGTGATTTTGCTTGGATCCACAGCGATTCCATCTTTCGATACGACATGGCCCAGAAATTTCACTTCATCTTGCCAGAATATACATTTGGAAAACTTGGCTTTTAATACATTCCGTCTGAGAATTTCTAACACTTGTTCCAGATGCTTTTCATGTTCGGCCTTTGATTTAGAGAAGATTAGAATATCATCAATAAAAACCAGAACGAATTTATTCAATACTCCTCTGAATACTCTGTTCATTAGATCGACGAAATAAGCTGGAGCGTTACATAATCCGAACGGCATTACTAACCACTCGTAGAATAAGTCGGGGCCTCTGAACGCTGTCATTGGAACACACTCTTCGGCAATTCGAAGTTGATGGAAGCCTGTAGCTAGGTCCATTCGTGAAAATACTTGTGCTCCATTTAATCGATCTAACAAATCATCAATCCGCGGCAATGGATATTTGTTCTTTATTGTCTGTTTGTTCAGATCACGATAATCCACACATAGACGTAGAGTACCGTCAGATTTCGGGACAAACACCACTGCTGCTCCCCAATCAGAGAAACTAGGCCTGATCAGACCTTTCCATACTAGCTGTCGTGTTTGATTGTCTAATTCCTCCTTCTCTTTCAAGGACATTCTTCGAATGGCGTGAACCACCGGCCTTGCATTGGGAATCAAAGCAATTCTGAAATCTATTTCTCTCTGCGGAGGTAAGCGAACAACTTCTTCGAACACGTCCGCATAGTTCTTGACGACAGGAATGTCTTTGATGAGGTCAGGAATATTCTCCGTGACTTCAGGGATATGTTCAATTTGGGCTGGAGAAACATCGAGAGCTGACCAGAAATCTTTTCTATTTGAAGTCGGGCCTTCACATGGTATGGTTATATAATTTCCCAATTGTGCTTTTGCCTTTACAACTCTCTCGGCGCATCTGACCTCCGCTTCATATTTGGTTAGCCAATCCAATCCCAGAATAAGATCGAATTCATTAAAATTCATGACGATACAGATAATAGGGAATTTATAGCAAGAAAAAGAGACTGGTACGGCACAAACCCAACTAAGATTGATGGAACCTCCAACTGGATTTCGGACAGTCATTGGCTCCTTGAGCTTCTTCAAATTCAAATCCAACTTCTTGACTGCACTCTTTGCAATAAAGCTTCGTGACGCGCCTGTGTCAAACAGTACTTTAACTGGAATGTTTCTGACATTGAGCGTGCCTTCTAAGACATCAGACCTCCCTTGCTTATCTGAGGGCTCAGAAGTTTCTGCTATTTCGTTTATGTGTACTGCCTCGGATTTCTTTGAGAGTGGACACTCCCGTGCAATGTGACCTGCTTGACGACACTTATGGCATCTCCTTTCCCCATGTGGGTTCTTTTGTTTCATAGCGCGTTTATACCCTCCCTCGATCTGCTTCTTTAGAGATCTGCAACTTATCGAGAGATGTCCTTGCTTATTGCAGTTAGAGCATACAGTTGTCGTTACTAGTTTCTTCTCTGATTCAGCCCTTTTTCTCTTGGCACTGGGCTTCTTATTGACTTCAGAACTTGTACTGGCTTCAGGAATATCAGTTTCCAACTCTTTTATGTCGCTAGAACTGACTTCCTCTTCGTCGCATAACATTCCTTTCTTATGGAGATCTTCATATTGATAAGCCATATATATCATTTCAGAAAAAGGAAGCTTCACATGCCCCAATACTTTATTCTGGTATTTCCTTTGAAGCCCATGAATAAATCTCATATTTTTCCTCTTTGGGTCTTGAATTAGATGAGGAGCAAAGTGAGCAAGTTCATTGAATTTCTTGTGATATTCAGGAATTGTCATGTCTCCTTGTATCAGATAAGAAAATTCATCGCATAGTCGTTCGGTCGCTTCGGGAGGGGTAAATCTTTCCAAGAAAATAACTTTGAATCTATCCCAGGTGATATCACCTTCTGGATTATTCTCTATAACCGAATCCCACCAGAACAAAGCTTCATCTTTGAGAGCCCAGGAGGCCAGTAATCTTTTCTGGTCATCCCTAAGCTTTAATGCTTCGAAGATTTTCTCAGCCGAACGAATCCAAGCTTGTGTCTTCATAATAGATTCTTCACCAGAGAATGGTATTCCACCCATATTTCGATATTTGATTAATAGGGCCTCAATATCCGGTTCTGCATTCCTTCTGCTTCTGACACTCATTTTTCTAGTACTTCTGCAAATGGCAGATCAAGTGTCAGGTCACAGAAAAGGTATTTTAAGATATAGAAACACATACTTCAAATGTAAATGTGTCTATCAAGGTGTAATTTCCTTCTGCTTTACTCATACTAGGATATTACTGATCCTATCTGTATAGAGTTACCCGTCCTAGAACACTACTGGTTCTATTTCTGACGAGTTCGTTCAAATGTTATATTCCAGAACTAAGCTTAACCAAAGCTCTGATACCACGTTGAGACGACCCGATTTCCCGTTCTCACGGAAACAAGGTTATCTTTTGGAATATAACACAGAAACATATAATAGCAGAACAGAATTAAATAAATACACCAGATATGAACAACAAAATATACTGGATAAAAGTAATCATCAGAGTTACACAGTATACAGGATCTTACTTAGTACAAATACAGTTCAGCTATACATAAATGTCTACAGCGGAAATAAACAAAATATGTACAATAGGAGCTGAACAGCATAAAAAGAAATAAATGAGAGAATCCATCTTCAGCTCCAGCTATCCAGAAAAGAACCAGCTAAACCTGAATACAAGGCTGCCCGTGTAGAAAAAGGGGCACCCGAGTTTGAAAGTGAAACAAACTACGAGTCAGTCATGGGACTGGTATGAGAAATCCACTCAACACATATATAATTGGCTAATCACAGGACCACGCCACTTTCGTGGAACGGGTTTACTCCATTGGATTGCCAGTGCTTTTAAAACAAATCTTTCTTTTAAACATCGCTATGCTTTTTATAAAAATGAGGCCGTTATAAGACTCAGTTCCCATCACACAATGCAACGCAAACCGGAGGATAGAGTTTTTACCTTATAACGGCCAAAATATGCTTGATACGAATAAAACAAAGGCATTTGATATTATTGCTAGTGTTTATATGTTTTGAAATCAATTTCAAATCATAACTATCAATCATAGACGGCATTAATGCCCCATACCACTATGTCGCCATATATAGGTATACAATCAAAACCGCACGATGTCGTATTTGGAAATTGGATTTCCGTCATGAACCAAGGCAAAAGATAGTCCTTACCGAATTCGTGACTCTCTAGCCCGAGCCACAGGCAAGTACTCAGTCAAGCCTTCGGAGCGACAGGGCCGGTCCACCGATGTGGATTAAAATGCCTGAACACTACGTTTCCCCGCCCTTTGGGGCGTAAACGAGCCAACGAATGACTCCATCGGACCCGGATCGTCCGATCAAACCGAGGCGCCTCGCAACAGCAACAACCACATAGGTGAAAAGTATATAAATGTCAGGGCTGGTAGGTCACTGACACCACCCTAGCTAGAAAGAAACGCATGCCCTCCCTGAGGTCCTTCCTCCCGTTTTAGGTTCCTACCGGGGTGTGAGGCTCGCGAATTCACGTTATACACAAAGCTACGCCACACAGGCGGTGCTTTGATCATCACCACAAGACTTTGCTTTTCAACAGAAGCCCTGATCACTGCATCTTAGCATGCCACACAGAATAAATCCTATGTCAGACACACAGTCCATTTACAAGTCCGTTCTGGGTCTGAACGAAACCGGAGGCACTAAATACCTCGCAAACCCTTTGATCAACACGTACGTCTGAACGATCACCACTCATTATCCATATTTCGGGATGCCTCCCAATCAGGACCTCGGTTACCATCCAAACGAAGTGAAGACCTCCGGTCTTCGACCATCGTCTTCATCTTCGAATTTCAATCGTCGGTCGATTATTCGAAATGAGAATTAACTCGGCCTTTTCAAATAATTCACGTATATTTAGAATTTCAAATCGATTTATTTCAATGGTTAAATTATTCGACAACACCAATTGTGTTCTTTAATATAGTTTTCACACCAAACACATTCAACCATCAAACATCACATAAATCAAGCCAATTCAGTTTATTTCCATTCCATATCGCTTACGATATTTTATAACTATTTATCGCTATTTTTATTTATTTTAACATAGCCATTTTATTCAAAACGACGCTTCGGGCCATAAGGCGGCCGTGGCGCTGTTTTTCTTCAGATTTGATTTACACATATCTGAAAATCTAACCGTTGGATCTTCACAAAATTTACATCATTAGAAAGGTCTTTTCAAAACGAATCCAACGGTTCCAGTTTCGGGAAAATCCGACGGTCGGATCTCCCGGTACACTCGTTTGAAATTTCGATTTCAAAATACGAACTGCAACGTCGTTATTCGATTAAATATAATTATATTTATATATATATAAATAAATATAATCGTTTCTGGCGCTGTTTTTCTTCAGATTTGAATTAAACATTCCAGACAATCCAACCGTTGGATTTTTACAAGGTTGGTGCCGTTGGAAAGATTATTCCAAGGCGAACCCGACGGTTGAGGTTTCGGGAAAATCCAATGGTCGGATTTTCCGCACTAGTCGTTTGAAATCACGGTTTCAAAATACGAACTGCACGGCTTCGTTTCGTTTTAATTTTATTTATATTTATATAGTTATATAAATATAGTTCATTCAATGATTTCTATATCGTTTTCACTTCAAAAAATTTTCTAACACCTTAAATTTTGGAAAAATTTCGCCATAACCTCCCCTGCACCGGGAGCGTCGGGAAATCGCAAATAGCGTCCCGGTCCTTCTAATCTCAAAAAGAAAAAGAAAAAGCCAAGCGGCTAGCCAATCAGGCTCAAAATCATCACCCAAACAAATCAGTAAATGTGTACCTATTTGTCGGGCACAAAATTTTATTCCTCTTCTCTAGCCCCTTTGCTATAACCTGTTCAATGAATATGCATGTACATATATATACAGTTCATATCATTTTTCATTTTCTATTCAACTTCATATTTGATTTTTATTTGGTTTAAAAAAACCATTCATTCTAACGTTACATAAATAGGTGCAAATCATTTCATTAGCTAATTAATGAATATTTCAACTCATATATGTTTATTTTGAACAAGTGGCTATTTTTAACACTTCACATTTCAACGATTTATGCATACAATAAAAATGTGATTTTTATTGTAAAACAATCCATTTCAAAACGCTATTTTTCTATATAGTTCATATAGTCGATAAAAGGTGATTTTTATTATCAAACAATTTATTTCAAAATATGAATACCATTCAACACATGAATTTCTAAACAACGAATGAATATCAATTCAACACATGAATGTTTTCAATAGTTTTTATATATAGATAAAAATGTGATTTTTGTTATCGAACAATTTATTTCAAAATATGAATACCATTCAACACATGAATTGCTAAACAACGAATGAATATCAATTCAACACATGAATGTTTTCAATAGTTTTTATATATAGATAAAAATGTGATTTTTGTTATCGAACAATTTATTTCAAAATATGAATACCATTCAACACATGAATTTCTAAACAACGGACGAATATCAATTCAACACATGAATGTTTTCAATAGTTTTTATATATAGATAAAAATGTGATTTTTATTATCGAACAATTTATTTCAAAATATGAATACCATTCAACACATGAATTTCTAAACAACGGATGAATATCAATTCAACACATGAATGTTTTCAATAGTTTTTATATATAGATAAAAATGTGATTTTTGTTATCGAACAATTTATTTCAAAATATGAATACCATTCAACACATGAATTTCTAAACAACGAATGAATATCAATTCAACACATGAATGTTTTCTATACAATGAATAAATATAATTTAAGCATATGAAAATAATTCAAACACACAAATATTATTCAAAATTTCGGCAGCATAACGGCAGGGTAGTTACACCGGGACCGTCCCTAGTACGGCTCCTCGCTCTACCTTAAAACCTCGCGGTTTTTGACAATGGGGATCATGCATCTAGTTCGCACGCAGGCGGCATGTATATATTTATTTCATTTCCACAAACTAATCCTATGTGGTTTCAACCAAATATTTCACAACCACCAATGGGTATTTTTCAACCACAATCAACCAATATCAATCACAAACAATCCCAAACAATCATTCAATTTTCACCACAATTTCAATCAATAAATATCGTCCATGGTTTGTGGACGAGGGGCGTATATATATATATATATATATATTTATATATAGCAATTCACTTTTACTTCACACGTATATATATAAATTTTAAATCAGAAATCTCACCAATAGCTATCCAACTGCACGACTCTTCCTAATAGAAACCTTCGCCTATTTGTCGCTTTCACCCGTATTCTCTGCATATGTAAAAATAGAATTTTTACTATGCTATTCAATATATAAAAATCGAATTTTGACTTCGCTATTCAATATATAAAAATATGATTTTTACTTTTGCTTTCAACATATAAAAATATGATTTTTACTTTTGCTTTCAACATATAAAAATATGATTTTTACTTTTGCTTTCACATATAAAAATATGATTTTTACTTTAACTTTCAACATATAAAAATATGATTTTTACTTTTCTAAAAGAAATCAGTTTTATTCTTTTACAAAAGCAATTCAGTTTATTCTTCATAGAAAATGCAGTTTTTATTCTTTATTTCAAAAACAGTTTTTATTTTGCTTTTAAAATCAGTTTTTATTTTAAAAACAAAATCAGTTTTTATCTTTTCTTAAAATTCAGTTTTAATCTTTTCTAAAAATTCAGTTTTAAAATCTTTGAAATAAACAGTTTTAACTTTTAATAAAAATGCAGTTTTTATTTTTTTATTTCAAAAACAGGTTTTTATACTTTTTAAAATTCAGTTTTTATTTTAAAAACAAATCAGTTTTTACTTATGTAAAATAAAATCAGTATATACTTTTAAAAATAAAATCAGTATATACTTTTAAAAATAAAATCAGTATATACTTTTAAAAATAATATCAGTATATACTTTTAAAAATAATAAAACAGTATTATAATAAAATAGATAAATAAAATTAAAACTTACTGAGGAGCGAGGGGGGGGCTGCTTCGTCGGTGCAGGGGGAGGCGATGCGGTGGGGGCTTCGAACGGGGTCTTCGTCGATGCAGGGGAAGGCGGCGATGCTCGAGGAGGGGCGGCGATGCTCGAGGAGGGGGCGGCGAAGGGTTCGTCGGCGTCGAGGCCAGTGGGGAGGGCGGCGCGATGATTCGATTTAGGGTTTTTGTTTTTTCTTTTTTTTTTTTTTTATCTTTCTGTATAAATCGAAATGAAAAAAGGGGGGGGGGGGCCAGAACGAGGATAAAGGGGGGGGAGGGAAATGATTTTTTTTATTTTTTTTTTATTTTTATTTAATTATTTAATTTAGCAAAAGGGTTGACTTTCACGTATGACTTCGAAACGAGGCCCACCGCCTGTCGCCCATAGCGTTTCACCCTCATTCCGAACACAATGGGATATGTATCGCAAGCTGATTTGATCGTTACAATCAGTTTCCGTTTGAATTTACATTTAAATCACTATATTGAATTTTAAACGCACATTTCAAATTACCGGGATCACATACTAACTAGAAAAATTCCAGAAAAATATTTTCTAGCTTCGTATTGACGATACGGTCCTAACAAAACTAGTTTCGTCAAATTCTGAGACCGTTTGAAAAATGGCCAATTTCCTGTCGATTAAAATCAACAGAAACTGGTCAAACGCGTTTTCTTTTGCCACGCTCACATATTGATTCGAAAAATTATGAAATTTGAAACCTAGCAATAACCTGACACTGCGGATCTAACAAAAGTGGTTTCGTCGAAATCCGAGGTCGTATGCAAAATGTCCATTTTTAAGGGCCTGAATTCCATAGCGACTATTCAGAATTTTCAACTGGACATATCTTTTGATTCCCGCTATCAAATTTCGATTGGTCGGATTCGTTAGAAAGATATTACCAATTAGATTCCATTATTTTTGGTTTCACTAAAATCTGGATTGTTTTGCACCCGGTATATTCAATTGAAGTTTGAAATCGAATTATCGAACTACCGCGCCATTTTCAATTCTATATATAATTATATTTAATTATATTCATTTTCAATTGTCGATTCAAACTCAGTTTTCATCGCCATTATTTAAAATATTTATTTTAAATATTTAAAATCCATTATTTTAGCCAATTTAAAAATTTTAAATTGGTTCAGATTTTCTGGGTCGTTACACTATCTTGATAAAACAAGTACATAATCCCATTACATGAATAGCCATTAAAAAGAAAGATAACAAGCTGGACTTTACTTCAGCAGTCCAAGCTTTCCAGAAGATAAGCGATCCAACTAGACTCCACTAGAACTTGGCCCAACCTGCGGACCTGAAGGGAGAAAAAGGATGGAAAAGAGGGGGTCAGGCATAAAGTCTGTTGAATATGATAATTCTACAATACTATTACCAAAATAACTGGACTAAGGCATAAGCTGGAAAACAAGAAAATGTCTATGAAGAGCAGATTAAGGACATAGACAATCGCTAAAGGCAACGTTATAGGCGCTCCTAAATACTAAAGGATAAACACTATACTGCACCACACCAGTCACCCTAAAGATTCATCCCACTTAGCTTCACTTAGAAACTTTCCCAATGGCTTTACGTATCCCTAGCTGACTACATAGGTGCCGCCTGCCCCTATCTCCACTAGGTGTACCCTACTTCCCATTATTCGATCGGCTCCCTAACTCGTAGATACCCGTGCTGGCCCCACAGTGGGGTGTATCACTCCCCTAAAGTGGCAACCTGATACAACGGACATGCACGGCTTATACCTACACGATGCAACAACGTCTTACCTACCAGCCCGGGTCCACACACGCATATGAAACCCGTTGGACTTGCGTTGCCACCGCTCCCTGTTTTGGCCTCTTATAGTCAAACCCAGTATGCGTGTCCCGTCCTCGACTTGGGTCGAGCCCATAAAGATACGTTTTGGGATACTGGTTGAAATGGGCCCCCACTATTTACCACAAGCATTCCACCTAAGCTTGTCCCCATTAGTCCATCCCACTTAACCCACTTAGTCATGTTCATTTACATGTGTGTTTGGTTAAGTCTAATCGTATTTCAAATGCCTCTAAAGGCAACCACCAGATTCCTCATGCCACCCAAGGCACCTACTTAACCCCCATGTCCCACCTTACATGATTATCTGGTTAAGTATTTCTTAGTTCATTAAGGCCATAACCTCATAAAGACCTCTCACATTAGACTGGCATTTATGGCAGCTGGATTTGCCGGGCGGGTCCGGGCAGTCTTACACCATAAAAGAGTCTAACCTCGTGTCCTTACAACTGTTATGCTTTAGTTTGGGCCTAGGACCTCTCACATTGGGCCGACATTTGTGACTACTGGATTTGCCGGGCGGGTCCGGGCAGGTTTACATCACAAACGGGTCCAACCTCGTGTCCTAAGCATTGATTATTAATAATAATCCACTTTCCCCCAATTTTAATAATTCCCTACTTGAATTATTAATTACTTCCAATTTTTAACAATGTCCATAATTGACTCAATTATGGACATTCATTCATGGTATGCAACATCTTACAAAATTGCACCCAATTTATTAATTCCTAATATTACCCCTACCCCACGTTTGAACGTTTATTCGCAAAATATATGTTAGACTCGAATAGCCTAACTCATAGCATAAAAGAGATTATCATAATAACAACATGTATATGTGACCAAATGAATCATAATAAGGGGTGAAACTTGCATATGTCCAACTTGCATAGATTATACATGTCATGGACCTAAAGGTGTCAACTTGTTCAAAATTCACCTAATATAATCTCAATCAATTTTCATAAACTTACATATGAACATGTGTGAATCAACATCATCTAATTTTTTAACAACATGGTTTTATATGGGTACACCTAACTCAATAGGCAAATTCCCATAATCAAGTTTTATTTAATTATAGTTTCAAGTTTATGGGTACACCTAACCTAATAGGAAAATTCCCATAAACAAGATCCATTTAAATTAAGAAAAAAAAACATAACTTTAAGCATGATCCAACAACATGATTTTCCAACATAATATAGCATGATTTATAACATGGCATAGTATGATAGTATAACATAGCTTGACATGATTCTCAACATAGCACGACATAGCATAAGAGAATTTACAACATAGCATGACATAGCATATATAATTTACATCATACCACAACATAATAACATAATAAGAGATCCACAATATATAGAATTTACAATTACAAATCACATCACTTTCTTGTGATCCATTCATAACTGAGTCAAATTAGTTTGTAATAGTCTTGTGAGAATCATCATACTCACCAACAAAAGAAAAGAATTAGAGAAAGAGAGATCTTTTGATTTGATTTGTGTAGATTTAGTTGTAGATGATTAGGCTTCCTCTTCTTAGTTTGTGACGGCTATGCTGAACTCCATGGCAGCAGCATGACGGTAGCTTCTCTAATTTTACAAGTGATTTAGGTCTAGGGTCTACCCACTTATTTATAGATTTTAGAATTCATTTAGGCCATTAGATTTAACCTAGAAATAACCGCAGCCGTTCAGACAAGATGGGGTTTATCTTGTTGACTCAGCAATGAGTCAGAAGTGACTCAGCAAACACTCAGCATATTAATAAACTTCTATTCATGTCATAAATATATATATTTTTTCTACAATGTACATATTAGATACATCCCCCTTTACTTATTATTGTTTTTATATACATATTAGATACATCCCCTCTCTCACACACTTATTAATATTTTTATATTCATATTAGATACATCCCCTCTCTTACACACTTATTAATATTTTTATATTCATATTAGATACATCCCCTCTCTTACACACTTATAAATATTTTAGCAACTTTAGTGTTAATAGAAAATTCGGGGTGTTACATTCTCCCCTCCTTTTAGGATTTCGTCCCCGAAATCTTCAAGTCTGGAAGAATGTATATCCTACCATCCAAACGTCCATCTACTCATCCATCATACATAGGCATCCATTGTCCTTAAAAGACTTCTAATGCTTTATGATCATATGCAAGTGTGTGTACATGTCCTTACCTAATGCGAAATCAGGCGGTCTACTGATTCAGTTGACCTCCTTAATGCAAATTATGTAAGTGTCATGAACCCATTATGTATGCAAAAGATCCTAATTGCTTACATACTACTTCTATATGCGTGCACACCCATTCAACCGAATGCAGCATCCATATGATGGTACAACCATTATACATCCATTATACTAAATAAATCCATATATATGCAATATGCAATATGAAGTGACTGAGCCGATCTAGTGCCTAAAGTGTGTGTATATATGCATCCACGAGCAACCACTAGCAAACACTTGCGTCCATTTTGCATCCATCAGACATAACATGTCTCAAACACATGTTTCAACCATAGGATTATCCTAACTAAAGGTCAAAGATACTAATGAGAGGACATACTAAAGATAAGATAAGATAAGCTAAGCGATAAAGGAGAAATTAAAAGACATACCCTCAAAAAGAAAAGGGTACAACGAACGCATCTTCTCTTCTGTCTCCCAAGTTGTGTTGCTCTCATCATTTCCCCATTGCACTTTAACCATTCTGACCTCTCGGCTCCTCAACTTTTTGATCTCCGACCCAAGAATGCATGTAGGAGCTCGTCTAATTGTTGCATCACGCTCTATTTCCACCTCTTTAAGCAAGCTCGGCTCTACCACCTCCGCGGTCTTGTGCAAACACTTCCTCAAATGTGATACATGGAATACGTCGTGTACTCCACTAAGTTTCTCAGGCAACTCCACCCTATATGCCATCTTCCCAATCCTGTTTTTTTACAGGAAACGGCCCTACAAACCTTAGTGCTAATTTCCCCACGGACCCAATGCGAACAACATTCTGTAACGGAGATACTTTGATAAAAACCATGTCCCCAATGTCAAACTCAAGATCTGTCCTCCTCTTATCAGCATACGATTTTTGCCTATCTTGTGCTGCTTTCATCCTCCTTCGAATCAACTCAATCTTCTCCGAGGTTTCCCTAACCATATCGGGCCCAAGTAGGATTTTATCGGTAGATTCCCACCAACATGTAGGCGAACGGCAAGGCCTTCCATAAAGAGCTTCGAAAGGTGCCATGCCAATACTAGACTGAAAGCTATTATTATATGCGAATTCTACTAACGGAAGGTGCTCTTCCCATGTACCCCCAAAGTCTAGGATACAAAGCCTTAAAAGATCCTCTAGAATGCGATTCACCCTCTCGGTCTGGCCGTCTGTCTGAGGATGATATGCGGTGCTCAAACATAGCTGAGTCCCTACCACCTCTTGTAAACTCTTCCAAAATTCGCTAGTAAAGATGGGGTCACGGTCGCTTACTA
The DNA here is from genome assembly GCA_030737875.1 of Allium sativum. Lineage (NCBI taxonomy): Eukaryota > Viridiplantae > Streptophyta > Magnoliopsida > Asparagales > Amaryllidaceae > Allium > Allium sativum. The sequence goes on from CM060920.1 coordinate 970,492,407, forward strand.
TACTAGAAGGAATACCGTGCAAACGAACTGTCTCCTTAATGTATACAGAAGCCAACCACGGAGCAGTCCTCTTACTTTTCACGGGAATAAAATGGGCGCTTTTAGTAAGTCTATCTACTATAACCCAAATCCCCGTGTTACCCTTCCTTGATCTTGGTAATCCATCCACAAAATCCATTGAGATGCTTTCCCATTTCCATAGTGGAACTTCTAATGGGTGAAGCAACCCACCGGGTTTCTTTTGTTCTGCTTTAACTCGTTGGCACACCAAGCATCTAGCGACGTACTCGGCCACATCCTTTTTCATACCGGCCCAAAAGAAAACCCGCTTCATATCTTTGTACATCTTATCCCCGCCGGGATGAATGGTCATTTTTGAGCGATGAGCATCATCAAGAATGGCCTTCCTTAAGTCTTCGTCTTGTGGTACACAAAGTCTATTATCCCTTCGTAACCAACCCTTATCGTCTAGGGTATACCTACGAAGATGGCTTGACGACTCCCCCCCCCCCCCTTTGAGCTTTTCTACTATCTCAACCAACTGTGGGTCGTCTCGCTATGCCTCACCAACCCGTCCCAGAAGTGTAGGTCTAACCTCCAAGGATGCTAACAGACCGGGTACTAAGTCAACGGAGGGTCTAAAGTCAAACATAGAGATGAATTCTAAGCTTTGTCGTTCAACAAACAACGGACTCAAGGACAACCTTTTCCTACTTAAGGCGTCTGCCACCACGTTACCCTTGCCCGGGGTATATGCTATTTCAAAATCGTAGGAGGCTAAAAATTCCATCCACCGTTGCTGCCTTAAATTCAAATCCTCCTGAGAGAATAAGTATTTTAATGATTTGTGGTCAGTGAACAGTTCGAATTTCTCACCAAGAAGATAGTGACGCCAAGACTTAAGCGCGAAAACAATTGCGGCTAGCTCTAAGTCATGCGTGGGGTAATTCTTTTCATGAACCCTCAACTGCCTTCCACCATAGGCTATTACTCTTCCCTCTTGCATGAGGACCGCGCCAAGTCCCGTCCCACAAGCATCAGTATAGATGGTAAACGGTTTATTCCCGTCTGGCAGCACTAAGACTGGGGCTGAAGTTAAGGCTCTCTTTAAACGTTGGAACGCATCATCGCAATCTTTGTCCCACGTAAAAACCAGGTTCTTCTTCGTTAACCGTGTTAATGGACTGATATTTTAGCGAAGTCTTTGATAAACTTCCTATAATAGCCAGCCAACCCCAAGAAACTTCTTACTTCGGTTGCATTTTTAGGGACCTTCCAGTCTTGGATGGCCACTACCTTTGCGGGATCCACTGCTATCCCTTCTTTGGAAACCACGTGCCCTAAGAACCGTACTTCCTTCCTCCAGAAGTGACACTTAGAAAATTTTGCCTTAAGGTTATGCGCTCGAAGGGTTTCCAACACTTCCCTAAGATGTAGGGAGTGCTCTTCTTTATTCTTAGAAAAGACTAAGATGTCATCCACAAAGACTACCACGAATTTGTTAAGGTATTCCCTAAACACCCTACTCATCAAATCAACAAAATATGCAGGGGCGTTTGTCAAACCAAAGGGCATCACTAGCCATTCATAGAATCCGTCAGGAGTCCTAAAAGCAGTCTTATCTATACTATCCTCAGCCACTCTCAGTTGATGAAAGCCAGTGGCTAAGTCCAACTGCGAAAACACTGAGGCGCCAACTAACTGATCAAAGAGATCGTCAATCCTCGGCAGTGGGTGTCGGTTCTTTTTAGTAAGCTTGTTTAGTTCTCTATAGTCCATACAAAGTCTAAGAGACCCATCCGCCTTTGTGGCAAAAACTACTGGAGCACCCCACTCCGATATACTACGTCTTATGAACCCCTTCTCAAGCAACTCCTTTACTTGCTTATTGAGTTCCCTCCTTTCACGAGGAGCCATGTGGTGCACTGGCAAAGATACGGGTTTAGCATTATCCACAAGATAAATTCGAAAGTCTATCTCCCGCTTTGGAGGTAAGCCCTTCACCTCCTCAAACACATCCGGATATTCCCGGACCACTTCTACCGATCGCAGGTTCTCTACAGACGCGTCAAGCGATTCAAGATAATTTAGCATAACGGAATTTATAGGATTACAAAAGATGTCGAGAGCATTACCAAGGCGAGTCACAAGCCTAACTACTCTCCTTTCACAATCAAGAATGGCCCTATTTCTAGACAACCAATCCATTCCTAAAATTAGCCCATAGCCCGTGAAGCCCAATACATAAGCATCACATCTAAATTCAACGCTAAGTATAGAGATTTTCAAATCCAAACATATCATGGTCAAATGAGCCGAACCCCCAATTGGATTTGAAACGACCAAGGGATCCTCTACTAAACTGGTGTTCAAGTGCAGTGATTCAACTAATGATGCTGAGATAAACGAATGAGATGCGCCATAATCGAATAAGGTACGGACAGGATGATCAAACAGAAAAACTAAGCTTTCAACAGAAATTGTTCTACCTCTTTCTTGCAGCGGTGGGGCCGCAATAGCCTGAACTTGCCCCCTTGCCTGCCCTGGTGCCATAAGAGCCTGCACCTGTCCTCCCGAGGTAGACCCTGCCCTCTGCCCCTTCTTTGGACAGTCCTTCGCTAAATGTCCCGCATCTCCACAATGAAAACAACCAGTCTTCTTTTTCTTTCTACAATCTTTGCTGAGATGGCCAGGCGTCCCACAATTGAAGCATTTCTTCTTCCCTTTGCCATTATTGTTTTTACCACCCTTCTTATTTTGCTGTTGGGGTTTCTTCTGATCCCCTTTCTTTTCAACTGCCTTATCCTCATGCATAAGTGCCATTTCTACTAGCTTTTCAAAGGTGGCTCCCATTGGGATGTGGGTCATAGCCAACCCTTGCAACGGTTCATTCAAGCCTCTAACGAACCTCAAAGCTTTCTTCTCTGGCGTGTTCACCAACTCCAAGCCAAACCTTGCTAACTGATTAAATTTATTGACATATTCCTCTACTGATGAGCTCCCTTGCTTTAGTGCCAGGAATTTTTCCATATTTAAGTTCTCCTCTGCCCTTGAAAGAAACTTTGCCTCAAACCTTCGTCTGAAATCCGCCCATCAATCAACTGGACGTTCCCCTTTAGTGACCTCCCACCAAAACGAGGCCTCTCCCTTCATTAACCAAGCAGCTAAACGGACTTTCCTCCCATCTTCCACTTCAAAGATATCCAACAATTCCTCAGTCTCCTTAAGCCAATCTCTGGCCTCCACAAACGTCTCAGTCCCTTGAAAAGTTTTTCCTCCCATAGCCTTGAATTCCTTGCACGTCTTTGCAAAAGTGTCAACACGAGGAGGAGGAGGAGGAGGAGGAGGAATGGGTGCAACTAGGGGTGGAGGAGTATCCGCTGGGCCTGCAGTGGTGGCCCTAGCCTCCAAGTATCTCCTAAACCACCCTGGAATCGTCACACCTTCTGGGAGATTAAGATCTTCAGCCATGCTGAAACGAAAAAGGAAAGATTCAAAATGGAGAATTCGAAAGATAAAGATAAGGATGTGGCTATTTGGGATTATGTTTCTCATAAAAACTCTCTTTAAATAACATGTTTTTTTTTTGAAAGCACTTCTTCCAAAAATACTTTAGAAAAAAAAATATTTTTCTAAATTTTTTTTTTATCTGTTCTGGTAACCTTATGCTCTGATACCACGTGTAACATCCCACGTCCATTAATGTCACTCACAAAGGGAATGCATTAACTTCCATGGGGGTTTTAAGTGAATATAGAACAGTAAAATTACAACAAGACAGATATAAAATAGTACTTAGAAATTCAAAAACTTTATTTCATTGTAGCAGAAGTCAAAACATGTTTGATTACATCATAACACCATATTCAATGTCAAGTACAATATCTATCTTGATAAAACAAGTACATAATCCCATTACATGAATAGCCATTAAAAAGAAAGATAACAAGCTGGACTTTACTTCAGCAGTCCAAGCTTTCCAGAAGATAAGCGATCCAACTAGACTCCACTAGAACTTGGCCCAACCTGCGGACCTGAAGGGAGAAAAAGGATGGAAAAGAGGGGGTCAGACATAAAGTCTGGTGAATATGATAATTCTACAATACTATTACCAAAATAACTGGACTAAGGCATAAGCTGGAAAACAAGAAAATGTCTATGAAGAGCAGATTAAGGACATAGACAATCGCTAAAGGCAACGTTATAGGCGCTCCTAAATACTAAAGGATAAACACTATACTGCACCACACCAGTCACCCTAAAGATTCATCCCACTTAGCTTCACTTAGAAACTTTCCCAATGGCTTTACGTACCCCTAGCTGACTACATAGGTGCCGCCTGCCCCTATCTCCACTAGGTGTACCCTACTTCCCATTATTCGATCGGCTCCCTAACTCGTAGATACCCGTGCTGGCCCCACAGTGGGGTGTATCACTCCCCTAAAGTGGCAACCTGATACAACGGACATGCACGGCTTATACCTACACGATGCAACAACGTCTTACCTACCAGCCCGGGTCCACACACGCATATGAAACCCGTTGGACTTGCGTTGCCACCGCTCCCTGTTTTGGCCTCTTATAGTCAAACCCAGTATGCGTGTCCCGTCCTCGACTTGGGTCGAGCCCATAAAGATACGTTTTGGGATACTGGTTGAAATGGGCCCCCACTATTTACCACAAGCATTCCACCTAAGCTTGTCCCCATTAGTCCATCCCACTTAACCCACTTAGTCATGTTCATTTACATGTGTGTTTGGTTAAGTCTAATCGTATTTCAAATGCCTCTAAAGGCAACCACCAGATTCCTCATGCCACCCAAGGCACCTACTTAACCCCCATGTCCCACCTTACATGATTATCTGGTTAAGTATTTCTTAGTTCATTAAGGCCATAACCTCATAAAGACCTCTCACATTAGACTGGCATTTATGGCAGCTGGATTTGCCGGGCGGGTCCGGGCAGTCTTACACCATAAAAGAGTCTAACCTCGTGTCCTTACAACTGTTATGCTTTAGTTTGGGCCTAGGACCTCTCACATTGGGCCGACATTTGTGACTACTGGATTTGCCGGGCGGGTCCGGGCAGGTTTACATCACAAACGGGTCCAACCTCGTGTCCTAAGCATTGATTATTAATAATAATCCACTTTCCCCCAATTTTAATAATTCCCTACTTGAATTATTAATTACTTCCAATTTTTAACAATGTCCATAATTGACTCAATTATGGACATTCATTCATGGTATGCAACATCTTACAAAATTGCACCCAATTTATTAATTCCTAATATTACCCCTACCCCACGTTTGAACGTTTATTCGCAAAATATATGTTAGACTCGAATAGCCTAACTCATAGCATAAAAGAGATTATCATAATAACAACATGTATATGTGACCAAATGAATCATAATAAGGGGTGAAACTTGCATATGTCCAACTTGCATAGATTATACATGTCATGGACCTAAAGGTGTCAACTTGTTCAAAATTCACCTAATATAATCTCAATCAATTTTCATAAACTTACATATGAACATGTGTGAATCAACATCATCTAATTTTTTAACAACATGGTTTTATATGGGTACACCTAACTCAATAGGAAAATTCCCATAATCAAGTTTTATTTAATTATAGTTTCAAGTTTATGGGTACACCTAACCTAATAGGCAAATTCCCATAAACAAGATCCATTTAAATTAAGAAAAAAAAACATAACTTTAAGCATGATCCAACAACATGATTTTCCAACATAATATAGCATGATTTATAACATGGCATAGTATGATAGTATAACATAGCTTGACATGATTCTCAACATAACACGACATAGCATAAGAGAATTTACAACATAGCATGACATAGCATATATAATTTACATCATACAACAACATAATAACATAATAAGAGATCCACAATATATAGAATTTACAATTACAAATCACATCACTTTCTTGTGATCCATTCATAACTGAGTCAAATTAGTTTGTAATAGTCTTGTGAGAATCATCATACTCACCAACAAAAGAAAAGAATTAGAGAAAGAGAGATCTTTTGATTTGATTTGTGTAGATTTAGTTGTAGATGATTAGGCTTCCTCTTCTTAGTTTGTGACGGCTATGCTGAACTCCATGGCAGCAGCATGACGGTAGCTTCTCTAATTTTACAAGTGATTTAGGTCTAGGGTCTACCCACTTATTTATAGATTTTAGAATTCATTTAGGCCATTAGATTTAACCTAGAAATAACCGCAGCCGTTCAGACAAGATGGGGTTTATCTTGTTGACTCAGCAATGAGTCAGAAGTGACTCAGCAAACACTCAGCATATTAATAAACTTCTATTCATGTCATAAATATATATATATTTTCTACAATGTACATATTAGATGTAACACCCCGAATTTTAGTTAATACTAAAATTCAATAATTACAGGATAAATAATCTCAGATGTGGGAATTGGGGGTAACGGGCTGCGTTATTGCGTTCGTCTCGGAAAAATACGCGAAATAGAGTCCGAGTTTTCGAAAATCGGAGTCCGTATGGCCCGGTTATGGCCCAAAGAAGTTTGCAGAAAAATTAGAGCTAAAAACAGATTTAGGAATTTAAAATTTAAATTTTAAATTAGAGCCAGCGGGGCCAGGCGGGAAGATTCCCGCCTAAGCATGTCGACAGGGCTGTCGACAGGCCTGTCGACAGGAGTGTCGACTTGCCTGTCGACATGGCGTGTCGAACCAGGGTGCTTGGGTGCACCAGATCTGGTTTTCTGGCTAGGGCTGGGCTTGGTTCTAGAGATTTCCTAAATCTAACGGACCTAAATTAATCTAGGGTTAATCTAAGGGCCTAAAACACTCTCTTAATCTATAAATACACCCTAAACCTACCTTAATCCTTACCAAAAATAGAAATGAAGGCCTCATGCCGCCAAAGTAAATCCTAGAAGGAGTCTCCATTAATCGTAGAAGAAGTTTCAAGCTAATCCCTCTCAAATCATTCTCTAATCATCACCATCTTCATAATTAGCAACTAATCCCTCTTCTCAAGTTGGTTAATTTTGGGTTTGGTGAGTTTCTATCACTTTAACATCAATTGTTAAAGTAAGTAGATTGGGTGTAATGAGACTTATGGTCTTAAATGCGGATTAATGAGTTTGAATCATTTATAATGATATGTTACTCTATGTTGTTCTATGTTTATGCATATTTGATAAGTTGGTTTATGCATGCTTAATAAGTTGATTTATGCATGTTTAACAAGTTGGGTTATGCATGTTTAACAAATGGATTTATGCATATTTAATGGGTGGAATTATGCATGTTTAACAAAGTGAGTTATGCAAGTTAAGTATATGTTTAAATGCAAGTTTAATGTGAAATGCAAGCTATGCATGCTTATGCAAGTATATGGATGCTTATGCAAGTCATATATATGTTTAAATGCAAGATTTATGTGATATGCAAGTTATGCATGCTTATGCGAGTATATGAATGCTTATGCAAGATATGTATATGCTTAAATGACACGATATGCAAGTTATGCATGTTTATGCAAGTATGTGAATGCTTATGCAAGTATGTGGATGCTCATGCAAGTATGTGAATGCTTATGCAAGTTATGTGTATGCTTAAATGCATGTTTAACATGTTATGCAAGTTATGAGAATGCCTACATGCAAGTTCAATATGTTATGCAAGATATGTGTATGATAATATGCAAGCTCATATGCAACATGTTATGCAAATCATGTGTATGATAATATGCAAGTTTGGGTTAAATATAGTTGGGTTAATATATGCTCATATATGCATGTTGACATCCTCTTAACCCATGACAAAGTTTTATGCTAAACCCATGATATTTGTGATGATCTTCCCCTTTATTATGTCATGAAACGAGAACGATTTACGTGGGGAACGATGGGGTTGGTAAATATGCTAATAAATGAATGATTGGGTATGATTAAGCATACCATAAAAATAAATTACCATAAGTGGGAATTTACCTATTGAGTTAGGTCTACCCCATGGGAATTTACCTATTGAGTTAGGTCTACCCATGTTATGGAAAACTTGATATTAATTAGGGATAATTAATATGGGGGTGATTAATTAGGTGTAATTAATCGACTAAGACACGAGGTTGGACTCATTTGTAGTGTAAAACTGCCCGGACCCGACCGGCTTAACCAGTTGCTATAAATGTCAGCCCAATGTGAGAGGTCTTAGCCATAAATTAAATACGTGATTAAGGTAAAGACACGAGGTTAGACTCTGTTATGACGTAAGACTGCCCGGACTCTACCGGCTTAACCAGGCGGTCATAACAGTCAGTCTAATGTGGGAGGTCTTTATGGGAGATCACGGTCTTAATTAATTAAGAAACACTTAACCATAGTAGCATGTAGTGGGACATGAGGGGTTAAGTGGGTGCCTTGGGTGGCATGAGGAAATTTTGTGGTTGCCTTGGGTGGCATGTGGAATCTAGTGGGTTGCCTTGGGTGGCAATAGAAAATACGATTAGAATGCTTAACCAAGTGGAAACATGTAATTAAACATGATTAAAGGGTTAAGTGGGATACACTAGATATTTGACAAGCTTAAGTGGGTAGCTTGTGGGGGCCCATTTCAACCAATATCCCAAACGTATCTTTGTGGGCTCGACCCATGTCGAGTGACGGGACACGCATATTGGGCTTGATTATAAGAGGCCAAAACGGGTTAGCGGTGGCAACGCAAGTCCAACGGGTTTCATATGCGTGTGTGGGCCCGGGCTGGTAGATAAGCCGTTGTTGCATCGTGTAGATATAAAGCCGTGCACCGTTAGTATTGGGTAGCCACTTTAGGGGAGTGATACATCCCACTGTGGGACCAGCACGGGTATCTGCGGTAGGGAGCCGATCGCTTGGGGAGTAGTGGGTACACCTAATGAAGATAGGGGCAGACGGCACCTATGTAGGGGTACACGAAACTACTGGGTAAGAATTACTGGGTGCACCTAGTGGAGATAGGGGCAGACGGCACCTATGTAGTAGGCTAGGGGTACATGAAACTACTGGGGAAATTTTCTAAGTCCTTGGAAGGGATCAACCTTTAAGTAGGAATGACTGGTGTGGTGCAGTTAGTAATTATCCTTAGGTGGGTAGATGCGTCCTGACGGTTATCTTAGTTTATCCTAAGTCTACCAAGCTGCTTAGTGTAGCCATTTATCCCCAGATATTACCGTAGGTCAAGTTTATGTCTTCTCTGGTTACTTTAATGATTGTATTGTTAAAGTTATAGGACTCACTCAGACTTATGTCTGACCCCGTTGTTTTTATCTTTTTCCCAACCCTCAGGTCCTAGGGTGGATCCTAGCGGTAGTAGAGCTTGATCGGATTGCTGTTCCAGTCTTTAGGAGCTTGGGTAGATGTAAAGCTCCAGTTATCCAGTTATCTTTTCTTTTGTTCTGGCTATTGTATGAGAGAGTGGGATTATGTACTTCTTTATTTTGATGGATATTGTACTTGACTTTTACCATGGTTTTATGATGTAACCAGACATGTTTATTTCCGCTGTTATGAGATGATGTTTTAAAATTTCAAGTACTATTTATATCTGTCTTGTTGTAATTTTTCTGTTCTATATTCACTAAAATACTCCACCGATGCTATGGCATTCCCTTTGTGAGTGACCCTAGCGGGTGTGGGGTGTTACATTAGATACATCCCCCTTTACTTATTATTGATTTTATATACATATTAGATACATCCCCTCTCTCACACACTTATTAATATTTTTATATTCATATTAGATACATCCCCTCTCTTACACACTTATTAATATTTTTATATTCATATTAGATACATCCCCTCTCTTACACACTTATTAATATTTTAGCAACTTTAGTGTTAATAGAAAATTCGGGGTGTTACACATTGTGTGGTATTTCTAGTTGCGGTATTAGGAAGAGGATATTGGGGTGCCCGTAGCACCACACTAAAAAATTCATTTGGCCTACGAAGTAAAGGCATGTATAAAAATACTACCAAACATGGAGTGCTCTCAAAGCCTAGTTGTTTCAAACTTCCTCTTCTAAGCACATTGCACCCTCTCCACCACCCCTCCCTCGCACACCTACACCTCTATTAACCACCAGATCTGGCTCTCCACCGCACTTGCCAACCTCCACATGTGCTGCTTATGCATGTTATCAAATAATTAAAAGCAAATTCGACCGCTCTTGCCAACCTCGCACACCCACGTCTGTCTTCTTTGTTGTAGTGTAAGCCGATGTAAAATGCTGTAAAATTTTACAAAGCTCTTTTTTTATTTTATTATAAAGAGAAATGGTGGAGAATAGTAGGAGTAATGGCGGAGTGGAGAAATGGTGAAGAATCTTAGGTGATATTTATAGAGTTCAAGCATTTAAAAATAAGAAACCGTCCAGTCACAAAATTTAAGGTGATATTTTGAACTGTTCATGCATGGGTAACCGAATTTTAGCCAATTCAATGCTTATCAGAAATGCAATAAATGCTGGAAAAGAGCATTTAAAAATAAGAAACTGTCAAGTTGCAAATTTAATGGGATATTTTGAACAATTAATAAAAATAGGAATGAATATGAGAATTTTAAGAAATTGTTTGTTTCTAGAAATAGAGCAATTAATATTATAGGAATGAATATGATAATTTTAAGGAAGTAACTATTTCTGGAAATAGAGAAATTAATATTATAGGAATGAGTATGTGAATTTTAAGGAATTGACTGTTTCTGGAAATAGAGCAATTAATTTTGATTCAGGAAAGAAGAAATATAGGACATAATTTTGAATAAAGGGCATTTTCGGTAGTTTGTGTGTACACCAAAAAAGTGTGACACATTAATATAAGAAACTGCCATATATCCACATCAACAGGGATTTCTATATATGGAAAATAAATTGAATTAGTATATCTATATGCAAAATATAAACGACCTTTGTTCTAATTTTAAATACATGTATACATACATAATATATAATAGTGTTATGTATACATCATGTATTATTATTATACATATAATAAAGGCTTAAAGCAAACAGTTTTTGAATGTAAAAATTTAATTGCATAATAAAAACTTTAATGGATGCAATAAATTATGCATGTAAATTCGTAGCATTAGAACCAATGAAAATGCATAAACTAAAATAAATAGCAACTAAATCAAAGAAATGGTCAGCACCAAAATATTGTAAACATTGATATAGTGCTAAATTTGCTTTCTAACCATATAAGAATTGCCATATATTCACGTCAATATTAATTTCTATATATGGAAAATAAATTGATTTAGTAGATATATATGCCAAATATAAATGATCTTAGTTCTAATTTTAAACACAAATATGTTTATACATATAATAGTATCGTGCATACATATAATAAATGTTTTAAGCAAATTGTTTGGAATGTAAAATTTTAATTGCATAATAAAAACCTAAATGGATACAGTTAATTACGCATGGAAATTCGTAGCATTAAAACTAATGAAAATCCCTAAACTAAAATAAATAGCAACTATATTAAAGAAATTGTCCTAAACATAACACCTAATATTGTAAAAAAAACTGTCATTGATATAGTGCCGAATTTACTTTCTAACCATATAAGAAATTGCCATATATCCACGTCAATATTAATTTCTATATATGGAAAATAAATTGAATCAGTAGATCTATATGCCAAATACAAAGGATCTTAGTGCCGAATTTACTTCCTAACCTAAATGGATACAATAAATTACGCATGGAAATTCGTAGCATTAAAAGCAATGAAAATCCATAAACTAAAATAAATAGCAACTATATTAAAGAAATTGTCCTAAACTTAGCACCTAATATTGTAAAAAAAACTGTCATTGATATAGTGCCAAATTTACTTTCGAACCATATAAGAAATTGCCATATATCCACGTCAATATTAATTTCTATATATGGAAAATAAATTGAATCAGTAGATCTATATGCCAAATACAAAGGATCTTAGTTCTAATTTTAAACACAAATATGTTTATACATATAATAGTACTGTGCATAAATATAATAAAGGTTTTAAGAAAATTGTTTTGGAATGTAAAATTTTAATTGCATAATAAAAACATGAATGGATGCAGTACATTACGCATGGAAATTCGTAGCATTTGAACCAATGAAATGCATAAACTAAATAAACAGCAACTAAAATGAGAAGCGATATTAAAGAGACAATTTGAATTTGTTGAAAAGGTTTATTAGATCCTAATTTAAGTAACATTCTATGTCTAATTTATTGGGGATATTAAGTTAATTAATAATTTTGTATATTTAAAAGCTCATATGTAAGGGTATTTTAGGAAGTTCACGGTCTGACCAAAATTTTATGCTCCTAGAGAATTATTAATAAAGATATAGCCCTTAAAAATAGCCATTTAGCTAACGACCTCCATTTACTATGAAACCACTTTTGTTGGATCCAGAATGTCAAATTATTATTATATTCCAATTTTCATAATATTTGAAACTAATATGTGAGCGTGGTGAATTTAAATGCATTCGGTAATTCCATTTTGAATTTAATCGATTGAAAAAAGACCATTTTTCAAACGGTCTCCAAATTCAATGGAATTAGTTTTGTCAAGACCGTATCATCAAAACATAGCTAGATTTACTTTTCTGTAATGTTTGGAGTCAGTATGTGGTCCCGGTAAATTAAAATGTACATTGAACTCAATTTTGAACGTTATATTAATTTATACGTTAATTTTGTTGAAAACTGATAGTAACAATCGAATATTCTCACGAACCATATTCCATTATGTCCGGAATGGGGGTGATTGGCTTGGGGCGACAGTCGTTGGGTTCGATTTGGGGTTAAAATGGAAATTCACTTTTTGTGAATTAATTAAATAATTAAATAATATATATATATAAGGGTACAACCCTAATTTTTGCTAAAAAGAAAATCGAGCGCACCCTTTTTTCAAAACCCCTGTTGCCCTCCTTTTTTCCCCATCGCACCGCCTCCTTACCACCACCGCCCCTTCCAAGCCTCCTCTGGCCACCACCACCCTCCGTTCTCTCTCTCCCCTTCTGACTCCGGCCACAGTCCCAACCCGCCTCCAAACTATCGCCTCTGGCCATAACCGCACCACTACGACCCCCTCGACGCCTCCCCTCAGCCTAGTTTCGACCATGGACCACCACTCGCCATGAAAACCCAATTTTTATATTTTCTGTTTATGCAGTTAACACCCTGAGCTTCCACAACCAATATCTTCCAACCGGGGCCCCTATGGCCAAAACTCCACCGGGACAAAATTGAACAACACGATTTTCTCTTCGATTTGACTATATGGAAGCCATATTTTGGATTGTGGAGTTGTTCGGTAAACACGTCCAAAGTCTGCTGTCCAATTTATGTCTTTTCGCAAATTCTGGCGAATAGGAGCATTTTCGGAAGGAAGGCCACTAGGCGAATGTTGTCTGGAATGGCGCGTTTAGGCTAGAAAAAAAAAGGTGGAATGAAGATTGAAGATCATTTGCAAATTCTGGAAACATAACAGCAAATCAAAGTGACAGAAAAGCACGGTGGAGCGGATTCCAAAGTGAGAACTCTTTCTCACTCAAATTATTTTACAATTAAATATATCCTAGGTTGCAGACGGGGCTTAGTAGCTCCTGAAACTATTTGTTGTACAAACCATGGCTATTTGTTTGGATTGTATTATGGAAATTTGGATTGTGGTTGCAAAATTGGTTGTGAATTGATATGGGATTGTTTGGATTGATTGTGATTATTGTGTATGGCGCGAGCCAGTACAGGAGAGGGATAATGCTAGACATTATTCCGGTTATAATATTGCATCGTTATAATGCCGAAATTTTCTGAAATAAACTGTGTAAAATATTCATATGTTGAACAAAAATGTTTGAACAATAAAAATACCATTTTTATTGAATGTATGAACTATACAAAATAGTCAAGTGTTGAAATAAATATTTTATCGTTAAAAATATAATTTTTAATGTATATATGAACGACATAAAATTCTCCTGAAATGAAAATAAATATTCATTTACAAATTGGACGATTTGTTTATGAATACCCATTTAACTGACAATGATTGGGACGATAAATTTTACACATTGCCCGACTGCACAAATAATATTCAGTATTTGTTGGTTGAAACCCCACATAGGTATTGGGATGATATGTAACACCCCATAACTTTAAAACGGGACATAAGAGATAATTAAACAGTAATTAATCTTTAAAAGAAGAATTGGGTGAAATGGGTTACGCCATTGCGTTCGTCTCGGAATTATGCTTCAGATAGAGTTCGAGTTTGCGTGAATCGGACTTCGTATGAAGAAGTTATGGAGATTAGAAGTTTTCAAGTTTAAGCAAAAATTAAATTAAATTAATAATTAAATAAATCGAGTTCGAAATTCAAATCTGTAGAGAAGGCTGGGCGGGAAAAGTCCTACCGTAGGGTGTCGACCCCCCAGGGGTATCGACCCCTATAGGGTTGTCGACATCGGTGTCGACCCCCCTGTAGGGGTCGATTCCAGCGAGCTGATCTGGACAGTGACGATTTTCTGAGGTGTAAGGGCATATGTGTCATGTTCTGGTTGGCTCTCTTGGGTTTGGATGGCTATGATGACTCCTAGGTTGATCTAAAGGCCCATATTAATCTCAAACATCTATATATACATAGCTAAACCTAAACCCTAACCTCACAACCCTAAACTATGATGTCGTCATGCTATTCATCTACAAACTAACCTAGCCGCCACCATAACAAATCAAATTCTAGATTAAAGATAAAAGGATAAGAGACAAAGATAAAAGGATCAAATTCTACAAACTAACCTAGCCGCCACCATAACTACTTTTTCTGTCTTATAATATTCTGTTCTGTTTACTTATAATGCTCCAAGAAACTTTATGCATTCCCTTTGTGAGTGACATTAACGGACGTGGGCGTTACATGTGGTATCAGAGCTAAAGGTTGCCAGAACAGATAAAAGATTTTGAAAACCGTTTTCAAAAGTATTATTTTTAAAAACATGTTTCAAAGAAGGAGTTTTCAAGAGGAAGATTTACTATGAAAAACATAATCGCCAAAAGCCATATATTTATCTTTCGATTCTTTGTTTCGAATCTCTTCCTTTTTCCTTCTTGAGTCTCTTTCTCCTCGTTTAGATGCCTTTCCTAAGATATGAAAGGACTTCAGTGCGATGGGCGGAAGACATTTTCATGGGACTGAGACGGTTGTCGAGGCTATAAATTGGCTTAAGTAAGTGAAGGACTCGTTTGGTATCTTGGAGATAGAAAATGGAAGGAAAGATCAGCTAGCTGCTTGGTCAATGAGAAAGTTTAGGCTGAGGAACACAACCCAAGAATGAGGAATTTGTTGATATGGCTTTAATTCATGAAGAAGGTAAAGGATAAAGTGGAAAGAATAATTAACCCCCATAACAAAAGAAGGTGTCTTTATTGTGGTATAACGGACCATATAATTAAGGACTATAGGAAGAGGAAGAAGCATGGTTGTTACCGTTACGGCGAGGCAGGACATATGATTTAAGATTACCCAAGGAGGTAAGGACAAGGGCATGGCAGAGGACAGGACTTACTTCTGGAGGACAGGTTCATGCTCTCATGGCACCAGGACAGGAGAGAGATAGAAGCATTTCTATTGAAAGTTTGATTTTCCTTTTTTAGTCATCCTGTTCGAACTTTGTTTGACTCTTGCGCTTCACAATCGTTTGTATCTGCTTCGTTAGTTGAAACACTGTACCTAAATACTAGTCTAGTTATGGATCCCATTGTAGTCTCAAATTCTATTGGTGGTTCGGCTCACTTATCTATGGTTTGTCGGGTTTTGAGAGTGTCTATCTTGGGCGTTGGGTTTGGATGCAATGCCTTCGCTCCTGGTTTCACGGGCTATGGCTTGATTCTAGGGATGGATTGGCTACCCAGGCATGGTACCATCCAAGACTGTGAAAAGTGGGTAGTTAGATTGTTGACTCGTTGCGTAAAGACCCTTGATATTTCTTATGACCCTACAGGTTCAGTGATCCATAGCTACCTAGATTCTCTTAAGACATTCATCGATGATTTGAAATCTGTTCGTGTAGTCCATGAGTATGGTGACATTTGATGAGGTTCGGGGTCTACCCCCGAGGCACGAGATAGACCTCCGAGTATACTTTGTCGATAATCAAAAGCTAATTGCATTGCCAGTGCACCACATGGCTCCGAGAGAGAGAGAGGAGGGAACTCAGTAAACAAAGTAGGGGAGCTACTTGAGAAAGGGTTCATAAGAAGAAGCATTTTGGAATGGGGTGCTCCAATTGTTTTTGCTACGAAGACTGATGGTTCGCTTAGATTTGTGTGGACTATAGGGAGCCGAACATGCTCACGAAGAAGAGTAGACACCCATTGCCGAGGATAGATGATTAGTTCTATCAGTCAGCTGGTGCTTCGGTTTTCTCGCATTTGGAATTAGCTACAGGATTTCACCAGTTGAGGTAGCTGAGGATAGCATATATAAGACTGCTTTTAGGACTCCTAACGGTTTCTTCGAAGGGCTCGTCATACTTTTTTTGGGTTGACGAATGCACCCACATATTTCGTAGACTTGATGAGTAGTGTATTTAGGGAGTTCCTAAAAAAGTTTGTGGTAATCTTTGTGGATAGTATTTTGATTTTCTCTAGAAGCAAGGAAGAGTATGCCCTACATCTTAGGGAAGTCTTGTAGGTCCTAGAGCACACCAACTCAAAGCTAAGTTCTCCGAATGTCATTTTTGGAGGAAAGAAGTGAGGTTCATAGGACACGTGATCTCTAAGGAAGGGATAGCAGTGGATCCTACAAAGGTGGTGGCAATCCAAGATTGGAAGGTTCCTAGAGAAGCAACGGAAGTAAGAAGTTTTCAAGGGTTGACGGGCTACTATAGGAAGTTCGTTAAGGGCTTTGCGAAGGTATCAGCCACAGTTTTGACTTTTCTAAATGGGAGCAAACTGTTTATAGTATATACCGGTACTTGCGAGGCAGGGCTTGGAGTAGTTTTCGATGCAAGAGGAAAAGGTGATATGCAAAAAGTAGTAGGTACGTAGTTATGTTTGAGCATCGCGTATCGTCCATAGACGGATGGACGGACAGAAAGGGTGAATAGAATCCTTGAAGATCTTTTGAGGTTATGCATTCTAGATTTTGGAGGACATGAGAAGCGCACTTTCCATTTGTGGAGTTCTCTTATAACAACAATTATTAAGCTAGTATTAGGGTTTTTATGGACGACCGTGTCGATCACCAACTTGTTGGTGGAAATCTACAGATAAGATTTTACTTGGGCCAGATATGATTAGGGAAGCTTCTGAGGAGATAGACTTGATTCGAAGATGAATGAAGACGGCACAGGGCTGACAAAAGTCAAACGCTAATAAGAGACGAACCGACCTTGAGTTCGATGTTGGAGACAGGATTTTTATTGAAGTGTCACCGTGGAGGAACGTTGTAACACCCCGTGTATTCTATAACAGTGAAATTCACAAATTAAAGTATAACTAATTTCAAATCAAAGAATTAAGGGAAACGGGATACGTCATTGCGTTCATCTCGGAATTCTGCTTGAGATAGAGTCCGAGTTTGCGTAAAACGGACTCCGTAAGAAGAAGATATGGCCTCCGGAAGTTTCAGAATTCAGTTTAAAATTCAAACAGACCAAAACAGCTCAGAAAAACCAATTCAAAATTCAAAATCGGGCCGGATTGGCCAGGGTGGGAATTTTCCTGCCTAAGGCACCCAGGTCGACTGGGTAGTCGACCTGGGTCACCCGTGTCGACTGCCAAGTCGACACGGTGTCGACTGGCGTGTCGACCTGGCCCCTGAGCCAGGTCGAACCCAGCCCCCTGGCTGGCCTGGTCTGTGTTTGGTCGATTTTCTGAGCCTTGCCTTGTCACTAGGGCTAGGTGTCAGCTCCTGGTTGGTCTCTCCTTCAAACGAACGGCTATTATTAAACCAAGCTCCATCGACGGTCCTAATCAACTCACAAACTTTATAAAAAGGACCTAAGACTCACCCTAATTCACACAAACAAAAATGGAGATGAGACCGTCATGCTGTTGAGGAAAGACTAGGAATAGCCGTCAGGAATTGAGAGACAATTAGGAGATAATTCGAAAGCTTAAAGCAACGCCAATTAAATCAACACAACGCCTACAACAAAGGATAGCATCTCCAAATTCAGAATTCAGATTCCTGAATTGAAGATTCGTCATACGTTGTAAGTCGAGTGCTATTCCGATGTGAATAAATAATTGTGTTTTGATTTGTGTAAAGTGAGAAATGGAATTGTGGCGATAATAATCTATATTTGTATGTTATTTTGATTCTAAATGATTTGGAAATGTTATGGTATACGATTGGATATTTGCAAGTATGTGATTTATGTTGGAAGTTAACAAACATATGTTGTGGTATTTTATTTAGGGATTCATACAAGTATATGATTCATGTTAACAACCATATGTTGTGGTATTTTATTTAGGGATTCATACAAGTATATGATTCATGTTAACAATCATATGTTGTGGTATTTTATTTGGGATTCATACAAGTATATGATTCACTATTATGCCAATATGATGTACATACTTTTATGATCACTTTCAGTGTATAATTGGGATTCGACTAAGTACTATGGTTTATATGAATCTATGTTGGAATTGGCAAATCATACTTTTGTATTAGAAAAAAAAAAGTAAGCATTTTTATGAACATGACTAAACTATGTTTGGTGTTATGCCTAGTTGAAACCATGTTTAGGCCTATGTTGTTATAAAAATCAAATGGTGATATATGTAACACATAAATTAAGTTAGATTTACATTCCAATTGCAAGTTTACATGAATAGATTAAAAACCATGATTCATGTTTAGGTATGTTTATGCTATGATCATATGAATAGAATGATTCATGTTTAGGTATGTTTATGCCATGATTATATGCTGTTACCATGCAAGTTCACATATGCCTAATTCATGTTAGTTAGATCGTTATGTTGCAAGTTCATGCGTTCACACTCCCCTTTTTATGTCACATGGAATATATATACACCATGTTATAAGCCTCCCCTTTTTCATGTGGCTAAGTTGGGTTTAAATGTTAAACCCAACATATGTTATATTTTAGTGAACGTATAAAACGGGGGTAATGACGATGGGGTTAAAACATAGAACATATGTGTGGCATGTTTGACGCATGCCAACAACCTTGAAAAACAGTTAAGTGGCATAAATAAATTTTAACCATTAAAGATGAATTTGAATAATGGGCTGCAAATATTTACATATAAAAAGGAAAGAGACAAAATATGTAAATGTAGAAAATACGATGTGTTTAACCCGAGGTTGGATTGAGTTGTGATGTAAACCTGCCTGGAACCGCCCGGCTGTCCAGTAGTCACAACAATACCTATCCAATGTGGGTGGTTAAACACGGAGCCCAATAAGGACCCGAGGTTAGACTGAGTTGTGGCGTAAGACTGCCCGGACCCAACCGACAACAGACAGCCACAACAATACATGTCTAATGTGAGAGGTCGAGGCTTTAATAAGACAATTAAGGCTGAGTCAGGATTGATAGGATTAAGTAAATTAAATTAATACTTAATCAAAATGGAACATGCTAAACTATACAGACTGATTGGGGGTTAGGTTTACAAAACACTTAACCAACTTAGCATGTTGGCTAGAAATAGAAAACCTAGTAGCGTGGGACCCTTTTCAGCAGTAACCCTACAAGGTGTATCAGGATACCCTGAACTAGGCAGGGTGGGGCACGATTACTGGGCTGACTGTAAGAGGTCAAATCGATGACGGTGGTGCAGCAGTGTAGGTTCTAACGGGGTGCGGGCGTGCACACACTCCGGCGCAGATAAATAAGGCACTGGGCACTCGTAGCATACCTGTGCATCCTAGGATTGTGTCGGGCCGCCACCATGGGACTTGATACACACCATGGTGGGACCAGCATAGGTAACTACAACAAAGGGGGCCGTAAGACACATGTAACTATGCGAGTAGGAGCCGATCATCAGAAATGGATCACTTCACCCTGATTGTGGGGTGCCTGTTGGGAACTAGTTTATATGGGTACATAGATTAATATGGGGTACGATAGTATATTCTACTCTAGACAACTTAACTTAGTTTATGGTGTTTTCCCATTTCCAGTTTATACTTATCATACCCAGTTCTTTATTCATAGACTGAATAGTCCTAGACTTACTCAGGCTTTATGTCTGACTCTACTTTTCTTTCGTCCCCCCCCCCCCCCCAGGTCCACAGGGAGGGAATACCGCAGCTTGACTAGTTTCCACATCCAGTTTGAAGAGAAGGAATGTATGGCTTGGATCTTTTCGTTTCGGACTATGGCTTTGGACAACAATTATGGGACTTATGCAGTTTATTTATGTTTTCTTTGTGCTTCTTTAAATAATGTAATCAAGACAGTTATGAAGGTGTTATGTTTTTGGAAGTATTGTAAGACAAATTACGACATGGTTTGCGTAACACGTATTTTGTTGAAATAAAAGTTGTTGTTGTTTTCCGCTGTTCAAAAATATGTGTTCTTATATCTGTCTTGTCTATCTGTGACTTATACTTATAAACCTCCACCAAAATTAGGGCATTCCCTTTGAGAGTGACCCTAACGGAGGTGGGGTGTTTCACTTGGTATCAGAGCATAGGTTTACCAGATAAGATAAAAAGTTTTGAAAATTTATTTTCAAAAGAAAATTTAAAGAAGCATTTTTAAAGATAAAAGGTTATTTTATTTTAAAAAGGCATAGTCCCCCCCAAAGCCATAGGTACTATCTTTTATCCTTCGTCTTGAATCTATCCTTTTTGTTTCAGCATGTCCGAAGAACTTAACTTGCCAGAGGGTATACCAATACCTGGTTGGTTTAGATGATTCTTAGAAGCAAGAGCCACTCAGCCAGGTCCTACCGTTCCTCCTCCCCCAGCTGCAGGTAATCATCCAGCTACAGCAGCACCTCTTCCTCCACCTCCTCCGCGGGGTAATACTTTTGCTAAGATATGTAAAGGTTTCAAAGCTATGGGAGGGAAGGACTTTCATGGAACTGAGTCCTTCGTGGCAGCTAGGAATTGGCTAAAGGAAATCGAGGACTTATTCGTCATCTTTGAGGTAGAAGATAGGCAGAAGGTACAATTGGCAGTATGGCTACTTAAAGGTGAGGCTTCCTACTGGTGGGAAGTCACCAATGCAGAAAGACCAGTGGAAATATGGGAGGACTTTAGGGAAAGGTTTGAGGCTAAATTTCTCTCAGACGCTGAAAGGAGTCTGCAGTTGGAAAAATTCTTATTTCTTAAGCAAGGGAATATGACAGTCAAAGAGTATGTTAACCAGTTTGATCAGCTGGCTAGGTTCGGACTGGACCTAGTCAACACCCCGCACAAGAAGGCTCTCCGCTTTGTCAAGGGGTTGAATGAGCCATTACACAGTTTGGCCATGACCCATATACCCATGGGAGCTAAGTATGAAAGATTGGTACAGATGGCATTGTTGAACGAAGAGGATAAGGGCAAGAAGGAGACAAAGGCAGAAAGCTCTCAAGGGAAGAAAGAGGGTTTACAGCCTAAGAAGACAGACTTTAAGAAGGGCGGGAAAGACAACAAAGAGAAGAGGAAGTGTAATTTCTATGGCAAAGTGGGGCACTTAGTGAAAGATTGCCGGAAAAAGAAGGCCAAGATGAATGGTGGGTGCTTTTCTTGCGGTGAGACAGGCCATATGGCTAAGGATTGCCCAAAGAAACGAGGGCAAGGGCAGAGGGCTGGATCTACCTCGGGGGCACAGGTTCATGTGCTAGAAGCGCCACCTCTGCAACAACAAGGTATAAATACTTCTGTAGAAAGTGTAGTTTATCTTTATGATCACACAGTTCGCACTTTATTTGATTCTGGCGCATCACACTCCTTTATCTCATCTGCTTTAGTAGAATCTCTACACCTAGAAACTAGTATGGTAGAGGACCCCTTAATTGTTTCAAATCCAATCGAGGGCTCGGCTCATTTGTCTATGATCTGTGTGGGATTGAAAATTTTTATTCTGAGCGTAGAATTTAGATGTAGTGCCTTTGTTTTGGGCTTTTCGGGATATGGTTTGATTTTGGGCATGGATTGGCTATCCAGTAATGGGGCTATCCTTGATTGTGAGAAAAGGGCTGTTAAGCTCCTGACCCAGCTCGGTAACACTTTGGAAATTACTTGTGATCCCTCGTATGCGGTTATGCTTAGTAATCTTGAATCGCTAGATGCCTCTGTTGACAATTTGCAATCGGTTAGAGTGGTCCGGGAATATCCGGATGTCTTTGAAGAGGTGAAGGGCTTGCCTCCGAAGCGGGAGATAGACTTCCGCATATATCTTGTAGATAATGCAAAGCCCGTTGCGTTTCCCGTTAGACACATGGCTCCACGGGAAAGGAAGGAGCTCAGTAAACAGATTAAAGAACTTCTAGAGAAGGGGTTCATTAGAAGGAGCATTTCAGAATGGGGCGCTCTAGTGGTGTTCGCTACAAAGGCGGATGGTTCACTCCGTCTATGTGTTGACTATAGGGAGCTCAACAAACTAACAAAAAAGAATAGGCACCCTCTCCCCAGAATTGATGATCTGTTTGTAGGAGCGTCTGTTTTCTCCCAACTCGATTTAGCGACCGGATTTCATCAGCTAAGGGTGGCTGAAGATAGTATCGATAAGACAGCATTCAGAACCCCAGATGGCTTCTTTGAATGGCTTGTCATGCCTTTCGGCTTGACAAACACACCTGCTTACTTCGTGGACCTAATGAGTAGGGTGTTCAGGGATTTCCTCAATAAGTTCGTAGTGGTCTTCGTAGACGATATCTTGATCTTCTCGAAGAATGGGGAAGAGCATGCTCAGCACCTAAGGGCAATCATGGAAACTCTGCGAGTCCATCAACTAAAAGCCAAATTCTCCAAATGCCACTTTTGGAGAGAGGAAGTAAGATTTCTTGGGCACATAGTATCCAAAGAAGGGTTAGCAGTAAACCCGGCTAAGGTAGTAGCGGTGCAGGACTAGATGACACCAAAGAACGCAACAGAGGTCCGAAGCTTTCTCGGGCTAGCAGGCTTCTATCGGAAATTCATCGGAGACTTTGCAAAGATATCAGCTCCGCTCACAAAGTTGACCAAGAAGAATCTAGTGTTCAATTGGGACTTGGATTGCGAGTTTGCTTTCCAACAACTAAAAAGGGCTCTTACAACAGCCCCAGTTTTGACGTTGCCAGATGGAAGCAGGATGTTCACAGTTTATACAGATGCATGTAGGACAGGGCTAGGCGCTGTCTTAATGCAAGAAGGAAGGGTAGTAGCTTATGGTGGAAGGCAATTAAAAGTGCATGAAAAGAACTACCCGACCCACGATCTTGAGTTAGCCGCCATCGTCTTTGCACTCAAGTCTTGGCGACACTATCTCCTAGGTGAGAAGTTCGAACTTTACACTGACCATAAATCATTGAAATATCTTTTCTCGCAGAAAGATCTTAACTTGAGGCAACAGAGATGGATGGAGTTTCTTGCCTCGTACGATTTTGAGATCTCCTACACTCCGGGCAAAGGCAACGTAGTGGCAGACGCGTTGAGCCGAAAGAAACTGACCCTAAGCCCGTTGTTTGTTGAAAGACAAAACCTAGAGTTTATAGCCAGCTTTGACTTTAGGCCCTCCTCCGATTTTGTACCAGGCTTGCTAGCATCTCTCGAAGTACGCCCGACTTTAGTGGACTTAATAGGGACATCACAACGCGAAGACCCTCAGCTTGTGGAGACGATTGATAGGCTAATTAGGGGTGATACTTCAAGTCACCTCAGTAGATACTCCATCGAAGATAAGGGTTGGCTAAGGCGAGATGGAAGACTATGCGTCCCACAGACAAGAGATTTAGTAAAGAAGGTTCTCGAGGAAGCTCATCACTCCAAGATGACGATACACCCAGGCGGAGATAAAATGTACAAGGACATAAAGAGAACTTTCTTTTGGAACGGCATGAAGAAGGACGTAGCAGATTTTGTTTCTAAGTGTATGGTGTGCCAACAGGTTAAGGCGGAACAGAAAAAGCCTGGCGGTCTGCTCCATCCTCTAGAGGTCCCGCAGTGGAAGTGGGATAGTATCTCAATGGACTTCATTGATGGGCTGCCTAGGTCTAGAAGAGGCAACACTAGCATTTGGGTAATAGTGGATAGGCTAACTAAAAGTGCCCACTTTTTACCTGTCAAGAGTAAAAGAAATGCCACATCCCTTGCATCTCTTTACCTCAAGGAAATTGTTCGACTCCATGGAATACCATCCATCATTGTTAGTGACCGAGACCCTATCTTCACAAGTGAGTTTTGGCGGAGTCTGCAAGAAGCGGTAGGCACACAGTTATGCTTGAGCACAGCCTATCATCCACAAACCGATGGCCAGACAGAAAGAGTGAACAGAGTTTTGGAGGACCTTTTAAGACTATGCGTCCTTGACTTCGGAGGAACATGGGAAGACCATCTTCCTTTGGTGGAATTTGCCTACAACAACAGCTACCAAGCAGCCATCGGAATGGCGCCCTTCGAAGACTTATATGGAAGACCGTGCCGATCGCCCACTTGTTGGTGTGAGTCTACTGACAAGCTCATACTTGGGCCGGATATGATCCGAGAGACTTCAGAAAAAGTAGACTTAATACGGAGAAGAATGAAGACAGCCCAAGACAGACAAAAATCCTACGCCGACAAGAGGAGGACCGACCTTAAATTTGAGGTTGGGGACAGAGTTTTTCTTAAGGTATCTCCGCTAAGGAACGTTGTTCGTTTTGGAACCACAGGAAAGCTATCGTAGGGCCATTTCCTATCATTGAGAAAATTGGGAAAATGGCCTATAGATTAGAGCTACCCGAAAAATTGGCCGGAGTTCACAACGTTTTTCACGTTTCGCACCTCCGAAAATGTCTACATGAATCTGCTGAAGTGGTAGAGCCAAATATCCTAGAAGAAGATGAAGTGGAACGCGAAGCAACCGTGAGGAAAGTTCCAACCCGCATAATAGGAACGAAAGTGAAAAAGCTACGCAACCGCGAAGTCAAGCTCGTCAAAGTTCAGTGGAGCGACGCCGAGGGAGACGCAACTTGGGAAACTGAAGCTAGAATACGCGCAGCCTACCCTTTTCTTTTCGAGGGTACATCTTTGATCTTTCTTTTTCCTTAAGTTGCGCTTTTATCTATCTTTGTATATCTCCTCGACCTTATCTTTTAGGAAGAAACTCTTTGGATGAAAACATGTAATTAAAACATGTTATGGATGATGGTTGCAAGTGGTTGCAAGTGATAGCTAGTGGTTGCTCGTGGTTGCATATACACACACAATTTAGGTTTTAGATCGGCTCAGTCACTTCATATTGCATATGCATATATATATGTTTGCAATCGTATATGGTTGAAGTTTAATGTGTTGTCATATGGATGTTGCATTTGTATGAATGATTGTGCACTCATGTAGAATCATGAATAGAAAAATTTGCATACATAATGGATTCATGACACTTACATGATTCGCATTAAGGAGGTCAACTGAATAAGTAGACCGCCTGATTTTGCATTAGATAAGTACATGTACACACACTTCGCATATGATCATGAAGCATTAAAAGTCTTTTAAGGACAATGGATGCTCGTGTTTGATGAATGAGTAGATGGATGTTTGGATGTTAGGATGTACATTCTTCCTGAACTTGAAGATTTCGGGGACGAAATCCTTTTAAGTGGGGGAGAATGTAACACCCCGTGTATTCTATAACAGTGAAATTCACAAATTAAAGTATAACTAATTTCAAATCAAAGAATTAAGGGAAACGGGATACGCCATTGCGTTCGTCTCGGAATTCTGCTTGAGATAGAGTCCGAGTTTGCGCAAAACGGACTCCGTATGAAGAAGATATGGCCTCCGGAAGTTTCAGAATTCAGTTTAAAATTCAAACAGACCAAAACAGCTCAGAAAAACCAATTCAAAATTCAAAATCTGGCCGGATTGGCCAGGGCGGGAATTTTCCCGCCCAAGGCTCCTAGGTCGACTGGGTAGTCGACCTGGGGCTACCCAGGTCGACTGGGTAGTCGACCTGGGTCACCCGTGTCGACTGCCAAGTCGACACGGTGTCGTCCTGTCCCTTGAGCCAGGTCGAACCCAGCCCCCCTGGCTGGCCTGGTCTGTGTTTGGTCGATTTTCTGAGCCTTGCCTTGTCACTAAGGCTAGGTGTCAGCTCCTGGTTGGTCTCTCCTTTAAACAAACGACTATTATTAAACCAAGCTCCATCGACGGTCCTAATCAACTCACAAACTCTATAAAAAGGACCTAAGACTCACCCTAATTCACACAAACAAAAATGGAGATGAGACTGTCATGCTGCTGAGGAAAGACTAGGAATAGCCGTCAGGAATTGAGAGACAATTAGGAGATAATTCGAAAGCTTAAAGCAACGTCAATTAAATCAAAACAACGCCTACAACAAAGGGTAGCATCTCCAAATTCAGAATTCAGATTCCTGAATTGAAGATTCGTCATACGTTGTAAGTAGAGTGCTATTCCGATGTGAATAAATAATTGTGTTTTGATTTGTGTAAAGTGAGAAATGGAATTGTGGCGATAATAATCTATATTTGTATGTTATTTTGATTCTAAACGATTTGGAAATGTTATGGTATATGATTGGATATTTGCATGTATGTGATTTATGTCGGAAGTTAACAACCATATGTTGTGGTATTTTATTTAGGGATTCATACAAGTATATGATTCATGTTAACAACCATATGTTGTGGTATTTTATTTAGGGATTCATACAAGTATATGATTCATGTTAACAACCATATGTTGTGGTATTTTATTTGGGATTCATACAAGTATATGATTCACTATTATGCCAATATGATGTACATACTTTTATGATCACTTTCAGTGTATAATTGGGATTCGACTAAGTACTATGGTTTACATGAATCTATGTTGGAATTGGCAAATCATACTTTTGTATTAGAAACAAAAGTAAGCATTTTTATGAACATGACTAAACTATGTTTGGTGTTATGCCTAGTTGAAACCATGTTTAGGCCTATGTTGTTATAAAAATCATATGGTGATATATGTAACACATAAATTAAGTTAGATTTACATTCCAATTGCAAGTTTACATGAATAGATTAAAAACCATGATTCATGTTTAGGTATGTTTATGCTATGATAATATGAATAGAATGATTCATGTTTAAGTATGTTTATGCCATGATTATATGCTGTTACCATGCAAGTTCACATATGCCTAATTCATGTTAGTTAGATCGTTATGTTGCAAGTTCAAGCGTTCACACTCCCCTTTTCATGTCACTTAGAATATATAAACACCATGTTATAAGCCTCCCCTGGCTAAGTTGGGTTTAAATGTTAAACCCAACATACGTTATATTTTTGTGAACGTATAAAACTGGGGTAATGACGATGGGGTTAAAACATAGAACATATGTGTGGCATGTTTGACGCATGCCAACAACCAAGAAAAACAATTAAGTGGCATAAATAAATTTTAACCAATAAAGATGAATTTGAATAATGGGCCGCAAATATTTACATATAAAAAGGAAAGAGACAAAATATGTAAATGTAGAAAATACGATGTGTTTAACCCGAGGTTGGATTGAGTTGTGATGTAAACCTGCCCGGAACCGCCCGGCTGTCCAGTAGTCACAACAATACCTATCCAATGTGGGTGGTTAAACACGGAGCCCAATAGGGACCCGAGGTTAGACTGAGTTGTGGCGTAAGACTGCCCGGACCCAACCGGCAACAGGCAGCCACAACAATACCTGTCTAATGTGAGAGGTCGAGGCTTTAATAAGACAATTAAGGCTGAGTCAGGATTGATAGGATTAAGTAAATTAAATTAATACTTAATCAAAATGGAACATGCTAAACTATACAGACTGATTGGGGGTGAGGTTTACAAAACACTTAACCAACTTAGCATGTTGGCTAGAAATAGAAAACCTAGTAGCGGGGGACCCTTTTCAGCAGTAACCCTACAAGGTGTATCAGGATACCCTGAACTAGGCAGGGTGGGGCATGATTACTGGGCTGACTATAAGAGGTCAAATCGACGGCGGTGGTGTAGCAGTGTAGGTTCTAACGGGGTGCGGGCGTGCACACACTTCGGCGCAGAAAAATAAGGCACTGGGCACCAGTAGCATACCTGTGCATCCTAGGATTGTGTCGGGCCGCCACCATGGGACTTGATACACCCCATGGTGGGACCAACATAGGTAACTACAACAACGGGGGCCGTAAGACACATGTAACTATGCGAGTAGGAGCCGATCATCAGAAATGGATCACTTCACCCTGATTATTGGGTGCCTATTGGGAACTAGTTTATATGGGTACAGAGATTAATATGGGGTACGATAGTATATTCGACTCTAGACAACTTAACTTAGTTTATGGTGCTTTCCCATTTCCAGTTTATACTTATCATACCCAGTTCTTTATTCGTAGACTGAATAGTCCTAGACTTACTCAGGCTTTATGTCTGACTCTACTTTTCTTTCGCCTTCTTTTCTTTCGTTCCCCCCAGGTCCACAGGGAGGGAATACCGCAGCTTGACTAGTTTCCACATCCAGTTTGAAGAGAAGGAATGTATGGCTTGGATCTTTTCGTTTTGGACTATGGCTTTGGACAACAATTATGGGACTTATGCAGTTTATTTATGTTTTCTTTGTGCTTCTTTAGATAATGTAATCAAGACAGTTATGAAGGTGTTATGTTTTTGGAAGTATTGCAAGACAAATTATGACATGGTTTGCGTAACACGTATTTTGTTGAAATAAAAGTTGTCGTTGTTTTCCGTTGTTCAAAATTATGTGTTCTTATATCTGTCTTGTATATCTGTGACTTATACTTATAAACCTCCACCAAAATTAGGGCATTCCCTTTGAGAGTGACCCTAACGGAGGTGGGGTGTTTCAAACGTAGTTCGCTTTGGGGAGTGTGGGGAAATTAGCACCAAGGTTCGTAAGGCGATCCCCCATTACAGAAAGAATTGGATAGACCACAGAGTGAAGTTGCCGAAAAATCTTAGTGGTGTTTATGGCATGTTTCACGTGTCGCATGTGAGGAAGTGTTTACATGAGAGCGCGAAAATAGTGGAGCCGTGCATGTTTAGAGAAGTGGAAGTGGAGCAAGATGCCACGATTAGACGAGCTCCTACATGCATCCTTGGATCGGAGATCAAGAAGTTATGCAACAGAGAGGTCAAGTTGGTTAAAAATACAATGAGAAGACGATCAAGGAGACGCGACTTGGGAGACGGGAGACAAGATACGTATCATGTTCCCTTTCATTTTTAAGGGTATACTCTTAATTTCTCCTTTATTTAGACTTGTCCTATCGTTTAGTGTACTCTCTTGATTACATTCTTGATCTTTAGGTAGGAAGATCCTATGGTTGTAAACATGTGTTTGAGACATGTTATGTCTGGTGGACGCAAGTGTTTGCTAGTGGTTGCTCGTGGATGCATTTACACACACGTTAGGCACTAGATCGGCTTAGTCACTTTCATATTGCATATGCATATATGTATTTGTATATGGATTGAAACTTGATGTGTTATCATATGGATGTTGCATTTGTATGAATGTACGGTTGTGCACTCATATAGAAATAATATGTATAGTTATGATTCTTTTGCATACATAATGGTCGCATGGCACTATCATGATTTGCATTGAGGAGGTCAACTGAATCAGTAGACCGCCTGATTTTGCATTTGGGTAAGGACATATACACACACTATGCATATGATCATGAAAGCATTATAAACCTCTTTAAGGACAATGGATGCCTATGATTGAATGGTTGAATAGATGGTTGTTGGATGGTAGGATACACATTCTTGTTGACTTGAAGATTTCGGTGACGAAATCCTTTAAGTAGGGGGAATGTAACACCCTGTAATTTTAAAACGGGACATAAGAGATAATTAAAGAATAATTAACCTTTAAAAGAAGAATTTGGTGAAATGGGTTATGCCATTGTGTTCGTCTCGGAATTCTGCTTCAGATAGAGTCCAAGTTTGCGTGAATCGGACTCCGTATGAAGAAGTTATGGAGATTAGAAGTTTTCAAGTTTAAGTAGAAATTAAATTAATAATTAAATAAATCGAGTTCGAAATTCAAATTCGTAGAGAAGGCTGGGCGGGAAAAGTCCCGCCATAGGGTGTCGACCCCCTCCTAGGGGTGTCGACACAGGTGTCGACCCCCTATAGGGGTGTCGACATAGGTGTCGACCCCCCTGTAGGGGTCGACTCCAGCGAGCTGATCTGGACAGTGACGATTTTCTGAGGTGTTAGGGCATATGTGTCATGTTCTAGTTGGCTCTCTTGGGTTTGGATGGCTTTGATGACTCCTAGGTTGATCTAAAGGCCCATATTAATTCTAAACATCTATGTATACATAGCTAAACCTAAATCCTAACCTCACAACCCTAAACTATGATGTCGTCATGCTGTTTGTCCACAAACTAACCTAGCCGCCACCATAATAAATCAAATTCTAGATTAAATATAAAAAGATAAGAGATAAAGATTCAAAGCCTAGGAATTGCGAAAAGGAATTCTAGAACAACAACGAACGAATTAATGCTTACATCAACGGATTATCATAGCAATTTCAGAAATCAGATCCCAGAATTCAAGATCCATTTTCTGTGAGTGCAGTTACTTTCACAAGATAATTGTTTAAACGTAATTGTGATAAGTTATGAATTGGACTGTATGAAAATGTTTGTAAATCATATAAAGTTTATGTCTTTGCAAACTATGTTTTGATTTATGCTTGATTTGATTCATTATATGCAAGTTATGTTCTATGTTAATTCACATACCTAATTACATATGCAAGTTATGTATGCAAGTTTGCTCGATCTATGCAAGTTATGAAAGATCTTATGCAAGAAATGTTCATATATGTAAGATCATATTTTATATGTTCATATGTTTAGATCTACATGTTTATATGATTAGATCCATATCTGTCCATATGTTTAGAACTATATGTTCATATATTTAGATCTACATGTTTATATGATTAGATCCATATCAGTCCATATGTTTAGCACTATATGTTCATATGTTTAAATCCATGCAAGTTTATGTTTAGATCCAGACCAGTTTATATGTTTAAATCCATGCAAGCTTATGCTTAGATCCATGCTAGTTCGCACTCAATATGTTGATTGGATCTATTTTTATATGTTTACTAGATTTATGCCATCATAGATCTATATTGTTTATGCCAGTTATGATGTCATGTGTTTCTTCCCTTTTTCCTTTTTTTTATGAGTTGGGCTAATGGCGAGCCTAACGTATCACATGAACTATACGTACGAACGACGTGGGAACGTTGGGGAAAAGTTTAGGTAAAGGTTGAATATTATGTACTTGGCATAAAAAGGGGTTGTAATAATATAATTAATTTTGGGCATAACTAGAAAATGTGGCATAACTTGAATTGACCACACTTATGGATAATTTACATATAAACTTGGACATGAATGGTAAATATGTAAATTGGCTAAAAGATGAACATGCCTAACCCGAGGTTAGATTGAGTTACGATGTAAGACTGCCCGGAACAACCCGGCACATCTAGTGGCCACAACAACATAGATCTAATGTGAGAGATTAGCGCATTAAGCCCAAAAACCCGAGGTTAGAATGAGTTTGCGGTAGAAGTCTGCCCGAAACCGCCCGAACATCCAGCAACCGTAAACAACAGTTCTAATGTGAGAGGTTGGTTCTTTAATGAATAAATTAAGGCTAAGGAACAGACAAGCTAAAAATGGAAAGGTTATGTAACATATGAACATGCGACACTTAACCAATACAACATGTTAGGTGGGTGGGTTAAGTTAACATGGACAAGAAGACAACTTAACCATATTACATGAACAAAGTGGATAAGGTTAAGGCAACCTTAACCAATAATACATATGGACTTAATAAGGGGAAGGGTTAAGTAAATCTTGGGTAAGTGGGTAATATTAGTATATACAGGCACACAAACTTAACCGTTAAATAAACATGCGTGAATCAGTGAGAAGGTTAAGTAACATATGAATAGACAACACTTAACCAGTACAACATGTTAATTAAGCAAATGTGCGGGGTTAAGTTAAATTGAGAACACTTAACCATTATAACATGTTGATTAGGAAACCCTAGTAACGGGGACCCATTTCAGCAGTAACCCACATAGATGTATCATGGTACCGTGAACTAGGCAGGGTGGGGCACGATTACTGGGCTGATTATATGTGGTCAAAATAGCGGTGGGTGGTGCAGCAGTGTAGGTTCCGACGGAGTATGGGTGTGCACGTGCTACGGAGTGGAAAAAGCAGGCACTGGCATCAGTAGTATACACTATGCATCTTGAATCGTGTCGGGTTGCCATCATGGGAATTGATACACCCCATAATGGGGCCAGCACAGACATCTACATACGAACGAGGCCGAATGACATAAGTAATGAATACATACAAGTGAGGTTGAGTGACATAAGTAATAAATACATGCGAGTTAGGGAGCCGATCGAACGAGGAAGGTAATGGGTACAACTCGTGGGGGTAGGAGCAAAAAGGGGCACCTACGATTGCAGCTAGGAGTACACGAAGCTACCATTATCATGATTAGTAAGAGGGATCAACTTTTAGTAGGGGACTAGTAAGGATGTGGTGTAACTAGTAATGATACTGTGTTACTAGCGTTGGTGCAGTGTAGTAATTATCCCTTAGTGATTAGAAGCGCAATTAACGTTATATCTTGTTCATCTTGTCTGCTTTGTCATGCCTGTTTATTCTACAGTCGTTTCTAGCTTTCTAGTTTAAGTTCTTATCCTATTACTTTAATGATTATATTGTTAAAGTCACTAGACTCACCAGACTTATGTCTGACCTAGTTTGTTTCGCCTCTTTTCTTCCGTTTCCCCCCTCCCCCCAAGTTCTTAGGGAGGAAATATTCAAGCTTAGTTCATATATCTCTTTCTTCCAGCTTGAAGTTAAAAGGTGTATTGCTTGACTTTGATTCTACGTATGGCATTTTTCTGTTGGGGATTATGGCTTTAAAATTATGTACTCTGAAGGTTTTGTACAAGACTGATATTATGTACTTGATTTTGGTATTTGGAAATGTAATCAAAC
This sequence comes from Allium sativum, assembly GCA_030737875.1. Classification (NCBI taxonomy): domain Eukaryota; kingdom Viridiplantae; phylum Streptophyta; class Magnoliopsida; order Asparagales; family Amaryllidaceae; genus Allium; species Allium sativum. The sequence continues at coordinate 970,525,719 of CM060920.1, forward strand.
TTATTTCTGTTTCCGCTGCAATAAAACTACAAAATTTTCAAGTACTACTTTTTATGTCTTGTAATACTCTGTTCTGTTTACTTATAATGCTCCATGAAACTTAATGCATTCCCATAGTGAGTGACATTAACGGACGTGGGGGAGTTACATGATATTTGGCGTACACTAATCCCAATTATTTAGTTGTATGTCAATCGATTGGTTGACAAAATGTTGTAAGAGATAATTATTTATATTTAATGCTTATGCAGTTGTGTAATGCACTCTGGATGATGGTTGATTGTGTATCATCATTATTGTGTACATGTTATGTACGAAATCCATACAAATAAATTATATGGTAATTGATTGGGTCTGATTCCAATTCAAAAAGAACGAATATTTTAAAATAATATTCCGTATAGGATTAATATGTGAATTTGAGGTCCGATTTTGGATGGACACAAAAATATTGAAGTATGTGAAGCCGTGTTGATTAGATATGCGCCATTTTAACGTGAATGATATTTATATCGGTTTTATTCATTTTTATAATGAATATAGATAAGGAAATTATTTCAAAATCTGATATTTTGAAAATATTATCATTTAAATATTATAATGATAAGGAGTATTCAATTTTGATTTAAAGTTGAAATGAAAGCGGGAATCGTTTTTAAAACGAAATTATAAAAGACGTTTTGAATGAAAAATATTATATATATATATATATTAATGGCTTGAATAGAATGCGTCGCATCGTGACCGTTCGCGAATTTCAACCATTGACTTCGAATTGACATTATAGGAGATCCGACCAATCGGATTCTCCTAAAATTGGAACCACTGGGTTCGTATCGAAAAGAGCTATGGATTTGATTTGGCGCATATCTTTTCTATGGAATTATCTTCACAAATATCGAAAAGAGCTATGGTTGGATTTGGAATTATGTCCAAATCAAATTTGGAAAAGGTCGTTATGGATGCAGTTCAGTGGCCGTTATTGGAAACCGACTGTACGGGCCTTGATAAAATTATTAAAAATATTAATAATTTGTGTAAAATCATAATAAATGATTTGGAAATAATTTGGATGGAATATTCATATTTGTGAAGATGAATGATATTTTTATCAGAATAAACTAGTTAACAACTAGAATAGAGGACTGAAAGGAATTGAAATGGTTTTAATATAATGAGAATTTTCCAACTGAATTGGAATGGATTTGAATGGAAATAATCTTCGGAATATTTCAATATTGGATTCCGTGATAATACAGATATTGTTGAGGAATTTAGAAGATATATATATATATATATCATTATTCCCAATATGATATTTGTTGGTTTCAGAATTTGATATTGAATATAAGTCGATATAATTTCTCTTTAGAGCCTTGTATTTAATATCAAATTGGATTTTGGTTTGTCGTGAATGGTGTCTTCAGTATCACTGTTCTTAAACTGTAACGGCAAGGAATTTCGCTCGATCTGGATCGATCGTTAAACCGACAAAGACCGTTCAAAACCCCTGATCGTTTTGAGAACAGGACAAATCAGAACGCAGACTGAAGAACATTTCATTGTTATTACAACAATTCCATCAGATACAAGAATATACAGAGTATAAATGAATAAATTACATTCGATAAATATTAGAGATTACAATAAATTACATAGCAGCGGAAAATAATACAAAAGCACAACTAGAAGTGATACACGGATACAGAGCTTTCCGAGCATCGTTCCAGCTGTAAATCAGGACCCTGTGAATATAAATCTGCAAAACCAAAACTACTAGCTGCCCGTGCGGAAAATAGGGGCACCCAGAGTTTAGGTTAAAAAAATAAACTCCAGGTCAGTCATGTGACTGGTGTGAGAACTAAAACAGTTATTAATATTGGTTTTAAAGCTAGGTAAATCAAGGGACCACGCCGTATAACACGGAACGGGTTTCCTCCCAAGAATACCAGTGCATAAAACAAACAGCGCAATGCTAAATAAAGAAAAATGAAGCTGTTATAAGACCCAGGTCCCATCACACAATGCAACGCAAGCCGGAGGATAGGGTTTTTACCTTATAACAGCCAAAGCATGCTCGATACGGTTAAAACACATTATTTGATACTATAATAAGTATATAGTGTCAAAACAATTTCAATCATAAATATCAATCATAGGCGGCATGAATGACCCATACTACTATGTCACCATACTAGGTTCTACAAATAAAACTGCACTATCACGTATTGGAAATTGGATTTCCGTCATGAGCTGAGGCAAGAGGCAAGCTCCTCTCCGCGTTCGAGACACTCTAGCAAATGCCTCAGGACCCCACTTTGATCCTTAGAATCGGCTGGGCCGGTCCTCTCTTACTTTTGAGGATTGGCAATTCCTGAACACACGTTTCCCGGTCCTTACAGACCTATATCCGAGGCGCCTCACATTCCAACAGCTACACAGGTGAAAAGTATATAAATGTCAGGGCTGGTAGGTCACTGACACCACCCTAGCTAGAAAGAAACGTCGTGCTCTCCCAGCAGTCTGTCTCCCGTTTTTGACTCATACCGAGGTGTGAGGCTCGCGAATTCACGTTATACACAAAGCTACGCCACACAGGCCGTGCTTTGATCATCAACCACAAGACTTTGCTTTTCAACAGAAGCCTTGATCAATTGCCACTTATGCGTGCCACACTGGCAATTCACTCCATGCGACTGATGTCCATCGATATACAACCTCTGAGCTCGTACGTCTCAGAGAAGGGCGTTAAGCAAGAGAATAAATTCTCCGCCGCCAAACAGATGTATATTTAATAGAGATCAATCAACACAGAATAAAATCCAATGTCAGACACACAATCCATTTACAAGTTCGTTCTGGGTCTGAACGAAACCGGAGGAACTTTCCTCGCATATCCATCCATCTCCTAGTACGTCTGGACGATCACCAACTTTTTCCCTCATCTTGGGTGTACAGCCCAATCGAGATCATCAGTAATCACCCAAACGATGTGAAGACTTCCGGTCCTCAACCACCATCTTCATCTTCGAAATCTCGTCGAATCGGTTATTCAGAATGTGTATAACCCCGGCCTTTCTGAATAACCCACGTATATAATAAACAAATGTTACACAAACACAACGAACGCCTCATTCCAATTCAGAATATTCTTTTATTCACAAAATCACATTCTTAGGGAAATGTTCCCATTAATTTTATCCAAGATAAATTCTTCTAAGTTTTTCTTTAATATTCCCATGGATATCATTTCAAACTAGTCGGGATTAACGAAACACACCGAAGTAATTATTTATTTTATTTCCCAATCCCAACCTATTCATCCCATGGAGCAAAACTGGTGATAATCCATTCCTAACACCACGGTGTTATCGGTAAAATTAATTATCATTTCACGTTCAAATCTAATTAAAGATTTAACTATCGCTTTGGAGCAAAACTGGTGATACTCCATTCTCGATCACTTTTCAGATTTGATAATTTGAATTATCAATTCACATTTTGATTTAATTAAAGATTCATTAAAACTCTTATTAGTTTTAATCTTTTCAAAAATCAATATCTCGCCTTTAACTGGGTTAAAGAACCAATGTCATCTAAAACACGATTCACGATAAACCCAAATCACATTTGATATTAAATACAAGGCTCTGAATAGAAAATATACCGGCTTATATTCAATATCAAATTCTGAAACCAACATATATCGTATTGGAAATAACGATATAAAATATATCTTTCAAATTCCCATAACAATATCTGTATAGTCACGAAATCCAACATCGAAATATTCCGAAGATAATTTCGATTCAACTCCGGTCCAATTCACGTATTGGGAATATTGATTATTTTTTTAATCACTTTCAAATTCAATTTATTTATTTCAAAAATAAATTGATTTTAATTCTAGTTTAAAACTAGTTCATTTCGACAAAAATATATTTTTATCCTTTCAAATGTGGAATTTTACATCCCAGTTCTTCCCAATTCATATATTATGATTTTACACAAATTATCAATATTTTTAATAATTTTATCAAGGCCCGTACAGTCGATTTCCATCAACGACCATCGAACTGCACTTACACCGACCTTTTCTAAATTTGATTTGGACATAATTCCAAATCCAACCGTTAGATTTCAAATTTCTAATATTCATTGGAAAGCTCTTTTCGATACAAACCCAACGGTTCCAGTTTTAGGAGGATCCGACGGTCGGATCTCCCGCAACGTCAATTCAAAGTCAATGGTCGAAATTCACGAACTGCCGTGGCGCGGCGCGTTCTATTCAGGCCATTATATATATATAATATATATATATATATATTTCGTCGATTTCCTTTTAAAACGACATTTATAAATAGTTTTAAATTCGTTTCTAAAACAATTTCAACTTCATCTTCAATCTCAAATCGATTTGATTTCAATTCAATTCGAATTCTAATTCGTTTCAATTCAATTAAATTTCTAATTCGTTTCAATTCAATTTGAATTTTCATTCTATCTACTTCAATTTGAATTCATTTCAAATTGATTTCAATTTAATTACAGTTCGTTTTAAATTTCATTCAAAACGATTTCAATTCGTTTTTAATTCAATTTCAATTTAATTCAATTTGAATTCATTTCTATTCAATTCGAATTCAAATTCACTTTCTATTCAGTTCGAATCGAATTCATTTTCTATCCGATTCGAATTCATTTCAAATTGATTCAATAAAATTTCAATTTGAATTCTAATCTAATTTAATTTGAATTTCATTTCAAAATATTAAATTTTGAAATCACTTTTCAATATTCATTATAAAACGAATAAAATCGATATAAATATCGTTCACGCCAAAATAGCGCAACTCTAATCAACACGACTTTATATATTTCAAAAACTTCTTTATTCTATTCAACAAATAAATATTTATTCTATTCAACAAATGAATATTTATTCTATTCAACACATGAATCTATATTTCTTTCAACACACGACTAATCTCAACACATGAGTACTATCCACACATCACTATTTTTGTTATGTAAAATATTTTATAAAATCATGGTATCTATCGTTTGATTTTCAATTAGATTTCAACCGTAAAGTAGTTCTAATTTTAAATATGATAAAGATGTAAATTTTATTTTATTAAATATTTCACTCAACACGTCAATAGTTTCAACTCATGAACATCGTCAACACATGGCTATTTTTATATTCAACACCTGAATTTTCTTTTATAATATTCATTATTTCCCGATTGGAATGAGGCCCAATCAATCACCATATAATGTTAGTTATATGGATTCCACACAACACATGTATATAATAGCAACGATCAACAATCAACCATCATCCAAGGTGCACCACACAACTGTATAAGCATCAAATATAAATAATCAACGCTTGCACAGCCTGTCGACCAATCGATCGACATACAATTAAATAATTGGGATTAGTGTACTCAAATATCATCCCAACACCCGTGTGGGGTTTCAAATCAACAAACACAGATTTTTATTTGTGCAGTTGGGCGATGTGTAAAATTTATCATCCCAATCAATATCAGTCAAATCAGTGTATATAAACAAATCGGCCGATTCGTTTATAAATATTTATTTATTCACTTTCACGTTAAAAATTATATTTTTAACGATAATTAATTTATTTCAACACATGAATATATTTCATTATCTATTTCACATCAACTTCACATACAATTTCACAACACATCAAACAAGCATACAAGCCGTCCATGGTCTGTGGACGACGGGTGTCGGGTGCTACTAAGCACCGTCTGCATCCTAGTATATATATATAACTAGAAAAAGGAAATTTGAGCGAGAAGTTCTCACCAATAGCTATCCCAATTCCATGACACTTCTATTGTAGGAAATCATCGCCATTCTCGCCTTTTGTCGCTTTCGTTGCCCGTAGCCACTACATATATAAAAATCACAATTTTATTTTGCTATTCAATATATAAAAATCGAATTTTTTACTTCGCTATTCAATATATAAAAATCGAATTTTTACTTCGCTATTCAATATATAAAAATCGAATTTTTACTTCGTTATCCAATATATAAAAATCCAATTTTTACTTCGTTATCCAATATATAAAAATCGAATTTTTACTTCGCTATTTTTAAAATAAAAATTACATTTTTATTTTGCTATTCACATAAAAAAAATCAAATTTTTATTACGATGTTCATAAAATAAAAATCATATTTTTATTTCTTTTCAAACAAAGAAAAATCACATTTTTAATTCTAATATTATATATATATATATAATCACTTCTTTATATGATGTTTACATTTTTAAAACAATGATACTTATGTTTTAAAAACAGCGATACTTATATTTTAAAAACAGTTCATTTATATTTTCAAATCAATTCATTTATATTTTACTAAAACAAATGCCATTATTTATCTTTCGAAAACAAAATTCAGAATTTTATTTTAACACAAACTCAGATTTTATAATGCTGTTATAATAAAAATCAAACTGAAAATGAATAAATAATAATAATAAAATAAACTTACAGTGTAAAAAGAGGGGAAAGGGGGATTCACGTCGGCCTGGAGGTGGTGGTGGGGGTGCTCGCGCGCAGGTGGCGGCTTGGGGTTGCTCGCGTCGTCGGTCTGTTGGTGGCTGCACTCGAGAGGAGAGGGAAAGCGAGTGGGGAGGGGGCGGTCGCGTCAGGCGGAGCTGGGGAGGGCGGTGTCTCCGGCGATGTGGCGGAGGGTGCGGAGGCGAGGCTGAATCGGGGAGGGCAGCGCGATTAGTTTAGGTTTTTTTTTCTTTTTCTGTTGAAATGAATTTCAACGGGGGGGGGGGGGGGGGGGGGGGCAGAGAGAAAGTAAGGTGGAGGAGAGAGGTTTTAATTATTATTTTTTTAATTTTTAAAAAGTTGACTTTTACATACGACCCCTAAATAAGGCCCACCGCCTGTCGTCCCTAGCATTTTACCCCTATTCCGAACACAATGGGATATGTACCGTAAGCTGATTCGGCTGTTACAATCAGTTTCCATTTAAATCAAAGTATAATTCTTTGTATATTCAATTTAAACTTACATTTCAAATTACCGAGGCCACATACTAACTCGAAAAATCCCAGAAAAATATTTTCTAGCTTCGTATTGACGATACGGTCCTAACAAAACTAGTTTCGTCGAATTCTGAGACCGTTGGAAAAATGGTCATTTTCCAGTCGATTAAAATCAACTGAAACTGGTCAAACACGTTTTCCTTTGCCACACTCACATATTGATTCGAAAAATTATGAAATTTGGAATCTAGCAATAACTTGACATCACGGATCCAACAAAAGTGGTTTCGTCGAAATCCGAAGTCGTTTGCAAAATGGCTATTTTTAAGGGCCTGAATTCCATAGCGACTATTCAGAATTTTCAACTGGACATATCTTTTGATCCCCGCTATGAAATTTCAATTTTTCGGGATTCGTTGGAAAGATATCATCAATTAGATTCCATTATTTTTGGTTTCACTAAAATCTGGATGGTTTTGCACCCGGTACATTCAATTGAAGTTTGAAATCGAATTATCGAACTACCGCGCCATTTTCAATTCTATTTATAATTATATATAATTATTATATTCTAACGACGACGTATATAATATATACGTCGAATTCTATTCAAAATAAATTTCTCGTCGATATTATTTAAAATAATTCATTTTAAATATTCAAAATTCTCTAAAATTGCCAAAATAAAAAATTTAAACTAGCCCAGATTTTCGTGTTGTTACAATCTCCCCCACTTAAAACTTTTCGTCCTCGAAAAGGAACAAAGTCGAAAGTGGTTTGATTAATCAACTCTACGTTCGATCTGGCTTCCATTCTCCAACTTTTCAGTTTTTGAGAATTTTCAAATTCTTCAAAAATTTGGCTAACACCCTAAATTTTCGAAAAATTCCACCATAACCTCCCCTGCACCGGGAGCCACTGGAAAATCCCGAAATTGCCATACAGGCCTTCTGATCTCAAAAAGAAAAAGAAAAAGCCAAGCGGCTAGCCAATAGGCTCATAAAATCATCATCACCCAAACAAAACAGTAAATTATAGTAAACATGTACCTATTTGTCGGGCAAACAAATTTTATTCTCTGCTCTAGCCTCCTTGCTATGACCTGTTCAATGTAAGTACATGTATATGCAAGCAAATGCGACCAATTTTCAATACAATTCAATATTTGATTCAATTAGGCTAAATGGTTCAAAATTTTCAAACAAACAACACAAACATCAATCAATTAGTGAATTAGAGTTTCAAATTCATAATTTTGATACATATACAAAAATCATGTTTTTTTGATGCCAATCTCAACAAATAAATCTATCTATATAAGTTTTGGTTCTCACACCAGTCTAAATGGAAATATATAGATATCACACCTTCGAAACACGAACATAAATATTGATGATGTGGCCACATCTCCAGAATTATCCCCGGGTGTCTAGAATGTGATTCTATATCTATCCAGTATATTAAAACTTCGACTATACGTTCATGACGCGTATACGCGAAATCTATATATACTCAATTGTCCAAATTCAAAATAAATAAATATTCAAATACATATAAAGCGATTTAAATTTTCAAAACAAAATTTTTTTCATTTGAAAAATATACTCTTCACACTCGTTCTAGGACACTACCGATCCTATCTCTAATTGGATATTACTAATCCAATATCTGATGAATTCTTTCGTATGGTTCTAATGTGTCTTGTTATCGAGCTCTATAAACCAAAGCTATGTTACCAACTGTAACGGCAAGGAATTTCGCTCGATCTGGATCGATCGTTAAACCGACAAAGACCGTTCGAAACCCCTAATCGTTTTGAGAACATGACAAATCAGAACGCAGACAGAAGAACATTTCATTGTTATTACAACAATTCCATCAGATACAAGAATATACAGAGTATAAATGAATAAATTACATTCGATAAATATCAGAGATTACAATAAATTACATAGCAGCGGAAAATAATACAAAAGCACAACTAGAAGTGATACACAGATACAGAGCTTTCCGAGCATCGTTCTAGCTGTAAATCAGGACCCTGTGAATATAAATCTGCAAAACCAAAACTACTAGCTGCCCGTGCGGAAAATAGGGGCACCCAGAGTTTAGGTTAAATCAATAAACTCCAGGTCAGTCATGTGACTGGTGTGAGAACTAAAACAGTTATTAATATTGGTTTTAAAGCTAGGTAAATCAAGGGACCACGCCGTATAACATGGAACGGGTTTCCTCCCAAGAATACCAGTGCATAAAACAAACAGCGCAATGCTAAATAAAGAAAAATGAAGCTGTTATAAGACCCAGGTCCCATGACACAATGCAACGCAAGCCGGAGGATAGGGTTTTTACCTTATAACAGCCAAAGCATGCTTGATACGTTTAAAACACATTATTTGATACTATAATAAGTGTATAGTGTCAAAACAATTTCAATCATAAATATCAATCATAGGCGGCATGAATGACCCATACCACTATGTCACCATACTAGGTTCTACAAATAAAACCGCACTATCACGTATTGGAAATTGGATTTCCGTCATGAGCCGAGGCAAGAGGCAAGCTCCTCTCCACGTTCGAGACACTCTAGCAAATGCCTCAGGACCCCACTTTGATCCTTGGAATCGGCTGCGCCGGTCCTCTCTTACTTTTGAGGATTGGCAATTCCTGAACACACGTTTCCCGGTCCTTACAGACCTATATCCGAGGCGCCTCGCACTCCAACAACCACACAGGTGAAAAGTATATAAATGTCAGAGCTGGTAGGTCACTGACACCACCCTAGCTAGAAAGAAACGTCGTGCTCTCCCAGCGGTCCGTCTCCCGTTTTTGACTCATACCGAGGTGTGAGGCTCGCGAATTCACGTTATACACAAAGCTACGCCACACAGGCCGTGCTTTGATCATCAACCCCAAGACTTTGCTTTTCAACAGAAGCCTTGATCAATTGCCACTTATGTGTGCCACACTGGCAATTCACTCCATGCGACTGATGTCCATCGATATACAACCTCTGAGCTCGTACGTCTCAGAGAAGGGCGTTAGGCAAGAGAATAAATTCTCCGCCGCCAAACAGATGTATATTTAATAGAGATCAATCAACACAGAATAAAATCCAATGTCAGACACACAATCCATTTACAAGTTCGTTCTGGGTCTGAACGAAACCGGAGGCACTTTCCTCGCATATCCATCCATCTCCAAGTACGTCTGGATGATCACCAACTGTTTCCCTCATCTTGGGTGTACAGCCCAATCGAGATCATCAGTAATCACCCAAACAATGTGAAGACTTCCGGTCTTCAACCACCGTCTTCATCTTCGACATCTCGTCGAATAGGTTATTCAGAATGGGTATAACCCCGGCCTTTCTGAATAACCCACGTATATAATAAACAAATGTTACACAACACAACGAATGCCTCATTCCAATTCAGAATATTCTTTTATTCACAAAATCACATTCTTAGGGAAATGTTCCCATTAGTTTTATCCAAGATAAATTCTTCTAAATTTATTCTTTAATCTTCCTTTGGATATCATTTCAAACTAGTCAGGATTAACGAAACACACCGAAGTAATTATTTATTTTATTTCCCAATCCCAACCTATTCATCCCATGGAGCAAAACTGGTGATACTCCATTCCTAACACCACGGTGTTATCGGTAAAATTAATTACCATTACACGTTCAAATCTAATTAAAGATTTAACTATCGCTTTGGAGCAAAACTGGTGATACTCCATTCTCGATCACTTTTCAGATTTGATAATTTGAATTATCAATTCACATTTTGATCTAATTAAAGATTCATTAAAACTCTTCTTAGTTTTAATGTTTTCAAAAATCAATATCTCGCCTTTAACTGGGTTAAAGAACCAATGTCATCTAAAACACGATTCACGATAAACCCAAATCACATTTGATATTAAATACAAGGCTCTGAATAGAAAATATACCGGCTTATATTCAATATCAAATTCTGAAACCAACATATATCGTATTGGAAATAACGATATAAAATATATCTTTCAAATTCCCATAACAATATCTGTATAGTCACGAAATCCAACATCGAAATATTCCGAAGATAATTTCGATTCAACTCCAGTCCAATTCACGTATTGGGAATATTGATTATTTTTTTAATCACTTTCAAATTCAATTTATTTATTTCAAAAATAAATTGATTTTAATTCTAGTTCAAAACTAGTTCATTTCGACAAAAATATATTTTTATCCTTTCAAATGTGGAATTTTACATCCCAGTTCTTCCCAATTCATATATTATGATTTTACACAAATTATCAATATTTTTAATAATTTTATCAAGGCCCGTACAGTCGATTTCCATCAACGGCCATCGAACTGCACTTACAGCGACCTTTTCTAAATTTTATTTGGACATAATTCCAAATCCAACCGTTAGATTTCAAATTTCTAATATTCATTGGAAAGCTCTTTTCGATACGAACCCAACGGTTCCGGTTTTAGGAGGATCCGACGGTCGGATCTCCCGCAACGTCAATTCGAAGTCAATGGTCGAAATTCACGAACTGCCATGGCGCGGCGCGTTCTATTCAGGCCATTATATATATATATATATATATATATATATATATATATATATTTCGTCGATTTCCTTTTAAAACGAATTTTATAAATAGTTTTTGTAACAACCCGTAAAATCTGGGCCAGTTTAAAATTTTTATTTTGGCCATTTTAGCGAATTTAGATTATTTAAAATGAATTATTTTAAATAATATCGACGTGAAATTTATTTTGAATATAATTCGAACGTATATATTATATACGTCGTCGTTAGAATATATAATAATTATATATAATTATAAAAGGAATAGAAAATGGCGCGGTAGTTCGAAAATTCGATTTCTAATTTCAAATGAATATACAGAATTCAATATAAGTCAGAATTGAACGAAACAAGAAATATTTGAATCTGTATAACTATATCTTTGTAACGAAGTTAACAAACTGAGATTTCATCTTAGAAATGATAAGATATGTCCAGTTTAAAATTAGAAATAGTCGCTGTGGAATTTATATATATTTTTATATATATAAGGCCCTTAAAAATGGACATTTTGCAAATGACCTCAGATTTCGACGAAACCAGTTTTGTTGGGTCCGTGATGTAAAGTTATTGCTAGGTTTCAAATTTCATAATTTTTCAAGTCAATATGTGAGCGTGGCAAAGGAAAACGCGTTTGACCAGTTTCAGTTGATTTTAATCGACTGGAAATTGGCCATTTTTCTAACGGTCTCAGAATTCGACGAAACTAGTTTTGTTAGGACCGTATCGTCAATACGAAGCTAGAAAATATTTTTCTGGAATTTTTCTAGTTAGTATGTGACCCCGGTAATTTGAAATGTACGTTTAAAATTCAATATAGTGATTTAAATGTAAATTTAACGGAAACTGATTCAAACAGTCGAATCAGCTTGCGATACATATCCCATTGTGTTCGGAATGGGGGTATTACGTTAGGGATGACAGTCGTTGGACCCAGTTCGGTGTTCGTATGTAAAAGTCAACTTTTAATAATAATAAAATAATAATATAAATAAAAAAAAAACCCTTTTCTCCCTTAAACCCTCTGCCCCCCCCCCCCCCCCCCGTATAGTTTCAGATTCAATAGTATAAAAAAAAAAAAAAAAAAACCCTTGTTCGCGACGCCCGCCGACCCCCCCCCCCCTGAAGCGCCGCCGCCCATCACCGCCCCCTCCCTCGTACAACGAGCCCCACCGAAGCCCCCCCAGATCGAACGAGCCCCATCGAAGCCCCCCAGATCGCACGAGCCCCACCGAAGCCCCCCCCCCCTAGTTCGCGACGCCCGCCGACCCCCCCTGAAGTGCTGCCGACGCCTTCTTTCCCCCCCTCTTCGCAGAGCTGTAAGTGATTTTATTTTTTTTTCTTTTATTTTTAAATTCAGTATACTGATGATTTTTAAATAAATAGAAAACTGATTTTTAACATAAATAGAAAACTAATTTTAACATATTTAGAAAACTGATTTTGTCATAATTTAAAAACTAATTTTATTTTGAGTTATAAAAGATGTGATTTTTGAGATATAAAAGATTTGATTTTTTTTTTTTCTGATTAGAGAATAAAGATAGGATTTTTTATCTAAGAAAAAGTTCATATTTTTGTTTAGAAAAAGATCGTAGTTTTGATTTAGGAAAAAATTAGATTTTTGATTTAGAAAAGATTAGATTGTTATTTCTATAAAGACTAGATTTTTATTCAATTAAAAATAGAATTTTTATATATTGAACTTCGATAGAAAAAATTCGATTTTTATATATTGAACTTTGAAATAAAAATTCGATTTTTATATATTGAACTTTGAAATAAAAATTCGATTTTTATATATTGAACTTTGAAATAAAAATTCGATTTTTATATATTGAACTTTGAAATAAAAATTCGATTTTTATATATTGAACTTTGAAATAAAAATTCGATTTTTATATATTGAACTTTGAAATAAAAATTCGATTTTTATATATTGAACTTTGAAATAAAAATTCGATTTTTATAAAGGTGAAATCTTTAAATTAGAAAAGGCGAAATATTTGAAAAGGCGAGATCTTTATATAGAAAATAGCGAAGTAAAAATATGATTTTTATAAATATTGAATAGAAGTAAAAAAAATTCAATTTTTATATATATAGTGACTACGGGCAACGAAGATGACGAAGATGCGATAGCAATGAAGATTTCTATCAATGAAGTGCCGTGGAGCTAGGATAGCAATCGGTGAGAATTTCTCACCTTTCTATTTCTTTTCTAGTTATATATTTATACTAGGATGCAGACGGTGCTTAGTAGCACCCGACACAATCGTCCATAGACCATGGACTTGTTTGTTTGACTGTTTGGTTATTGATTGCGATATTGGTTTGAATGTGGTTTGTGGTGTGAAAAATCGAATCGATAAATTGGTTAGGATTAGACGTGCGCCGTTATAAGGCGAAGGAGTAAGGCTAGGTTAGACCCTTACTCCAAATTTTGTGGTTTGCATAACGAATTGATTTGATTGATGTGTGAATGGCGTGGGCCTTCACTAGACCGGGGATAAGGCTAGGCCTCGTCCCGTTTCTAGTATCGTGCCGTTATGCCGCCGAAATTTTCTAAAATATGTTAGAAAATAAAAATATCATTTTATTGTGTAAATGAATTGAATAGAAATTCATAGGTTGAAATAAAATGTTTTATCGTTAAAAATATAATTTTTAACGTGAATGTGAATAAATAAATATTCATTTACAAACCAGATGGTTTGTTTATGTACACTTATTTGAATGACATTGATTGGGACGATAAATTTTACACATCGCCCAACTGCACAACTAAAATCTGTGTTTGATTGTTTGAAACCCCACACGGGTGTTGGGATGAAATATGAATTTCACTCATCCTGATTGATTAAATATGTCGATCGATTGATTGACAGGCTGTTATAAGCGTTGAATATCTGTATTTGATGCTTATGCAGTGTAGTGCACTTTGGTTGATGGTTGATTATTTTTCAATGCTATGATATACATGTGTTGTATGAAAATCCATATAATTAACTTTATATGGTAATTGATTGGGCCTCATTCCAATTTGAAAAATAAAGAATATTATAAAATAAAAGTTCATGTGTTGACAGTACTCATTCATTGAGATTGGGCATGTGTTGAACGAAATATTTTGATAATAACAACTATTTTGAAAAAGAAATATTTGAAATAGAATATTTGAAAATAGAAATTTATGAAGCCGTGTATGGACGCCATTTTGACGTGAACGATATTTATATCGATTTGAAAACGATTTCGAAATGAATTGAATTGAAAACGATTTCGAAATGAATTGAATTGAAAACGAATTCAAAATGAATTGAAAACGATTTCGAAATGAATTGAATTGAAAACGATTTCGAAATGAATTGAATTGAAAACGAATTCAAAACGAATTGAAAACGATTTCGAAATGAATTGAATTGAAATCGATTTCGAAATGAATTGAATTGAAAACGAATTCAAATGGAATTGAAAGCGAATTGAAATGAATTCAAATTGAATTGAAATTCGAATTGAATAGAAATGAATTTTGAAACGAATTTATAAAGAAGAATTCAATTTTGCTTTGAAATGAAATGGAAGCTGAAATAGGTTTTGAAACGATTTTAAAACTATTTATATAATTCGTTTTAAATAGAAATCGACGAAATATATTATATATATATTATATATAATATAATGGCCTGAATAGGACGCGCCGCGCCGCGGTAGTTCGTGAATTTCGACCATTTATTTCAAACGGACATTACGGGAGATCCAACCGTCGGATTCTCCTAAAACCGGAACCGTTGGGTTCGTATCGAAAAGAGCTTTCTAGCGAATGTTAGAAATTTGAAATCTAACAGTTGGATTTGGAATTATGTCCAAATCAAATTCGAAAAAGGTCGCTGTAAGTGCAGTTCGATGACCGTTGTTGGAAATCGGCTGTACGGGCCTTGATAAAATTATTAAAAATAGTAATAATTTGTGTAAAATCATAAGAAATGATTTGTGAAGATTTGGGATGAAAAACTCCATATTTGAAAAGATAAAAATAGATTTTTATCGAAATGAACTAGTTTGAACTAGAATTATAATTCTATTTATTTTTAAATAAATAAATTGAATTTGAAATGGTTTTGAAAATAACCAAAATTTCCAATGATTGCATTGGAGTGGATTTGAATCGAAATTGTCTTCGGAATATTTCGATGTTGGAATTCGTGATATTACAGGTGTTGTTATGGAAATTTGAAAGATATATATTTGTATCGTTATTTCCAATACGACATTTGTTAGTCGTAGAATTCGATATTGAATATAAGCCGATATATTTTCTATTCAGAGCCTTGTATTGAATATCGAATGTGATTTGGGTTTGTCGTGAATGGTGTCTTCACTAACACTGTTCTTGAACCCAGTTGAGAAAAGATTAAATTTTTTTATTTAGATTTAATGAAGTGTACCAATTAAATGATATTCAATTGGAATTGAATTGATATTGATTTTTGGGTTTATCGTGAACAGTGTTTTAAATAACACTTGTTCTTTAACCCGATAATTAATGAATGTGATTTG
Organism: Allium sativum; assembly: GCA_030737875.1. Classification (NCBI taxonomy): domain Eukaryota; kingdom Viridiplantae; phylum Streptophyta; class Magnoliopsida; order Asparagales; family Amaryllidaceae; genus Allium; species Allium sativum. The sequence continues at coordinate 970,541,928 of CM060920.1, forward strand.
GGTTTGTCGTGAATGGTGTCTTCACTAACACTGTTCTTGAACCCAGCTGAGAAAAGATTAAATCTTTTGATTTAGATTTAATGAAGTGTACCAATTAAATAATATTTAATTGGAATTGAATGGATATTGATTTTTGGGTTTATCGTGAACAGTGTTTTAAATAACACTTGTTCTTTAACCCGATAATTAATGGGATGTGACTTTGGGTTTATCGTGAACCGTGTTTTAAATGACACTGATTCTTTAACCCAGTCACAGATTAAAACTAAGTGGAGTTTTAATGAATCTTTAATTAGATTGAAAAGATCGAGAATGGAGTATCACCAGTTTTGCTCCAGGCGATAGTTAAATCTTTAATTAGATTTGAATGTGAAATTTAGAAACTAACTGGCGGTTAGCCAAGCAGAATGGTTTTCTGGATATTGATCTGATGTTGGTTTCGGCCTTCGGGGTTAATATTTGGGGAATTATTCTCTTGATTAATTTACGGTTAGTGACTAATGAATTGGAATGAGGCGTACGTTGTGTTTGTGTAACACTTATTTAAAATATACGCGAGTTATTCGGAAAGACCGGGTTTATCCCATTCTGAGTAACTGATACGACGATAAGTCGAAGATGAAGACGATGGTCGAAGACCAGAGGTCTTCACGTCGTTTGGGTAATTACTGATGATCTTGATTGGGCTGTACACCCAAGAAGATGGAAACAGTTAGTGATCGTCCAGACGTACTTGGAGATCGATGGATATGCGGGGTACTAGGTGCCTCCGGTTTCGTTCAGACCCAGAACGGACTTGTAAATGGACTGTGTGTCTGACATCGGATTTCATTCTGTGTGACTGATATCGGTTGCATAGGATGGCTTGCCTGTGTGGCATGCTAAGATGCAAATGATCAAGGCTTCTGTTGAAAAGCAAAGTCTTGTGGTTGATGATCAAAGCACGCCCTTTGTGGCGTGGCTTTGTGTAACGTTTACCTCGCGTGTTTCACACCCGGTATGAACCAAAAACGGGAGACGGACCTCAGGGAGGACTTGCGTTTCTTTCTAGTTAGAAGTGGCGTCAGTGGTTTTACACGCCCTGACGAGTTTGACTTATGTGGTTGTTGCTGTTGCGAGGCGCCTCGGTTATATCGGTTTCGGCCGATGCATTCTGGTCGGCTGACGGACCAGACTTACACCCCATAGGGTGGGGAAACGTAGTGTTCAGGCATTTTAATCCACATCGGTGGACCGGCCCTGACGATCCAAGGGCCCACCTGTGTCTGGGTCCTGAGACACGGACTAGAGCGTCTCGAATCGGTGGAGGACTATCTTTTGCCTCGGTTCATAGACGGAAATCCAATTTCCAAATACGTGACATTTGCGGTTTTAATTTGTAAACCTATATATGGCGACATAGTGGCATGGGACGCTCATGTCGCCTATGATTGATACTTATGATTTGAAGTTGTTTTATACACTATGCACTTATTATAGTATCAAATGATTTGTTTTAAACGTATCAAGCATTCTTTGGCTGTTATAAGGGAAAACCCTATCCTCGACTGCGTTGCATTGTGTGATGGGACCTGGGTCTTATAACAGCTTCATTTTTCTTTATTTAGCATTGCGCTGTTTGTTTTATGCACTGGTATTCTTGGGAGGAAACCCGTTCCGTGTTATACGGCGTGGTCCCTTGATTTACCTAATGATTTAAAATAAAGATTAATAACTGTTTTAGTTCTCACACCAGTCACATGACTGACCTGGAGTTTATTGTTTTAACCTAAACTCTGGGTGCCCTTATTTTGACACGGGCAGCTAGTAGTTTTGGGTTTTGCAGATTTATATTCACAGGATCCTGGTTTACAGCTGGAATGATATCCGGAAAGCTTTGTATCCGTATATCTCTTCTAGTTGTGTATTGTATTATTTTCCGCTGCTATGTATTTAAATGTAATTTAAATCTCTGATATTTCTGTGTAATATTCATTTGTACTCTGTATATTCTTGTAATCTGATGCATTGTTGTAATATACAGTGAAATGTTCTTTTATATGCGTTCTGTTGTGGTTTGTTCTCGAACTATCCGACGCTTTCCTTTACGGGGAAGTTGCGGGTCTTTACAGTTTTAAATTCGTTTCAGAAACAATTTCAACTTCATCTTCAATCTCAAATCGATTTGATTTCAATTCTATTCGAATTCTAATTCGTTTCAATTCAATTTAATTTCTAATTCGTTTCAATTCAATTCAATTTGAATTTTCCTTCTATCTACTTCAATTCGAATTCATTTCAAATTGATTTCAATTCAATTACAGTTCGTTTTAAATTTCATTCAAAACGATTTCAATTCGTTTTTAATTCAGTTTCAATTTAATTCAATCTGAATTCATTTCTATTCAATTCGAATTCAAATTCACTTTCTATTCAATTCGAATCGAATTCATGTTCTATCCGATTCGAATTCATTTCAAATTGATTCAATAAATTTCAATTTGAATTCTAATCTAATTTAATTTGAATTTCATTTCAAAATATTAAATTTTGAAATCACTTTTCAATATTCATTATAAAACGAATAAAATCAATATAAATATCGTTCACGTCAAAATAGCGTAACTCTAATCTACACGGCTTTATATATTTCAAAAACTTCTTTATTCTATTCAACAAATGAATATTTATTCTATTCAACACATGAATCTATATTTCTTTCAACACACGACTAATCTCAACACATGAGTACTGTCCACACATCACTATTTTTGTTATGTAAAATATTTTATAAAATCATGGTATCTATCGTTTGATTTTCAATTAGATTTCAACCGTAAAGTAGTTCTAATTTTAAATATGATAAAGATGTAAATTTTATTTTATTAAATATTTCACTCAACACGTCAATAGTTTCAACTCATGAACATCGTCAACACATGGCTATTTTTATATTCAACACCTGAATTTTCTTTTATAATATTCATTATTTTCCCGATTGGAATGAGGCCCAATCAATCACCATATAATGTTAGTTATATGGATTCCACACAACACATGTATATAATAGCAACGATACACAATCAACCATCATCCAAGGTGCACCACACAACTGTATAAGCATCAAATATAAATAATCAACGCTTGCACAGCCTGTCGACCAATCGATCGACATACAATTAAATAATTGGGATTAGTGTACTCAAATATCATCCCAACACCCGTGTGGGGTTTCAAATCAACAAACACAGATTTTTATTTATGCAGTTGGGCGATGTGTAAAATTTATCATCCCAATCAATATCAGTCAAATCAGTGTATATAAACAAATCGGCCGATTCGTTTATAAATATTAATTAATTCACTTTCACGTTAAAAATTATATTTTTAACGATAATTAATTTATTTCAACACATGAATATATTTCATTATCTATTTCACATCAACTTCACAAACAATTTCACAACACATCAAACAAGCGTACAAGCCGTCCACGGTCTGTGGACGACGGGTGTCGGGTGCTACTAAGCACCGTCTGCATCCTAGTATATATATATAACTAGAAAAAGGAAATCATCGCCATTCTTGCCTTTTGTCGCTTTCGTTGCCCGTAGCCACTACATATATAAAAATCACATTTTTATTCCGCTATTCAATATATAAAAATCGAATTTTTACTTCGCTATTCAATATATAAAAATCGAATTTTTACTTCGCTATTCAATATATAAAAATCGAATTTTTACTTCGTTATCCAATATATACAAATCGAATTTTTACTTCGTTATCCAATATATTAAAATCGAATTTTTACTTCGCTATTTTTAAAATAAAAATTACATTTTTATTTTGCTATTCACATAAAAAAATCAAATTTTTATTACGATGTTCATAAAATAAAAATCATATTTTTATTTCTTTTCAAACAAAGAAAAATCACATTTTTAATTCTACTGTTATATATATATAATCACTTCTTTATATGATGTTTACATTTTTAAAACAATGATACTTATGTTTTAAAAACAGCGATACTTATATCTTAAAAACAGTTCATTTATATTTTCAAATCAATTCATTTATATTTTACTAAAACAAATGCCATTATTTATCTTTCGAAAACAAAATTCAGAATTTTATTTTAACACAAACTCAGATTTTATAATGCTGTTATAATAAAAATCAAACTGAAAATGAATAAATAATAAAATAAAATAAAAATAAACTTACAGTGTAAAAAGAGGGGAAAGGGGGATTCACGTCGACCTGGAGGTGGTGGTGGGGGTGCTCGCGCGCAGGTGGCGGCTTGGGGTTGCTCGCGTCGTCGGTCTGTTGGTGGCTGCACTCGAGAGGAAAGGGAAAGCGAGCGGGGAGGGGGCGGTCGCGTCAGGCGGAGCTAGGGAGGGTGGTGTCTCCGGCGATGGGGCGGAGGGTGCGGAGGCGAGGCTGAATCGGGGAGGGCGGCGCGATTAGTTTAGGTTTTTTCTTTTTCTTTTTCTGTTGAAATGAATTTCAACGGGGGGTGGGGGGCAGAGAGAAAGTAAGGTGGAGGAGAGGGGTTTTAATTTTTTTTTTATTTTAATTTTTAAAAAGTTGACTTTTACATACGACCCCTAAATGAGGCCCACCGCCTGTCGTCCCTAGCGTTTTACCCCTATTCCGAACACAATGGGATATGTACCGTTTGCTGATTCAGCTGTTACAATCAGTTTCCATTTAAATCAAAGTATAATTCTTTGTATATTCAATTTAAACATACATTCCAAATTACCAAGGCCACATACTAACTCGAAAAATCCCAAAAAAATATTTTCTAGCTTCGTATTGACGATACGGTCCTAACAAAACTAGCTTCGTCGAATTCTGAGACCGTTGGAAAAATGGTCATTTTCCAGTCGATTAAAATCAACTAAAACTGTTCAAACACGTTTTCCTTTGCCACGCTCACATATTGATTCAAAAAATTATGAAATTTGGAATCTAGCAATAACTTGACATCACGGATCCAACAAAAGTGGTTTCGTCGAAATCCGAGGTCGTTTGCAAAATGGCTATTTTTAAGGGCCTGAATTCCATAGCGACTATTCAGAATTTTCAACTGGACATATCTTTTGATCCCCGCTATGAAATTTCAATTTTTCGGATTCGTTGGAAAGATATCATCAATTAGATTCCAATATTTTTTGTTTCACTAAAATCCGGATTGTTTTGCACCCGGTACATTCAATTGAAGTTTGAAATCGAATTATCGAACTACCGCGCCATTTTCAATTCTATTTATAATTATATATAATTATTATATTCTAACGACGACGAATATAATATATACGTCGAATTCTATTCAAAATAAATTTCTCGTCGATATTATTTAAAATAATTCATTTTAAATATTCAAAATTCACTAAAATTGCCAAAATAAAAATTTTAAACTGGCCCAGATTTTCGGGTTGTTACATAAACTCTATGTGAAAAGAATAAATCTTTTAATTAAGATTATTAGAGTTTCCAGTTATATTTAGTAACTGGAATAAAATGAAATGTGAATTGGGTTTATTATGAACTGTGTTTTTAACAATATTCGTTCTTTAACCTGATTAACAGTGAAATGTGATTTGAAGTTTATAAATCTTTTATTAATATTTAATGGAAATTTTCCAAAGTAAAGTTTTCCAATTTAATATATTAAATTGGATTTGAATGGAATTCGATTTGGTAATAATCGAAGTGCACTTCTGTGGAGGAAGACTGTTACTATATGTGAAATTTAAAGGCTTGGCTGTTGTTTCATTTATATTGTTAGTCGGATGCTGAAATTGATAACGATTATATATTGATTTGTTTTCCGTAAAGATTCCATAGTTAATGGAACATGATTTTGGGTTTATCGTGAACTGTGTTTTAAATGACATTGGTTCTTTAACCTAGTTAAAGACAGGATTACATGTCTAACATTGTATTTCAAATTGTATTGTTGATCTCTGCTAAATATATATCTGTTTGGTGGCGGATAATTTATTATCTTGCTTAACACCCTTCACTGAGACGTATGAGCTTAGAGGTTATGTATTGGTAGAAATCAGTGGTATGGGATAGATTGTCGATGTGGCATGTTTGTGTTTCCAAAGATAAATAATCATTAGATAATAATTTTAGAGGATTAAAACTAAGTGAAGTTTTAATGAATCTTTAATTAGATTGAAATGTGAATGTGAAAATTTAAATTATCAAATTTCGTAAATGATTGAGAATGGAGTATCACCAATTTTGCTCCAAGTGATAGTTAAATCTTTAATTAGATTTGAACGTGAAATGGTAATTAATTTTTATCGATAACACAACGGTGTTAGATATGGAGTGTTACCAGTTTTGCTCCATGGGATGAATATGTTGGGATTGGAATTAATAAATAAATAAATGATTACTTCGGTAAGGCTCGATAATCCCGACTAGTTGATAAATGTTATTTTGGTTTAGAATTGATATCCAAAGGAAGTTTAAAGTATAAATTTAAAAGAATTTATATTTGATAAAATTAATGGGAACCTTTCCCAAATGATATGAATATTTGAATAAAAATATTTTTTGAATTGGAATGAGGCATATAATGTGTTTTTATAGCACTTGATTATTGATTATAAAATACGTGGGTTGTTCGAAAAGACTGGGTATATCCCATTCTGAATAACTTATATGACGACTAAAAATTGACGATGAAGACGCTGGTTGAAGACCGGAGATCTTCACATCATAATGATTACTGATGTCTTGATTGGGCTGTACACCTAGGACAAGGTAATAAGTGGTGATCGTCCAGACGTACCTAGAGATCGATGTGATATGCAAAGACCTCTCTCCTGTGTTGGACATATGGGACAAGGAATAAGGTGCCTTCGGTTTCACTCAGATCCAGAACAAACTTGTAAATGGATGTGTGTTTGTCATTGGATTTTATTCTGTGTTAATTGATTTCTATTAAATATATATCTGTTTGGTGGTGGAGAATTTATTCTCTTGCTTAACACCCTTTTCTGAGACATACGAGCTTAGAGGTTATATATTGATAGGCATCAGTTGCATGGCATGAATTGTTAGTGTGTCATGCTGAGATGCAAATGATCAAGGCTTTTGTTGAAAAGCAGAGTCTTGTGGTTGATGATCAAAGCATGGCTTTAAATAGCATAGCTTTGTGTATAGCATTAACTCGCGAGCCTCACACCTCGATATGAGTTAAAAACGGGATCAGGCTGCAGGGAGTGCACGACGTTTCTTTCTAGCTATGGGTGGTGTCATGGTATGGAGCCTAGACATTTATATTTTTACCTATGTGGATGATGGATAGCGAGGCGCCTTGGATATATCAGTTACTACGGGGTCGATGGATAGGTCCGATAGGACCGGGAAACGTGTGTTCAGGAATAACTAATCCTCAAACGTAAGGGAGGACTGGCCCTAAAGCATCCAAGGGTTCACTGCAGGGGATCCTGAGGCATTTTCTATAGTGTCTCGAATTGGTGAGGAGCCATCCCTTGCCTCGACTCATAGATGGAATCCAATTTCCAATACGTGACCTTTTGGTTTTAATTGTTGATCTACTATGGCGACATAGTAGCATGGGATATTTTGTCGTCTATGATTGACACATTTATATTTGAAGTTTTTTTGACACTATACACTTATAGTAATATCAAAAATGATTTGTTTTAAACGTACCAAGCATGTTTGGCTATTATAAGGTAAAACTCTATCCTTCGGCTTGCGTTGCATTATGTGATGGGACCTGATTCTTATAATAGCTTCATTTTTCAAAAAAAAAAACATTGCGTTGTTTGTTTTATGCACTGGTATTCTTGAGAGAAAACCCATTCCGTGTTATTAGGCGTGGTCCCTTGATTTACCAAATTTTAAAGTAAATTTTTAATAACTGTTTTAGTTCTCACACCAGTCCCCATGACTGACCTGGAATTTATTGTTTTAACCTAAACTTTGGGTGCCCCTATTTTCCATATGGGCAGCTAGTAGTTTTGGTTTTCGCAGATATTTCTTTTCACAGGATCCTGGATTATAGCTAGAGCTATATTCGGAAAGCTTTGTATCTGATAACAACTTGTAATGACCCTCCTTTTTGCTCGATTCTAATTCTGATCATTTCAATCAACTGAATTAACATAGCTTGACTAATGACGAACTATTTTGTAAGATGAACATTGGTTTAAATATATATATATATATATATAGATATAAAAGTTATTATAATAATAATGACCTGCCTTTTGGTCTGATTCTCGCCGATAATTAAGCTAACTTAAACCGTTACAAAGTGCTATCAGAGCTTTGCTTTATACAAAGCTATGGGGTACGACATATTTGAACAAACGTTAGGACTTATCAGAGTTACAATATCTCATTAGAGATAAGGTTAGAAATGTCCTAGAATGAGATTCTGGAGTATTATGTTTGATAGAGCGTATTTTGAAACCTGAGGGAATAAAGTATATACGTTGTCCGATGTCTGGATGTTATTCGGGATATATACTTTTACGCTATGTATTCGGTGTCCGTTGTCTTGATGTTAACCGGGAGATACCTAGCTTCGTGTCCTCCAGTGATCTTTCGTGTCAGGAACCATCATGTTGGAAACCCAATCTCCAATACGAGTGCATGCGATTTTGATTGTGTACCAATATAACCAACTAGGGTTATGAGGGCTATGATTCTATATTTATTTATGAAATGATTTTTCGACACTATGTACCAGTGATAATATTAATAGAGGATTTTACGTATTAAAGCATTCTTGGTTATCAGAAGACAAAACTTGCCCATCTGGTGTGCGTTTACATTGTGTGATGTGGGACGAGCTTATGATAGCTTCATTTTTCCAAAGTCATTACGGATTTCTATGCACGGGAATTTACATGGAATAAACACGTTTCGCTTTCGTGGCGTGGTCTGGTGAATGTTCCCAACTTTAAAATAAAGCTGAATAATAACTGTTTTGAATTCTCACACCAGTCCCATGACTGACTTGGAGTTTATTGTTCCCTACCTAAACTCTGGGTGCCCATACTTTTGTGTGGGCAGCTAGTAGTTTAGTTTGCAGGTTTAGTTTCCGAGCAGGATTCAGTTTGGAGCTAGAGTTTCGTTTGAGATTTTACTTCTTCCGCTGTGAGCTTTTGTTTTCTGCCGAGCTTATGTTGTACTCTGATTCATTGTAAATTTGGTGTAAAATTTCTACAATGAAATAAAAAGTTTTGTTATTTTTGTTCAAATATGTTAGTACCCATAACCATCTGTCTTTGTGAACGATTTAAGTTGGTTTAATTACCGGCGAGAATCGGATAAAAAGACGGGTCGTTGCATCTAGAGTATAGTTTGTTTTTCTTTTTTTTTCTTTTTTTTTTTTTGATCTAAAAAAGAGGCGGACTGGACATGCATGCACCATGCCCAATCCGTCTCTCTTTTAGAACCAAAAAAAACTATACGTCCAATTTGAATTTGAATTTGAATTTGAAAGTTTACCGCTTCATGCAGGGTGCGTATCATAAACAAAATATGTCGAATACAAGGACAAAGGAAGGGTTATACATATATATATATATTATTCTTTATTTAATTATTTATTGTCATTGTATATCTCTTTCAGTTATGTCAGTTGTTATTTTCCGCTACGCATTATACTTATGTATTATTTTCCGTTGTTATGTAATTTTAATCTCTAATATTGTATTTCCAATGTATATTATTTATTCATACTATGTTATGTTCTTGTACTCTGATGTAAACTATGTTGAGTCAAGGATTTCATAGGGTTTTGATCTCTGACAAAGAGATAAGCCATGATCGACAAAAAGAAGATAATCATTGGTTTGAAGAGACACAAAGAGCTACATATGGTATTTTACGTTAGAGGTTGATTATTTGGTATTTTAGTAGTGTTACTTATGTTAAAATCTATCCTCAAATAATCACATACCTCGAAATTATCAATATATATATATATACAAATATATATGTGTACACATTAATTGTCCACACTGGGTGAAACCGGTCGACCGCCTGGTTTTTTACCAATCGACTGTTTCTACCCAGTTTGCACAATAAACGTGTACACATAAATATAATGTATATATATTCAAATTCCTGTCTACTAGTCCTTTTTAACCTGTCGATCGTTTTCTTCCAAAAAGTAACCTTTCATATAGACACTTCCTTTTCATCAATGGTTGCTTCTCTTTCTCTTCACCAACAATCATGGCCATTGTTTGTAACTCTTCACAAAGGGTTACAACTGTTTATTCCTTATATAACATCATGAGATCATCATTCCTATCATCGATTTCCATCATACTAACTTGACTTATTGCTATCTATATTCTTGATCTCATTTCTATATTCTCAAGTGCTCAATTGCTCATATTCAATACAATATCATTTGAATCCTAGAATCTATTTAATATTCTTTTGATTCAATACGATATCCACTTCCAAATCTTCATATACATAAATATTCAATTTGAGGATAAGATATAGGAAGGTTGTACCACAAGTGACAAATTCGTGTTATCAAGAACACATATTGTCAACAACAATTATATTCATCTTTGTTGAAGTCCTCGGTGTTGTAAGAGGCAAGTGTTGAAGTCCTCGGTGTTTTTAGAGGCGTGAAATTCCGTTCGTCTGCTCGGGTGTTGTATACATGTTCCTCTGGGTGAAGTGAGGTGGTTGTTAGTGAAAATCTAAATAGAAGTCTGGGACTAGACGTAGGACGATGCTCTGAACCAGTATAAAAATCTCTGGTGTGATTTTTCTATTTTACTGCTTTTACTGTTTTATACATTTCTGTGATTAGCTATTATTTCATACTTGAGTGTGGTGCATCATATTACACGATCCGTGTGTACTATACTAAGCACATACATGCATTTTTAAACTATTGTAATAGCAATGAAATGTTCTATTTTTTGTGTTCTGATTTGTCGCGTTCTCAACTCAATCTGGACTTTCCCTTACGGGAGAGTTTGGGTCGTTTCAGACGTGGTATAAGAGCTTTGGTTAACTCAAATCTTTAGGGTGCAACTTGTTAGAACAGAATAAAAGACTCATCAGAGATTGGATTAAGAATATCCTATGGAAGAAAACTCATTAAAAACAGGATCGGTAGTATCCTAGAATGAGAAACTCGTTAAAGATGGGGTTAGAAATGCCCTAGAATTAGTTGAGAGTGACAAGTTTATAATTAACGTATTTGCGACTATATATATAATCCGATCATAGAAAATATGATTTCAAGTATATAATACCTATATATTTGAAAAGCTAATCCACTAAATGATTGCTGGCTCTGATGTTTGATTATTAATTTAACTAATTAAAATATTGGTGTGATAATAAATAAAAGCAATATGAAAATGAAAGATGAATTAAGGCAAATCAAATAAAATATTGAACTGAATTGAAAATTGATTGGAATTGCATATATGTACATGTGTATATAATGAACAGGTCATAGCATGAAAGCTAAGAAGAGGAATATAATTGTATGCCCGATGTTAACACCGTTAGTTCAACGCGGTTCTGAAAGAATACGGTAGCGACATAATGCGCAACGGACAAGGCAGTTTTACAAAATATTGTCCTAATGCCATGATGTTAAGTCATTAGCACGACATGGAATTAAGGCGTTCAGAGCGCTATGGCGACCGTTACTCTCAAACCACGAGCAACATGCTGTTCGCCAACAAACAAGCCGTTAACACGACACAAAATCATGTCGTCAATCCGACTTTAAAACATGTCACTCTCATGGCATTAAAGCAGGTCGCAGCCACCTTCGCCTCGACATGGATTCATTTTAATATGAATACCATGTCGTTGGGGACACATGCGACATATAAAATATGGAACAAATATATACCATTCAACTTAGCTCGGATCATTCGTTGAGAATCCAAGTCGCATGATCAATCATGGCATTAAACTCATACCGCAAGCTAAAGTGAAATAGCTTACATGACATGCACTAGCTTGACTTCTTCATATATGAAAACAAAGTCATATCGTTACCAAAGTATAAAAGTGCATGCATTTAAATTGTATAAGAGGCAAATTGCCACGTGGCAGTTGTATGGGCCACTAACATTGCTATAACATGGTATGGTTCATGTTTCTTATATTGGAAAAGTCTGGGCACGTTAGGCATGCAATAAGTCAACCATGCGGTTTAAATCAAGTCGTGGGAGGCTTATGTGAAATTATGTCATGAATACTAGACACAAAACGTGGTATAATGGCAAGCCGTAGGATACAACCAATACGTTCAAAGGCCACAAGCTCTTTCATTCCAATGCATAAAGCATGCCGCATATTATTTTAGCCAAGCCGTATGGGATGTAATAACCAAGCATGTCGCAGATGCTACCATGACGTTCACAACTTCATGCCACTGAACCTTAAGCCGTATGTCGGTGGGGTTTTCATGACGTCAGTATTTCTCCAGAACTCAGTCGTTGGAGTAGCAAAAACCATTCATGTCGTTATCCATGGAGTATACGAAGTAAAGAGCCACGTTGGACTTGAAGAAAGCTGCTAACCAGCAAGTGGTCTTTGAATATGGAATATACCAAACAAGAAAAGCATCTGGGAAGGCACGTGGCATAGGACTAACGAAGATGGCTTCAGAGTATTTAAGAGCCGTATAAAACAAATCCATGAGGAGCCAAGTCATGTCGCACCTGGTTCATGTCGTATACCGTATAAGAGGCGCTAGTTGTGAAGAAAGGCAGGCCAGTTGTCATTGCACTGGAGCAAGTCCTTCCCTTATAATACAAATACAGTGAAGCCGCTCCGAACAAACGGTGCCATATTATAAATATCAAGTCGCTGGAAGAGTCAGGAGGCATGCTAATCCATTTATGCCGCAAAAAATCATCTCGTGAACTCCATGTCGCATTCCGCAAGACCTACACCCACGTGATGCCAGCTGTACCACTCATATTTACCACTTTACCACTACCCGTTGAACACTACTATAAATACCCCACTAATTCACACTTGGGGGAGGAAAAAGACCAAAAAATTCATTCTTAGGAGGAGACTCCATCAAATTCAAAGCTCATCTACAACTTCTCCAATGGCTTCCATGGATTCAACAACACTTTTCTAACTTCATGAAGATCAAATCCAAATCAATGATCATTAGAGCTCTCCACAAGTGAATCTAAACTCCTTCATTCTCAGTCAAACTACACAATAAATTTCTCAAGCATCATTCAAACAATCTCTTCTCTTCTCCAAAGCTAAAATCGAATGCTAATTCACTATGAAATCTATGAAGATCATGGAAAAGGATCAAAGCACACAAGTGGTTGAAGATTCATCACAAAGCTAAAAGATCTCTTCATTTTCTTCACCAAATTCAAGTGAAATTAGATCATAAGGAAGGAAAAAAGAGAGAAATGATTGTAATGAGGGAAAATTCATATGTTGTAAACTTGAATATCATAATGAGAATGGATTGAAGGTGGACGTAGATTCATAGAGAATCGAACCACTATAAAAATTTCTTTGTGTTCTTACTTGCTTTTATTCGTTTATTTTTCGATTTCGCGGTTCCATATTCTTACCGAATAGGTGAAGTGTAGCTTTTACACCTTTTGTGTTTGATCCCAAATTTGGAGCAAACATTTGGCGCCCACCGTGAGGCCGCGCTTGCATCTCTTACCTCTTCTCGCACTCTCCCAAAGTTGCGATTCTTGCATTAAAGCTCTAAACCACATTCTTCTCTGAAATCATGGCCAAATCTAAGAAGACCACTAGCAAAACCGTGATAGAAGCCAATGATGTAATTCATGAAGAAACACCGTTCACAAACCGTTTCGATGTTGGTGAAAACTCGATAAGTGGAGCTGGCGTGACTAGAAATGAACTAAATGCTGCTATTGCCGATGTAAACAACCGAGTGGATGCCTCTACTAAAGCAATGATGGAAAAAATTGATGCCATTCTTAATGCTCGATAAAATCCAGCCCCTCCAAAAGTGTATGTGGATCTCGAGGAGAATGATAAATCGCCCGCTTTCGATCATAACCTCAACGACAGTATGGAGGACGATTATGATTGGGCAAGTGACAGGAATGAAGCTAACATCGAGGATTTGAGATCGAAGGCTAAGGACCATTCCAAAGCAAATGCTCGAAAGATCGTTAATCCTGTCACGGGGGCACCTTCACATCGAGAAGGCAAAGAGCCTAAGCTCTCTAATCGAGATCATATGCCTAAACGAACATTTGGTAAAGAGCTCAGCTTCATAGAGCGTCATAACACCGAAAAATACATTTCGGACATGATAGAACGAGCCAGAAAAAAGAATGAAGCCAGCAAAGACAACGAAAGAGAATGGGACTTCTCTCCCAATAGGACTCCATTCACTGAAAGAATCCTTGGAGCAGTGTAACGACCCGCAAATCCAAGCTATCTGAGTTGACTAAAAACACCACACGTCCAACCCAAATTGCACAGAAATACGAATCATTTTTAGAAAGAAGTTAGAGGATGAGAAATAGAAAGGAAGAAATATTAGAATAGAAGAAAAATGAAGATCACAAACTCACAGCGGAACGAATAAAATATATTATATAACATAACTTTTGAAATACAAATCAGTAACTTTATATACATACCATCATCAGAGCACAACAGTCATTTCTGGAACAGTTATAAACACCTGTTTCCAGATACAACATAGTACACAGATGAAATACGATAATCTACAGCTAACTGGTGAAGCCTCCTGCTTCCAGCTCCTCCAATTGAATCTGTGAAATCCCGACTACTTGACTGCCCGTACAAATTTGGGCACCCAAGAGTTTAGGGAAAACAAAACAAAATAAACTCTGGGTCAGTCATGGGACTGGTGTGAGTAAACTCAAATCATTGGTTTAACCTTTAAAATCCTTTCAAAAGAAAAGATAATAGTAAGACCAGCCCACACATAAACATGGACGGTTTTTACCTTACTATAACCCAAAACACTTTGATACGAAAATCCAGTGATATTATAATAATGTTTACAACAAGTAAATAACCAAATAGCAGAACGCTTGCATCTCACGCTCCACATATATAGTATAAAATCAAAAACCGCATGGCGCTTATTGGAGATTGGATTCCGACTATGACAAGGTATGGAATCACCTTCCGCTAGTGTATCGCTAGAGAGGAATACACTGGGTTCAACAAGAACATCTTGCAACCCGGCCCACACATGACCGACCACTCATTTCGCTTGAGTGTATCGAATGTATATCACCAACGGTTGGGATCAGCAACCGCCTCCCGACTGGGACAGCATCGAATAGAATAAGAAATTAAATGAACCTCTGTGACGGCAAAGAATCTCGCTCGGTCCGAACCAGTCGCTAAACCGACCCAGACCGTTCGAAACGCCCTATCGTTTGAGAACACGACAAAATAGAACGCAAACAGAAGAACATTTCATTGCTTATTACAACAATGCATCAGATTACAAGAATATACAGAGTATGAAACAATATTACACAGAAATATCAGAGATTTAAATTACATTTAAATACATAGCAGCGGAAAATAATACAATACACAACTAGAATGAGATATACGGATACAAAGCTTTCCGGATATCGTTCCAGCTGTAAACCAGGATCCTGTGAATATAAATCTGCAAAACCAAAACTACTAGCTGCCCGTGTCGAAAATAGGGGCACCCAGAGTTTAGGTTAAAACAATAAACTCCAGGTCAGTCATGGGACTGGTGTGAGAACTAAAACAGTTATTAATCTTTATTTTAAATCATTAGGTAAATCAAGGGACCACGCCGTATAACACGGAACGGGTTTCCTCCCAAGAATACCAGTGCATAAAACAAACAGCGCAATGCTAAATAAAGAAAAATGAAGCTGTTATAAGACCCAGGTCCCATCACACAATGCAACGCAGTCGAGGATAGGGTTTTCCCTTATAACAGCCAAAGGATGCTTGATACGTTTTAAAACAAATCATTTGATACTATTATAAGTGTATAAAACAACTTCAAATCATAAGTATCAATCATAGGCGGCATAAGCGCCCCATCCCACTATGTCGCCATATATAGGATTACAATTAAAACCGCAAATGTCACGTATTTGGAAATTGGATTTCCGTCTATGAACCGAGGCAAAAGATAGTCCTCAACCGATTCGAGACGCTCTAGCCCGTGTCTCAGGATCAGAGCTCGAGTGACCCTTGGATCGTCAGGGCCGGTCCACCGATGTGGATTAAAATGCCTGAACACTGCGTTTCCCCACCCTTTGGGGTGTCAATGAGCCAACGAATGACTCCATCGGTTCGAGAACGACCGATCAATCCGAGGCGCCTCGCAACAGCAACAACCACATAAGTCAAACTCGTCAGGGCGTGTAAAACCACTGACGCCACTTCTAACTAGAAAGAAACGCATGCCCTCCCTGAGGTCCGTCTCCCGTTTTTGATTCATACCGGGTGTGAAACTCGCGAATCAAACGTTACACAAAGCTACGCCACAAAGGCCGTGCTTTGATCATCAACCACAAGACTTTGCTTTTCAACAGAAGTCTTGATCATTTGCATCTTAGCATGCCACACAGGCAAACCATCCTATGCAACCGATATCAGTCACACAGAATGAAATCCGATGTCAGACACACAGTCCATTTACAAGTCCGTTCTGGGTCTGAACGAAACCGGAGGCACCTAGTACCCCGCATATCCATCGATCTCCAAGTACGTCTGGACGATCACTAACTGTTTCCATCTTCTTGGGTGTACAGCCCAATCAAGATCATCAGTTATCACCCAAACGACGTGAAGACCTCCGGTCTTCGACCATCGTCTTCATCTTCGACTTATCGTCGTATCAGTTATTCAGAATGGGATGAACCCGGTCTTTCCGAATAACTCGCGTATATTTTAAATAAGTGTTACACAAACACAACATACGCCTCATTCCAATTCATTAGTCACTAACCGTAAATTAATCAAGAGAATAATTCCCCAAATATTAACCCCGAAGGCCGAAACCAACATCAGATCAATATCCAGAAGACCATTCTACTTAGCTAACCGACAGTTAGTTTCTAAATTTCACGTTCAAATCTAATTAAAGATTTAACTATCGCCTGGAGCAAAACTGGTGATACTCCATTCTCGATCTTTTCAATCTAATTAAAGATTCATTAAAACTCTACTTAGTTTTAATCTGTGACTGGGTTAAAGAATCAGTGTCATTTAAAACACGGTTCACGATAAACCCAAAGTCACATCCCATTAATTATCGGGTTAAAGAACAAGTGTTATTTAAAACACTGTTCACGATAAACCCAAAAATCAATATCCATTCAATTCCAATTAAATATTATTTAATTGGTACACTTCATTAAATCTAAATAAAAAGATTTAATCATTTCTCAACTGGGTTCAAGAACAGTGTTAGTGAAGACACCATTCACGACAAACCCAAATCACATTCATTAATTATCGGGTTAAAGAACAAGTGTTATTTAAAACACTGTTCACGATAAACCCAAAAATCAATATCAATTCAATTCCAATTAAATATAATTTAATTGGTACACTTCATTAAATCTAAATAAAAAGATTTAATCATTTCTCAACTGGGTTCAAGAACAGTGTTAGTGAAGACACCATTCACGACAAACCCAAATCACATTCATTAATTATCGGGTTAAAGAACAAGTGTTATTTAAAACACTGTCCACGATAAACCCAAAAATCAATATCAATTCAATTCCAATTAAATATTATTTAATTGGTACACTTCATTAAATCTAAATAAAAAGATTTAATCATTTCTCAACTGGGTTCAAGAACAGTGTTAGTGAAGACACCATTCACGACAAACCCAAATCACATTTGATATTCAATATAAGGCTCTGAATAGAAAATATATCGGCTTATATTCAATATCAAATTCTACGATTAACAAATGTCGTATTGGAAATAACGATATAAATATATATCTTTCAAATTTCCATAACAACACCTGTATAATCACGAATTCCAACATCGAAATATTCCGAAGACAATTTCGATTCAAATCCACTCCAATGCAATCACTGGAAATTTTGGTTATTTTCAAAACCCTTTTCGAATTCAATTTATTTATTCAAAAATAAATAGAATTATAATTCTAGTTCAAAACTAGTTCATTTCGATAAAAACCTATTTTTATCTTTTCAAATATGGAGTTTTTCATCCCAAATCTTCACAAATCATTTCTTATGATTTTACACAAATTATTACTATTTTTAATAATTTTATCAAGGCCCGTACAGTCGATTTCCATCAACGGCCATCGAACTGCACTTACAACGACCTTTTTCAAATTTGATTTGGACATAATTCCAAATCCAACCGTTAGATTTCAAATTTCTAATATTCGTTAGAAAGCTCTTTTCGATACGAACCCAACGGTTCCGGTTTTAGGAGAATCCGACGGTCGGATCTCCCGTAATGTCCGTTTGAAATAAATGGTCGAAATTCACGAACTGCCGCGGCGCGGCGCGTTCTATTCAGGCCATTATATTATATATATAATATATATAATATATACTTCGTCGATTTCTATTTAAAACGAATTATATAAATAGTTTTAAAATCGTTTCAAAAGCTATTTCAACTTCCATTTCAATTCAAAGCAAAATTGAATCCTTCTTTATAAATTCGTCTCAAAATTCATTTCTATTCAATTCAAATTTCAATTCAATTTGAATTCATTTCAATTTGTTTTCAATTCAATTCGAATTCGTTTTCAATTCAATTCATTTCGAAATCGTTTTCAATTCAATTCATTTCGAAATCGTTTTCAATTCAATTCATTTCGAAATCGTTTTCAATTCATTTCATTTCGAAATCATTTTCAATTCAATTCATTTCGAAATCGTTTTCAATTCAATTCATTTCGAAATCGTTTTCAATTCAATTCATTTCGAAATCGTTTTCAATTCATTTCATTTCGAAATCGTTTTCAATTCATTTCATTTCGAAATCGTTTTCAATTCAATTCATTTCGAAATCGTTTTCAATTCAATTCATTTCGAAATCGTTTTCAATTCATTTCATTTCGAAATCGTTTTCAATTCATTTCATTTCGAAATCGTTTTCAATTCATTTCATTTCGAAATCGTTTTCAATTCAATTCATTTCGAAATCGTTTTCAATTCAATTCATTTCGAAATCGTTTTCAATTTAATTCATTTCGAAATCACTTAAAATTGATATAAATATCGTTCACGTCAAAATGGCGTCAATCTAACCAACACGGCTTCATAAATTTCTATTTTCAAATATTCTATTTCAAATATTTCTTTTTCAAATATTTCTTTTTCAAAACTGGAATGAGGCCCAATCAATTACCATATAAAATTAATTATATGGATTTGCATACAACACATGTATATAATAGCATTGAAAATAATCAACCTTCAACCAAAGTGCACTACACTGTATAAGCATCAAATATAGATATTCAACGCTTATAACAGCCTGTCAATCAATCGATCGACATATTTAATCAATCAGGATGAGTGAA
The DNA here is from genome assembly GCA_030737875.1 of Allium sativum. NCBI lineage: Eukaryota > Viridiplantae > Streptophyta > Magnoliopsida > Asparagales > Amaryllidaceae > Allium > Allium sativum. Next base: position 970,561,510 of record CM060920.1, read on the forward strand.
CTTCAAATTTCATCCCAACACCCGTGTGGGGTTTCAAACAATCAAACACAGATTTTATTTGTGCAATTGGGCGATGTGTAAAATTTATCGACCCAATCAATATCAGTCAAATCAGTGTATATACAAACAAATCGGCCGATTTGTTTATAACTATTCATTTATGCACATTCACGTTAAAAATTATATTTTTAACAACAAAACATTTTATTTCAACCTATGAATTTCTATTCAATTCATTTACACAATAAAATGATATTTTTATTTTCTAACACATTTTAGAAAATTTCGGCGGCATAACGGCACGATACTAGAAACGGGACAAGGCCTAGCCTTATCCCCGGTCTAGTGAAGGCCCACGCCATTCACACATCAATCAAATCAATTCGTTATGTAAACCACAAAATTTGGAGTAAGAGTCTAACCTAGCCTTACTCCTTCGCCTTATAACGGCGCACGTCTAATCCTAACCAATTTATCGATTCGATTTTTCACACCACAAACCACATTCAAACCAATATCGCAATCAATTACCAAACAGCCAAACAAACAAGTCCATGGTCTGTGGACGATTGTGTCGGGTGCTACTAAACACCGTCTGCATCCTAGTATATTTATATAACTAGAAAAATTAAATTGAAAGGTGAGAAGTTCTCACTTTTAGCTATCCAACCATCTCGACTCTTCTTTTGCAGAAGTCTTCGTCGTTTCGCCTTTTTGTCACCTTCGTTGTCCGCTTTCACTACATATGTAAAAATCACATTTTTACTTCGCTATTCAATATATAAAAATCGAATTTTTACTTCGATATTCAATATATAAAAATCGAATTTTTACTTCGATGTTCAATATATAAAAATCGAATTTTTATTTCAAAGTTCAATATATAAAAATCGAATTTTTATTTCAAAGTTCAATATATAAAAATCGAATTTTTATTTCAAAGTTCAATATATAAAAATCGAATTTTTATTTCAAAGTTCAATATATAAAAATCGAATTTTTATTTCAAAGTTCAATATATAAAAATCGAATTTTTATTTCAAAGTTCAATATATAAAAATCGAATTTTTATTTCAAAGTTCAATATATAAAAATCGAATTTTTATTTCAAAGTTCAATATTTAAAAATCAGGTTTTTACTTTTAAACTAAATCAGTTTTTATACTTTTCTTTTAAAACTCAGTTTTAACTTCCTTAAAATTTCAGTTTTATAACTTCTTAGAAAAAATCTAAAATCAGTTTTAAATTCTTTTTAAATCTGTTTTAACATTTTAAAAAAAATCAGAACTTACTTATTTAAATAAAATCAGTTTTTATATACTTTAAAAACAAATCAGATTTACAATATAAATACAATAAAGAAATAATTAAAATAAACTTACATCGACTATTGAAGGGGGGGGGTCTCGCGGTGGATCTGGGGCTAGGGTTCGACAAGGAGTCGCGGTGCTGGAGGGGTCGGAGGGACTTGCGGCTGCTCCTCGTCGTGGGGGGGGCTAGCGGCTTCAGGGGGACGGATTTTTGGGCACGAGGTTCGGTCTTGCACGCGGGAGGTGGAGAAGAAGAAGGAAGTGGAGGAGTGGAGGGGCGCAGAGCTTGGGGAGGTGGCGGTCGGAGCTCAGGCGATGGCGGGGGGGGGGGGGGGGGCTGTCGGCGTTCGATTCGAACGATTCTTTTTTTTTTTTATAAATACTGAAATCCAAATGAAAAGAAAAAGGGGCCAGAGCGGGTTAACGGGGGGGGGGGGGGAAAGAAAAGTTTTTTTTTTTAATTTAATTATTTAATTTTGCAAATAGGTTGACTTTTACATACGACCTCAAAACGAGGCCCACCGCCTGTCGCCCATAGCGTATTACCCCCATTCTGAACACAATGGGATATATATCGCAAGCTGATTCGACTGTTTGAATCAGTTTCCGTTGAATTTACATTTAAATTGCTATATTGAATTTTAAACGTACATTTCCAATTACCGGGGTCACATACTAACTAGAAAAATTCCTGAAAAATATTTTCTAACTTCGTACTGACGATACGGTCCTAACAAAACTAGTTTCATCGAATTCTGAGACCGTTTGAAAAATGGCCAATTTCCAGTCGATTAAAATCAACTGAAACTGGTCAAACGCGTTTTCCTTTGCCACGCTCACATATTGATTCGAAAAATTATGAAATTTAAAACCTAGCAATAACCTGACACTGCGGACCCAACAAAACTGGTTTCGTCGAAATCCGAGGTCGTTTGCAAAATGTCCATTTTTAAGGGCCTGAATTCCATAGCGACTATTCAGAATTTTCAACTGGACATATCTTTTGATTCCTGATATGAAATCTTGATTTTTCGGATTCGTTGGAAAGATATTCACAATTAGATCCCATTATTTTTGGTTTCACTAAAATCCGGATTGTTTTGCACCCGGTACATTCAATTGAAGTTTGAAATCGAATTATCGAACTACCGCGCCATTTTCAATTCTATTTATAATTATATATAAATATTTATATTCTAACGACGACGTATATAATATATACGTCGAATTTTATTCAAAATAAATTTCACGTCGATATTATTTAAAATAATCTATTTTAAATATAGAAAATCCGCTATAATTGCCAAAATAAAAATTTTAAACTGGCCCAGATTTTCGGGTTGTTACAACCTCTAGATAGGTGATTATACATCCTAATGGGTGCGACCCACATAGCCATGTTGCCTGCCCGATTTTTGTCCTTTCCCGGTTGTTGAGGCCTGAGGCTACGAATACTTACCATTCATTGATAGCATAATCACTTTGAATGCCACATTGTCAGATCCGTTAATCACTAGTTGAGTTTGCACAAATATTCTGGATGTTATGCTAAGGGAATAAATCCGTTGCAACCATATATATTTATACAGTCCAACCCATTTGATCATGGAAATACTTTGTTAGACATTCGTCCATTTACGTTCGTTCTGGGATTGAACGAAACCGAAGGCACTATTTCTATTTAATAGAAAGAGTCCTTGCACTTTACTCCGTCTTCAATATATTCAGCATACTTGGTTCGCAACGCTTATGCCGATACGGAGTGGTTCTTCGGATAATAATCCAACCGGTCTCTCCATATTGACAACGATGGTCAAAACTTCGATAGTCTGTGATTTAACTATCGAATAAAAACAAGTGTTCATCCAAACATATCAAACAAATCACTGGGCTCTTTAATTAATATTTCATTAATTAAATCTCTTCTCCATTTCCTTATCAATATTTGTTACCCAAATATTTACAAGTATCGCCTCCTTTTATTTTCTATAGTTAGAAAATATTTTCGATTTTGATTGGAAAACATTCCAATCACTTATCTCTTCCACGAACTCATTTAGTTCTATACTTAGAGAACATTTGTTATTTTATTTCCAAGTTTACATTTATTTGGGTTAAAACGGATGTTGTGTAAAACATCGTTACGACAACCCAAATATATACATTCAACTAAATCTCTTTAAACGTTGATCTTCGAGACTGAGTTTTGCTATTTATCGGTTGTTAATGAAACCAATCAAGTTGGGGTATAATTACCTCTCAGACCTTGACTGAATAACATTCATAACGTCAAAACAGACAAGACTACTTACTCGAATAATCAATACTATACAAACCAATTATCTATTTTTAAAACACGTATACATTTCCCTTGTTATTTTTAACAAATCTAAGTTATAGTTTTCCTTCTTGTTTCAAATATCCTATTTAAATTTGTTTCATTATCTAATTCTCTATATATATCGATATATGGATTTCTAGTTATCAAATTTTCTTAAAAATATTCTAACTCCTTAAATTTTCGGAAAAATTCGCCATAACCTCCCATGTATCGGGAGCATCGGGAAATTTCAAATAGCTTCCCGGTAACTTCTCATCTCAAAAAGAAAAAGAAAAGGCCAAGCGGCTTGCCGATACGGCGCATAAAATCTCATATATGAATTAAACATGTACCTTATTGTCGAGCACACTAATTATACCTTCATCACTTTATCCCATAACTGTCTCCGGTATATCTATACCTGTACAATTCATTTCAACTTCATACACTCGTTTTGACTCAATTCGTTAAAGTAACCCTTTAACTAACTCTTTGCCCATTTCGCTTGTACATATGAATATAACACGTTTCAAATATATTTCAACTTACTTATCAACTAATTGAATTCAAATTTTAATTTAAGTTCTATATTTGATTTCAAATATATGTTTACAATTCAAAAATTTAATTTTCAAAGTTCGACTTCAATTCACCACTCGATTAACTAATTCTTCTTTGACTTAGTTAATTCTATTCAATAATCAAAAATATGATTATTGTTTCAAAAATCACTTTTGTTACTTCACTTGAGTTCACCTTTATGTTCTAACTCAAGACCAGGTTTTTAAATGGAAAATTCGGATTTTTATTTGCTTAAAAATCCCTATATTTATTATATAAAATCCATTATGGTTTTAATGGTTTCTGGCGCTGCACTTTTAAAATTTTGATTTTGACATAACTCAAAATCTATTCGACGAAATCCAGTTTTTTCTCTTCCATTAGAAAACTATTATTCAACCGGTCCTGACGATTCTTGTTTCAAAGAATTCCGACTTCAATTAAGTCCTGTATACTCAATTGAAGTTCGAGTCGCCAATTTACGAACTGCAGCGCTGCGGCGAGTTCGTTTTAATTATATTTATATATATAAAAACTTTTAAACTTCGTTAAAATGAATCCAACTCCATTTTAACTCTATTTGAATTTCTTGATTCAAATTCCAATCTCGCTTTTATTTGAATTCTATATTCAAATTCCAATTCCTTTCTTATTTGAATTCTATGTTCAAATTCTATTTCCTTTTCTATTTGAATTCTATGTTCAAATTCTATTTCCTTTTCTATTTGAATTCTAAATTCAAATTTCCATTATTCAACTCCCATTTAAATTCCTATATTCAAATTCTATAGTTGAATTTCCTTTTCTATTTTATATTCAAATTCAATACTTGAATTTCTATTTCAATTCCATATTCAAATTCAATACTTGAATTTCTATTACAATTTCATATTCAAATTCAATACTTGAAATTCCATTTGAATTCTATTATTCAATTTCTATACTTGAAATTCCATTTGAATTCTATTATTCAATTTCTATTTCAATTCTTCTTTGAAATTCTATATTTCAAATTCAATTCAATTCTTCTTTGAAATTCAATATTTCAAATTCAATTCAATTCTTCTTTGAAATTCAATATTTCAAATTCAATTCAATTCTTCTTTGAATTCTCTATATTCAATTCTATTTGAATCTTCTATATTCAAATTTCAAATTTCAATTCTATTTTAGAAAAATAGAATTTCCTTTATATTTCTCAAATATCCTTTTTCATGATATTTTTAAATATCATTACTTAATCCCAGTGATATTTAAACACACAAAGAAACCAATTATTTATTTTTCTAACACATCATATATAACAATATATATGCAAACAAATAAACAAACAGATAATATATTTTTGAGGAATCCAGTTGGATTCCTCCAACCTGTTTTCCTGCATCCACAGATGTTGGCACATAAATAATACCCATTCTGCTTCGTGGCAGAATATCATGGTATAAAAGGTCATCCACTAATCATAGCGTGGTGCGTATAGGGTAATCATCCGCTATGAAACTGCAGGCATCCGCTAATGAGACTGCGAGAATCCAACCAATCAATCAACCCAATATATATATAATAGCCTAAATAACTAATATATATAAAACAAGCAGAAAAATCCAAACAAGCAACAACAATTATTTTTACGAAGTAAAAATAATTATAATAAAAGGTGAGTGAGATTTACTCACCGTGATTTTCCTTTGCCAAATATCCAATTTGATTCAACTCGTCTCAGCCACAAATCATCTCGAATTGTCTTGAATGAATTTATTCCTACAATATTTTATTTTATCTGACGATTAAATGATTATTAATTTAAATCAACCACAATCATAATTAAATTATTTATGTTGTGTATTTCTAAAATTTCCAGTAAAAAGTATACCTTAATATCACATTCTCAGTTAGCATGACTTTACATATATATTTACGCATTTATAAACTTGGTACCATTTTTATAAAAATGTCATTATATATTTTAAAATACTAAATTAAATTAGTAAATTACCTTACTTTGATTCCCGACCATTTTGAATAGGGCAAACTGTATTTTATACAAACTGCCTCCACTGCCTTATCCCTCAGAACCTGACAGTTCGCATTTGAAGACCTAAACCGCAAAACCGATGCTCAGCCTCTCTTCCTGATTGCGATGCCAAACTCCCCAACCCCAGTCCATCCGCTGATGCTCCTATCTTCCTATATTTCAGATCGCACCGTTCTAGTTCCATGCTGTCAAACTACACCCTAGTTCAACATCTACCCCTCCGAACTTCAGAACCCCTCAACATCTCCGACCCCTTTTCAATGTCGCACCTTAGTAAAATACCCAATTGAATCCATCTCCGAACGCACCCAGATTCATTCCGACCTCATCCTCTAATCGCACTCTTCAATCCCCCCTGAATCAAACTTTAATCAAAAGTCATCTCAATGCTAACGCTTCAGATATCTTCAAGCTTTACAAACTCCATTGATTTCAAATCGCGATGCCCTATTTTTATTTGTTTTATCGGACTTCGATTTGTTTTTTTTCATTTGAAGAAAAAGAACAAGCAGAAGGAGATTTGGGTGCCGATCATTTTTATTTTAGGGATCGAATTGAAAAGAAAAGGGGCGTGGCCCTTTTTATTTGGATTTGAGGCTTTTGAATTGAAAGGGAGAAGTCACGGCCATTTTCGTTTTGCCAGAACTAATTAACTTAGAAGAAAGGAATCAAAGAAATTACAGAAGTATATCGTGTTTTATAGATGATGAAACTTGACGCTGAAGGGATTTAAGCTAGGTGTCTTCTTAGGTAGGATTTTATCAGGGTAGGATTTTTCAGGGAACGGGTTTAGCTAGTACAGGGTTTATTAAGGGCAGGAATCAACTGGTACAGTGTTTTTATTTAATTTTAACGATCTTGTGTCCTTGAATTCCCTTTTGCACATAGAAACCAGCATTTCTAGGGTTGTACCCTTATTCTGAACACCCTGGAATTGGTTCCGAAGTCCTATTTGATCGTCTGGAGAAGTTGTAAATTTAAATCGATTGTTTAAATTAAATTCAATTTAATTATAAATTAGTTCCAAACAATTAATTTCAATTAAAATAAATAATCATTATTTTTCTAATTCGAACAGAATTTACATTAACCGAATGAATTGTTTTGACTCCGTTCTAATTTCAAATTGAATTATTTTTGAATTCTCGTATTACGTTGATTATCTAAATAAATCGTATTTCGATTATTTAATCGATAACCCAATAAAATACCATTTATATTATAAATTCAATATTTTAAACCATACTAAATATTTAAAATAAATCGACCAAAAATCCGGATTGTTACAAGCAGAGTGTCCAAAGAAATTCAATCCTCCGACTTTGCCTCCGTACAACGGCCTAGTTGATCCCAACTACTTCCTATTCAAATACGAGTGGCATATGAGTGCGGCTAAAGAAGCCGATTAGATGAGATGCACATACTTTCCTCTCTACTTAGAAGGTGCCGCATCACTATGGTTCACAAAGCTGCCGCCCAAGTCTATCGATTTCTGACTTAACCAAAAAGTTCAAGGAGCAATTCCTCATGTATGCTACTAAAGCTAAGGATGCTACAACACTCTCAGCGATGAAACAAAATCCAGGGGAAACTGTCAAAGCCTTCCTCAGTCAATTCAATGTCGCCTTGTCTGAAGTAAGGAATCCAGAGCCACGCATAATTCTCATGGCTTTACTCGACGCTATAGACAAAACAAGCGAATTCGGAAGATGGATAAAGTTGAAGGAACCGACTACACTTGATAAGTTCTACAAGAAGGCGGAGGAGTACATGAGAGTGGACGACAATCCTATACCTCTTCAGATCATCGGTGGTAACCAACTTCTAGAAGCTCCCAAAAGTGCTGCTACTCAGTGTGATCAAAAGAATACTCAGGGGCAGAAGCGAGTGAATGACAAAAATGACAACAAGGCTAATAAAAAGTTTCGCCTTCTTGACTCATCCGAGTTAACTCCTCTGAATAACACTCCCGAGAACATCTATCTTGCCACAAAGGACATAGAAGATTACCCAGAGCCTCGGCCAATGAAAATGAATGACCATCTGACTAAATCCGGGAAGTTCTGTCGGTATCATAATCAGCCGGGCCACAGCACCAACGAATACAGATATCTGAAATCATTAATTGAAGAGTTGATTAGGAAGACCCGTCTGCAACAATTTGTGAGGAACTCTCAAGATGCAAATCCTTCTGCAGCTCCCCAGGAGCAAGGGGCATCAAATGATCAGTCTGGTCCAAGCAACGTATCTTCTGCTCAGATCACTCCAAGGCTGATAATCAACTGACGACCGTTGATGATGACCTAATATATGAAACTCAGAATAAGTGATCACTATCGCATCTTTGCATTACTTTACTCTTTACTATGTTTTACTCTCTTGTAAAAGGTCTATAATGGTTTACATGCATTGTACAGAACAAAAGTACTATGAATGAAATGTTGCCCGCTTGTGTAAATCTCTGACTTGTAAAATATATATGAAAAATTTGCTAAAAGTAGACTTTCTCATTGCAGGCTATTCCGTAGGTGTTTTCTTCCTCAAGATCCGAAGAAATGAGGCAACTCCGATAATACCAACTCAACGGTTGATCAAGGAAGTCCCAATGAATCAAACGACGAAAAGAGCAACAAGCTATCACGGATCCAAAACCTCATCCCCCAATGGTTTGCGGGAATCTGTAGGCGCGAAACGAAGTGCGGGAGCTTGCTAAAGTAAGACGAAGCGTGGGAGTTCGTAAGCGCGGAGCGATGTGGCCTTAACCCAATGATTTGCGGGAATCCGTAGGCGCGAAACGAAGCGCGGGAGCTTGCTAAAGCAAGACGAAGCGTGGGAGTTCGTAAGCTCGGAGCGATGCAGCCTTAACCCAATGGTTTGCGGGAATCTGTAGGCGCGAAACGAAGCGCGGGAGCTTGCTAAAGCAAGATGAAGTGTTAGAGTTCAAAAGCGCGGAGCGATGCGGCCTTCACCCAATGGTTTGCGGGAATCTGTAGGCGCGAAACGAAGCGCGGGAGCTTGCGAAAGCAAGACGAAGCATGGGAGTTCGTAAGTGCGGAGCGATGCAGCCTTAACCCAATGGTTTGTGGGAATCCGTAGGCGCGAAACGAAGCGCGGGAGCTTGCTAAAGCAAGACGAAGCGTGGGAGTTCGTAAGCGCAGAGCGATGCAGCCTTAACCCAATGGTTTGCGGGAATCCGTAGGCGCGAAACGAAGCGCGAGAGCTTGCTAAAGCAAGATGAAGCGTGGGAGTTCGTAAGCGCGGAGCGATGCAGCCTTAACCCAATGGTTCACGGTAATCCGTAGGCGCGAAACGAAGCGCAGGAGCTTACTAAAGCAAGACGAAGCATGGGAGTTCATAAGCGCGGAGCAATGCAGCCTTAACTCAAACCTCGCGGGAGTTCGCACCGCGAAACGATGCGACAAACAGAAATCCTCTCCATAGGAGATATCAACAACGTTCAATGAAACCCATCATGTTGATTCAATCGCAAGGAAAATACAAGACGTTGGATTAAAAGGACCTCACTAAAACAGGGGGCATCCAACAATGCCAAAACAGATCAGCATGACAAACAAATATTGAGCAGAAAAATTCTTCGCATAATGAATGCTAACAATGATCTCCAAAGCCGGGGCACAGATAATCAAAGATTCTCCAAAGCCGGGGCACAGATAATCAAAGATTCTCCAAAAAGGAACAGAAAATAAATATCGAATACGCATTTCTCGAATGAGAAATATTGTACATCATCATATAGGTCATAAAAACAATGACACTCGAAATCTACAGTCGGCTTTAGTTGATTATTTGATTTTTAATCATTAAATGCAAATTCGAATTTGAATATCGTATTTGTACAAACAGTATTCAGCGAGTTATGAGCCGCTGAGTAAAACAATTCTGTGCAGCTACTTTATTCAGTTCAAAAGTAAAATTCGCTATAATTCATGATTAAACTAATCTGCTATCGATATGGATGACCGATAGTGAAGTATAAGTCCAAGATCATGCAAATATTTTTTTTTATTATAGAACAGGTAGCGTGGAACACACAAGTTCGAAGCGTGATTCACCTTATCAAACAAAGAGCTATGACAAAATCTCAACGCAAACTATATTAATTTCGAAGCCCGCATTTCTTGCAACCAAAAAATACAAGCTTCGAGGGGCAAATGTTAACACCGTTAGTTCAACGCGGTTCTGAAAGAATATGGTAGCGACATAATGCGCAACAGACCAGACAGTTTTACAAAATATTGTCATCATGCCATGATGTTAAGTCGTTAGCATGACATGGAATTATGGCGTTCAGTGCGCCATGGCGACAGTTACTCTCAAACCACGAGCACCATGTCGTTCGCCTACAAACAAGCCATTAACACGACACAAAATCATGTCGTCAATCCTACTTAAAACCATGTCGCTCTCATGGCATTAAAGCAGGTCGCAGCCACCTTCGCCCCGACATGGATTCAATTTAATATGAATACCATGTCGTTGGGGACACATGCAACATATAAAATATGGAACAAATATATACCATTCAACTCAGCCCGCATCATTCGTTGAGAATCCAAGTCGCATGATCAATCATGGCATTAAACTCATACCGCAAACTAAAGTGAAATAGCTTACATGACATGCACTAGCTTGACTTCTTCATATATGAAAACAAAGTCATATCGTTACCAAAGTATAAAAGTGCATGCATTTAAATTGTATAAGAGGCAAATTGCCATGTGGCTGTTGTATGGGCCACTAACATTGCTATAACATGGTATGGTTCATGTTTCTTATACTGGAAAAGTCTGGGCACGTTAGGCATGCAATAAGTCATCCATGCGGTTTAAATCAAGTCGTGGGAGGCTTATGTGAAATTATGTCGTGAATACTGGACACAAAACGCGGTATAGTGGCAAGCCGTAGGATACAACCGATATGTTCAAAGGCCACAAGCTCTTTCATTCCAATGCATAAAGCATGCCGCATATTATTTTAGCCAAGCCGTATGGGATGTAATAACCAAGCATGTCGCAGATGCTACCATGACGTTCACAACTTCATGCCACTGAACCTTAAGCCGTATGTCGGTGGGGTTTTCATGACGTCAGTATTTCTCCAGAACTAGAGTCGTTGAAGTTGCAAAAACCATTCATGTCGTTATCCATGGAGTATACGAAGTAAAGAGCCACGTTGGACTTGAAGAAAGCTGCTAACCAGCAAGTGGCCTTTGAATATGGAATATACCAAACAGGAAAAGCATCTGGGAAGGCACGTGGCATAGGACTAATAAAGATGGCTTCAGAGTATTTAAGAGCCGTATAAAACAAATCCATGAGGAGCCAAGTCATGTCGCACCTGGTTCATGCCGTGTACCGTATAAGAGGCGCTAGTTGTGAAGAAAGGCAGGCTAGTTGTCATTGCATTGGAGCAAGTCGTTCCCTTATAATACAAATACAGTGAAGCCGCTCCGAACAAACGGTGCCATATTATAAATATCAAGTCGCTGGAAGAGTCAGGGGGCATGCTAATCCATTTATGCCGCAAAAATCATCTCGTGAACTCCATGTCGCATTCCGCAAGACTTACACCCACATGATGCCAGCTGTACCACTCATATTTACCACTTTACCACTACCCGTTGAACACTACTATAAATACCCCACTAACTCACACTTGGGGGAGGAAAAAGACCAAAAAATTCATTCTTAGGAGGAGACTCCGTCAAATTCAAAGCTCATCTACAACTTCTCTAATGGCTTCCATGGATTCAACAATACTTTTCTAACTTCATGAAGATCAAATCCAAATCAATGATCATTAGAGCTCTCCACAGGTGAATCTAAACTCCTTCAATCTCATTCAAACTACACAATAAATCTCTCAAGCATCATTCAAACAATCTCTTCTCTTCTCCAAAGCCAAAATCGAATGCTAATTCACTATGAAATCTATGAAGATCATGGAAAAGGATCAAAGCACACAAATGGTTGAAGATTCATCACAAAGCTAAAAGATCTCTTCATTTTCTTCACCAAATTCAAGTGAAATTAAATCATAAGGAAGGAAAAAAGAGAGAAATGATTGTAATGAGGGAAAATTCATATGTTGTAAACTTGAATATCATAATGAGAATGGATTGAAAGTGGACGTAGATTCATAGAGAATCGAACCACTATAAAAATTCCTTTGTGTTCTTACTTGCTTTTATTCATTTATTTTGCGATTTCGCGATTCCATATTCTTACCGAATAGGTGAAGTGTAGCTTTTACACCTTTGGTGTTTGATCCCAAATTTGGAGCAAACACCCGACAAGTAGGTACATTTTACTGTATTTATTGGATTTTGATGATTCTATAAGCCGATTGGCAAGCCGCTTGGCTTTTTCCTTTTCTTTTGGATTGATGAGGGCCCTATGAGCCAAGTTGTGGTTTTACCGATCAGCCCGTACAAAGGAGATTATGGCAAAAAAAATCGAAAATTTAGGGTGTTAGCCAAATTTTTGAAATTACAAAATTCTTAGAAACTGAAAAGTTGAAGAATGAAAGCCATAATGAAAGTTGAGTTGGTTAGTTCAATAACTTTCAGCTCCGTTCCTTTTCGAGGACGAAAAGATTTAAAGTGGGGGAGATTGTAACAACCCAGAATTTCTGAACCAATTTAATTTTTTTTATTTTAGCTATTTTAATGGATTTTGAATATTTAAAATGATTTATTTTAAATAATAACAACAAAAATTTATTTTAATCGAAGTTAGAACGTATAAATTTATTTTAATTATAAATAGAGTTTGAAATGGCATGGTAGTTTGAAAATTCGATTTTAAATTTCAATTGAATGTACGGAATTCAAAATAAATCGGATTTCAATAAAACTAAAAATATTTGAATCTTTTTAATTATATCTTTCTAACGAATGTAAGAAACTGATATTTCATAATATGAATGGAAAGTTATGTCCAGTTTAAAATTCAAAATAGTCGCTATGGAATTTATATATATATATATATTTTAAATAATATATAGCCTTAAAATAGCCATTTAGCAAACGACCTACGTTTTCGACGAAACCACTTTTGTCGGATCCAAAATATCAAAGTATTGTTATATTCCAATTTTCATAATTTTCGGAATTAATATGTGAGCGTGGCGAATTTAAACGCGCTTGGTAATTCCAATTTGAATTTAATCGACTGGAAAATGACCATTTTTCAAACGGTCTCCAAATTTGTTGGAATTAGTTTTTTTAAGACTGTATCATCAAAACATAGCTAGATTTATTTTTCTGTAATTTTTGGAGTCAATATGTGGCCCCGGTAAATTGAAATGTACGTTGAAATCAATTTTGAACGTTATATTAATTTATATGTTAATTTTGATGAAAACTGATTGTAACAGTCGAATGGGCTCAAGAAACATATTCCATTATGTCCGGAATGAGGGTATTTGGCTAGGAGCGACAGTCGTTGGGTTCGATTTGGGGTTAAAATGGAAATTCACTTTTAGGGAATTAATTAAATAATTAAATAATATATATAAGGATATAACCCTAATTATTGCTCAAAAGAAAATCGAGCGCCCTCTTTTTCAAAAACCCCGTCGCTTAGCTAAACCCATCGCCCCCTATTTTCCCCATTGCGCCGCCTCCCTACCACCGCCGTCGCCCCTTCCGAGCCTCCTTCGGCCACCACCACCCTCCGTTCTCTCTCTCCCCTTCTAACTCCGGCCACAGCCCCAACCCGCCTCCAAACCACCTCCTCAAGCCATGACCGCACCTCCGCGACCCCCTTGATGCCTCCCCACCACCTGCGCCACCTCCCCTCAGCCTAGCTCCGACTGTGGACCCCCATTTGCCATAAAAACCCAATTTTTATATTTTCTGTTTATGCATTTAACACCCTGAGCTTCCACAACCAATATCTTCCGACCAAAGCCCCTATGTCCAAAACTCCACAGTGCCAAAGTTGAAGAGCACGATTTTATCTTCGATTTGACTATATGGAAGCCGCATTTTGGATTGCGAAGTTGTTCAGAAAATGCGTCCAAGGTCTGCTGTCCAATTTATGTCTTTCGCAAATTCTGGCAAATTGGAGCATTTTCGGAAGGACGGCCACTAAGCGAAAGTTGTCCGGAATGGCACGTTTAGGCTAGTATAAAAAGGTGGAATGAAGATTGAAGCTCATTTGCAAATTCTGGAACCAGAATAGCAAATCAAAGCGACAGAAAAGCACGGCAGAGTGGATCACAAAGTGAGAACTCTTTCTCACTCAAATTATTTTACAATTAAATATATCCTAGGTTGCAGACAGGTCTTAGTAGCTCCTAAATCTATTTATTGTACAAACCATGGTTGTTTGTTTGGATTGTATTGTGAAAATTTGGATTGTGGTTGTAAAATTGGTTGTGAATTGATTGTGGGATTGTTTGGATTGATTGTGATTGTTTGGATTGATTGTGAATCTGATGTTCGATTTTGGATGGACAAGAAAATATGGAAGTATGTGAAGCCGTGTTGATTAGATATGCCCCCATTTTAACGTGATCGATTTTATTCCTTTTTATAATGAATATCGAAAAGGAAATTATTTCAAAATATGATATTTTGAAAATATTATCATTTAAATATTATAATTATAAGGAGTATTCAATTTTGATTTAAAATTGAAATGAAAACGGGAATCGTTTTTTAACCGAATTTATAAAATAAGTTTTGAATAAAAAATATTATATATATATATATATTAATATCTTGAATGGAACGCACTGCGCCGCGACCGTTCGCTAATTTCAACCATTGACTTCGAATTGACATTACGGGAGATCCGACCATTGGGTTCTCCTAAAACCGGAACCTTTGGATTCGTATCGAAAAGATCATTCCAATGAATGTAAGAGATTTGAAATATAACAGTTGGATTTGGAATTATATCCAAATCAAATTTGGAAAAGGTCACTATGGATGCAGTTCGGTGGCCATTGGAAACCGACTGTACGAGCCTTGATAAAATTATTAAAAATATTAGTAATTTATGTAAAATCATAATAAATGATTTGGAAAGAGATTGGATGAAATAATCCATATTTGTAAAGATAAATGATATTTTTATCAGAATGAACTAGTTAACAACTAGAATAGAGGACTGAAAGGAATTGAAATGGTTTTAATATAACTAGAATTTTCCAGCATATGAATTGGAATGGATATGAAGGGAAATAATCTTCAGAATATTTCGATATTGGATTCCGTGATTGTACGGATATTATTGAGGAATTTGGAAGATATATATATCGTTATTCCCAATAAAATATTTGTTGGTTTCAGAATTTGATATTGAATATAAGTCAATATGATTTCTATTTAGAGCCTTGTATTTAATATCAAATTGGATTTTGGGTTTGTTGTGAATGGTGTTTTCGGTAACACTGTTCTTAAACCCTATGTAAAAAAATTAATATTTTAATTAAGCTATTATAGTTTCTAGTTATATTTAGTAATTGGAATAAATTGGAATGTGAATTGGGTTTATTGTGAACTGTGTTTTTAACGATATTCGTTCTTTAACCCGATTAACCGTGAAATGTGATTTGGAGATTATAAATCTTTTATTAAGATTTAATGGAAATTTTCCAACATAAAGCTTTCCAATTTAATATATTAAATTTGAATCGAATGGAATTCGATTTGGTAATAATCGAAGTGCGCTTCTGTGGAGGAAGACTGTTACTATATATGGAATTTAAAGGCTTGGCTGTTATTCCATTTATATTATTGTAGGATACGGAAATTGATATTGATTATATATTGATTTGTTTTCTGTGAAGATTCCATAATTAATGGA
Organism: Allium sativum; assembly: GCA_030737875.1. NCBI lineage: Eukaryota > Viridiplantae > Streptophyta > Magnoliopsida > Asparagales > Amaryllidaceae > Allium > Allium sativum. Next base: position 970,577,578 of record CM060920.1, read on the forward strand.
ATATGATTTTGTGTTTATCGTGAACTGTATTTTAAATGACATTGGTTCTTTAACCCAGTTAAAGACAGGATTACATGTCTAACATTGTATTTCAAACTGTATTGTTGATCTCTACTAAATAGGTATCTGTTTGGTGGTGGTGAATTCATTCCCTTGCTTAACACCCTTCTCTGAGACATATGAGATTAGAGGTTATGTATTGGTAGAAATCAGTGGTATGGTGCAGATTGTCGATGTGGCATGTTTGTGTTTCCAAAGTTAAATAATCATTAGATAATGATTTTGGAGGATTAAAACTAATTGAAGTTTTAATGAATCTTTAATTAGATTGAAATGTGAATGTGATAATTTAAATTATCAAATTTGGGAAATGATCGAGAATGGAGTATCACCAGTTTTGCTCCAAGCGATAGTTAAATCTTTAATTGGATTTGAATGTGAAATGTTAATTAATTTTTACTGATAACACAGCGGTGTTAGATACGGAGTATTACCGGTTTTGCTTCATGGGATGAATAGGTTAGGATTGGAATTAATAAATAAATGATTACTTCGGTAAGGCTCGATAATCCCGACTAGTTGATAAACTTTACTTTGGTTTAGAATTGATATCCAAAGGAAGATTAAAGTATAAATTTAAAAGAATTTATATTTGATAAAATTAATGGGAACCTTTCCCAAAGGATATGAACATTTGAATAAAAGAATATTCTGAATTGGAATGGGGCGTATAATGTGGTTTTATAGCACTTGATTATTGATTATACAAAATGCGGGTTATTCGGAAAGACCGGGTTTATTCCATTTTGAATAATCGATATGACGACTAAAAGTCGATGATAAAGATGATCATTGAAGACATAAGATCATCACATCGTTTGGATGATTACTGATTTCTTGGTTGGGCTGTACACCCATGACAAGGTAACAAGTGGTGATCGTTCAGACGTACTTGGAGGTCGACGTGATATGCGAGGTCCTCTCTCGTGTATTGGACATATGGGACGAGGAATAAGGTTCCTCTGGTTTCATTCAGACCCAGGACGAACTTGTAAATGGATGTATGTCTAACATTGGATTTTATTCTATATTAATTGATTTTTGTTAAATATATATTTGTTTGGTGGTGGAGAATTTATCCCCTTGCTTAACACCCTTCTGTGAGACGTATGAGCTTAGAGGTTATATATTGATAGACATCAGTTGCATGGCGTGAATTGTCTGTGTGGCATGCTGAGATGCAAATGATCAAGGCTTTTGTTGAAAAGCAGAGTCTTGTGGTTTATGATCAAAGCACGGCTTTAAATAGCATAGCTTTGTGTATAGCGTTAATTCGCGAGCCTCTCACATCGGTATGAGTTAAAAAGGGGATCAGACTGCAGGGAGTGCACGACGTTTCTTTCTAGCTCTGGGCAGTGTCATGTTGTGGAGCCCAGACATTTATATTTTTACCTATGTGGATGATGGATAGCGAGGCGCCTTGGATATATCAGTCACTACGGGGTCGATGGATAGGTCCGACAGGACCGGGAAATATGTGTTCAGGAATAACTAATCCTCAAACGTGCGTTCTATTGTTTGTGTTCTTAACTGTCGTGTTCTCAACTCAGTCTGGGCTTTCCCATACAGGCGAGTTTGGGTCGTTTCATTCTTGTTTTTCAATAACTTCGAATAGTATAATGAATTGAAATTATCACTCCCCGAATCCTTAAATTGATTGTTGATTTAGGGTTTGCAACTCAGAAATTTTTAGATAAGTAAAAGAATTAGAAAATATTTCCTCGTTCTAGACCCTTAGGGTAATATTTATAAATGCGGTTAGCCTCCTCTCCAGCCTTAAATCCTTGGCCTGGTGCTTTTGCCGAGGCGGATCTAAAGGAACAATAAAAGTGGCTTTACAATTCTAAAGCACATGCTTTCCAATATGGGACGGACTAGAGGTGAGGGGACTGGCTCAGGAGTATAATAGTTTTCTGACAAGAACTCCTTGAGAGGCTTCGATCCTGCCGAAGGCAACTCTGAACGAAAGGTTGCACTGGTATTAATGAATATTCCTTTGAAATTCTTCTACTTTAGGGTTCCATAGGGATCATTCTCCTTATTTAGAGAGGACCCTTTGTTGAATTATATAGTCAAGATAACCCTCCAAACAATATAGTTTCCAAATAGTAATAAAACTCAAGCACTAAATGGTATTGTACTCTTTACATAATATAACTATTATTTTGAATGACAATTAAGTTACAGATCTTTTATGTTAGAAAAAACAAATTTTCAAAAATAAATAAAGGGTAAATTCTTATTTAGGAAAGTTTTCAATAAGTTCTCTCTTAACAACAAATAAATTCTTTAGTGTCATGAAGTGAAAAGGCTTATTTTAAGGATAAGTTTTAATGAAGGAAGTATGAAAATGGGAATGATTTTATTCCTATTAGGAAACAAATAAATTTTGAATCTTTGATAACGATTTTTTAAGTTTGCATTTTTCAAAGATAAGGATACTGAATTTGGTACTTCATGTTTTAAGTAGTGCAAGAATTATGTTTTTTATGCAAGTACATTTGCATAAAGATATTTTATGCCAACTAAAAGTATGGTTATAAAGAATAATTATATGGAGTATTTACTGTTGTATATAACGGTGTTGTATACACAATTATATGATTTTTGTTTGATGATAACAACCAAATAAATATATATTTTTTGAATGTGTTTGTTGCTGTACTGTTTCATATATTTATCACAGACTTAAATATAATATTTTATTTCAATATTTAACAGTACAGATTTACAACTCCACTATTTGCTCAACATTGTAATTCACTGAAATAAAATTCTTTCATTTACAACTTCTTCTGTTACACAGCTGATCAATACAACTCTCAGGCTATACATCTCATATATATAAACAAAATCACTCAGTACATTTTCATATGAACATTTGTTCACTGTTATACACACCGACACTGCAATATACTTGTTTTGTGTCTTTTATCTTCTGTCTTCACAGCTTACAAGTCTGTCCAGTCTTCATACCTGTCATACAAATGAACACACACAGTACATTGCAATAGAAATAATACTGAACACATGCGAATATAATTTTTAATTTTGAAAATTTTATTTGCCTCAGTTTTCTGGTGTGTTTCTCATCATTCATCTATGTTTAGCCAATTTGTATATGTATAGTACAGGGACAGGAAATCTTGTCTGATGGCTGCATATACACATGTGTATAGATATTCACGTGTGCACTGCCTCGCCAATCAGAATGAAGTAGCGAACAGCTGTGGAGCAGCCACATGGACCAAACTCGACACAGTGAAATGGACAAGTGAACATAACAACAAAATTGTCGAGCCAAGGATGTTAAATCATGTACAAAGCAGCTCAACACAATTGGTCGAGCCATGCAAAGCAGTCAAACTACGAAGTAAAAATGGTGCTGCCCAACAAAGAATTGATCAAGCTCATGAGTGCAACAACATAGAAACAAGTCTGAAATGCTCATGACAACAAAAATGTCAAGTGAGTTCACAAATCATGGTGATTCAGTTTTGACAAAGTGCAGCAACACATCGATGGTGGTGTACATACATATGATCAGATTGACACAAGCAAGGAATGTTTTCAAGGTCATAGCAGCATAGGTGACTCAGCTCAAACAGTTTCAAGACAGTGTGATTTTCATGCATGCATTATGGTCATGCACTAAAGGCTCAGCAGGATTTTTCATATGGAACAAATCAGCCAAAATCATGTGCAAGTGCAGTTCTAATATAGGTGCATTCAAACAACAAAAGTGTTCAAGCCAGCATTTCAATGTCAAGGTCAAGCAAGTGCCAAATGTAAACTACAAAGTTTCAGAAATAGTCATAGGCAATTAACTGTAATAATTTCAAAGTCATGGTCATAGACAATAGTCTTATGTTCATAATCATAGGCAATAATCTCATAGTCATGAATCATGGTCGTAGGCAATAGTCTTATGTTCAAAGTAATAGGCATAGGCATAGTCTTATGTTCACAGTCATAGGCATAGGCATAGTCTTATGCTCACAGTCATAGTCTTAGGCCATTAACGATAGTTTTCAACGTCATATGCTTAGGCACAGTCTTATGTTCACAGTCATAGTCTTAAGCCATTAACAATAGTTTTCAACGTCATAGGCATAGGCACAGTCTCATCGGTAATTAACCACAATTGTTCTTAATTAGATCCAAAGGCATATACAAGCACATATTCAAATGAGAGGATCAAGCATATTCTTATATCCATTTAATTACATGTCACTAAAAGATCTAGACGTTCAAATCTAAAAAGTAACTGACTTACATTGATCAATTTTAGAAAAGGATAATAACGCTGAGTTGATTTGCTATGATTCGCGCGACGTTGCTCGAAGCCGTTGAATTAGCCTTTGCTTCCCTTCTTGAAGCTTTAACTTTATTTGAATCTCCAATATGCAATTCCTAGCCGTAGTCTTCAAGAATAGTCTTCATGTTTTATTTTAATTAATTTATTTATTTCAATTATTCCAGAGGCAGTATAAGGAGAGAATAAAATGGTGTAAAGAGAATGGGGCTAGGGGGCTGTTTATATAGGATTAGGCGGACGAATCTAGACTGAAAACGAGACCAGAAACATCAGAATGAAGCCAGGCTCAAAACTGGGTTTCAGCACCATGTCGACCCCCAGGTCGACACTATGGTGAACCTGGTCCCTGGGAGGTCGACACTATGGTCGACCCCCAGGTCGACCTGGTCCTGGGCGGGAAATTTCCCACCCAGCCTGTTCTGGTTTTTGAATTCGAATCTAAATTCGAATTTCGAGCTGTTTTTCTATTCTGAAAATTCTTGAAACTTCGGAGGGTCATATCTCCCTCTTACGGACTCTGTTTCTCGAAAACTTGGACTTGTTTCCAAGCAGAATTTTGAGACGAACGCAATAGCGCATCCCGTTTCCCTTGATTCTTATTTTGAAATTTAATTATACTTTAATTTGTGAAAAATAATGTTACAGAATTACGGGGTGTTACATTCACCCCCTCTTAAAAGGATTTCGTCCTAGAAATCTTCAAGTTAGGAAGAATGTATCCTACCATCCAATCACCCATCTACTCAACCATTCAACCACAAGCATTCATTGTCCTTAAAAAGATTTCTAATGCTTTCATGTTCATATGCATAGTGTGTGTATATGTCTTTATCTAATGCAAAATCAGGCAGCCTACTGATTCAGTTGACCTCCTTAATGCGAATTATGTCAGTGCCATGCGTCCAATCATGTATGCAAGCATCCCTAGTTGTGTAAATACTACATGTGTGCATAGCCATTCATCCATATGCAATATCCATATGATAACATATCCAGTTAAATCCGTTAAGCAAATACATATATGCGAATGTAATATGAAAGTGACTAAGTCGTTCTAGCGCCTAGGGTGTGTATATGCATCCACGAGCAGCCATTTGCAACCATCAATCATAACATGTTTCAAATACATGTTTACATCCATTGGCTTCCACCTAAGGATCGATGATACGTCCTAGAGGATATACCTTAAAAGCTAAAAAGTATGCACAGAATTCCTAGAAAAAGTGATCAAGGATGCACCCTTAAGAAAAAGGGTATGATGCGTGTATCTAGTCTTCAGTCTTCTAAGTCGCATCTTCTTGAGATTCACTATTATGTACCTTATCTAATTAATCTTCACGATTGAGAAGCTTCTTGACCTCCATTTCCAAAACTGTCGTTGATCGGATAGCTGGCCTTTCATTGTCAACTAGATTCATGCGGAAGTCTATCCGAGTTTTAGGGGTAAACTCCTAACCTAATCAAAAACATCTGCGTACTCATGGACTACCCTAATGGATTGCAAATCGTCGATAAATGCATTAAGTGATTCTAGCTAGCTAAGCCTAACTGATTCTTTACACGAAATCTCGAGGGTATTTCCAAGGCAAGTCAAAAGTCTAACTACCCTCCTTTCAGAATTACTAGCCAACCAACCCATGCCTAGAATCAACTCATAGCCCATGGAACCAAAAACATAAGCATTACGCTTAAACTCAACACTTAATATAGTTATTCTCAAATCCTTACAAATCAAATGTAAACGGGCTGAACCACCAATTGGATTTGAGACACTAATGGGATCTTCTACTATACAAGTACTAAGGTGCAGAGAATCAACTATGGAAGTAGATATGAACAAATGCGAAGCGCTAAGATCAAAAGAGTACTAACTGGTTGATCAAAATGAAAAGCTAAACTTTTCCAACAGAGACTTTTACTATCTCTCTCTCAGGTATTCTGGTGGTGGAAGCATATACTCGCCCTTCTGAAAATCTTGTCCCTCATCCTTGCCCTTATCCTTAATTATATGCCCTATTATACCATGGAAAAGATACTTCCTCTCGTCTTAGGTTTTATAATTCCTTCTTTCTTCATGAGTCGAGTTTATATCCATGAATTTCTCATCCTTGCGTTGAGCTCCCTAGCCAAACTCCCTCATCCTCATCTTTACCATCCCTGTGTAATCATATTGACAAGTTTCTCAAAAGCTGCCTCCATTGCATGGAAAACCCTTCAGAGCTTGAAAGAAAACTAGCTGCAGGTGAAACTGCTATGGCTATAGATAGGATTCGGGCACTACTTTTCCCTTTGATAGGTATCGTAGTCTTATCAAGCCTACGGAACCGTGCTGCGATGAGGTTACCCCCCAGAAAGCCAGGATCCCCGAAGACTCAAGAAAGAAGGGAACAAGAATTCAAACAGAGGACCAGAAGATAGTGCGTATGGCTTTTGGGGAATATGCCTTTAAAAAAAACTTTTCTTTTGAAAAACGCTTCTTTAAAAAACGTTTTGAAAATAATTTTTCTTTCAAATCTTTTATCTGATTTGGTAACCTTCGGCTCTGATACCACGTGTAACACCCCACATCCGTTAAGGTCACTCAAAAAGGGAATGCCTTAACTTCGGTGGAGATTTATAGGTAAAAGATACAAATAAATTACAAGACAAACAAAATTAAAACAGTGGAAAATAGGACTTTATTGATAAAATAGTTTGTACAACAATTGTTTTCCAATACCAGAATATCTGTCTTACAAAATAAAGAAGCATAAAATAACATTTATATTTTCAATGTAGCGTGAGCCACCATAGCAATGGAAAAGAAAATCCCAGCAAAACTTTGACTAATCTTCAACTTGGAAAGAAAACTGGACTAAATAGTAATATTCCCTCCCTGCGAACCGGGGGAGGGGGGAACGGAAGACAAGAAAGCGAAAAGAAAACAGAGTCAGACATAAAGTCTGGTAAGTTCAGTAACTTTCAGCATGTGAACAGGTAAAAGCAACATGACATGAATTTAACTGAATACAAGACATCACCGTGATGACGGGAATCATAAGGTTAGCACAAGATATGATAAGGTAAGATTAACTAGTTGCACTTCTATACTTTCTCTGCTTCGACACTACCTTGTTATTCTAATTTCTATATCCCTGCACCACCTAACTAGTAATCTGTATAAACTAATAAGAACAGATACATGATCCCAATCCCCGCAATTGTGGTTGTTTCAGGTGTACATCTATTATTTATTACCTAGGTCTAACCTAGGGTTTTCTATCGAGCGCATTCTAGATCCAACCAGGGTTTTCGCTACCCAGGGGTACTGGGGTTTATGCTACCTATTGAATGTTTCTCGGATTTTAGGGTTTACGCGACCTAGATCAAACTAGGGATTATGCTACCTATTGAACGACACCCCTAATCTAGGACACACTACCCAGAGTGGTATATGTTCCTAGACTTTCCCCACGTATGTGTCGTGGATCGTTATCGCTGTCTAGATGCACATGTCCTCTATATGTGCGACCCGAGTCTCGTGGCAGGGCAAATCAAGAAACACGGAACTCGGTCGGGAGCTTTCAGATATCTATCGATGCAGATGCTAAGGTCTGTTTTTCCAATGGCTATGGTCCCACCTAACCCCTCCCTCAACTAATGAAAGGCACACCTTGAAAAATGATAACTATACGCATGCCCTCTATGCCCCACTAACCTATGGCCATCCGCACCCATAACTAGATAGCAAGTATATGGTCTTTTGGAGTTCTCTGCCTTTCCGCTGTACATTTCTCAACTGACTCAAGATGGTAGGTAGACGACGAGTTGCTATCAAAGGGCTACTGGTCTCGCCGAATCACGCTGGTCCATCCTAGTCTCTAGGTTGCCTTATATTGCAACCAAGGCATACCCTTGGTTCTTCTAACGCATACCTTAACCTCTGTGAGCCCAGGAGGATCATCTGCAGCATCACCGAAGGATACCAAGAGTACCCTCACGTCCCCTCGAAGCCGCGTGCTTCATAACCCAGTTTGTTGGAGCCTTCTTTAAGATCAGATGGATGTTCGCTTCTTCTCGTATTCTACTAAGGTTTACTACTTAGTTCCCTTAACTAATATTTACTACTTAGTTCCTGAATCGTCGTTTTCTTAACTAAGGTTTACAACTTAGCCCTCTTAACTAAGGTTTACTACTTAGTTCTTTTTCTCGTCAAGTTGGATTGGTTAAGTGTCATTAGTCAATTTAAGTTAACTTAACCCATTCATTTGTCATGATAAACTGGTTAAATGTTATCAGTAGTTCATGTTGACTTAACCCTACCACAAATCAAGTTATATTGGTTAAGTATTTCTTATTACTTAACCCTACCCCTTCATCTTGTATTGGTTATGTGTTCCCTTTAACTTAACCCTGCCCATCTGTTTAGCTAACACGTTATAACGGTTAAGTGTTCTCTTAGTTAACTTAACCCTAACATCTGTTTAATTCACATGCCTTAATGGTTAAGTATTGTCCCTTCATGTTTTAACTTAACCTTGTTCATTTGGCACACTATGATGGCTAAGTGTTCTAAGTTTACTTAACTCCACCTTCTAGTCTAGTTAACAAGTTAAATTGGTTAAGTGTATTTTACTTAACCTCACCTTCTAGTCTAGTTAACATGTTATAACGGTTAAACCTTTTCTTAACCTCACCCACTTGTCTAGTCAACATGTTATAACGGTTATTTAACCCCTACAAGTCTTGTCTTGTTAACATATTAAGTTGGTTAAGTGTTCCTATGGACTTAACCCTCCTATTCTAGCTTAACTGTTTCTTAGCTTTAAATTATTCATTTAAGGCACCAACCACTCACATTAGACAGATACTGTTACGGTCACTGGATGTGTCGGTCGGTTCCGGGCAGATTTACACCGCAACTCAGTCTAACCTCGGGTCCTTTTTGGGCTCAATGATCTAACCACCCACATTAGATAGGTATTGTTACGGTTGCTGGATTTGTCGGGCGGTTCCGGGTAGTCTTATACCGTAACTCAATCTAACCTCGGGTTAGGCATATTCGTCTTTCCAAGAATTACATATTTATCCTTTTTGTCTATATGTAAATTGCTAATGACTCTTTTAAACAAATTTGGCCTATACCATATTCATTTGTCATGCCCACTAACATACTTATATTCTAGGCCTAAATCTTGATTTACCTATCATTTAACCTAACCTGCAGTTTTATGCCAATTTAGATATAGTATTCCCATTTACAGTTCATGTCAAAACTAGATTTGATACTCTAGTTTACAATTTATGCCTAAAGCTTAGGTTACTAGCCAATACTAGATTCAATATATCAAATTTCATCTTCTATAATTCACGTCAAATTACCCCAATTTTCATCTAACAGTCATGTTATAATACATGCTCTAAATTATGCCAAATAATATAGATTTCATGTTATACCCAAATAACCCCGCATTCATAATGTACATATACCATGATTTCACAAGTTTTCTAAATACTCATGAAATGAAACTAAAAAGGGAATAGAGGATAAACATGAGAATTGACGTAAAAGAATAGGCATGCAAAAGCGAGCCAAATACAAGGATAATGGATCCAATGGTTTTGGTGTACATAATAGCGAATAGGAATAAACTAAGCAAGTCACACCCTAGGTATGCAATCCAACAAAATGCCAGTTCGGTGTAACTATAGTGTTATGGGCATAAACAATTAACCATAATAGTCTTAGGCGATTAACCACAATAGTCATAGTCATGGTCATAGGTAGAAATCTCATAGTTATGAATCATAGGCGATTAACAACAATAGTCATGGATAATTAACCAAAATAGTCCTAGGCAATTATCCTAAATAGTCATAGGCAATTAACTGTAATAATTTCAAAGTCATGGTCATAGACAATAGTCTTATGTTCATAATCATAGGCAATAATCTCATAGTCATGAATCATGGTCGTAGGAAATAGTCTTATGTTCACAGTCATAGGCATAGGCATAGTCTTATGTTCACAGTCATAGTCTTAGGCCATTAACAATGGTTTTCAACGTCATAGGCATAGGCACAGTCTTATGTTCACAGTCATAGTCTTAAGCCATTAACAATAGTTTTCAACGTCATAGGCATAGGCACAGTCTCATCGGTAATTAATCACAATAGTTCTTAATTAGATCCAAAGGCATATACAAGCACAGATTCAAATGAGAGGATCAGCCATATTCTTATATCCATTTAATTACATGCCACAAAAAGATCTAGACGTTCAAATCTAAAAAGTAACTAACTTACATTGATCGGTTTTAGAAAAGGATAATAACGCTGAGGTGATTTGCTATGACTCGCGCGACGTTGCTCGAAGCCGTTGAATTAGCCTTTGCTTCCCTTCTTGAAGCTTTAACTTTATTTGAATCTCCAATATGCAATTTCTAGCCGTAGTCTTCAAGAATAGTCTTCGATTTTTATTTTTATTTATTTCAATTATTCCAAAGGCAGCATAAGGAGAGAATAAAATGGTGTAAAGAGAATGGGGCTAGGGGCTGTTTATATAGGATTAGGCGGAGGAATCTAGACTGAAAACGAGACCAGAAACATCAGAATGAAACTAGGCTCAAAACTGGGTTTCAGCACCAGGTCGACACTATGGTCGACCTGGTCCCTGGGAGGTCGACACTATGGTCGACCCCCAGGTCGACCTTGTCCTGGGCTGGAAATTTCCCGCCCAACCTGTTCTGGGTTTTGAATTCGAATTTGAATTTCGAGCTGTTTTCTATTCTGAAAATCCTTGAAACTTCGGAGGGTCATATCTCCCTCATACGAACTCCGTTTCTCGAAAACTTGGACTCGTTTCCAAGCAGAATTTCGAGACGAACGCAATGGCGCAATCCGTTTCCCTTGATTCTTATATTAAAATTTAATTATACTTTAATTTGTGAAACTTAATGTTATAGAATTACGGGGTGTTACATCTACCTCATTATTGGTGGCTAGGAATTCGAATCATAATTCCAAACAGACCGAACGTCCCTCGGGGGTCTCTAAGATTACCTCCGCACTCGCGTAATAATTGTTACTAGTTCCATCTATATACAACTTTCACTGAGCGTTTACTTCTACCATTTCTTCCTCATTGTCCTCCCGAAAGGTAAATTTGGCAATAAAACCGGCTAGTGCCTGCCCATTAATCACTCTCCGAGGGGAGTACATTATCTCATATTAGCTTAATTTGATGTTCCATTTTTAAAATTTCCTGATGTCTCTGGTCAGAACAGGACTTGCTTTAATGACCAATCTGTCAATACCTTTGTCAGATGTGCTAGGAAGTAGGGTCGCAATTCCCATGATGCGATTAACAAACAGTAAGCTAGCTTCTTGAGATTTGAATAATTCTTTTCTGCCCCCAACACTCGTTGATATATTACACTAGCCATTGGATCCGTGATTCTTCCCGTACTAAGGCTGTACTCCAAGCGTGGGAGGACACTACTTGATAAATGAACAAATCTTCCCCATTGCTAGGTTTAGAGAGCATCGGCGGGGCTTCCATGTGTCTTATAAGTTCTTCAAAGGCTTCTTGGAATTCGCTGTCCATTCAAAGTTTTTCCTTCCCTTCTTTAAGGAATTGAAGAAGGGTATGCATCTGTTAGTTTCCTTTGATATGAACCTGCATAGCGTTGCGATTTTTCCTTTGAGATTCTGAAGTTCTCTTTTATCTCGAGGAGGCCTTACTTACCTCAAGGTCATCACTTGTGTCGGGTTGGATTCTATGCCCATTACATCTACCATAAATCCAAGGAATTTTCGGGAAGATACGCTAAATGAACATTTCAACGGATTTAACTTGATTCCGTACTTCCTCAAAATTGCAAATCTCAGCTAGATTGTCCATGTAACCATCTGCGTTCTGCGGTTTGTCAAACATATATTCTAGATACGCTTCCATGGTCTTGCCAATTTGAAATTTGAACATCATATTAACCAGCCGCTATAAGTTCCCCCGGCATTCTTCAAGCCAAAAAGCATAATTTTGTAGCAATACAATCCCAAGTCTGTAATAAAACTAATATTCTCATGGTCATGCTCATGCATCATAATTTGATTGTATCCTGAATACGCATCCATGAAGGACAACGGCTCATGTCCTATTGTTCCATCCACAAGCTGATCAATCCTCGGTAATGGGAAGCTATCCTTGGGACATGCCTTACTGAGATTTGAGAAGTCAATGCATACTCACCACTTATTGTTCGCATTTTTAACCAACACCGGGTTGGATACCCAGTTTGGATACGTGAATTCCTTAATATACTCGTTCTCCATTAAACGATCAACCTCCGCTTTCAGGGCCGCTGATCTTTCCGGGCCTTGGGTTCATCTTTTCCACTTTATTGTCGCATATCGGGGATTAATATTAAGAGCATGACTTGCCACTTTTGGTGAAATTCCATACATATCTGCATGACTCCAAGCGAACACATCCAAGTTGGCTTTAAGAAAAACTATTAGCTTCCTTTGTATTCCCATACCAAGTAGCGATCTGATGCCCCACACTTGGGTCAGATCCTTTGGGTCTACCAATACAAATATTGTCACTTCTGCTAGGGCTGCACAAAGTATGGGTTGGGTCGGTTAGACTAATACTTCATCCGACCCGCATATGTATGGGTTTAAGGTAGCTTAACCCATATCCAACCCTATATGAGGTTGGATATGGATTGAGTTGAAGTATGGGTTGGGTCAGCTTTAGTAGGGTTGGGTTGAGTTGCTTGAATAATAAATAATAAAGAATATAAGGGAATTCTTTTAAAATAATATTTAAATATTTAACATAATATATCAGATTTTAGCTTGCGTAATGCAATTAAAATAATTGATTCATTATATGACATATTTTATTAAAATTTCATTGTAAAACACATCAAATGAAATTAATTTACTTCATATGAGAACAAGTGTTTCATTTTAAAAATTAAAATGCTCTTTAAAGTATATTTGCCAAATTCTATCTAATTTGGATTGACATGAAAATGCTTTTTTATATATATACTATAGAATAAATAAACATTATTTTAGGATTATAGTATTCTAATTTATGTGGGTAGATATAAAATTATTTTTTAAATATAGGGTTGGGTTGGGTTAAAGTAAGGTTGGGTTGAACAAATATCAAACCTGATCCGTATATAGTATGAGTTACAAATTATAACCCATATCCGACCTGAACAAGGATAGGTTGGATTAGGTTTATGTGGGTTGGGTCGAGTTGGTGGGTTGGATCAGATTGGATATGGGTCGTGCACATCCCTAATTTCTGCGGGCGTTGACCTATTATCCCCTGTGTTATTCTTCCGAGGGTCCATATCTTTTTGAGTGAGGATGTGCTCTCAAGTGCAGGGGTTGTCTTTTAGTTGCTTTAAGATGGGCTCTTGAATGCGGAGGGGTAACTCCATATTCTTCTTCTTTTCTTTCTTCTTGGCTCCTCACAATTTAGTTATATAGCATTCTCAAGCCATGTTTTGATCCCCTTTAACTACTCTAACAACACTTTTAGTTGGGAATTTCAATACAAGACACCATGGTTCTAGGTCGATCTTGAAATCCATCATCGTGGGTCTACCGAGGAATGCGTTATATGCCGATACCTCATCAAAAATGCTAAAAGTTTGAATTAACACCACTTTCCTTTCACCCTCTCCGAGCTCGACAAGTAGATCGATTATTCCGATAGGCTGTTGTGGCTCGCTAGAGAATCCCTGGATTTTGATTTGGCAGGCTGACACACTTGTCATCGACAATTTCATCTGGTTGAATGCCTTTCTAAAGAGAATGTTTACGGATGCTCCACAGTCAACGAGTACCATTCTCACTGTGGTGGGCCCAATTCCAATTGTCACCACCATTGGATCTAGTGTGGGAACTTTGACCCCTTTTGTTTCCCTAGCTCTGATAATTATGCCATCGTTGAATTTTCTCTAATGCTTTGTTGGGGTTATGTCCTCAAAAATAAGGCAAGCTTCGTTCTTTGAGGCATACTTAAAAGCACTTGAGTATCTTTCCATCTATAACCAACTCTTTTATGCAGGATGCGGTCCCCTGAAATGGTACGAATGACCAACTTTCCATTGTTCTGACCTCCATTTCGGTTGTTGGGTCCTGGTTGGTTTGGAGGGGCAATTTTCCCCTGAGTTGTTGGGGATGGCCGAACAGCCTGAGGTTTCTTGATGTACTACTGCAACTTATTATCCTTAATAAGTTCTTCTATCAAAATTTTCAAGTGTCTACACTCATTAGTGTTATTCCCCGGCTGATTATGGAAGTGGCGAAACCTGCCTGAATTCTTCTGGTTCTAATTCATTTTCGTAGCAGGTGGCCTAAGATATCGCTCTTGCTCATTAGTAGTCAAGAAGATGTTTTTGGCTTGTCATTAGAGTGTGAAGTCTTCACGTTTATATTATTGAATGCGTTTTCCGTCCTTCTTGCCCTTGCATTTTCCTTCATTGACTCTTTTTGACCTCCTGACTTTTTTACTTCTTCCTGTGTAGTTTCACCATCCTAGTTACTGTTGACGAGATGATTGCACAGAATTGACAATGTTTCCATTTAGCAGGTTTTGTTCCTCAATCCAAGGAACTAGTTAGCCTTTTTGCAAAATTCTCTAGAGTGTTTTGTTCTTTCATTTTTACCCACTTCCCAAATTCAATTTCTTTATTAATAGACCTCACTAGAGCCATCGTCACCATTCTTGGCTCAGAATTGCCTTACCGTTGTGTTGAACCAGTTGAAGAAGAACTTCAGTGGTTCTCTTGGCTTTTCAACCATTTCGGAAAAGGACATGATATCTTTTGCTTTCGAAGTATACAGTTTGAACTGCTGCTTGAACTTCCAAAACAAATCCTCAAACTTATCAACCGAATTTGTTGCAAGCTTCATAAACCATAATGATGTAACTCCTTCCAAACAGACTGGAAAGTATCGGCATTTTAGTTCATTAGTTGCTCAAGCGCTATTCATATGGCAGTCATACTTAAATAGAAATAAGTTGGGATTAGTTGTTCCATTGTATGTCGGCATTGTTGGTGGGACGAATTTCTTGGGATAACCAGCTTTCAATATCTTACTAGTGAAGGGAGTCTCGCGGGTTGCAAAAACCCCATCTTCCTCCTCTTCTTTTCTGGCCAAACTCTCCTTCATAATCTATTTGATAATTTCCGAAATATACTCTTCACTATCATTTTGCTCCACGGGGCGGACATCGGTTGCTTTTCCAAGCATCTGACTTGGCAGATGACCTAGGTTAGTTGGCTAGGGTTCTGAACCTCCGACTCGCAGAGGTGCTTCTCCGTTGGTGCTTAAAATCTTTTGGGAGGAGGGATTCATGGGTTATTTCTGCTTGTCTCAATCAACATCAACCTCTTCATTGTTGGCATCCGCATTATTGCCCGGGTTATCATTAGAAACTGACATCCTATCGAGATCGTTAGCAAGATAAGCCTAGTGCTTTCGATCTCCTCCCATACTCAAGTTTTTTGGAATAACACCATCGTTCCTTCCAGCACTAGCTCATGCAGTATTAGTGCCATGTATTCTGGGGGCACTTCCCATATTTTTCTTTTCTGATCTAAGGCTGAAGAATGTGTATGTTCTTCTAGATCAATCTCCACTCTATCGGTCCTTAGATTTGGCATGGAGTTCAAAAGAGCATCCAACTTCTCCATTAACATACGGTTTGTAGCCTCCAGCCGTTGGTTTATGCCTTCTACCACATTATCAAGTTCTCTTCGAGTAACATCTTTCCCCAGAGTTGAAGTCGCTCCAGGGTTATCCACAATGGGAGAAGCCTGTGTACCACTAGATACATTTGCAGAAGTTACTACTGCTCCAGATTTGCTCTTGCTTGTGTTCTTCCTTGGAGGAGCCATGATATCTACCAAGCTTCGAGTTCTTAATGCGATTTTATGTATGGATCTGCTTTGTAGACCTTGATCTATAGCAGAAGCACAGATCTTGGCCTTAGATTCAGTTCTTAGTGAAAACACCAAATGTTAACTCCAAAAATGGCGGTAACACCTAACTATTGTGAAAGCACCACCTGTGATATGGAATCAGAATGAAGTAGTAAAAATAAATGAAAACATGAAAGAAATAGAAAGCAAGGAAAGAAGAAGACAATTTTATATTGGTTTAGCCTGAGATAAAGCATATATCCACTTTGAACAATATTATTATAATCCTTACCATGTCAAATACGATATACTATAGGTGATTATAAAGATCCCCAAAATAGAGAATAACAGACAATCACTAGTACTATTGGTTATCCGAGATCACGATAACCAGCCTACGTGACCTAGATTTTCTATCTCTAGAGAAGAAGCTTTGTTGTAGGAGAAGAGTAATGGCTATTGGAGATGAAGATATATCTTTGCAAAGCTTTTGCAGAGCAGAGAAATCAATCCTCTTTCATATTGGAGCATAGGGGTTATTTATAGGTGTTTGGGATGGAGTTGGGCCAAGTTCGTTTGCTGGAAGCGTTAAAATACTTTATCGACCTTCCCCTTAAAGCCCCATGCCAAAATAAACGAACTACATGGACCAGTACCAGTCCATGATGGACTTGTACCGGTCCATGGAGTTAGCTTATTTTATGCTTCAGACTTCATGACGTGATCTCCATGTTTTGTCTAGTCTCTGGGTACAATCTGGTTTCATTTGGACATGGTCTAGAGTCATATCGAACTTTAGTTCTTGCATGCCCTCCAGTCCATCGAGTGATGACATTTACTTGAATTGGATCGACCTAAGATTCCACATATAATCCCTAAACAAAAGGAGAAAGGCATTGGTACAGATCGCATGCTCATTAATGCAAATACTATGGATCAGTACCAATCCATAAACTTAACTTCTTTGGGCTTGGAACTTTTGGGGAAGACATGTTTTGCTGCTTTTGTGGAGTGTCATCAATTTTCAAGGCTAGATGATCTTGTTCTTCACTTTGAATCTACGCGAATACCAGCCTGGTTTATAACTGGGTAAACACATAGATATTCACTTGTTTTCTTGGAATAACTATATTCAAAAGCCATACTATTTTCATTATTTAGAAAATAGTGCCATATACTTAACCGAATGGTACACATTTAATCATGCTTCATATTTAGGCCAAACAGTGTCAAGTGATACATTGTTTACTATAAAACCAAATAGTTTTATTAAATTTCTAAACTTTGCAAAATAAGGTTGCAGTATTTTTCTTATGGAAATAATAAATATTCCCAACATCATTACTATTCCAAACTAGAATCATCTCTTGGAAAATAGTGAAGTCATTTAGGCTGGGGTATTTTATTTACCTTTTATACCTTGACTCGACAACGTTCTTATCTTAGATAGATACAAGTTTGTAACTCAAAAACTGAGATTAATTATAATATCATATCAATTTCATTTATTATTCCTTTTAAATATGGTTTTATAAACCATTCTTTGCTTTTGAAAATCTCTTTTCAATTATACCATTTTTTCTTAATTCTTTTATTAAGTAAATACTTACTAAAACTCAACCTTCAACTTTAACCTTCTTTCAATTCATTTTCAACTTGGATTTTTATAATAATCCATTTACCAAATCATTTACAAAAATCCATTAAGCATGCTTTCTTTGCATTTTAGAAAATCATATTTTTATTTCAATTATTTTACTTAATTCAATTATTAAGTAAACACTTATTTAAAACACTTACCTTAACTTCGGTATCTTTTATAAACCTTGTTTATAAAACTTCGATTTTATTCTAAAATCCCCCATTTAAACCCTTAATAGAATTCAATTAAAATCTCATTACAACCTGATTACTTCTTAAATGAATTCCACTTAAAAAGGTAATCACTTTAATTATTATTAATTAAAATAATAATTAACATTATCATTAACTTAAGTAGAAGTAGTTAACTTCCTTATTGAAAGAGAACAAAATAGTTAATCTCTTTTAAAAGTTATTAAAATAATAATTAACTTCACTAAATACTATCAACCTGATAATTATCTTTAAACATAGTACTGGCAAAGCGGACAGATTTTGAAAGTGACCACAAACACTTATTATTTTTGCAAGGCTAATGGGGTTGAGTGCTCCCTTACCACTTTAGTGAAGTTCCCTAGAAAAATAAAATGAAATTACAAACACAACACAAGAGGGACATAGAAACAAGGAAGCCCAACACAAACAAAACAACACAAAAACACAAAAAATAGGACAAAATAGCTATGCAAGAATAGTCACTAGAGTGAGGCAGATTCCAGGATCAAAAGTAAAGCTCAACAATTTTAGCCCATCTCTAATTTCCATCTTGGTACTCTTGCCAAATTGCTCATTGCGTTTTGCCTTTTCAGGTTAATATTCGACAATTTCTTTTCTCCATACTATATTTATGGATTTTTTAAGAGCAAAACTCAGTAATCTTCTTTTTCCACTCTTTCTTCGTCTCACCTTTTCAAGTTTTCTCCCCTCTACCTCACTGTTTTGGCTAACATAATTCCTGCCAAAAAGACATATCATTCCTGTCATACTTAGAAAATGATATCACACTCAAAGAAAATGTGACCAATAGTCTCACTATTCGATCCACATAGCACACAAAGAAGGTTAATACTCATACCCCTTGCTTCTAACTTATCTTTAGTGAAGACAACCTTGTTGATAACTTTCCATAGCAGCATATTCTCTCTAACTCAGTTACCTCTAAACCATATTTTCCTATACCATCTGCACTTATGAATCTGACTAAATTCAGCAAGGGTATAGTAAGCTTTCTTAATCTGGAATTTGGACCCTTCTTTTCCTCACACAACAATTTCATCATTATTATTACCAATATTGATTGATCTTGCACGATTGGAAAACACTTGTTATTATAACAAATAATGATTACAATATTTCAGGGGATCGACAGATTACCAGTCTGTTATACATTGGTTTTCAAGGCGAACCGTCCACCACAGACGTTTTTATAGTTGATCTTCCGCTGCTACATATGCTAGATAATATAATAGGAGCTAGTTACAACTACTAGACTACAACGACATTCTCCCCATAGGGAGATTACAAAAAAATAATATACATGCCATACAATGGACAATCTATACAATTATAATGCCGAAATTACATAAAAAAAAAATATTCCACTACCTATACTAATACTTACTACCATAGTAGAAAGGCAATAGCAGGTAGAATTAGTGTGCTAGGCACATCATGTAGGAACCAAAGAACTTTCGTACATTAAATTGACTTGAGATGACAAGGCAATGACACAAGTATCAATCCATCACCATAGCAAGTTGGCATAGCAGCTAGCCAACCCAAAAAAATATTGAGCTACGCACTGGATGCCTAGCAGATGACATCGCTCAGAAGAGCACAGAAAAAAAACTCACATGTTCAAATTCTACGAGCAAAGCTAGCCAAGGTAAGAGCAGGGAAAAGAACCCAACCAACC
This sequence comes from Allium sativum, assembly GCA_030737875.1. NCBI lineage: Eukaryota > Viridiplantae > Streptophyta > Magnoliopsida > Asparagales > Amaryllidaceae > Allium > Allium sativum. The sequence continues at coordinate 970,597,448 of CM060920.1, forward strand.
AGGGCCAGTTAGGACCATGTCAGCATAACAATACTCAAACCATGCCAGCATCACAACCCAAAAGCACTTGTTACAATATCATATAGTATACCATAGGAGACAAAGGCGCTGAAATAATGGAAACATGCCCATGCAACACCTACAAAACCTTGTGGCGAAGCCATCACAGGATGACAAACGAAGGCAGCGATGTACCAACACTGTTCTGCACAACCAAACTCATCGAAGTACCCCACAATCAAAATGTAAGCAGAACCAAAAGTAACCATTAAAACTTACATCACTTAAATAGGAGATGCAAACCACAATAGTGAATAGTCACAGAAAATCAATGATATCTCACCGGCTCTGTCAGCGCACTACGATATCTCAATTAGTCGATAAACGGTCTCGTTGTGAGGTACAAAAGATGCGGTGCAGCAAGATGACGAGAACATGGCTCCGTGCAAGATCCAGACCAAAGGGATCATCACATCTGTCGACTGGGTAAGAAAATAGTTAGGTTTGGTTCTGAAAAGTAAATCCAAGGTTGAGAGGCACACAAGAGGCTAAAGTCCAAGCGAAGCGAAAGCTGAAAAAGATTGGGGAAAAGAGAATCGCATAGAGGTTGAGAAGATGAGCAAGAAGAATAAAAAAAGGAAGAAAAAATATCGAATTCAAGTCGCCATTACCAGGTTTTTTTAGTTTATGTTCCTTAAACACGGTTAATTAAAGGATTAATTAACTTTTAGTAAATCTTATTCAATTTAAATGACTATTTGTTTAAAAACTATTTCTATTAAACTAATTGTAACAAATTAATTTAATAACCATTTTTTAATTAAAAAGTTGAGTTAGTCAACCTAGAAACATAGTTAACTGATTTCCACTAACCCTTCCTCTTACATTAATTAATAATTAAATTAATATAATCCACTTAACTGTTTCTTAAAAACAATTATTCCAAATTATTAACCCTTAGGTTAATTTCTGACTTACTTATAAAGCTTATTAAAAAAACATAAGAATTTTCTACATAAAATATCTATAATCACTTTGTAAAACCCAATTATAAGAGATTGATTTATTTAGAAAACTTCTATTTCACATAAAATATAATTTAAAAACCTTGCTTCAGTTATACAAATAAATTTTATATCTTCAACTTCATCAATTCGCCTGACGGCAAATCGACGTCTCAAAAAGATGGATTTTAGGTCATTTGTTGCCAATCACTTAATCAATACTGTTTATTGACTAATAACACCTCAACATTGAATTGAATTCAACAACCAACACCCAAATAAACATCCAAATTGAATTTAACATTCCTTGGGTTAATAGTTCATATATATATAATATGAAATCATGTAACATACAAAAGATTAAGGAATCCTATTGGATCCCTCCAACTTGTTTTCCCTGCATCACAACTCATAAATCATTTTATATATGCATATGGACTAGAAACTCTATTCTAATGCATTTAGTATAATGGATATATAAATTCCGACGAGCAACAATCAAACAATAATCATTAAAGCATTCAAACATCCAATTTATATTAACAACAGTAAATTAAAATTATATGAATTTTACCACATCATAGTATTTCAGAAAGAATGAGAGTTAACTCACATTTCATTTTTGATCGAAGATTTTGCATCATTTTTATCTAATTTTAAACAAGCGTTTCAAATCAGACAAAATTCTCATTATCCCCAATTCCAACCAAACCAGCTCATATGCGTAGATATCGACCGTATGATTCCAACGCATTTTATTTCATCGAATTCAATTCATGTATGGCATAGTTATACAAATTACAAGTTTATACATGAATTTGAATAATTTAACTTAATGATGTAATTAAGAGTTAATTAATCACCATTTTAACTTATCAATCCTGCCTCTAATCATGATTAAAATGCACGACTTCCTTCTTCAGAAACCCAACTTCGACCAAACATGATTGATTCAACCCACCACCACCATCAACCCGGAGCATCGGACTTCGATCAAGTACCTCATCTCCGACCACCCTTCCATGTCGCATCTTCCCCCAGGATCCGAACCCACCTCGGCAACCACAACTCCAGAAATCAACCTTCGAATGCACGCCCTTCTTGAGCTCCCTACCATAGACCCATCCCACTTGAAACCCAATGCCTTCGGCTACGCATAGACCTCTCTCCAGCCATCAATTTCCCTTTTGACACTATCTCGAAATCATGAACGGAGGGGGTAATCGGAGGGGGTTTAGGTTTGGAAGAGGAGGGTCCTTCATTCTTTAGAGTGGCGGCTGAATTTGTGTTGACCAGTGCTTTAGTTTAATATAGGTTTATTAGTTTAAGCCATATATATAGGCTCACATGCGATTTACTCGAACGCTTTCCGCTTATACGATCACATATAATGTCCGATCATCACGAAATTTGAAGCCTTACAATAACTTAATATTCCAGACCCGATGGAACTGGTTTCGTCGAACTCCGAGACCATTTGAAAAATGCCAATTTAAATTTCAAAACGTAAGTTGATACGGGTTTATATCGCGCATGATTACATAGGGTTTATATCGCGCATGATTACATAATAACTCCTACTGACCTAAAATTAGAAATCTTATAATATTTGACCATTAAGAATTTTATAAAATTGGTTTCGTTGAAATCCAAGGTCGTTTGAAAAATGATTATTCTTACTTGTTAAATCAATAAAATATATATCGATTTCAAAACAACCAAATTCGTTGATAATAAATTATTATTATCGTATATAATCAAATAGAATTTATATAAATTGTTAGAATTGTTTCAATTCATTTTTAACTTAGAATTCAATTATTTTCGTTTTTGTATTACGATAATTGGATATATTCGAAATTAAATTGGTAAACTCCACATAGAAATTCATTTATATTTCCAATTTCAACATTTAAAATAAATTTAAATATTCAAAATTAAATAGCTAAGAATCAGCGTTATAGATTATTACCCACGTCGTAATATTACCCAGCCACACTTACTTTTATCCTTATTTAACATCCACAAATTAATTAATTGGCAACAAGAACTCATGATTTCTCCAATATTCTAAATCACTCAAACTCGTCGACAGTGTTGGCATCGAGAAAAATCAAAAAAGTCATCCTAAAGTGACATGATGCAATATCAAAGAATGCAACATTATAAGTTTACAATTGAATTTGAAGTCAAACATAATTTGAATGTTGTCTTTCTATCAATGTTTTTCCCTACTCATTAGTAGCTTGCAATTAGATTTTTTGTTTATCTATTTCTTCCCAATGGTAATTTAGCTGAAAGGTTATTAGTTTACTATTAATGATAATTAGTAAACAACAATCAATATTAAGAGATGATTCAGTAATTTCAAGACTTTTACGCTGTAATTATTTAAAAATAAAATTGGGTAATTTTAAGTGTATAATTGGGATGAATGACAACATACTTTGAATAATTTACTTTATTACACTGGAAAAATATACGTTAATTTTCTTTTTAATGTTTGTTCATTATCAACATACATGGTTTTTATTTCTAAAAGTGACATATTATAAAAATAAGCATGTTTTTCCATTCTAAATTTTGTAAAATAGGTGAATTTTTTATCATTAATAAAAAAATCGTTAAGAATATACTAAATCAATGATAAATTAAGAATCTTTTAGTCTAAAATTTTGAAAAATAATGAACAATTTCATTTGGTTTGTTGTGTGAAAATGTTAAATTTTAGTTATTCACATTCGTAACTTACACTAAAATGAATATAAGTATACAGTATTTTGATTAGAATTTTTTTAAGATAGAGATTAATTATATTTTTTTGTTACAAGTTGAGGTATCAAATAATGTTTTAAAAACTAAGTTATCAATTTTTAGAAACTGAAAAAATTTATTTACGAATATGATTTTCTACTTTTCTTTTTAGTCATTAAATTAACATTTTATTTCTCCCTTTAATAATGTAATACACTTATTTTTAGTATCGATATTAACTTTAAAAGCTCTAAATAATAAGGTATACAAGTTCATTAGTATTACATTTATGTTTTAGGGTTTTCTTTCATTCTTTCAAACAATATTCAAAATTAAATCTATATATCATTTATCTTTTAAATAAATGTACTAAGAACCTAATGTTTAAACTAAAATCCATGAATATGAATATTTATATATTGAAATTTGTATAATCATTATTTTCAAAATAAATTAAGAATACTAATTTCATTAATTTTCTTAACAAATATTATTTGCTAAAAAATAATAATCGGTATTTAACTCAATCTAGTCCATATATAAGATTACAATTTTTTGCACATACGAAAAATATAAATGACATAACAAAAGTTACACACATAAAAACAACAAGTTTAGTATATAAGCAATCGTCTTAACAAATTCATTATATATTGCATCGTAAATTCAATTTTTTTAATACTTTAATGAAACTATTGTGCGAAAGACATTGGTTACAAAACAGTATGTTATATCTATATAAAAATTCAATCACCCTTAGATATTTTTCTATTTTCACATTTTATCTTAGTCCTAATTTTTCATTCTCCTTAATTAAAGAATTAATAAATGGTGTTGTTATTGACACTCCAACTATTGTTAATGGGAGGCCATTTTTTTAAAAACACTCCACCCTTTGAAAAATATTTAAGGGGATACACAAACATATTATTTCACACTACTCAATATTCCTAGATTTCCCCTTTAAATCAGACCCAAAAAAACTTATTCGATAAGGGAAACCAAATTAAAATAAGCAGTTCGTCACCACCGCACCGAATGCAGCATGTAATCAATTATATATTTATTTGATGGTAATATATCAAAAATTAATAATCATTTCGGTGCATTGCCTCCATAATTATAAAATTCGGCATATTTATGTCAACAAAAAAAAGTTTGATCCTATTCCTCCAAAAACGCTTATTCTTTAAGGTTTAAAAAAACGATACATGCAAATTAATAAAAATTTACTACGGCCCTTGCAATATTTGTTAAGTTAAACTTACCTTTATTTGTTAAGGGGCTAAATGGGTAATAAGGTAAAATTACCTTTATTTGTTAAGGGGCTACTTTCCTCATTGGTAGTCCTCTTAATAATTTTTGATAAGAAAAAAAAATTGGCCCCCCTAACAATATTTGGAGTTTCAATAATAATACCCTTAATAAATTTACTTTTAACCTCGCCACTCTTTTTCACATTGAAGCTTATCCATAATTGCTTCGTCGACATGTTTTGATTCCAAATAATAAACGGTCATATTTGATATACAACATAAAGTCAATGTTCTTGATGATGAATCTTTTCCTTTGTATATCTATCATATATTACATACAAGGTTCAATCTACCTTGGATATTTTTCAATTTCCATATTTTATCTAAATTTGAATACTTTGTTACCATAATTAAACAATTAACTTAACTTATTAACTCTTACAAAACCTTATTCTTAATGTCAACTTTAAGCTGGTAATTTATGTTATAAGCATATATAACAGTTGGAAGTAAAAAGTAAAAAAAAAACTCTTTACACATATTTTGAAAAGAAATCACCATCAATAATCATTTATGTACCATTTATTCATCAAAATTTAGAGTCTATTTATCTTCATTATCTTCCACATTTTCTTAGATTAACATTTGGCTCTTTATATTCTTATCTCTTACCCACTCTTACCAAAAACACTATTCTCTAATCATAAGTTTATATGGAAAATTCCCTTAACACAATAAAAGTAAATATGCTCATTCAAATCCAAATCTAATTCTTATTCACAATAAAATGATATAATTTGTGTTGCTTCCTCTTTTGCCTCGCTTTATTTCTTAAATGATTAATAATATCATAATCTCATGGTATCATGTTTTTTATTACAATCTATTGTGTCACATGAAAAGTTCAGTCTATTTAGATGTGTGTGTATATATGTTTGCATGCTTTGTCTCCAAATAAAACAAACTTATTAATTCACGAATTAACTTTGCCTTTAGTCTCTAATTTTTTCATTCCTTAACAAAAAAGGCAACATTGCTCAAGCAATTAATCTTGTAAGAGTCGCTTACCATAGCATCAAATAGTTGAAAACCTCTTTAAACATATTTTTAAAAGGATATTACTTTTTTGTCTTGCCTACCTTATTTTAATAATTTTAAGAAAAATTTGCTATTTTAAAAAAAATATCAAGATGGTAGCTTCAATAGTATATATAGGAATATGCCACTTTTGGCAACATTAGTGGTCTGATGGGAATAACTTGAAGGTGACTTTGAAAGTTCGTATAAGGAGATTTTTCCAAATTAGTTTTCAATAATGGCCCGCACTTAATCAAATTAACATTCTTTCCTCCCACCAATTCTCGCTTTACAAAAAACATTTTGAAAATCCAAAATTTTCAGCATTTTACCATTATACTCAAAAACTTTAGTATTTTATTAAATTGTTGGTTAAGTGTTTATCTGTAGATCAGATGAACTCATCGATAACGTTTCAAGGTAAATAAGATCATACTTTTTTATTTAAATATTTTGAAATTAATATACATAGGATACCAAATGTAGAGAAATTAATTTTCATGCTAGAATAAGTTAATTATTTTGCAACTGTGTATTTATTCATGGAAAGTTTCTCTTTATTGATTTACAACATAGCAAAAAAATTAATTCCTATGCTTTCCATTATGGTAGTGAATTGATCGTTAATGGACCAAAAATGACAAATATGTTAGTGCACTTTGTAAATTAGAAAGAGTGCGCAAAGATGCAACTTATTTGAATTGAAAGAATTTTCTTCCAAGTGTACCAAAGTTAATCCAAAAGAATTCGAAATTTAATTGGTGATTAAGTGGCCAATGGACTCAAATTTGAAAGCAATATCACAATCTGATAACGAACATGATGTTGGAGTAATGTTTTCTATTATTACAAAGCTGATCGAGTTATATGCACTTTGAAGAGAGTGGTTCTTTGTTGAGTGCACCATGATTTTGCATCACAGTGGTACTTTATTGAATTACAAAGGTACATATAAACCCGAGTTTCATCCCGTGCATGATAAGAAATATTGAAGCGTATCCAACGGCCAATGAATATTGCCTCCTCTAGACAACTAGGAAGGCTGCAGTGTACAAGGATCAAAGGCGCACTAAATGAGAACCAAATTCCTAAAGAAAATTAGGTGCAACAAATGTTGGATGTAAGTCTATAATCAAAAGAAGGCTATAATCAAAAGTGATGTACTTATGTAATATACAATTAAACTTAATCACTATGCATAGAACTTAGATGTATTATTTATATGTTGAATATGATTGTATTATCTATGTGCTGAACTTGAATTAATTCTCAATTTGTTGATTTTTATTATTTATTATATCATCTACATTCTAGTGATCGACTTGCAGTTGGATGTTGTTTGCTTCTTTGTTGCTTGCAACAACAAATATGAAATAAATAATAAATTTTCAAAAATCTCCTAGTTGGAATAACATGTTGATGATAAAATGTATCCTAACCAATGCAAATTTGTTTACCGTGTCTTTGATTCACCATAACTTTGCATACACGAGGCTCTAAACTTGATGTTCCATAATCCAATTTCTGCAGTAATTTATTAAATTGTATTTTCGGAACACAATAAACTTCAAAATCAATATGACTACGCCACATTACTTTTTTGCGCTTTAAATTCATCAATATATTTCATAAGCTTTTCATCGTCAATACCCCACTCACCCATGTATAACTTCCAAATAAGCTAGCAAAATTAATATGGAAAATAAACCTAAAAATGAAAATATGCTAAACTTTAATACACCATTTGTTAAGGTTGGAAGTTGAGTGCTACAGATGCTGCAGTCATTTCTATTGTCAATGTTAAATGTTCAATGATAGAAAATCGAATGTTATTCAATCTCAACGTCAAACAACACAGGAGTATGAAAATTTAATAAATTGATTCATATAGCCCTTCGTACAACCTATTCAAAAATTATAAGTTGTTATGCAACACCACTGAAGAAACATATGAAGGTCCCCCTTGGATGATCAGAGTATAAATAGTGGCATTCGATATACATGCCGATACATATGATACATCAGATATAACAAACTAGTCAAAACAAAACACAACGAAACACCAAAATAGCTATCGTCCTCCATTCACCTCTGGAAGCTTATTCGTTGATGATACATGAAATACCTTAACCCTAGCCTATTCAATTGAGTACTCGAGAGTTTAAAGGAAAAACAAAAACTACGGGCCAGTCAGAAAGACTGATGTGAATAATAACTTAATAATCTGACATCATTGACATTTAATGAGACCATGCCACATAACAGAATGAATTTCCCTCTCTTTAATATCTCATACGAAAGCATACATCTCTACGACCCCTGTACTTCAATGGTTTGTTCAATTATCACAACATGACTTATAAACATACAATAACAACTACAACATTTATTATGCAACACACAATGGATTCCCTCCCTAATTATACTCCCACCTATGCTTTCGCTAATAACTTCTTTGCTAGACAACAGAGTCAAAGCCTCATTCTACCGCTGAGTCCCTTCCAATGCTTCGTGAAAATGGAATCCACCAACATGGAACCAACATCCTCTTCGGTTCCCTTCAGTGCTTCGCAAAGTAACTCTCTACTAATACGAAATCAAAAGTTCCACCCTATACCCCTCTATAATGCACCAAGCAACGGATTCAGATACATTCTTACATATTATATTTTAACTGGAGATTGTCAATCCCCACTCCTAGGACCTTCCTATTATTTTCACAAAAATGTAATAGCCAAACAATGACATAACCAAGCAAATAACATTTCAAGATATTCTAAATAAAGTCCTCATACACTACGTTAGATATAACATCTCCAATCTCCTTTGACTCCCGCATTAGTATCGAAGTCCATATTAAAGCTATTCTGAAAGAGGCAACCCTTTCAGCTTTGCATCTTAACAAACAATTAATGCTTATCGTCTCACAATGATAGCAACTAGTAGAGACGGAGCCTCTATTCTACTTAGAAAACATTTTTAGATAGAAGTTCCTACGTTGTCGCCAATGATGCCGACTTCTATAGAGGCAAAGCCTCAAAATTTTGATTTGGGGAAAGTTCCTTAATGGTCGATTCAATGCCTAAGTGTTTTATGAAAATGGTTTTACGAAGGCATGTTTGCGTAAGCTACGTCTTCAAGGGTTTCTAAGTACTCAGAAGCATAGGCTTCGTAGCAAGCCCCTTCCGGTTCCAACGAAAGACCTAGAGGCATACAACCCCTATTCCTTTCGGAGTCACAACCTATAATCTTTCTTAGATACATACATACATAAAATAGTTCGTTTATAGAAAACACCCCTTTGGCCTATCCGAAAAAGTCGAGGAAGAAGCCTTCAGCATAGTAGAAATTTTTTAAAACAAAAATATTTACAAGTATTATGACCAATTATCGAAACTGAAAGGTATGAGGCGGAAGCCTGAATACTTGTAATATCACACTTGTGATATTTCAACTATTCATCCCAACCAAAGGGTTGTTCCGAAGGTTGTCGGAAGTGCTTCTGGATCTGGAAATGGTACTGCCAGTAACTTTAGATAAATCTGAGTCATTTCTTTATAAAGCATATCCTTTTACCAACTTTATAGTATTTATCAGCTGGGTTATAAAAAGTATCCAGAATAAAATGCACATAATTTTCTAGTACTTTGTACTACATAATATATAAAATACTTGGAAATAAAAATGGTGGAACCTCTTTTCACTGCGGCGAACCTCTCTCTGGTACCTTGCGCCTCCACTCCATAACCTTTTCTCTGCCTTTCGCTTCTTCCCTCTCACTAAATGGCCAAGAATAAAGCCAAATCTCGGTCCTTCTCTTCCATTACTACCAGATCCGTCAGCCGTGCAAAAGTTCTTCGGTCCTCTTCTAATTCCGAAATCGATCCTAACTTGTATGTTGCGCCTCCTAAATTCGTATACACTTTACCAAATTCGCACCCTCTCAACACATTAATTGCCTAGTTAGCTGCTGCTGACCCGTCAACGTCTTCACCTGCTCAAGTTCTTGGTAATACCCCTATTACTCCATTGCTTGCACAAGCTGCCGATGTTTGGCCTTTGCCAAACTCGTCTCTAGTTTTGGGTAATGTAAATGATTTATGTAATGCAAATGTATCGTTGTCTCCGGTTGTGGGTTTGGGTAATGCAAATGCAAATGTTTCACATGACTTGGATTTGGGTGTAAGTGACAGTAGCACTGCGTTGGCAATGGGTGTAGGCTTGTCTACTGTCCGTTCAAATATCACCATGCCATGTGTTAGCAGTGAACGCTCATCTCCTACTCGACAGAATTCCCCATACAACCAGTCCGCGAATCCATCTTCTTCAGGTCCAATTTTCGATGCGCCTGATATTGATAACGTTGCACCCATCCTTGTCGGCTCTACATCTGTGGCACCGAATAATTGGGCTTCGTTGTTTTGCATCGCTTCCTCGTGTTACAGGGGATTTCGCTCCTGTCGAGTATGACTGTGCAGATCTCGGCCCTATTCCGCCTGTAGTAATACATGATGAAGCAGCTAGATTTTGGAACGATCATCTTGTTGGCTTTTTTCATGATACTAAGCCCCCGTTTGTCAACATGCACATTGATTGTCGTAACTCCTGGCAAATCCATGCCTCCTAGAGAATGATTGTTGTTGATGGTCTATATTATTTCAAGTTTTCCTCCTCAGACGAGCAATTACGTGTCCTAGAAGCTGCCATGTCAATTATTGATGGAAGACCCTTTATTGTAACTCCCTGGAGTGATTAGACTGATAGAATGCATGAACAGGTACTTTTTATCCTAGTATGGACGCAGTTCACACATATACCATCTATTATTCAACCTCTTCTTGGTCTAAATTGGCTTGCATGTCATATTGGAAAGCTTAAGTGTTTTGATGCCACTACTGTTGCTAGGAGAAGCTTAGTATATGCTAGGGCTCCGATTGAGATTTCTCCGAATAAGCCTTTGCCTTCACAAGTCAAAGTTTGCATTGATAATTGTGAATATCTTGTGGATGTGAAGTATAGATGGAAACCAGATATTTGCACTTCTTACAAGTCCTTTGGACATTCCACTAATAATTGTTAGATTGACGCAAACATGCATCCCCTAGTTAAGACTTTTCTACCTAGACCTCCTATCATAGTTTGGGTTCCAATTGGAAGGAAGTTTGATCTTGTGGTGGATCCATCTTTCATTACACCTGATCATGTTGTATCTCTTTTTCCAGAAGTTCCTATTTTTCCCAATGTTTTCCTTGACCCTGATGTGTTGTGGGTGGAGGGGGAGTGTGCTTGGGTATATACCACCTCTGGTATGCATTATGACACTGACCATTATTTTTACACGTTTATTGGGGATGGGGGTGATTGAGGACATCTTTTATATCGCACTAATGGAAATGATTTAAAACTATGAGATGAGGGTGAAATTGATGATGATAACTCGATTCTTCTGCAGGACTCTTCCTGGGATATGCGGATTATGACACCCTTCACGGGTACCTTTTATGATTATCTGTATTTCTGTGACTTGGTTTAGTGGCTTCTGCTTTACATTCCTGTATGTTTTTATTTTGTGATCTTTGTTATTTTGTATTTCTGATAGTGACTGGACACTTCAAACCAGTTTAGCTTCTCTGTGCATGTGCAAAGAACCTGTTGTCTTTCTTTCTACAATAAAGTGGTACATCCACTGTAAAAACGGCTTGCCTTGCCAAAAATACTTGGACATATCATTTTATACGTTAATACTAGAATTTAAGTATAATCTTTCCTTAAGTATGCACTTTTAGGAAATTCATAACAAATTCATACAAGCATATCAATTCATGAAATCCAAACTTATCTCCATAGCCATTCAACACACATCATACAAAAGTTTCATATTATTTGGAGATCTCTAACTAAGGATTTCTCCCTATGCTTATTCATTTTCATGTATGACAATAACATACGAAACTATCTTAAATTGCCAAAACTAAACATGGGTAATTTCATAACAACACATAACTATCAAGGACAACATGAAGTCGAACATAAACATTCAATACAAATTTCGGGTATACCCTGATAACTTAAACCATATGGGTAAATTATATTATTCACTTTGGTTGGATAGAGATAATGAGATTTGTTGATGAAATATTCCAAACTCTAAGTTTTCCTTACTTTATCTCCCTCTTCTTTTTCCGAACTTTTTATGGTCGATCTTTCTTAGGTTTCCTTTTGTTTTTGTTTGGGTTTTAGAACGAGTATTATCAATGAAAGTTTGGAGAATATGATAATTATATACCATAGGCTGAAAGTTTCAATTTTTCCCTCTTATGTCTTCCTTCCTTATGCATGTTTGCTTAGTTTATTTAGTTACAAAGGCAAACCTTCAAATTAATTTATTGAACACAAATCTTAATTTCTCATCCACAACATTATTCAAATTTAATTACTTTTAATTAATTTTCTAATGATTACTTCCTAAAATCAGGGATGTTACATCTTCCCCCTTAAGGAATTTTGTTCTCGAAATTTAGACAAGGACTTAACAAACATAGCAATAAGCAATCAAGCAATCAAGCAACAATGCTACCTATAAGGCAAATTAGGGTCATACCACAAACAAATCTGGGGAAGTTTCTCTAATTCTGCTTTTGGTTTCCCAAGTGCAATCTCTTTCATTAGCACTCCACTGGACTTTCACAAGTTTAACCAATTGCTTCTCAAATTCCTATTGTTCATCTTTACAATTCTTACTAGTTTTCTTATAATAGTCAAATCAGGTTCTACTATCAACTCTTCAAATGACTCTGGATCCATGATGGCATCGTGATCATGCACATACTTCCATAAGTGCGACACATGGAGCACATTACGGACTCCAGCAAAATTATCTGATAGTACTATTCTATAAGCAAGCTTTCCAGTCCTCTACAATATAGGGAAAAGTCCAACATACCCTAGCGCAAGCTTTCGGGACATCCCAAAATGAACTACGCCCTTCATAGGTGATACCTTAGTGAAAACTTTATCTCCAACCAAAAACTCCAAATCCTTATGTCTTCTGTTAGCATAACTCTTTTACTTGGATTGAGTTCCCTTATTTGCTTTCGGATGATCTCAATCTTGTTAGTGGCTTATCTTACTTATTTGGGACCAAGAACAAATATGTTGCCTGTCTCCAACCAACATGATAGTGATTTGCACGGTCTTCCTACAAATTTCGAAAGGCGTAATTCCTAAATTGGTCTGAAAATTATTGTTATAGGAAAATTCTACTAAGTGTAAATGGTCCTCCCATGAATCACCTAAATAAAAAATGTAGGCTCTTTACAAATCTTCCAACACCTTGTTTACCCTTTCAGTCTGCCCATCCATATGTGGATGGTATATGGTACTCATCTTAAGCTTCGTTCCCAATGCCTTCAGCACGCTCTTCCAAAATTCACTAGTAAATAATGGATTTTTGTCACTTACGACACTAGTTGAAATTCCATGAAGTCTTATAATGTTCTTCACAAATTACTCGGCCAAAACCGGTGTTGTCCTATTAGTCCTTACAGGGATAAAATGCGCAAATTTGGTTAATCTATCCACGAGAACCCAAATGCTTTCATTCCCCTTTATTTTTCTTGGCAATCCATCAATTAAGTCTATGGATATCGAATCCCACTTCCATATTGGAATATCTAATCGCTGCAATAAGCCACCAGGCTTTTGATGTTCGGTTTTCACTTGTTGGTAGTTCCGGCACTGCTTTAACCATTAAGCCTACATCCTTCTTCATTCCTTCCCAATAAAAACTTTTTTTCATATCTTGGTACGTCTTGATTCCACCATAGTGTATCGTAAACTTAGAACAATGACACTCCGGAAGCATTTCTTTCCTGAAATCATCAATATCCGAAACATATATCCTTCCTTTCTTTTTTAACCATATTTTCGATCAAAAGCAAATCCTTCCGGATTATCACTTTCCATTGAAACTCTGAAGTTTCTGATCCTTTCGACTAATAAAGGATCTTCCTTCTACTTATAAGCAATCTTCAAAATCAAAATTGGTTGAACTTCCAAATACGACACCATAGGTTTACTTCCACTAGAACAAGTCATTAACCTATTTCTCACATTACATGTAACCATAGTTATAACCATAGCATCCAAATATTTTGATTCATTTAATATACCCGAAACCACGACTTGATGCTTTCTACTAAGGACATCAACAACCTTATTTCCTTTACCTTGGCTATACTCAATGTTAAAATCATAAGTAGCCAAAAACTCCAACCATCGTTGCTATCGCATATTCAATTCCTTTTGAGAAAACAAGTATCTCAAAGACTTATAATCTGTAAATAAATCAAACCTTTCATCCAATAAATAATGCCTCCAAAATTTTAAGGCAAAAATCACACCAGTTAACTCAAGATCATGAGTTGGGTATCGAACTTCATATGGCTTTAACTATCAAAAAGCATAAGCAACAACCCTTCCCTTTTGCATAAAAACTGCTCCTATGTCTATTACGCACACATCCGTATAAATAACTAAATCCTAGATTCTATCTGGCACCACTAAAATTGGAGCATTGGTCAATAACTGCTTCAAATTCCGAAAGGCTTCCTCACACTTATCCGACCATACAAACTTAACATCCTTCCAGGTCAGCTCAGTAAGTGGCAATGCAATCCTCGAGAAATCCTTAATAAACCTACGATAATATTCCACCAATCGAAGAAAGCTTCTGATTTTTAATGCTTCCTGGCTTCTTCCAACTTACAGTGGCATTAACCTTCGCTGGATATACTGATAATCCTTCACCCAAAACTATGTGACCGAGGAACTTCACTTTCTCCTACCTAAACTGGCACTTAGAAAACTTAGTCTTCAAGTGATGCTTCCGCAAGGTCTCAAGAGTGATTCGAAGGTAGCACACATGCTATTTCGCATACTTCAAATATACCAATATGTCACCAATAAAAACGAATACAAATTTATCCAAGTGCTCTCCGAATGATCAGTTCATCAAATGCACGAAGAAAGCTGGTGCAATTGTTAATCCAAACGACATAACCGTCCATTAATACAATCTATATCTCATATGAAAGGATGTCAATGTAATATTCTCTTTCGCTATCCTCAATTGGTGAAAACCGATAGCCAAATCCAATTGAGAAAACACCTTCGCTCCACTTAGCTGATCGAATAGATAATCAATATGGGTAAAGGGTACTTCTTCTTCACCATCCTTTCATTCAGCTCTAGATAGTCGATACACATTCTTAACGTTCCATCAGGCTTCTTCACGAATAGAGTAGTAGCTCGCCAAGGAGAGTTACTCAAACAAATGAAGTTTCTTCCTTCTAAATCAACAAATTGGGCCTTCGGCTCTTTCATCTTTGAAGGGGTCATTCAACTTGGTGATTGACTCACTAGCTCCTCTCCCTGCACTAGATCAATGCAAAACTCAATAGCCCTCTTCGGTGACAAGCCTGGTACTGGTTCGAAGACATCATCGAATTCCTTCACGATAGGAACATTCATGGGACCTCTCTCTACCACGAACACAACCTTGTCGTTGCTTTCAGGATGTTTCAATGATACCTTTCTACTTCAAAAAATATTCTAGTATCATAATGACTCAGACAATCCATCCACAAAATAATTCTAAAACCATCAAAATCAAACACATACAAATTACAAACAAAAACACAACCTAGAAACGAATTTCCAAGTTATTGCATCTAATCCTAAGTGTCATGTAGCCTCCGATGGGATTAGCTACTCTAAAGGATGTAGTAAGGTATAATGGTTCTATAGAAAACTTATCCACTGCACATCTAGATGTAAATGAATATGACACAAAAATGTCAAACAAAGCTTTAACAGGCATGCTACGAAACAAAAGCGTACCTTCCAATACTATTTTTCCTTTCTTAATAATAGTAGGTTTAGAAGAATGAGGCTCCATAGCAATCACATTTCCCTTCGTTGTTTTCAGACACTTTTTATTACAGTGCCCAAGCTGATTACAATTGAAGCGCCTACTATTCTGCCTTTCGACAGTAATCCTAGGTATGGTATCCTTGTCCTTGCATCTAGTAGAGTAATGGCCTTCTTTATGACACTTAAAGCATACCACTTCCGCTTTATCCTTTCGTGGCTTCCTTCATTCCCTAGATTTCATTCCATTAAAGAATTTCCTTTTGTTGCTTTGAAAGTTTGGCTTCCATTGGGCTTCTCAACCTCTCTTAATACCTCTTCATTTCGAATATCCATTTCAATAACCACATTGCTGGGATCTCATCGATGAAGCATAGTTTCCTTTATAATATCAAACCGAAGCCTCTTTATAAACTTCTCATTCATCAAGATAATAGTGTATATTGTTCCACGATTTTAATGAGACAACTCTTCAGACTTAGCATCATATTCCACAATCGACATCTCTCTTTTCTTAAACTCATCAAACTTTCTCATCATCAAATGTTGAGCCGATTCCGAAATAAATCTTGCCCTAATCTTCCTCCAAAAGTATTCCCATGTGATTCCTTCCTCCGGTGTCCTTACCATAAATCCTTTCCACCATTGTAAAGAGTTATCCTGCAGTTATCTCAAAGCCAACCTCCCCTTCTGTTCATTCGGCAAGCCCACGTCTCTAAAGATTTTCTTCTCAGTGCAACAACCAGGTTCCAAAGCAGCAACATCTTCCATTCTAAGGAATGGTCTTCTTCCCAAGCTAAAATTATCCCTACTTAATTTCACATAGTTGTTTGCAACTTGCACTCCAAGATTAACTCCTCCGGGGCCAGCAACGACTCCAACTTGCGGCATCTAAATAAACATCTAGAACAAGTTCCTCAAATCTACTCATAGTGTAGGAGCACCATGATTCTCATTTTCCTTTCGACCTTGACCTCCACTAGAATCAGGTTGAGCATTACCATTAGTTGAGGTACTTCCACGACCAATAGTAAACCATGTGCTCTTTCTCTTCATATATTGCTTCCTTTCCATAGACAAACTTGTTTAGATACCGAAGGGTGACCCTAAGACCGTTGGGTATGTACATACATACATACATACATACATAACAAAATACAAATACTTTATAGTTTCGTCATCCCAACCCTTAGTTTTTTCCTTGATTCTTTGGGGTTAGTTAGAAAATCGTTATTGAGAAAAAGTCGTTAAAGTTTACATAAATCTATGCTCTGATACCAAATTGTAACACCTCATTCTTTAAGGCCGAAAGTTGAACGCTACAGATTCCCTTCGTACAACCTGATCAGAGAAAATATAAGTTATTACAAAATAACACCGAGACCGACATTTGAAGATGCCCCCTCAAATGATCATAGTATAAATAGTTGCATTCGATAGACATGCCAACACATACGATACATTTGATACAACAAACAAGTCAAAATAGAACACAATGAAACATCTAAATAGTTATCATCTTCTCCCCACCTCTGAAAGCTCATTTGTAAATGAAAGCCTCGGCTTACTCAATTGAGCACCAGATATCTGACGAGACCATGCCGTAAAATGGAATGGATTTCCCTTTTGTTAGTATCTCATACGAAAGCATATGTCCAAAAAATGGAATGGAATGGATTTCCGTAGTATATGAAGCAAAAGATTCAGATACATTCTTACATACTATATCTTAAATTGTGATTGTCAATCTCTACTCTTGGGACCCTCTAATTGTTCCCTACATAAATGCAATGTCCAAACAATGACAACTACCAAACACATAATATTTCAAGGGATTCTAAATACTACATTAGATACGATACATGTGTTATCTCCAATCTCCTTCAACTCCCGCATTAGTATCGAAGTCCATATTTAATACATTCTGAAAGGGGCAACCCTACTGGCTTTGCACCTTAACAAACAATCAATGCCTATCATCCCGCAATGACAGCAAACAACAAAGGCGAAGCCTGTATTTCATTTAGAAAATATTTTTAGATAAAAATTTTCCTATTGTCATCACCAACGTCGACTTCCATGGAGGAAAAGCCTCAAAACATTAATTTGTGAAAATTCCTTAACGACCCCTTCAGTGCTTAAGGAAGTTTTCTATGAAAATGATTTTATGAAGGCATGTATGTGTAAGCAACAACTTCAAGGGATTATAAACACTTGAAGCATAAGATTCAGTAGAAAGCCCCTCCTGGTTGTAACGAAAGACCTAGAGGCATACAACCCCTATTCCTTTCCGAGTCACAATCTAGAATCTTTCTCAATACATATTGTAAAGGATCGTAAATCCACTCCCTTTGAGCTGACGAAATACAACCCACGTCCAACCCAAGTTGCATGAAATTACGAATCTTTAATAGAAAGAAATTAGAGGATGAGAAGTAGAACGAAAGAATTATTAAATAGAAATAAAAGAACGAACATCAGAATCTCACAGCGGAACGAATAAATGTAATATAACAAATCTCTTTATACAAAAGAAACTGTATATACATACCAATCATCAGAGTACATCATATATCAGACACATCGGAAATAAACTCTAAATATAGTGGTGAAGCCTCCATCTCTTGAAACTCCAACGAAATCTAACCTGGAAATATACTCGGTCTGACCCGAGCACATTTGAAGTACAACAAAATTCACCTGGATCAGTCTGGAATACTTTTCAGTGACAAATTCACAACAAACAACTTGTTTAACTTTGGAAATCCCTTTTTGAAAGAAAAGATAATAGTAAGACCAGCCCATACATAAACAAACGGTTTTTACCTTATTATAACCCAAAACATTTTTGATATATCAAAAATCTAGTGATATTATAATAGTGTCTATCAAACCACAAATAAATAACCATCTAGTAGAACACTTGCATCTCACGCTCTACATATTTATTATAAAATCAAAAAAACCGCAAGGCGCTTATTTGTGTTTGGATTCCAACTATGACAAGGTATGGTACCACCTTCCGATCAGTGTACTCTAGAGGGGATATACTAGGGTTCAACAAGAACATCTTGCAACCCGGCCACACATGACCGACCACTCATTTAGCTTGAGTGTATCGAATATATTGTCACCCATTACAGTTTTAAGGACCCACCGTACATCCGTGGAGATACATAAACGAAAGGAGAACAAATAATGCAATTTCTCTAGATGGTGACAATATACCCTGCTTGGGAATGACCCACCTAGCCATGTTGCCTGCCCGATTTTTGTCATTTCCCGGTTGATAAGGCTTGAGGTCACATTTATCTTTTCAGAAAACATCCCAAATATCTTTGAATGCCACATCATCAAATCCGTTAAATCACTAATTGACGTCCATAAATACACTCTGGGTGTTAAGCAAGAGAATTTCTCCGCCACCAAACTTGGTATATTTATAAAAAATCAACGTACGTGACCCTTAGGAAATACTTTGTCAGACATTCGTCCATATAAGTCATCCAGGAACAGGATGAACCAAAGGTGCCCTCCTACCGCATCCTAGAAATCACCCTATATATTAGTAGCGAGTAGTCCTTGTAATCCATATATTTGAATCATGACAGAACCACAGTTTATCTCTGGGAGCGACCCATAGATTATAAGTAGTTCTTCCATTTCATGAAGATTTACGGTCTTCAGTTGCTACATCTTTATATGCTGCAAGTTAGTCTCATACGCAACGTTGAATCGAAGTGGTTTCGGGTCTAGTTCCCATCTCGGTCTCTTCGAAACAACACGTCAAAAGGTCCAATAGAATATTTCATTGATAGTCGGGTTTTTAACTATCAATCTAAATGATATTTTTAAGTACATTGGAAGCTCAGACCCTTTGATAAAAATCATTCGTTTAAATCATTATATCGATTTAATATCGTTATAGTATCATAAAACCTTTCGATTTCCTTTATCTTGGAAATAGTACTTTATATTCTCCAAAATTCCCTTTTAACTTACTTCGAGAAATATCGATATATTATCTGCTTAATAGCATAACTCCAATGATTAATTCTCGTATGGCCAAAACAATGACAAGAGACATTTTAGTTATTATATAACCCAATTGGTTTTATTAAACTCCAACTTTAAACATTACCCTTAATTCAAGTCATTATGGAAATATATAATTCAAATTCAAATATTTTCTTTTGTTTCCCATTCAATAAAACCATTTAAATTTCTTCGAAAAACATTCGTTATTTACTTATTTCTTAGAATAAGTGTATCTTAACCCATAATATTTCACTATGCTTCAAACTCAGGCCAAACGATGTAAATTATTTTGTTTATTTTAAAACCAAACAGTTTAATTATATTTTAAAGCCTTGCAAATGTTGCAATATAATAAACTAATCTCAAATCTTTTACCACTACAAAATTACTATCATCCCTTGATAATAGTGAATCCGTTCAAGTTGGGGTATTATAGTTAACTCTCAGACCTTGATCGACAACGTTCTTATCTTAAGATAATAAAGGTTTGAAACTCAAAAAATCCAATATATTATTCCCATTTCCATTTACTATATAATTTAAATATGGTTTTATAAACCATTTTCTTCATTCGGAAACTCACTATTTATTCTATTTTTCTTTACTTAATTCGTTAATTAAGTAAATTATTTACTGATCCTTTTCTTAAAATCTTTTTATGCAACTTCATCTATAACTTGAATTGTACTTCAGTAATTCATTTGCTAACACTATACCCATACCCATATAACTATTCAAAAGTACATTTGGATTCCATTACCATAATTCCTTATACCAATCCATTAATCAATTTCACATTACTCCTGATTACTTCTTATTTGAGCAAATCACTTTACTAATTATTTTACATCAAATTGGGTAATTTACTTCCCTATTATCACCTATAGAAAAATAATTCATTATTTAAAAGATTATTAAATAATAAATAAATAAACACCTTTAAAACATAGTTAAATTAATTACTTAGAACGTTCGTTAAGTTTAACGATTATTCATAAACTATTTCTATTATATTAAATTAATCTAATATTCAGTCTTCATTAATAGTCGACTTATAAATATTAGTTAACTGACTAATCCACCTTCTTAAGTTAATTATTAACTTAATTAACTTAATTTTATTGTTTAATTGTTTAAATAAACAATTATTCTAATTCCTCAACCCGTAGGTTAATTTATACTTTTCTATTCATAAAATCTTATTAACGACATAGGAGTTTGTTATATATAACGTTTAATCATTTCTTTGTAGAACAGGCTTATAAATAAAGATATATTTATAAACCTTTTAATTTAAATATTTTTTATAAACTAAATTCGAAAGCTTCAATTCTTTATAAAAATATACATAAAACTCCATCAATTCGCCTAATGGCAAACAACGTCTTAAAACGATGGATATCAGGTCATCTGCTACCAATAACTTAATCAATACTGTTTATTGATTAAAACACAACAATCGTTGAATATGAGTTCAACGATTAACATCCATTCAACCATCAACAATCCAAATAGGTTATAACATTGTTTGGGATAAACAATTCATATGCTAAAAACATAAACAATCAATAATATATAATTTAATTGAGGAATCCGGTCAGATCCCTCCAACTTGTTCTCCCCTGCATCACAGATTATTATATAATTTTATAACAACATATGAAACAATAATTTAAACTGAACAACCAACATGGCATACATATAATGTCGACAATTATTAATTAAACAATCAGCACCCACGACATTCAATCAACCAATTAATTGTGAATTATAGTCATGTGAATTTAGCACATCATAGAATTCTAGAAAAGTGCGAGAGTTAACTCACCTTTTATTTCGACGATCGATGGTTCAGGTTGATTTATATAATTTCAAACGGCCATTTGAAACTACATAAAATTCTAGTTGGCCCCGAATCTCTCCAAACCAGCTCAGCAACGTAGATTCCGTCGCTGCAATCCCAACGGACCCTGTTTCATTGATTTCCGTGCAAGTATGAATAAGTTATGACGATTTCGAGTTATATAAACAAAACAGTTATTTAAAACAAACTAATTATTAATTAATCCGTATAATTACCATTATTAATTGTTAAGCCACATCATTAAGCGGTTATTATTATTTTTCCATGCAGTATCTTCTATCTACCCAAGCAAGACCGGATTCCCTTCCCCAAATCTTCTCGAACACCACCTTCCGTCCAGTTCGATGTATACATTTTTACATATAAATTAATATATCGCTAAGTATCAAATTTAAGTTAATTAACCCTTAATTGTTTTAAACATCTTAAACGCTATCCACATCAGATAGCTCACGTGTTTTCTCCTTCATTTAAGTTCTCAAACCCAGTACTCATTTTTGCCCAGACCCGATACTTCTTCTCCATGCAATCGTTCTAGTCCTTTCCATTGAACGCAATAGCACCGTCCAAATTCCTTCTCTCTGGAAACCCCACACCTTTGTCAATGATGCCAACGTTCACTAGACCGTAACAGCACCATGGCACCACCTCGCATTACTTCTTCTTCCAGCAACGTCCCGCTGTTAACAGCAAACCAAACAGTGATTTTTAAAACATCACCGTATATTTCACCATCAGATCGACATCATCTCCACCCGCCGCAAATCACTCATGATAGTACCCAAAGACCCCCATGTCAGATTTCACTTTGAACAACATGTCTCCTTGTTGCCATTCACCTATCCCGTACACAGTTTGAACCCCTCCCCCACATGCTTTCCATTTAAAACAAGTTACAAACCTCACCATCATTCACGTGATAGCTCCAGTTTTACGCCAATCTTCTCTTCCTCCTTGTTTACATTCCCTTTCTAGGTTGCTCCCTCTTTGAGCCACCTCCAGACCGCATCCATCACCTCCGATCATCTCCCACCGCTCCTTGCTCTCGCCGCCTGACCCTATGTCAGTTCCTCCAGCGTTTGCCTTGACTTCTGAGGTTTTCCGATGAACCTAACATTCGTTACTCCCGCGGCAACACTTTGTGCAAATTGTGCTATGACTGCGAAGTTCTCCTCCTGCAAGTACGACTTCCAGTAACTGCTTATTTCGCCTGGATAGTATCGCGATGTCGTTTACTCGCAGTTTGGATTCGGCAAGTTTGTATATATATATATATATATTTGATTATTTTGCTACTTCGAAAAATAAAATAAGGCAGCAACAGTTTTTATTTTGCGTTTCAAGAAAAAGGTGAAGGTTGTATACACTTTATATAAGTGAAGAAGTGTGGGTACGAAGGAAAGAGTGGCATGCAAGAAATGGTATCGGTGCCTTCCAAGTAAAGGGATTAGCTTTTTAATTTAATTCGTAAGGACATGGTGTTTTAAATTAGATTTGATGTGGGGGTTATTTTCAACGGTAGCAGCCTTAAAACAGGGTAATGAAGGCACGTCTCATTTTAATGAGATTTGATATTTAGGTGTATATATTTTAGGGTATCATGCTACATAAAATTTTATCATCCCAGCACCGCTATCGACAAAAATAAAAATACCGTTGTGACAAGCAACGCCCTAAGATTCCAAAAATATATAACATATACAAGTTAATTTATACTGAGAAACCCCAAAATACTGATATAAGGTGCAAAAATACTCCAAATAAAAAGTTGTGTATTTTTCAAATTAAAAATTACAGTAAAATTCTAAAAATTAAATTATAACTATGTCTCGAAGATTTTGTCCAAATTCGAAACCAATAATTAATTACATTAAATTATCGTTATGATTTATAAACGATTCCATAACGATTTTTTGAAAATTTGAATTGGGCATAACTTGCAATCTATAATATGAAATCTCCATTTTTCTTTTTCAATAGAAAATTACAATCAAATAGATTCTAGAGGCTTTTGTTTCATCGAAATCCGACTTAATTTGGATCCTGTATAGCCAATTGAAGTTCAAAATGTTATATTACGAACTACTGCGCCGCTGCAACTCGATTTATTATTAATTTATAAATTTATATATTCGAACTCCATTTTAAATAAATAATTTCGATTTAAAATCCAATTATATCACCAAATCAATATTTAAAGCAGATTTAATTAATGTTCAAAAATCTGGGACGTTACACATATGTACATAAAATAGTTCTTTTATTGAAAACACCCGTTTGGCTTATTTGAAAGAGTCAAGATTCTAGCGGAGAAGAAATCTTTTAAAACTAAAATATTTGTAAGTACTAGGACCAATTTCTGAGACCAAAAGGTTTGAGGAGGAAACTTGAGTACTTCAAATATCATAATTGTGATATTTCAACTATTAAGTACATTTGAAGGGTTATTCCGAAGGTTGTCGGAAGTGCTTCCATATCTGGAAATGGTACTGATAGTAATTTTAGGCAAAACCAATTTATTTCTTTATAAAGCATATATTTTTACCAACTCCACTATATTTGTCGAAATTCTATTAGTTTATAAAATGTATTTAAAATAAAGTATGTACAATTTTCTAGTACTTCGTACTACATAAAATACAAAATACTTAGACATATCATTTTATACAGTAATACTAGAGTTGACATATAATCTTTTCTAATGCATGCATCATTGGAAATCCATACAATCGTATCAATTCATGAAGTCCGAATGTCGTCTCCATAACCATTCAATACACATCATACAAAAGTTTCATATTATTTGAAGATCTCTATCTAAGGGTTTCGCCCTATGCCTATTCATTTTCATGTATGATAATAACATACAGAACTATTTTATACCACCAAAGCTAAACATGGGTAATTTCATAACAACACATAACTATCAAGGACATGAAGTCAAACATAAACATTCAGCATAACTTTCAGGTATACCATGGTAACTGAAACCATAGGGGTAAAGTATATTATTCACCTTAGTCGGATAGAGATGTTGAGATTTGTTGATGAAATATTCCTAAGTCTAAGTTTTCCTAGATTAATCTTCCTCTTCGTTTCCTAATATGTAATGTTCGACCTTTCTTAGGTTTCCATTTAGTTTTCATTTGGGTTTTATAATGAGTATTGTGAATAAAAGTTTGGAGAACAAGATATATATACACATACACACACATCATGGGACGAAAGTTCCAATTTTCCCTCCTCATGTTTCCCTTCCTTATGCATGTTTGTTTAGTTTATTTGGTTACAAAGGCCAACCTTCTAATTAATTTATCAAACAAAAATTCAGTTTCTCATCCATCACATTATTCCAATTTAATTAATTGTGATCTAATTATTGAATAATGCCTTACTAAAATCGAGGATGTTTCATAAACAACTTAATAAACATCAAGGATTGGCTTTATTATCTTGAAATGAAGAAGATGTCTCAAACTTGAAACTAATTCGAATTTATTGTGAAGGAGATAACTTGATTTTTGTTGGATAAATAAGAGAAATAATTTTAGGGTTTTTCCTCTTTTGAGTTTGTTTTTGGTGAAGTAAGACGTAAGGGAGGAGAAGAAGAATGATTATTGGATTAAGTATAGGCCATTGTTAAAGGCAATTTTTGAAAGTCGCCCACAGGAGATTTTTCAAAAATAACCAAAGTATTCTAACTAATAAGGGTGATGGTGATTTTTCAAAAACCTATTTTGGTTAATTTTCAAAAGTCTCTTTTACACTATACTCATTCATCCAATGACATTGTCAAAAGTGGCACAATCCTATAAATACTTCTGAAACTGGCCTAAAATTGTTATTTTAAAAAAAAATTGCCTTTATGAGTAAAAATTTCCTAATTTAGTTGAACTTACTAGTGAAAAACAAGTTAACCTCTTCCCCAAACAAAATACTATCAAAGTCCTTGAGAAAAGAGAAGGAAAAATGTGTCGCATCCTATCAAAAAGTCCATTCTTTACTATAAACCAATTTTGCCTTCGTTGTTAATCAAGTTTTTAATCAGATGCAATGGTCAGGCCAAAAGTGTAACACCCTATAAAACTGAACTAAATAGACATAGTGAACTAATTAAAATAGTTAGCAAAATATGGGAATTTTATTAAAAAAATTGACTATGGAAATTGTTTCATTGCCTTTAAGGTGAAATTCTGCTCCATTTCCATTTAGAATATCTAAAAAGGAAGCAAGAGCTAAGACTATTTTGTGAGTGGAAAACTCGGTATTTTCTTAGTAACTATATGGTGTAATTTTCATTATTGATTTAAGTATGCCTTTGGGATTTGGGATTTGCAAAATTATTATAGATAAAGTTCCCTAAAATTATTTTTAATTATAGAATGTCAATTCCATGAAGGAGATTTTATGTTATTTGATTTGATTGAATTTGTTATTTATGCAATTTTAATGATTCATAGTCTATCCCACTCCTTTTTCATTTGCTTTGATCCTATAAATGATTCATCTCAAAAATAAGGATTTAGAATATGAATTCCATTTGTGTTTTATGTCTCTTATTCCATTAAAATCTTTTTGAATTATGGCTAAAGGTAGTTGTATAAAATATGAGATGAGATTGCAAGTCCTAAAGTTAGTATATTTCGAATTAGTTTATTAACTAAGACCTATTTTATTTACAAGTCTATTATTTCAATTTGATATAGATAATTATTCCTTATTTTGGTATAGAAAACCCTTATTTTGATTTCTAAAATAATTCTGAGATTTTGCAGAAAAGGACTTGTAATATTTTTTGAATTAGAAATTGAATTTTTCACGTTAATTTAAAGCATATAAATTATTCTTTTATAATTGATTAAGAAAAAATATTTATTTACTTCTATTAACAATTTTAACATGTAATTAGTGTATATACTACGTAGTTAATTAGACATTTATTTCATTAGTTTCTTCCAATAAGGTGGTTATTATTTTAAGGTATAATAAGGAAAATTCCTTATAACACCTTTAAATATTATGGTAAGATTGGTTTTATTTATATACGAAGAATATTTAAAAATGACAAAGTCATAGAAATATAACCTATGATATGTAACATGAGGACACGGGCATTCTTGTGAGGTAAATATACGCAGCTAATCTAACTCTTAGTTCCAACAAATGATAGGACTAATGTAGGACGTTGTAATGCTAGCCATAATTAGATGAAAGGACCTTTTCAGGGATTGATATACCAAGTAATCGTTAGGCTCGTATTTTTCCTAGATTGACCTATCAAGTGGTCGTAGGGACCACTTCTTCTATTTAAAGTATTAAATGGTCGGAAGGGAATATATGATAAATGGTTTCTCTAAACCCATCCACTTTTGGTTAAGAATTAAGTGACTGGGCTAGAGTCAACCTAGGAAAAGTATATACTTATTCAAATGGAAGCATTAAGTGGCTAGGGTATTTTCATAAAGGGACAGTTTGGCTCAGATGCAGTTCAACTTTTAAAATACAAAAAAACTCCCTATTTAAAACTTAATAAATTAGGTCTCTATTTTTCGAAAATCATAAAAAAACAGCAAAAAAGGTTAAAATTTTCCAAACTTTGAAATTTAATTCAACACATAATCATCCTCGAATTCATGCAAGAAAACTAGAAAAAAAAAATGATTCAAAAACAAAAAAATATTCACCTAATAGTGATTTTCAGCAATTTTTCGTAAAATAGCAGATACCGCAGCAACTATTTCAAAAACTTGTAGGTTTTCATGTAATTTGTGCTAATTTGCTTCAAAATTTTAAGTTCAACACCTACACATGTTTAAACATCAAAGTACTACATGAAAATCATTAGAAAAAAATATTAAAATAGCATAAAAATGAAATATTATTCATCTCTAGTAAATTGCTGAAAAAGATGCAATAATTTTCAGAATTTGCATAGAATTTTGCAACTTTTCCTCATAATACATTGTACTATAAAAGAGTTGCAGATATGTCTGCAATTATTTGTAATAATGCAGACATTGCTGCAACTATTCTTCCTCCTTTT
Organism: Allium sativum; assembly: GCA_030737875.1. Taxonomy (NCBI): domain Eukaryota; kingdom Viridiplantae; phylum Streptophyta; class Magnoliopsida; order Asparagales; family Amaryllidaceae; genus Allium; species Allium sativum. The sequence continues at coordinate 970,625,414 of CM060920.1, forward strand.
AATACATGCAGTGCACTGTGTGAATAATTGCAAAAACGTCTGCAATTATTCACAAAAGTTGCTGATATTTCAAGATTTTTTTTATAGAATCCTTCCATTAATATTTACAATTTTTTTAAAAAAATTATATAGTAGTGCAAAAACACGAAAGTATGATGCTATATTAAAATATGAACCCGATTTGCATGTAACTTTACACATGGAGCCGTTTTGAATTAAGTTTCAAAATAAGGATGCCTCCCTAATTTCCACTTTCATAAAATGTTGGTTAGATAGTGTCACAAGGACACATCTTAATAGGTCCTAAATAGCCAAGGTGTCTTCTTATCTTGAAAAAAGGTACTAAACGGTTGCATATTATCTTTTGCACTACTTGTGTTATATATTTATTAATAATTCTCTTGGGAGCACAAAGTTTTGGTCCAACTGTGAACTTCCCAAAATGCCCTTACGTATTAGCTTTTAAATATATAAATATAAAATTATTATTTAACCTAATATCCCCAATAAATTAGGCATCAAATGTCACTTAAACTAGGATCTAATAAACCTTTTGGACAACCTCTTTAATATCGCTAAAAAAGGGATCTCTAAATAGGTTTCATTGCAAATTTTAATCTCTTCTCAATTTAGTTGCTATTTATTTTAGTTTATGCATTTCATTGGTTCTAATTCTACGAATTTCCATGCGTAATTTACTGCATCCATTCAGGTTTTTATCATGCAATTAAAATTTTATATTCCAAAACAGTTTTCTTAAAACCTTTATTATACGTATGCACAATATATGTATGCATGATACTATTATATGTATAAACATTCTAAGATCATTTATATTTGGCATAAAGATCTACTAATTCAATTTATTTTCCATATATAGAGATTAATATTGACGTGGATATACGGCAATTTCTTATATGGTTAGAAAGCAAATTTGTCACTATGTCGATGATATATTTTTTAAACAATATTTAGGTGCTGAGTTTAGGGCGGTTTCTTTGATTTAGTTGCTATTTATTTTAGTTTATGCATTTTCATTGGTTCTAATGCTACGAATTTCCATGCTGTAATTTACTGCACCCATTCAGGTTTTTATTATGCAATTAAATTTTTTACATTCCAAACTACAACCTCTTTAATATCGCTAAAAAAGAGGATCTATAAATAGGTTTCATTGCAAATTTTAATCCCATCTCAATTTAGTTTCTATTTATTTTAGTTTATGCATTTCATTGGTTCTAATGCTACGAATTTCCATGCATAATTTACTGCATCCATTCAGGTTTTTATCATGCAATTAAAATTTTACATTTCAAAACAGTTTGCTTAAAACCTTTATTATATGTATGCACGATATATGTATGCACGATACTATTATATGTATTAACATATTTGTATTTAAAATTAGAACTAAGATCATTTATATTTGGCATAAAGATCTACTAATTCAATTTATTTTCCATATATAGAGATTAATATTGATGTGGATATATGGCAATTTATTATATGGTTAGAAAGCAAATTTGGCACTATATCGATGACAATTTTTTAAATAATATTTAGGTGCTAAGTTTAGGGCAGTTTCTTTGATTTAGTTGTTATTTATTTTAGTTTATGCATTTTCATTGGTTCTAATGCTACGAATATCCATGCGTAATTTACTGCATCCATTCAGGTTTTTATTATGTAATTAAATTTTTTACATTCCAAAACTGTTAGCTTTAAACCTTTATTATATGTATACATGATACTATTATATATGTATAAACATATTTTTGTTTAAAATTAGAACTAGGATACTATTATATATGTATAAACATATTTGTGTTTAAAATTAGAACTAAGGTCGTTTATATTTTTCATATATATATATATATATACACACTAATTCAATTTATTTTCGTATATAGAAATTTCTATTGATGTGAATATATGGAAATTTTTTATATGGTTAGAAATAAAATTTGGCACTATACCAATGATAGTTGATTTTTCAATTCCTTATATGGAATTTTTATCCAATTCAATTTCAAATATAGATGGTACTAATAAGTGGGATAAATCCCTAAAATTTTGCTGAGCCCAAAAATTGCATCCGTCATACCATGTTTTATTCATAGCTAAAAAATAGCATCTTCCGCATTTAACGGCTCAAAAATACTAACCTGCTACCTACAAATGCGACATTTCTAGAACAAACCATACACCGCTTTAAATATTGTTCAAAATCTCCATTCATATTCACATTCACATTTCTCCCATCATTTTCAACACTGTTTGTTTCTTTACCATTGTTCTCTCTTCATTCACCCTTCCCTTCGTATTTTTGGGAAACACTTAAAAAAGAACGGTTGCTATACAACCAATTCGTATTTTTTCTAAAAAAAATGATGTGAAAATTACCTCCAGAGCAGCTTTAATGTCGGTCTCGATGGAACTGAAGAGTCTGGTAGAGCCTTCATCACTTAAGACATTGGGATTTGCGCAATGCTTTTCAACATCCTATTTATCGCATTTGTGGTAGATCGCTTAAAGCCCTTGGTTAGTCATTTATTTTTAGTTCTTATTGTTTAGTTGTTAAACTTTGGAATAAGCTTCATGCTCCTCGGTTTAATTTTCTCGATGGTTTTCCATTTGTAGGTTTCAATGGCACCTAGGGTTTGTAAATAGGAGTAAGAAGCAGAACGATTTAAAGGAGGGGTCTGATTGCTTATTCTGCTTGCTAGAAATCTTCATGTAAGACTCCTCTGAAATGGATCCATTATTCCTCCCATTGACATGCATAATATAGTCACCTGCCATAAATATACCAATTTTTCTTTAGAAAGTGTTTGTGTACAAATACACACACAAATGCATATGTGTAACTCCATCTTCAACATTTTATGTAGATATACTTTCGAACTTTTTATGTTGTTACTCTTTCTACGTTTTGGCAGTTTCAAATAATATTTATAAGATACATAATATTCGAGGAATAACCGAGCAAAATTTATTTTTAGTTCCTTTCTTTTAATGCATGCTTATAAAGTAGCAATCACTATCAATGAAATATATCTTAATCCTACTGATTGTTTTATATTTAAAACTTTGCTTTCATGCATGTCATTCGTATGTCAATTTACTACTTGGTATTCCTATTTTTTCCTCTTTAGTGGTAGTTTATAAATTATGCAAAATTTACAAAATTCATATGCGAACATATATAAAATACACAATAATTTAAAAACAAAATTTTACGCGCGAAGCACGTGCCATGACCACGTATGAAGTGCATGCCGTGACGCTCGTATAAATATTATATATTTTAGGATGAGAAGGTATCAACTTGTCATCAGGCCTGCCTCTTTTCCTTATTTGAAGTAGTATATGATTCCTATTATTGTTATCTCTTAGACATATTCTTATTTAAATTAATACTACCCAAATACTAATAAATCAAGATTTAGATTTTTTTTCCACTAGATCATTGTCGTTTTGACTTCCACCTCATAACAACACAAGCTAAGATGGATAACAAGATGATGGAGCTAGAAGGAGAAGACGTTAGTTTATTGTAGTACTTGTATTGCATCCTTATCTTTTTCTATGTACCAAAAAGTTGTTTTAAATATTCATCTTACATTTCCATGACTCTTGTAATATGACATATCAATCGTTATTGAGATAAATGGGTACATTTTATTATTATGTTTTATCCCATCCAATGTGAGTTTAAATGGACGATTATTGCTCTATATTGCAATTCTTTCTCCAACCAACATCAAACCTTGGAATGGTTCTAAATTTTGATGAACCTTTTCTAGAGGACCATTCTGAGGTAGATAGTTGAACTTCATATCAAAGCTTGGGCTACCCATCAATGGGAAAAATATAAATATAATAGGTGTATTTGTTATCTTTTTAAAGGTGTTGTTCAAAAATCTTATTATGTCTCTCTCCCTCTCTCTGTACATATATTTATGTTGAATGTATGTATATATACATATACATATATATATTATGCCCAACTCTATGAATTCCAACTATAAAAACAATTGCAACCAAATTCTTTAAGGATGGACGAGGCAACCATGAGTTGGAAGAACAAACGAAATAATTTTTTTTCATACTTCGACTATCTATGTAGTGGAAATCATATCTTTACGATAAACTAGGGAGAGCTTTACCTCTACTTATGAAAATACCCCAGAAGCTGAATAGTGATTGACTCTTTTAATATGACACATATTTCCTTATTATAGTGGACCCTTTAGACATATAATTAACTATAGGGGTAGAAACCATAGATGGAAAGGTTGTAACTCGCATTTGGATAATTACGTGGAAGATAAGAAAGGAGTAAACATGAAATAAATGTTTTTAAGGAAATATCTATTAGGTTGAAAACCAATTAGTACTTACAAAGTATCAATTATAAAGGTATTAGATATCAATAAAATTTAAAATTAAGGATTTTAGTAGTGGAACAAACTTCCATAAGAAGAGAACAATTATCTTAATAAGGAGACAACTACATTTTGTAAAGGACACAATCAAAAGGTTTAAAGGGAAGAACAAAGTTTGAATCCTATCATTTGGAAAATAATTTGATAAAATGGTTTCTTTAGAAAACCCTTGACAATCTTGAAAATGTCTTTCAAAAGATTTTAAAGTAAAAATCTTATGATTTAGAACTTCTTTATGAAAAGTGATCTTATATGGATTTTAAATTATACCACCATTTGTTTGCGAAATAATTGATATAAAAATAGAATTTTCTATTTATTAACTTCTCATTTTAAAATTTTTTGTTTGAATTAGAAAAGTTTACAACGCTTTGTTGCTTGTTTTTGTATTCTTCTGACTTTTATATTATATTTCTTACATAATAATTTTGAAAGGACTTTCCTTTAAAAAGGCAGTATAAGTGGAAATAAAATATTTTTGAAATTTAGAAATGGAAGTACTTTAATAAAATGATTTTGGGGGTAAAAACACCTTTAATGATTTGTAAAATTATTTTTAAAAGATCTTTAAATTGAGATCTTATAGACTGGAATTTTTTGGAAATACCATTATGATTTTAGAAATATACTACAATTGGTTTTAGTAAGTTGGAAATGTAATGCTATCTTTAAAAACAAATATAAAAAGTTAAAGATAAATTTGTAAATGGTTTTAATTGTAAACTAATGATTTGTGAAGTTTTCAATTTTTAACTTTTAATTTGATTTAAAAGATTTCCATTTTTGATTCTTCTACTTTCCAATACAATTACATGAAATATATTTTTATAACTCTTTTAAAGGGTGCATAAATAGAAATAACACCAATTCTGGAATGGAGAAATTTGATATAAAGAGAAAAGAACGATTGATAAGATAGGTAGAAGGGACATTCTCGTAATTTGTAATATAGATAATAATGATAGAAATTTAAGCTAAAGTAGAATTCTGAATACTAAGATATGAAAAGAGTGATAGAATAAGACAGATGTAACACCCCAAATTTCTAAGAACATTAAAGAGAATAAATTAATAATAATTAATTTAATGTTCAGAATTAGAGGAAACGGACTGCACCATTGCATCCGTCTCGAAATTTTGGTCAAGATAGACATTTGGTTTGCGTAAAACGGATACTGTATGAAGAAGTTGTGAGAGTTTTAACTTTGTATACACACAGAAATATTTAATATATACGCATGAGTCAGAGGTGAGTCAGAATCCTATCAAGAGGATTCAAATTCGAAAAATTCCTCTGAGCGGCAAAATTCCCGCTCTAGGGGTCGACCCCCCTAGAGGGGTGTCGACCTAGGGGTCGACCCACCCACAGGGGTGTCGACACCCCTAGGGCTGAGGTGGCACACGGTTTCAGGGGGTCTGGCAGCTATATATATGTGTCATATTTCTCATATTCTCTTAAATGGGAGCCATGGAGTCCATATGCTGCTGGAGTGCGAACTGAACCGTTTCCACAACAACATATTCTACAAATCCAATTCAGAAATTCTAGATCCATTCTTCCTAAATTCTATAAACCTAACGCTGTGAGTTTCTAGATTACTTTTAGGTTTAGATAAATAAAAGTATTCTTTGATAGACAATGAATTGGATATGTCATAAAATATGATTCTGTGTTAATATAAAAATTCTATCCTATGTCATGACAGATCTAATTTCCTAGATCTAATATAATTGGGGTGATTCAATTATGATGTTTATATGGATCTTGACTTGTAACCATGTTATGATGGATGTGGGGTGTCACAATAGAAGTTATCTTGGTCTTCTCTATCTAATTTTATATCATATGAACTTATAATATGTATCTTTGACCATTTTTTTTATTTTTATGATAATAGATAAATAAGTTGATTTTTTTGTAGAACGAAAAGCATTTATGTAAAGATAAAAAGTTTACTATGGTTTTTCGAATTTTAATTTCAAAATTTTACTAATGATATTATTAGATTAGACGAAGAAAAAGACTGCATAAGGCTTTGAGATTTTCAGGAAATTACAAAATAAATGTTAGCCACAAAGATCGTTAACACCCAGAATGGTGAATTCCTTATTGAAACCTTAATCAAGTTAGATTTACTTTAATTTCACCCCTTGATCTAAGAGAAAGTTAAAGTATCCATTGGTTTTAGTTGAACTTTCAATATCAAAAGTTATTCTAAATTCTGTTGCTAACCTCCGAGACTTGAAGTTTATCCCTGTTGAAACAAAGACAATAGTTAGATGTTCGAAGCCTTTGCCTTGAAATTCCCTTAAATTTGAAGGTTGTACGAGAGTAATTTACATTCCTGTTGGTTTAACCTCAATGGTTCTGGCGAGAATCTTTCGTTGTTATTAGATAATCCTATTGTCTTAAACCTATAAGAGTCGCGGGAGCAATTCTCAACTAAACCCTCTTAAACTTATCAAATGCAAGCCCCCACCTCGCTAGGTGATTGCCCAGTAGATCAATGTAACTTATAAGGCTTTTGAAGGTGTATCCTAGACTCGTTCCCTTTATAAATAGCTTTTGGTCAAAATTTGAGGTATCAAGTACCATATGACAACACTTTTTCGAAGGGGTTAAGATCTCCAATTGAATATGTTATTAGGAGGTTATTAGACAAGTTTATAGGTTTTGTATATCTTGGATAACCTTCGAAGAGTTTCAGGTCTTAGAAAGTCTCGAAACTAGGTCCCTTCGGTTAGGTTTGGGTTCTCATTCCATCCATTAGACTCTTTCGGTTGTGCCTTAGTTATTTCAATAGTTGATCCCTTTTGTACCATTCAGAGTTCAAACCTGCAAAGTTAGGATATAATAATAATTTGACAATTATGTTTATATTACCTTAATTGATGATAAATTTATTGTAACAACCCGGAATTTCTGAACCAATTTAAAAAAAATTATTTTTGCTATTTTAATGGATATTGAATAATTAAAATGATTTATTTTATATAATAACGACAAAAAATTTATTTTAATCAAAGTTAGAACATATAAAATTTATTTTAATTATAAATAGAGTTTGAAATGGCATGGTAGTTTGAAAAGTCGATTTTAAATTTCAAATGAATGTACAGAATTCAAAATAAATCAGATTTCAATAAAACCTGAAACATTTGAATCTATTTGATTATATCTTTCTAACAAACGTAAGAAACCGAGATTTCATAATATAAATTGAAAGTTGTGTCCAATTTAAAATTTAAAATAGTCGCTATGGAATTTATAAATTTTTTAAATAATACGAGAGTCACGGCACGCGCTTCGCACGTGGTCGTGGCACGTACTTCGCGCGTGATCATGGGATGAACTTCGCGCGTGGATTATTATTTTTAAAATATCAAAGTAAATATTTTAAATAATTCGATAGATAAGCATAATCCATGGCATATTTCTTTGATTGAAAAAGGCAAAAAATTAAAGAAAAGAGAGTCTTTCCGCTATGCTAATAATTGGCATAATGCAATAAATATGGAAATGCATGAATAGATGGAAGGATTCAATTTTTACCAATTGGGGCATGTGATAAAAATAATTAAAAGCAGACTAAAGGAGTGGAACAGATGCAGGCATAAGCAGCTTAATAATATTAAAAAAATTATACAACAAATGTAAAGATATACAATAAAAAATGTGTGGTGCTAAGGGCACCCCAATATCCTCTTCCTAATACCACAATTAAAAAAATAAAACTCATTAAATTTTGTACGCTTCCTAATACCACATTACCTCTCCATTCTAGTCTCTAACTCAACCATTATTTGCCAAACTAATCACATACTTAGCCTTAATCGGAAAACCCTAAACAAGATAAATTGTTGTCTACTTCATTTTTCCCGTGGGAAAATTCAAATTCCAATCGTTTGAATCCCTAATCTTTCACTTCCTCTTCTAATTTGCTTAATTCAAACCTTATTCACAATGTTCGTATATTTATCTATGCATTCTTTTAGTCTCAATGAATTTTTATGACGAGAATGATGGTTGAATTTGCTGGGAACAGAAATCATGGCATTGAATCCAAAAATGAGGGTTGTTTTATAGTTTTGCATTATATTTTTTATTTTGTATTGGAAGAATTATAAATATATTGTCATTCTATTATTTTGTGTAGGGTACGAACAATGAATTTGGATTGGAAAACATGGATGGAGATATCAAAATTGATCGATTGTAGAACTAGTGTATTGGAATGAGGACGAACGAATAATAGGCGAGAGAGAAATAGGGTAAAACGGTGTGGTAGCCCCTATCTTTTAAATACGGTATTGAGAAGAGTAAAATAATCATTGTGTGGTATTTCTAGTTGCGGTATTAGGAAGAGGATATTGGGGTGCCCATAGCACCACACTAAAAAATTGATTTGGCCTACGAAGTAAAGGCATGTATAAAAATACTACCAAACATGGAGTACTCTCAAAGCCTAGTTGTTTCAAACTTCCTCTTCTAAGCACATTGTATCCTCTCCACCACCCCTCCCTCGCACACCTACACCTCTATCAACCACCAGATCTGGCTCTCCACCGCACTTGCCAACCTCCACATGTGCTGCTTATGCATGTTATCAAATAATTAAAAGCAAATTCGACAGCTCTTGCCAACCTCGCACACCCACGTCTGTCTTCTTTGCTGTAGTGTAAGCCGATGTAAAATGCTGTAAAATTTTACAAAGCTCTTTTTTTATTTTATTATAAAGAGAAATGGTGGAGAATAGTAGGAGTAATGGTGGAGTGGAGAAATGGTGGAGAATCTTAGGTGATATTTATAGAGTTCAAGCATTTAAAAATAAGAAACCGTCCAGTCACAAAATTTAAGGTGACATTTTGAACTGTTCATGCATGGGTAACCGAATTTAACCGATTCAATGCTTATCAGAAATGCAATAAATGCTAGAAAAGAGCATTTAAAAATAAGAAACTGTCAAGTTGCAAAATTTAATGGGATATTTTGAACAATTAATAAAAATAGGAATGAATATGAGAATTTTAAGAAATTATTTGTTTCTAGAAATAGAGCAATTAATATTATAGGAATGAATATGAGAATTTTAAGGAAGTAACTATTTCTGGAAATAGAGAAATTAATATTATAGGAATGAGTATGAGAATTTTAAGGAATTGACTGTTTCTGGAAATAGAGCAATTAATTTTGATTCAGCAAAGAAGAAATGTAGGACATAATTTTGAATAAAGGGCATTTTCGGTAGTTTGTGTGTACACCAAAAAAGTGTGACACATTAATATAAGAAATTGCCATATATCCACATCAACAGGGATTTCTATATATGGAAAATAAAGTGAATTAGTATATCTATATGCAAAATATAAACGACCTTTGTTCTAATTTTAAATACATGTATACATACATACATAATATATAATAGTGTCATGTATACATCATGTATTATTATACATATAATAAAGGCTTAAAGCAAACAGTTTTTGAATGTAAAAATTTAATTGCATAATAAAAACTTTAATGGATGCAATAAATTATGCATGTAAATTCGTAGCATTAGAACCAATGAAAATGCATAAACTAAAATAAATAGCAACTAAATCAAAGAAATTGTCAGCACCAAAATATTGTAAACATTGATATAGTGCTAAATTTGCTTTCTAACCATATAAGAATTGCCATATATCCACGTCAATATTAATTTCTATATATGGAAAATAAATTGATTTAGTAGATATACATGCCAAATATAAATGATCTTAGTTCTAATTTTAAACACAAATATGTTTATACATATAATAGTATCGTGCATACATATAGTAAAGGTTTTAAGCAAATTGTTTGGAATGTAAAATTTTAATTGCATAATAAAAACCTAAATGGATACAGTAAATTACGCATGGAAATTCGTAGCATTAAAACTAATGAAAATCCATAAACTAAAATAAATAGCTACTATATTAAAGAAATTGTCCTAAACTTAGCACCTAATATTGTAAAAAAAACTGTTATTGATATAGTGCCGAATTTACTTTCTAACCATATAAGAAATTACCATATATCCATGTCAATATTAATTTCTATATATGGAAAATAAATTGAATCAGTAGATCTATATGCCAAATATAATGGATCTTAGAGATGAAATTACTTCCTAACCTAAATGGATACAATAAATTACGCATGGAAATTCGTAGCATTAAAAGCAATGAAAATCCATAAATTAAAATAAATAGCAACTATATTAAAGAAATTGTCCTAAACTTAGCACCTAATATTGTTAAAAAAAACTGTCATTGATATAGTGCCGAATTTACTTTCGAACCATATAAGAAATTGCCATATATCCACGTCAATATTAATTTCTATATATGGAAAATAAATTGAATCTGTAGATCTATATGCCAAATACAAAGGATCTTAGTTCTAATTTTAAACACAAATATGTTTATACATATAATAGTACCGTGCATAAATATAATAAAGGTTTTAAGAAAATTGTTTTGGATTGTAAAATTTTAATTGCATAATAAAAAACTGAATGGATGCAGTACATTACGCATGGAAATTCGTAGCATTAGAACCAATGAAATGCATAAACTAAAATAAATAGCAACTAAAATGAGAAGCGATATAAAAGAGGCAATTTGAATTTGTTGAAAAGGTTTATTAGATCCTAATTTAAGTAACATTCTATGTCTAATTTATTGGGGATATTAGGTTAATTAATAATTTTGTATATTTAAAAACTCATACGTAAGGGTATTTTAGGAAGTTCACGGTCTGACCAAAACTTTATGCTCCAAGAGAATTATTAATAAAGATATAGCCCTTAAAAATAGCCATTTTGCAAACGACCTCCGTTTACAATGAAACCACTTTTGTTGGATTCAGAATGTCAAATTATTGTTATATTCCAATTTTCATAATATTTGAAACTAATATGTGAGCATGGTGAATTTCAACGCATTCGGTAATTCCATTTTGAATTTAATCGATTGAAAAAAGACCATTTTTCAAACAGTCTCCAAATTCAATGGAATTAGTTTTGTCAAGACCGTATCGTCAAAACATAGCAAGATTTATTTTTCTGTAATTTTTGGAGTCAGTATGTGGTCCCGGTAAATTAAAATGTACATTGAACTCGATTTTGAACGTTATATTAATTTATACGTTAATTTTGTTGAAAACTGATAGTAACAATCGAATATTCTCACGAAACATATTCCATTGTGTCCGGAATGGGGGTGATTGGCTTGCGGCGACAGTCGTTGGGTTCGATTTGGGGTTAAAATGGAAATTCACTTTTTGTGAATTAATTAAATAATTAAATAATATATATATAAGGGTACCACCCTAATTTTTGCTCAAAAGAAAATCGAGCGCGCCTTTTTTTCAAAACCCCCGTTGCCCCTTTTTTTCCCCGTCGCACCGCCTCCTTACCACCGCCACCCCTTCCAAGTCTGCTGTCCAATTTATGTCTTTTCGCAAATTCTGGCGAATAGGAGCATTTTCGGAAGGAAGGCCACTAGGCGAAAGTTGTCTGGAATGACGCGTTTAGGCTAGAATAAAAAGGTGGAATGAAGATTGAAGATCATTTGCAAATTCTGGAAACAGAACAGCAAATAAAGGTGACAGAAAAGCACGGCGGAGCGGATTCCAAAGTGAGAACTCTTTCTCACTCAAATTATTTTACAATTAAATATATCCTAGGTTGTAGACGGGGCTTAGTAGATCCTGAAACTATTTGTTGTACAAACCATGGCTATTTGTTTGGATTGTATTATGGAAATTTGGATTGTGGTTGCAAAATTGGTTGTGAATTGATATGGGATTGTTTGGATTGATTGTGATTATTGTGTATGGCGCGAGCTAGTACAGGAGAGGGATAATGCTAGACATTATTCCGGTTCTAATATCGCGTCATTATAATGCCGAAATTTTCTGAAATAAACTGTATAAAATATTCATGTGTTGACTAAAATGTTTGAACAATAAAAATACAATTTTTATTGAATGTATGAACTATACAAAATAATAAAGTGTTGAAATAACTATTTTATCGTTAAAAATATAATTTTTAATGTATATATGAATGACATAAAATTCTCCTGAAATGAAAATAAATATTCATTTACAAATCGGACGATTTGTTTATGAATACCCATTTAACTAACAATGATTGGGACGATAAATTTTATACATTGCCCGATTGCACAAATAATATTCAGTATTTGTTAGTGGAAACCCCACACAGGTATTGGGATGATATGTAACACCCCGTAACTTTAAAACTGGACATAAGAGATAATTAAACAATAATTAATCTTTAAAAGAAGAATTGGGTGAAACAGGTTACGCCATTGCGTTCGTCTCGGAATTCTGCTTCAGATAGAGTTCGAGTTTGCGTGAATCGGACTCCGTATGAAGAAGTTATGGAGATTAGAAGTTTTCAAGTTTAAGCAAAAATTAAATTAAATTAATAATTAAATAAATCGAGTTTAAAATTCAAATCTATAGAGAAGGCTGGGCGGGAAAAGTCCTGCCATAGGGTGTCGACCCCTCAGGGGTGTCGACCTCCCTGTAGGGGTCGACTCCAGTGAGTTGATCTGGACAGTGATGATTTTCTGAGGTGTTAGGGCATATGTGTCATGTTCTGGTTGGCTCTCTTTGGTTTGGATGGCTATGATGACTCCTAGGTTGATCTAAAGGCCCATATTAATCTCAAACATCTATATATACATAGCTAAACCTAAACCCTAACCTCATAACCTTAAACTATGATGTCGTCATGCTATTCATCTACAAACTAACCTAGCCGCCACCATAACAAATCAAATTCTAGATTAAAGATAAAAGGATATAAGATAAAGATTCAAAGCCTAGGAATTGCGAAAAGGAATTCTAGAACAACAACGAACGAATCAATGCTTACACCAACGGATTAGCTTACCAATTTCAGAAATCAGATCCCAGAATTTAAGATCTGTTTTCTGTGAGTGCAGTTACTTTCACAAGATAATTGTTTAAATGTAATTGTGATGAGTTATGAATTGGACTGTATGAAAATGTTTGTAAATCATATAAAGTTTATGTCTTTGCAAACTATGTTTTGATTTATGCTTGATTTGATTCATTATATGCAAATTATATTCTATGTTAAATCGTATACCTAATTACATCTGTAAGTTTGCTCGATCTATGCAAGTTATGAAAGATTATATGCAAGTCATGTTCATATACGTAAGATCATATTTTATATGTTCATATGTTTAGATCTACATGTTTATATGATTAGATCCATATCAGTCCATATGTTTAGAACTATATGTTCATATGTTTAGATATACTTATTTATATGATTAGATCCATATCAGTCCATATACTTAGAACTATATGTTCATTAGTTTAGATCTACATGTTTATATGATTAGATCCATATCAGTCCATATGTTTAGAACTATATGTTCATATGTTTAAATCCGTGCAAGTTTATGTTTAGATCCAGACCAGTTCATATGTTTAAATCCGTGCAAGTTTATGTTTAGATCCATGCTAGTTCGCACTCAATATGTTGATTGGATCTATTTTTATATGTTTACTAGATTTCTGCCATCTTAGATCTATATTGTTTATGCCAGTTATGATGTCATGTGTTTCTTCCTTTTTTCCTTTTTTTATGAGTTGGGCTAATTGCGAGCCTAACGTATCACGTAAACTATACGTATGAACAACATGGGAACATTAGGGAAAAGTTTAGGTAAAGGTTGAATATTATGTAATTGGCATAAAAAGGAGTTGTAATCATATAATTATTTTTGGGCATAACTAAAAAATGTGGCATAACTTGAATTGACCACACTTATGGATAATTTACATATAAACTTGGATATGAATGGTAAATATGCAAATTGGCTAAAATATGAACGTGCCTAACCCGAGGTTAGATTGAGTTGCAGTGTAAGACTACCCGGAACCGTCCAGCACATCCAGCGACCGCAACAACATAGATCTAATGTGAGAGGTTAACGCATTAAGTCCAAAAATCCAAGGTTAGAATGAGTTTGCGGTAGAAGTCTGCCCGGAACCGCTCAGCACATCCAGCAACCGCAAACAACAGTTCTAATGCGAGAGGTTGGTGCTTTAATGAATAAATTAAGGCTAAGGAACAGACATGCTATAAATGGAAAGGTTAAGTAACATATGAATAGGCGACATTTAACCAATACAACATGTTAGGTGGGTGGGTGAAGTTAACATGGACAAGAAAACAACTTAAACAATATTACTTGAACAAAGTGGATAGGGTTAAAGCAAGCTTAACCAATAATACATATGGACTTGATAAGGGGAAGAGTTAAGTAAATCTTGAGTAAGTGGGTAATTGTAACAACCCGGAAAATCTGGGCCAGTTTAAAATTTTTATTTTGGCCATTTTAGCGAATTTTGATTATTCAAAATGAATTATTTTATATAATATCGTCGAGAAATTTATTTTGAATAGAATTCGAACGTATATATTATACGCGTCGTCGTTAGAATATAAATATTTATATATAATTATAAATAGAATTAAAAATGGCGCGGTAGTTCGATAATTCGATTTCAAACTTCAATTGAATGTACCGGGTGCAAAACAATCCGGATTTTAGTGAAACCAAAAATAATGGAATCTAGTAGTGAATATCTTTCCAACGAATCCGAAAAATCAAGATTTCATATCAGGAATCAAAAGATATGTCCAGTTGAAAATTCTGAATAGTCGCTATGGAATTCAGGCCCTTAAAAATGGACATTTTGCAAACGACCTCGGATTTCGACGAAACCAGTTTTGTTGGGTCCGTGGTGTCGAATTATTGCTAGGTTTCAAATTTCATAATTTTTCGAATCAGTATGTGAGCGTGGCAAAGGAAAACGCGTTTGACCAGTTTCAGTTGATTTTAATCGACTAGAAATTGGCCATTTTTCAAACGGTCTCAGAATTCGACGAAACTAGTTTTGATAGGACCATATCGTCAATACGAAGCTAGAAAATATTTTTCTGTAATTTTCCGAGTTAATATGTGACCCCGGTAATTTGAAATGTACGTTTAAAATTCAATATAGTGATTTAAATGTAAATTCAACGGAAACTGATTGAAACGGACGAATCAGCTTGCGATATATATCCCATTGTGTTCAGAATGGGGGTAAAACGCTATGAACGACAGGCGGTGGGCCTCGTTTTGAGGTCGTATGAAAAGTCAACTTAGGAGAGAGAAATTAAATTAATTTAATAATAATAAAAAAAAAAAAAATCTCTTTTCCCTCTTTAACTCTGCCCCCCCCCCCTTTCTACCGTTGATTTCTAAAGAGAAAAAAAAAAGAAAAAAAAATACCCACAGATCCCTAAATCGCGCCGCCCACCTACCCATCGTCGGTCAACGCCTCCGTCGAGACCTCACCGCTCCGCCTCCCCTCTCAGCGCACCCCGACGCTGCCTGAAGCCCCCTTCGCCTCTACATCCGACGCTCCTCCACCGAGTAGACGCGCGAGCCACCCTCCCTACCACCTCCGACTCGACACCAGCGAGGAGCCCCGCCTCCGATTCAGCGCGAGAACCGACCCCGCATCAGCCCCTTGTTTTTGTGAGTAAAACCGATTTTATTTTATTTTATTTTACTATAAAACTGTTTTTTTTTATTATTTTCATTTTTACTTTAAAACCTGATTTTATGTTAATTTTGTAAAACTAATTTTATGTTAATTTTTAAAACTGTTTTTTTTTTTTAAAGTAATAAAAACTGAATTTGAAAAATGATTTTTAAAGCATTTTAAAACTGAATTTGAAAAATGATTTTTAAAGCATTTTAAAACTGAATTTGAAAAATGATTTTTAAAGCATTTTAAAACTGAATTTGAAAAATGATTTTAAAAGCATTTTAAAACTGAATTTTTGTAAAGTATAAAAACGGATATTTTTTATTAAGTTTAAAACCTGATTTTATAAGAATTTAAAAACTGATTTTGAGAAAAAGGTTTGAACTTTAAAATTGAAAAGATCGCGTTTTTAGAATAGGAAAGATCATATTTTTTTAAAATAGAAAAGGCGAAATCTTTATATGGAAAATAGCGTGATAAAAATATAATTTTTATCTATAGAACTTCGAAAGAAAAATAGAATTTTTTTTATATATTGAACTTCGATAGAAAAATAGAATTTTTATATATTGAACTTCGATAGAAAAATAGAATTTTTATATATTGAACATCGAAGTAAAAATTCGATTTTTATATATTGAATAGCGAAGTAAAAATGTGATTTTTACGTATGTAGTGAAAGCAGCAACGAAGGTGACAAAAAGGCGAAACGACGAAGACTTCTGCAAAAGAAGAGCCGTGGAGCTAGGATAGCTATATGTGAGAATTTCTCACCTTTCAATTTCTTGTTCTAGTTATATATATACTAGGATGCAGACGGTGCTTAGTAGCACCCGACACAATCGTCCACAGACCATGGACTTGTTTGTTTGACTGTTTGGTGATTGATTGCGATATTGGTTTGAATGTGGTTTGTGGTGTGAAAAATCGAATCGATAAATTGGTTAGGATTAGACGTGCGCCGTTATAAGGCGAAGGAGTAAGGCTAGGTTAGACCCTTACTCCAAGGTTTGTGGTTTGCATAACGAATTGATTTGATTGATGTGTGAATGGCGTGGGCCTTCACTAGACCGGGGATTAGGCTAGGCCTTGTCCCGTTTCTAGTATCGTGCCGTTATGCCGCCGAAATTTTCTAAAATATGTTAGAAAATAAAAATATCATTTTATTGTGTAAATGAATTGAATAGAAATTCATAGGTTGAAATAAAATGTTTTATCGTTAAAAATATAATTTTTAACGTGAATGTGAATAAATGAATAGTTATAAACAAATCGGCCGATTTGTTTGTATATACACTGATTTGACTGATATTGATTGGGTCGATAAATTTCACACATCGCCCAACAGCACAAATAAAATCTGTGTTTGATTGTTTGAAACCCCACACGGGTGTTGGGATGAAATTTGAAATTCACTCATCCTGATTGATTAAATATGTCGATCGATTGATTGACAGGCTGTTATAAGCGTTAGGTATCTATATTTGATGCTTATACAGTGTAGTGCACTTTGGTTGATGGTTGATTATTTTTCAATGCTATGATATACATGTGTTGTATGAAAATCCATATAATTAACTTTATATGGTAATTGATTGGGCCTCATTCCAATTTGAAAAATAAAGAATATTATAAAATAAAAGTTCATGTGTTGACAGTACTCATTCATTGAGATTGGTCATGTGTTGAACGAAATATTTTGATAATAACAACTATTTTGAAAATAGAAATTTATGAAGCCGTGTTGATTAGATTGACGCCATTTTGACGTGAATCGATATTTATATCGATTTTATTCATTTCGAAATGAATTGAATTGAAAACGAATTCAAGATGAATTGAAAACGATTTCGAAATGAATTGAATTGAAAACGAATTCAAAATGAATTGAAAACGAATTCGAGATGAATTGAAAACGATTTCGAAATGAATTGAATTGAAAACGAATTCAAATGGAATTGAAAGCGAATTGAAATGAATTCAAATTGAATTGAAATTTGAATTGAATAGAAATGAATTTTGAAACGAATTTATAAAGAAGAATTCAATTTTGCTTTGAATTGAAATGGAAGTTGAAATAGGTTTTGAAACGATTTTAAAACTATTTATATAATTCGTTTTGAATAGAAATCGACGAAATATATATTATATATATTATATATATAATATAATGGCCTGAATAGAACGCGCCGCGCCGCGGTAGTTCGTGAATTTCGACCATTTATTTCAAACGGACATTACGGGAGATCCGACCGTCGGATTCTCCTAAAACCGGAACCGTTGGGTTCGTATCGAAAAGAGCTTTCTAATGAATGTTAGAAATTTGAAATCTAACGGTTGGATTTGGAATTATGTCCAAATCAAATTCGAAAAAGGTCGCTATAAGTGCAGTTCGATGGCCATTGATGGAAATCGACTGTACGGGCCTTGATAAAATTATTAAAAATAGTAATAATTTGTGTAAAATCATAAGAAATGATTTAGGAAGAATTGGGATGAAAAACTCCATATTTGAAAAGATAAAAATAGATTTTTATCGAAATGAACTAGTTTTGAACTAGAATTATAATTCTATTTATTTTTAAATAAATAAATTGAATTTGAAATGTTTTGGAAAATAACCAAAATTTCCAATGATCGCATTGGAATGGGTTTGAATCGAAATTGTCTTCGGAATATTTCGATGTTGGATTTCGTGATTATACAGATGTTGTTATGGAAATTTGAAAGATATAGATATTTATATCGTTATTTCAAATACGACATTTGTTAGTCGTAGAATTCGATATTGAATATAAGCCGACATATTTTCTATTCGGAGCCTTGTATTGAATATCGAATGTGATTTGGGTTTGTCGTGAATGGTGTCTTCACTAACACTGTTCTTGAACCCAGTTGAGAAAAGATTAAATCTTTTTATTTAGATTTAATGAAGTGCACCAATTAAATAACAATTAATTGGAATTGAATCGATATTGATTTTTGGGTTTATCGTGGACAGTGTTTTAAATAACACTCGTTCTTTAACCCGATGATTAATGAATGTGATTTTGGGTTTATCGTGAACCGTGTTTTTAAATGACACTGATGCTTTAACCCAGTCAAAGATTAAAACTAAGTGGAGTTTTAATGAATCTTTAATTAGATTGAAATGATCGAAAATGGAGTATCACCAGTTTTGCTCCAGGCGATAGTCAAATCTTTAATTAGATTTGAACGTGAAATGGTAATTGAATTTACCGATAACACTGTGGTGTTAGATATGAAGTATTACCAGTTTTACTTCATGGGATGAATAGGTTGGGATTGGGAAATTAAAACAAATGATTACTTCGGTAAGGTTCGCTAATCCCGACTAGTTTGAATTGAGATTCAAAAATAGAATAAAGAATAAATTCAAGAGATTTATCTTGGATAAAATTAATGGGAACCTTTCCCTATGAATGTGAAATTTAGAAACTAACTGTCGGTTAGCTAAGCAGAATGGTTTTCTGGATATTGATCTGATGTTGGTTTCGGCCTTCGGGGTTAATATTTGGGGAATTATTCTCTTGATTAATTTACGGTTAGTGACTAATGAATTGGAATGAGGCGTATGTTGTGTTTGTGTAACACTTTTATAATATATACGCGAGTTATTCGGAAAGACCGGGTTTATCCCATTCTGAATAACTGATACGACGATAAGTCGAAGATGAAGACGATGGTCGAAGACCGGAGGTCTTCACGTCGTTTGGGTGATAACTGATGATCTTGATTGGGCTGTACACCCAAGAAGATGGAAACAGTTAGTGATCGTCCAGACGTACTTGGAGATCGATGGGTATGCGGGGTACTAGGTGCCTCCGGTTTCGTTCAGACCCAGGACGGACTTGTAAATGGACTGTGTGTCTGACATAGGATGGTTTGCCTGTGTGGCATGCTAAGATGCAAATGATCAAGGCTTCTGTTGAAAAGCAAAGTCTTGTGGTGATGATCAAAGCACGGCCTTTGTGGCGTAGCTTTGTGTAACGTTTACCTCGCGTGTTTCACACCCGGTATGAACCAAAAACGGGAGAGGACGTCAGGGAGGGCATGCGTTTCTTCCTAGCTAGAAGTGGCGTCAGTGGTTTTACACGCCCTGACGAGTTTGACTTATGTGGTTGTTGCTGTTGCGAGGCGCCTCGGATTGATCGGTCGTTCTCGAACCGATGGAGTCATTTAGTTGGCTCGTTTACGCCCCATAGGGCGGAGAAACGCATGTTCAGGCATTTTAATCCACTCCGTGTGGACCGGCCCTGACGATCCAAGGGTCGATGCGCTCTGACCCTGTGGCTCGGGCTAGGCAGTCACGAAAACGGTTGAGGACTATCTTTTGCCTCGGTTCATAGACGGAAATCCAATTTCCAAATACGTGACATTTGCGGTTTTAATTTGTAAACCTATATATGGCGACATAGTGGCATGGGACGCTCATGTCGCCTATGATTGATACTTATGATTTGAAGTTGTTTTATACACTATGCACTTATTATAGTATCAAATGATTTGTTTTAAACGTATCAAGCATTCTTTGGCTGTTATAAGGGAAAACCCTTTCCCCCGGCTTGCGTTGCATTGTGTGATAGGACCTGGGTCTTATAACAGCTTCATCTTTCTTTATTTAGCATTGCGCTGTTTGTTTTATGCACTGGTACTCTTGGGAGGAAACCCGTTCCGTGTTATACGGCGTGGTCCCTTGATTTACCTTTGAAAATAAAGATTAATAACTGTTTTAGTTCTCACACCAGTCACATGACTGACCTGGAGTTTATTGTTTTAACCTAAACTCTGGGTGCCCCTATTTTCGACACGGGCAGCTAGTAGTTTTGGTTTTGCAGATATATATTCACAGGATCCTGGTTTACAGCTGGAACGATATCCGGAAAGCTTTGTATCCGTATATCTCCTTCTAGTTGTGTATTGTATTATTTTCCGCTGCTATGTAATTTAAATCTCTGATATTTCTGTGTAATATTCATTCATACTCTGTAGATTCTTGTAATCTGATGCATTGTTGTAATATACAATGAAATGTTCTTCTGTATGCGTTCTGTTTTGTCGTGTTCTCAAACGATAGGGCGTTTCGAACGGTCTGGGTCGGTTTAGCGACTGGTTCAGACCGAGCGAAATTCCTTGCCGTCACAGTTGGTATCAGAGCTTTGGTTTACAAAGCAGAGAACTAGGCACATTAGAACCATACGAAAGAATTCATCAGATATTGGATTAGTAATATCCAATGGGAATGACTCGTTAGAGATGGGGTCAGTAGTATCCTAGAACGAGTGTGAAGAGTATATTTTTAAAAATGAAAACAATTTTGTTTTGAAAATTTAAACCATTTTATACGTATTTGAATATTTATTTTGAATATGGACAATCGAGTATATAAAGGTTTTGTATATACGCGTCATGAACGTATATTCGAAGTTTTAATATACTGGATAGATATAGAATCGTACTCTAGTCGCCCGGACCTGATTCTGATGATTGACGCGTCATCATTAGTAATTAGTTTCGTGTTACGAAGGTGTGATATCTATATATTTCCATTAGACTGGTGTGAGAACCAAAACTAATATAGATAGAACACTTTGTTGTGAATTGGCATCAAAAACAAGATTTTCTGTATATATATCAAATTTTATGGATTTGAAAACTCTAATTCACTAATTGATTGATGTTTGGGTTGTTTGTCTATTTGTTTGCTAATTTTAACCATTTATGCCTAAGTAAACTAATAATTGAATTATATTGAAATTGGTCGCATTTGCTTGCATATACGTATACTTATATTGAACAGGTCATAGCAAGGAGGCTAGAGCCAGAGAATAAAATTTGTTTGCCCGACAAATAGGTACATGTTTACTACATAATTTCCTGTTTTGTTTGGGTGATGATGATTTTGTGAGCCTATTGGCTAGCCGCTTGGCTTTTTCTTTTTCTTTTTGAGATCTGAAGGACTGGGGAAGCTATTTGAAATTCCCCGATGCTCCCGGTGCAGGGGAGGTTATGGCGAAATTTTTCAAAAATTTAGGGTGTTAGCCAAATTTTTGAAATTTTGAAAAATCTCAGAAACTAAAAAGTTAGAGAATGGAAGCCAGATCGAACATAGAG
This sequence comes from Allium sativum, assembly GCA_030737875.1. Classification (NCBI taxonomy): domain Eukaryota; kingdom Viridiplantae; phylum Streptophyta; class Magnoliopsida; order Asparagales; family Amaryllidaceae; genus Allium; species Allium sativum. The sequence goes on from CM060920.1 coordinate 970,647,638, forward strand.
TTGATTAATCAAACCATTTTCGACTTTGTTCCTTTTCGGGGACGAAAAGTTTTAAGTGGGGGAGATTGTAACAACCCGGAAAATCTGGGCCAGTTTAAAATTTTTATTTTGGCCATTTTAGCGAATTTTGATTATTCAAAATGAATTATTTTATATAATATCGTCGAGAAATTTATTTTGAATTAATTCGAACGTATATATTATACGCGTCGTCGTTAGAATATAAATATTTATATATAATTATAAATAGAATTAAAAATGGCGCGGTAGTTCGATAATTCGATTTCAAACTTCAATTGAATGTACCGGGTGCAAAACAATCCGGATTTTAGTGAAACCAAAAATAATGGAATCTAGTAGTGAATATCTTTCCAACGAATCCGAAAAATCAAGATTTCATATCAGGAATCAAAAGATATGTCCAGTTGAAAATTCTGAATAGTCGCTATGGAATTCAGGCCCTTAAAAATGGACATTTTGCAAACGACCTCGGATTTCGACGAAACCAGTTTTGTTGGGTCCGTGGTGTCGAATTATTGCTAGGTTTCAAATTTCATAATTTTTCGAATCAGTATGTGAGCGTGGCAAAGGAAAACGCGTTTGACCAGTTTCAGTTGATTTTAATCGACTGGAAATTGGCCATTTTTCAAACGGTCTCAGAATTTGACGAAACTAGTTTTGATAGGACCATATCGTCAATACGAAGCTAGAAAATATTTTTCTGTAATTTTCCGAGTTAATATGTGACCCCGGTAATTTGAAATGTACGTTTAAAATTCAATATAGTGATTTAAATGTAAATTCAACGGAAACTGATTGAAACGGACGAATCAGCTTGCGATATATATCCCATTGTGTTCAGAATGGGGGTAAAACGCTATGAACGACAGGCGGTGGGCCTCGTTTTGAGGTCGTATGAAAAGTCAACTTAGGAGAGAGAAATTAAATTAATTTAATAATAATAATAAAAAAAAAAATCTCTTTTCCCTCTTTAACTCTGCCCCCCCCTTTCTACCGTTGATTTCTAAAGAGAAAAAAAAAAGAAAAAAAAATACCCACAGATCCCTAAATCGCGCCGCCCACCTACCCATCGTCGGTCAACGCCTCCGTCGAGACCTCACCGCTCCGCCTCCCCTCTCAGCGCACCCCGACGCTGCCTGAAGCCCCCTTCGCCTCTACATCCGACGCTCCTCCACCGAGTAGACGCGCGAGCCACCCTCCCTACCACCTCCGACTCGACACCAGCGAGGAGCCCCGCCTCCGATTCAGCGCGAGAACCGACCCCGCATCAGCCCCTTTTTTTTGTGAGTAAAACCGATTTTATTTTATTTTATTTTACTATAAAACTGTTTTTTTTTATTATTTTCATTTTTACTTTAAAACCTGATTTTATGTTAATTTTGTAAAACTAATTTTATGTTAATTTTTAAAACTGTTTTTTTTTTTTAAAGTAATAAAAACTGAATTTGAAAAATGATTTTTAAAGCATTTTAAAACTGAATTTGAAAAATGATTTTTAAAGCATTTTAAAACTGAATTTGAAAAATGATTTTTAAAGCATTTTAAAACTGAATTTGAAAAATGATTTTAAAAGCATTTTAAAACTGAATTTTTGTAAAGTATAAAAACGGATATTTTTTATTAAGTTTAAAACCTGATTTTATAAGAATTTAAAAACTGATTTTGAGAAAAAGGTTTGAACTTTAAAATTGAAAAGATCGCGTTTTTAGAATAGGAAAGATCATATTTTTTTAAAATAGAAAAGGCGAAATCTTTATATGGAAAATAGCGTGATAAAAATATAATTTTTATCTATAGAACTTCGAAAGAAAAATAGAATTTTTTTTATATATTGAACTTCGATAGAAAAATAGAATTTTTATATATTGAACTTCGATAGAAAAATAGAATTTTTATATATTGAACATCGAAGTAAAAATTCGATTTTTATATATTGAATAGCGAAGTAAAAATGTGATTTTTACGTATGTAGTGAAAGCAGCAACGAAGGTGACAAAAAGGCGAAACGACGAAGACTTCTGCAAAAGAAGAGCCGTGGAGCTAGGATAGCTATATGTGAGAATTTCTCACCTTTCAATTTCTTGTTCTAGTTATATATATACTAGGATGCAGACGGTGCTTAGTAGCACCCGACACAATCGTCCACAGACCATGGACTTGTTTGTTTGACTGTTTGGTGATTGATTGCGATATTGGTTTGAATGTGGTTTGTGGTGTGAAAAATCGAATCGATAAATTGGTTAGGATTAGACGTGCGCCGTTATAAGGCGAAGGAGTAAGGCTAGGTTAGACCCTTACTCCAAGGTTTGTGGTTTGCATAACGAATTGATTTGATTGATGTGTGAATGGCGTGGGCCTTCACTAGACCGGGGATTAGGCTAGGCCTTGTCCCGTTTCTAGTATCGTGCCGTTATGCCGCCGAAATTTTCTAAAATATGTTAGAAAATAAAAATATCATTTTATTGTGTAAATGAATTGAATAGAAATTCATAGGTTGAAATAAAATGTTTTATCGTTAAAAATATAATTTTTAACGTGAATGTGAATAAATGAATAGTTATAAACAAATCGGCCGATTTGTTTGTATATACACTGATTTGACTGATATTGATTGGGTCGATAAATTTCACACATCGCCCAACAGCACAAATAAAATCTGTGTTTGATTGTTTGAAACCCCACACGGGTGTTGGGATGAAATTTGAAATTCACTCATCCTGATTGATTAAATATGTCGATCGATTGATTGACAGGCTGTTATAAGCGTTAGGTATCTATATTTGATGCTTATACAGTGTAGTGCACTTTGGTTGATGGTTGATTATTTTTCAATGCTATGATATACATGTGTTGTATGAAAATCCATATAATTAACTTTATATGGTAATTGATTGGGCCTCATTCCAATTTGAAAAATAAAGAATATTATAAAATAAAAGTTCATGTGTTGACAGTACTCATTCATTGAGATTGGTCATGTGTTGAACGAAATATTTTGATAATAACAACTATTTTGAAAATAGAAATTTATGAAGCCGTGTTGATTAGATTGACGCCATTTTGACGTGAATCGATATTTATATCGATTTTATTCATTTCGAAATGAATTGAATTGAAAACGAATTCAAGATGAATTGAAAACGATTTCGAAATGAATTGAATTGAAAACGAATTCAAAATGAATTGAAAACGAATTCGAGATGAATTGAAAACGATTTCGAAATGAATTGAATTGAAAACGAATTCAAATGGAATTGAAAGCGAATTGAAATGAATTCAAATTGAATTGAAATTTGAATTGAATAGAAATGAATTTTGAAACGAATTTATAAAGAAGAATTCAATTTTGCTTTGAATTGAAATGGAAGTTGAAATAGGTTTTGAAACGATTTTAAAACTATTTATATAATTCGTTTTGAATAGAAATCGACGAAATATATATTATATATATTATATATATAATATAATGGCCTGAATAGAACGCGCCGCGCCGCGGTAGTTCGTGAATTTCGACCATTTATTTCAAACGGACATTACGGGAGATCCGACCGTCGGATTCTCCTAAAACCGGAACCGTTGGGTTCGTATCGAAAAGAGCTTTCTAATGAATGTTAGAAATTTGAAATCTAACGGTTGGATTTGGAATTATGTCCAAATCAAATTCGAAAAAGGTCGCTATAAGTGCAGTTCGATGGCCATTGATGGAAATCGACTGTACGGGCCTTGATAAAATTATTAAAAATAGTAATAATTTGTGTAAAATCATAAGAAATGATTTAGGAAGAATTGGGATGAAAAACTCCATATTTGAAAAGATAAAAATAGATTTTTATCGAAATGAACTAGTTTTGAACTAGAATTATAATTCTATTTATTTTTAAATAAATAAATTGAATTTGAAATGTTTTGGAAAATAACCAAAATTTCCAATGATCGCATTGGAATGGGTTTGAATCGAAATTGTCTTCGGAATATTTCGATGTTGGATTTCGTGATTATACAGATGTTGTTATGGAAATTTGAAAGATATAGATATTTATATCGTTATTTCAAATACGACATTTGTTAGTCGTAGAATTCGATATTGAATATAAGCCGACATATTTTCTATTCGGAGCCTTGTATTGAATATCGAATGTGATTTGGGTTTGTCGTGAATGGTGTCTTCACTAACACTGTTCTTGAACCCAGTTGAGAAAAGATTAAATCTTTTTATTTAGATTTAATGAAGTGTACCAATTAAATAACAATTAATTGGAATTGAATCGATATTGATTTTTGGGTTTATCGTGGACAGTGTTTTAAATAACACTCGTTCTTTAACCCGATGATTAATGAATGTGATTTTGGGTTTATCGTGAACCGTGTTTTTAAATGACACTGATGCTTTAACCCAGTCAAAGATTAAAACTAAGTGGAGTTTTAATGAATCTTTAATTAGATTGAAATGATCAAAAATGGAGTATCACCAGTTTTGCTCCAGGCGATAGTCAAATCTTTAATTAGATTTGAACGTGAAATGGTAATTGAATTTACCGATAACACTGTGGTGTTAGATATGAAGTATTACCAGTTTTACTTCATGGGATGAATAGGTTGGGATTGGGAAATTAAAACAAATGATTACTTCGGTAAGGTTCGCTAATCCCGACTAGTTTGAATTGAGATTCAAAAATAGAATAAAGAATAAATTCAAGAGATTTATCTTGGATAAAATTAATGGGAACCTTTCCCTATGAATGTGAAATTTAGAAACTAACTGTCGGTTAGCTAAGCAGAATGGTTTTCTGGATATTGATCTGATGTTGGTTTCGGCCTTCGGGGTTAATATTTGGGGAATTATTCTCTTGATTAATTTACGGTTAGTGACTAATGAATTGGAATGAGGCGTATGTTGTGTTTGTGTAACACTTTTATAATATATACGCGAGTTATTCGGAAAGACCGGGTTTATCCCATTCTGAATAACTGATACGACGATAAGTCGAAGATGAAGACGATGGTCGAAGACCGGAGGTCTTCACGTCGTTTGGGTGATAACTGATGATCTTGATTGGGCTGTACACCCAAGAAGATGGAAACAGTTAGTGATCGTCCAGACGTACTTGGAGATCGATGGGTATGCGGGGTACTAGGTGCCTCCGGTTTCGTTCAGACCCAGGACGGACTTGTAAATGGACTGTGTGTCTGACATAGGATGGTTTGCCTGTGTGGCATGCTAAGATGCAAATGATCAAGGCTTCTGTTGAAAAGCAAAGTCTTGTGGTGATGATCAAAGCACGGCCTTTGTGGCGTAGCTTTGTGTAACGTTTACCTCGCGTGTTTCACACCCGGTATGAACCAAAAACGGGAGAGGACGTCAGGGAGGGCATGCGTTTCTTCCTAGCTAGAAGTGGCGTCAGTGGTTTTACACGCCCTGACGAGTTTGACTTATGTGGTTGTTGCTGTTGCGAGGCGCCTCGGATTGATCGGTCGTTCTCGAACCGATGGAGTCATTTAGTTGGCTCGTTTACGCCCCATAGGGCGGAGAAACGCATGTTCAGGCATTTTAATCCACTCCGTGTGGACCGGCCCTGACGATCCAAGGGTCGATGCGCTCTGACCCTGTGGCTCGGGCTAGGCAGTCACGAAAACGGTTGAGGACTATCTTTTGCCTCGGTTCATAGACGGAAATCCAATTTCCAAATACGTGACATTTGCGGTTTTAATTTGTAAACCTATATATGGCGACATAGTGGCATGGGACGCTCATGTCGCCTATGATTGATACTTATGATTTGAAGTTGTTTTATACACTATGCACTTATTATAGTATCAAATGATTTGTTTTAAACGTATCAAGCATTCTTTGGCTGTTATAAGGGAAAACCCTTTCCCCCGGCTTGCGTTGCATTGTGTGATAGGACCTGGGTCTTATAACAGCTTCATCTTTCTTTATTTAGCATTGCGCTGTTTGTTTTATGCACTGGTACTCTTGGGAGGAAACCCGTTCCGTGTTATACGGCGTGGTCCCTTGATTTACCTTTGAAAATAAAGATTAATAACTGTTTTAGTTCTCACACCAGTCACATGACTGACCTGGAGTTTATTGTTTTAACCTAAACTCTGGGTGCCCCTATTTTCGACACGGGCAGCTAGTAGTTTTGGTTTTGCAGATTTATATTCACAGGATCCTGGTTTACAGCTGGAACGATATCCGGAAAGCTTTGTATCCGTATATCTCCTTCTAGTTGTGTATTGTATTATTTTCCGCTGCTATGTAATTTAAATCTCTGATATTTCTGTGTAATATTCATTCATACTCTGTAGATTCTTGTAATCTGATGCATTGTTGTAATATACAATGAAATGTTCTTCTGTACGCGTTCTGTTTTGTCGTGTTCTCAAACGATAGGGCGTTTCGAACGGTCTGGGTCGGTTTAGCGACTGGTTCGGACCGAGCGAAATTCCTTGCCGTCACAGTAATATTAGTATATATAGGCACACAAACTTAACCATTAAATAAACATACGTGAATCAGTGAGAAGGTTAAGTAACATATGAATAAGCAACACTTAACCAGTACAACATGTTAATTAAGAAAATGGGCGAGGTTAAGTTAAATTGAGAACACTTAACCATTATAACATGATGATTAGGAAACCCTAGTAACGGGGACCCATTTCAGCAGTAACCCACATAGATGTATCATGGTACCATGATCTAGGCAGGGTGGGGAACGATTACTGGGCTGATTATAAGCGGTCAAAATAGTGATGGGTGGTGCAGCAGTGTAGGTTCCGACGGAGTATGAGCGTGCATGTGCTCTGGAGTGGAAAAAGCAGGAACTGGGCATTAATAGTATACACTGTGCATCTTGAATCGTGTTGGGTTGCCATCATGGGAATTGATACACCCCATGATAGGGCCAGCACATGCATCTACATACAAGTGGGGCCGAATGACACAAGTAATGAATACATACAAGCGAGGTCGAGTGACACAAGTAATAAATACATACGAGTTAGAGAGTTGATCGAACGAGGAAGGTTGTGGGTACAACTCGTGGGGTAGGAGCAAAAAGGGGCACCTACGATAGCAGCTAGGAGTACATGAAACTACCATTATCATGATTAGTAAGAGGGATCAACTTTTAGTAGGGGACTAGTAAGGGTGCAGTGTAACTAGTAATGATATGGTGTTACTAGCATTGGTTCAGTGTAGTAATTATCCTGTAGTGATTAGAAGCGCAATTAACGTTATATCTTATTCATCTTGTCTGCTTTGTCATGACTGTTTATTCTATAGTCATTTCTCGCTTTCCAGTTTATGTTCTTATCCTGTTACTTTAATGATTATATTGTTAAAGTCACTGGACTCACCAGACTTATGTCTGACCTAGTTTGTTTCACCTCTTTTCTTCCGTTCCCTTCTAGGTTCTTAGGGAGGAAATACTCAAGCTTAGTTCAGATATCTCTTTCTTCCAGCTTGAAGTTGAAAGGTGTATTACTTGGCTTTGATTCTGCGTATGGCATTTTTCTGTTGGGGATTATGGCTTTAAAATTATGTACTCTGAAGGTTTTGTACAAGACTGATATTATGTATTTGATTTTGATATTTGGAAATGTAATCAAACTTATTTCTGTTTTCTCTGCAATAAAATTACAAAATTTTCAAGTACTACTTGTTATGTCTTATAATATTCTGTTCTGTTTACTTATAATGCTCCACAAAACTTAATGCATTCCCTTTGTGAGTGACATTAACGGACGTGTGGCGTTACACGTGGTATCAGAGCTGAAGGTTGCCAGAACAGATAAAAGATTTTGAAAACCGTTTTCAAAAGTATTATTTTTAAAACATGTTTCAAAGGAGTTTTCAAGAGGAAGATTTACTATGAAAAACATAATCGCCAAAAGCCATATATTTATCTTTCGATTCTTTGTTTCGAATCTCTTCCTTTTTCCTTCTTGATTCTCTTTCTCCTCGTTTAGATGCCTTTCCTAAGATATGGAAGGACTTCAGTGCGATGGGTGGAAGACCTTTTCATGGGACTGAGACATTTGTCGAGGCTATAAATTGGCTCAAGGAAGTGAAGGACTCGTTTAGTATCTTGGAGATAGACAATGGAAGGAAAGATCAGCTAGCTGCAGGGTCGATGAGAAAGTTTAGGCTGAGGAACACAACCCAAGGATGAGGAATTTGTTGATATGGCTTTAATCCACGAAGAAGGTAAAGAAGAAATGGAAAGAATAATTAACCTCCATAACAAAAGAAGGCGTCTTTATTGTGGTATAACGGACCATATAATTAAGGACTGTAGGAAGAGGAAGAAGCATGGTTGTTACCGTTGCGGCGAGGCAGGACATATGATTTAAGATTACCCAAGGAGGTATGGACAAGGGCATGGTAGAGAACAGGACCTACTTCTGGAGGACATGTTCATGCTCTCATGGCACCAGGACAGGAGAGAGATAGAAGCATTTCTATTGAAAGTTTGATTTTCCTTTTTTAGTCATCCTGTTCGAACTTTGTTTGACTCTTGCGCTTCACAATCGTTTGTATCTGCTTCATTAGTTGAAACACTGTACCTAAATACTAGTCTAGTTATGGATCCCATTGAAGTCTCTAATCCTATTGGTGGTTCGGCTCACTTATCTATGGTTTGCCGGGTTTTGAGAGTGTCTATCTTGGGCGTTGGGTTTGGATGCAATGCCTTCGCTCCTGGTTTCACGGGCTATGGCTTGATTCTAGGGATGGATTGGCTAGCCAGGCATGGTACCATCCAAGACCGTGAAAAGTGGGTAGTTAGATTGTTGACTCGTTGCGGAAAGACCCTTGATATTTCTTATGACCCTACGGGTTCAGTGATCCTTGGCTACCTAGATTCTCTTAAGACATTCATCGATGATTTGAAATCTGTTCGTGTAGTCCATGAGTATGGTGACATCTTTGATGAGGTTCGAGGTCTACCCCCGAGGCACGAGATAGACCTCCGAATATACTTTGTCGATAATCAAAAGCCAATTGCATTGCCAGTGCGCCACATGGCTCCAAGAGAGAGAGGAGGGAACTCAGTAAACAAGTAGGGGACTACTTGAGAAAGGGTTCATAAGAAGAAGCATTTTGGAATGGGGTGCTCCAATTGTTTTTGCTACGAAGACTGATGGTTCGCTTAGATTATGTGTGGACTATAGGGAGCCGAACATGCTCACGAAGAAGAGTAGACACCCATTGCCGAGGATAGATGATTAGTTCTATCAGTTAGCTGGTGCTTAGGTTTTCTCGCAGTTGGACTTAGCTACAGGATTTCACCAGTTGAGGGTAGCTGAGGATAGCATAGATAAGACTGCTTTTTGGACTCCTAACAGTTTCTTCGAAGGGCTCGTCATACTTTTTTTGGGTTGACGAATGCACCCACATATTTCGTAGACTTGATGAGTAGTGTATTTAGGGAGTTCCTAAACAAGTTTGTGGTAATCTTTGTGGATAGTATTTTGATTTTCTCTAGAAGCAAGGAAGAGTATGCCCTACATCTTATGGAAGTCTTGTAGATCCTAGAGCACACCAACTCAAAGCTAAGTTCTCCGAATGTCATTTTTGGAGGAAAGAAGTGAGGTTCTTAGGACACGTGATCTCTAAGGAAGGGATAGCAGTGGATCCTACAAAGGTGGTGGCAATCCAAGATTGGAAGGTACCTAGAAAAGCAACGGAAGTAAGAAGTTTTCTAGGGTTGACGGGCTACTATAGTAAGTTCGTTAAGGGCTTTGCAAAGGTATCAGCCCCAGTTTTGATTTTTCTAAATAGGAGCAAACTGTTTATAGTATATACCAGTACTTGCGAGGCAGGGCTTGGAGCAGTTTTCGATGTAAGAGGAAAAGGTGATATGCAAAAGGTAGTAGGTACGTAGTTATGTTTGAGCATCGCGTATCGTCCACAGACGGATGGACGGACAGAAAGGGTGAATAGAATCCTTGAAGATCTTTTGAGGTTATGCATCCTAAATTTTGGAGGACATGAGAAGCGCACTTTCCATTTGTGGAGTTCTCTTATAACAACAGTTATTAAGCTAGTATTAGGGTTTTTATGGACGACCGTGTCGATCACCAACTTGTTGGTGGAAATCTACGGATAAGATTTTACTTGGGCCAGATATGATTAGGGAAGCTTCTGAGGAGATAGACTTGATTCGAAGATGAATGAAGACGGTACAGGGCTGACAAAAGTCAAACGCTAATAAGAGATGAACTGACCTTGAGTTCGATGTTGGAGACGGGATTTTTATTAAAGTGTCACCGTGGAGGAATGTAGTTCGCTTTGGGGAGTGTGGGGAAATTAGCACCAAGGTTCGTAAGGCGATCCCCCATTACAGAAAGAATTGGACAGACCACAAAGTGAAGTTGCCGAAAAATCTTAGTGGTGTTTATGGCATGTTTCACGTGTCGCATGTGAGGAAGTGTTTACATGAGAGCGCGAAAATTGTGGAGCCGTTCATGTTTAGAGAAGTGGAGCAAGATGCCATGATTAGACGAGCTCTTACATGCATCCTTGGATCGGAGATTAAGAAGTTATGCAACAGTGAGGTCAAGTTGGTTAAAAATACAATGAGGAGATGATCAAGGAGACGCGACTTGGGAGACGGGAGACAAGATACGTATGTTGTACCCTTTCATTTTTAAGGGTATACTCTTAATTTCTCCTTTGTTTAGACTTGTCCTATCGTTTAGTGTACTCTCTCGATTACATTCTTGATCTTTAGGTAGGAAGATCCTATGGTTGTAAACATGTGTTTGAGACATGTTATGTCTGGTGGATGCAAGTCTTTGCTAGTGGTTGCTCGTGGATGCATTCACACACACATTAGGCATTAGATCGGCTTAGTCTCTTTCATATTGCATATGCATATATGTATTTGTATATGGATTGAAACTTGATGTGTTATCATATGGATGTTGCATTTGTATGATTGTACGGTTGTGCACTCGTATAGAAATAATATGTATAGTTAGGATTCTTTTGCATACATAATGGACGCATGTCACTATCATGATTTGCATTGAGGAGGTCAACTGAATCAGTAAACCGCCTGATTTTGCATTTGGGTAAGGACATATACACACACTATGCATATGATCATGAAAGCATTATAAACCTCTTTAAGGACAATGGATGCCTATGATTGAATAGATGGTTGTTGGACGGTAGGATACAAATTCTTGTTGATTTGAAGATTTCGGTGACGAAATCCTTTAAGTAGGGGGGAATGTAACACCCTGTAATTTTAAAACGGGACATAAGAGATAATTAAAGAATAATTAACCTTTAAAAGAAGAATTGGGTGAAATGGGTTATGCCATTGAGTTCGTCTCGGTATTCTGCTTCAGATAGAGTCCGAGTTTGCGTGAATCAGACTCCATATGAAGAAGTTGTGGAGATTAGAAGTTTTCAAGTTTAAGTAGAAATTAAATTAAATTAATAATTAAATAAATCGAGTTCGAAATTCAAATCTGCAGAGAAGGCTGGGCGGGAAAAGTCCCGCCATAGGGTGTCGACATAGGTGTCGACCCCCCCAGTAGGGGTTGACTCCAGCGAGCTGATCTGGACAATGACGATTTTCTAAGGTGATAGGGCATATATGTCATGTTCTAGTTGGCTCTCTTGGGTTTGGATGGCTTTGATGACTCCTAGGTTGATCTAAAGGCCCATATTAATTCTAAACATCTATGTATACATAGCTAAACCTAAATCCTAACCTCACAACCCTAAACTATGATGCCATCATGCTGTTCGTCCAAAACTAACCTAGCCGCCACCATAACAAATCAAATTCTAGATTAAGGATAAAAAGATAAGAGATAAAGATTCAAAGCCTAGGAATTGCGAAAAGGAATTCTAGAACAACAACGAACGAATCAATGCCTACATCAACGGATTAGCTTAGCAATTTTAGAAATCAGATCCGAGAATTCAAGATCCGTTTTCTGTGAGTGCAGTTACTTTCACAAGATAATTGTTTAAATGTAATTGTGATGAGTTATGAATTGGACTGTATGAAAATGTTTGTAAATCATATAAAGTTTATGTCTTTGCAAACTATGTTTTGATTTATGCTTGATTTGATTCATTATATGCAAGTTATGTTCTTTGTTAATTCACATGCCTAATTACATATGCAAGTTATGTATGCAAGTTTGCTCGATCTATGCAAGTTATGAAAGATTATATGCAAGAAATGTTCATATATGTAAGATCATATTTTATATGTTCATATGTTTAGATCTACATGTTTATACGATTAGATCCATATCTGTCCATATGTTTAGAACTATATGTTCATATATTTAGATCTACATGTTTATATGATTAGATCCATATCAGTCCATATGTTTAGCACTATATGTTCATATGTTTAAATCCGTGCAAGTTTATGTTTAGATCCAGACCAGTTTATATGTTTAAATCCATGTAAGTTTATGTTTAGATCCATGCTAGTTCGCACTCAATATGTAACACCCCACACCCACTATGATCACTCACTAAGGGAATGCCATAGCATCGGTGGAGTATTTTAGTGAATATAGAACAGAAAAATTACAACAAGACAGATATAAGTAGTACTTGAAAATTTTAAAACATCATCTCATAACAGCGGAAATAAACATGTCTGGTTACATCATAAAACCACAATAAAGGTCAAGTACAATATCCATCAAAATAAAGAAGTACATAATCCCACTCTCAATACAATAGCCAGAACGAAAGAAAAGATAACTGGATAACTGGAGCTTTACATCTACCCAAGCTCCTCAAGACTGGAACAGCAATCCGATCAAGCTCTACTACTGCTAGGATCCACCGTAGGACCTGAGGGTTGGGAAAAAGATAGAAACAACGGGGTCAGACATAAGTCTGAGTGAGTCCTATAACTTTAACAATACAATCATTAAAGTAACCAGAGAAGACATAAACTTGACCTACGGTAATGTCTGGGGATAAATGGCTACACTAAGCAGCTTGGTAGACTTAGAATAAACTAAGATAACCGTCAGGACGCATCTACCCACCCAAGGATAATTACTAACTGCACCACACCAGTCATTCCTACTTAAAGGTTGATCCCTTCCAAGGACTTAGAAAATTTCCCCAGTAGTTCCATGTACTCCTAGCCCACTACATAGGTGCCGTCTGCCCCTATCTCCACTAGGTGTACTCAGTAATTCTTACCCAGTAGTTTCGTGTACCCCTACATAGGTGCCGTCTGCCCCTATCTTTATTAGGTGTACCCACTACTCCCCATCGATCGGCTCCCTACCGTAGATACCCATGCTGGTCCCACAGTGGGGTGTATCACTCCCCTAAAGTGGCTACCCAATACTAACGGTGCACGGCTTTATATCTACACGATGCAACAACGGCTTATCTACCAGCCCGGGCCCACACACGCATATGAAGCCCGTTGGACTTGCGTTGCCACCGCTAACCCGTTTTGGCCTCTTATAATCAAGCCCAATATGCGTGTCCCGTCACTCGACATGGGTCGAGCCCACAAAGATATGTTTGGGATATTGGTTGAAATGGACCCCCACAAGCTACCCACCTAAGCTTGTCATATATCTAGTGTATCCCACTTAACCCTTTAATCATGTTTAATTACATGTTTCTCTTGGTTAAGTATTCTAATCGTATTTTCTATTGCCACCCAAGGCAACCCACTAGATTCCACATGCCACCCAAGGCAACCATTAAATTTCCACATGCCACCCAAGGCACCCACTTAACCCCTCATGTCCTACTACATGCTAATATGGTTAAGTGTTTCTTAATTAATTAAGATCGTGATCTCCCATAAAGACCTCCCACATTAGACTGGCTGTTATGACCGCCTGGTTAAGCCGGTAGAATCCGGGCAGTCTTACGTCATAACAGAGTCTAACCTCGTGTCTTTACCTTAATCACGTATTTAATTTATGGCTAAGACCTCTCACATTGGGCTGACATTTGTAGCAACTGGTTAAGCCGGTCGGGTCCGGGCAGTTTTACACTACAAATGAGTCCAACCTCGTGTCTTAGTCGATTAATTACACCTAATTAATCACCCCCATATTAATTATCCCTAATTAATATCAAGTTTTCCATAACATGGGTAGACCTAACTCAATAGGTAAATTCCCATGGGGTAGACCTAACTCAATAGGTAAATTCCCACTTATGGTAATTTATTTTTATGGTATGCTTAATCATACCCAATCATTCATTTATTAACATATTTACTAACCCCATCGTTCCCCCACGTAAATCGTTCTCACTTCATGACATAAATAAGGGGAAGATCATCACAAATATCATGGGTTTTGCATACAACTTTGTCATGGGTTAAGAGGATGTCAACTTGCATATATGAGCATATATTAACCCAACTACATATAACCCAAACTTGCATATTATCATACACATGATTTGCATAACATGTTGCACTTGCATATAGGCATTCTCGTAACTTGCATAACATGTTAAACATGCATTTAAGCATACACATAACTTGCATAAGCATTCACATACTTGCATAAGCATCCACATACTTGCATAAGCATACCTAACTTGCATAAACATGCTTAACTTGCATATCATGTCATTTAAGCGTATACATATCTTGCATAAGCATTCATATACTCGCATAAGCATGCATAACTTGCATATCACATAAATCTTGCATTTAAACATATACATGACTTGCATAAGCATCCATATACTTGCATAAGCATGCATAACTTGCATATCACATTAAACTTGCATTTCAACATATGCTTAACTTGCATAACTCACTTTGTTAATCATGCATAGTTCCACTCATTAAATATGCATAAATCCACTTGTTAAACATGCATATACCAACTTGCTAAACATGCATAAATCAACTTATTAAGCATGCATAAACCAACTTATCAAACATGCATAAACATAGAACAACATAGAGTAACATATCATTATACATGATTCAAACTCACTAATCCGCATTTAAGACCATAAGTCTCATTACACCCAATCTACTTACTTTAACAATTAATGTTAAAGTGATAGAAACTCACCAATCTCAAAATTAACCAACTTATGAAGAGGAATTAGTTGCTAAATACGAAGATGGTGATGATTAGAGAATGATTTGAGAGGGATTAGCTTGCAACTTTCTTCTTAGATTAGTGGAGGCTCCTCTTAGGATTTAATTTGGCGGCATGAGGCCATCATTTCTATTTTTGGTAAGGATTAAGGGGGGGTTTAGGGTGTATTTATAGATTAGGTGAGTGTTTTAGGCCCTTAGATTAACCCTAGATTAGATTAGGACCCTTAGATTTAGGAAATCTCTAGAACCAGCCCTCCAAGCCAGCCTAGAACCCAACCTGGTGCACCCAGGTTCACTGGACGGCGCGACCCTGTCGACAGGCAAGTCGACAGGCAAGTCGACACCCCTGTCGACAGGCCTGTCGACAGCCCTGTCGACATGGGTAGGGCGGGAACCTTCCCGCCTGACCCCGCCTGACCCATTCCAAATCTGAATTTTTAAATTTTTAAATCTGTTTTAGTTTTGAATTTTCTGCAAACTTCATCGGGCCATAACTGGGCCATACGGACTCCGATTTTCGAAAACTCGGACTCTATTTCGCGTATTTTTCCGAGACGAACGTAATGACGCAGCCCGTTTCCCCTAATTCCCACATCTGAGATTATTTATCTTGTAATTAGTGAATTTTAGTATTAACCCAAAATTCGGGGTGTTACATTCTCCCCTCCTTAAAGGATTTCGTCCCCGAAATCTCTAAGCTAAGGAGAATGCATATCCTACCATCCAAACAACCATCTACTCAAACCATCAACCACTGGCATCCATTGTCCTTAAAACAATTTCTAATGATGTATGAGCATATGCAAAAAGTGTGTGTATATGTTCCCTATCTAATGTATGAACATATGCAAACCATGATAGTGCCATGCATCCATTATGTATGCGAGAAAACCCTATCGACACATACAATATCTACATGAGTGCACAATCATTCACCAAAATGCATCATCCATGTGATAACACAACCATTATACATCCATAAATATATCTTCCTACACACAATTTTATGCAATATGCAATATGAAGTGACTGAGCCGATCTAGTGCCTAGAGTGTGTGTATATGCATCCACGAGCAACCACTAGCAAACACTTGCATCCACTTGCATCCATCAACCATAACATGTCTCAAACACATGTTTCAACCATAGGTTTACCCTATCTAAAGGTCAAAGGTATTAACGAGAGGACATACCAAAGATAAGATAAGTACTAGACAAGTGATAAAGGAGGAAGTAAAGACATACCCTCAAAAAAGAAATGGGTACAACGAACGCATCTTCGCTTCCGTCTCCCAAGTTGCGTTGCTCTCATCTTCTCCCCATTGCACTTTGACTAGTTGAACCTCTCTGTTTCTCAACTTCCTAGTCTCTGACCCAAGGATGCGAGTAGGAGCTCGTCGAATAGTCGCATAACGCTCTACCTCTACATCTCTAAGCAAGCTTGGCTCTACCACCTCTGCGGTCTCATGTAAGCACTTCCTCAAATGTGATACATGGAATACATCATGAACACCACTAAGTCTGTCGGGCAACTCCACCCTATATGCCATCCGTCCAATCCTTTCCTTGACAGGAAACGGCCCAACAAACCTCGGTGCTAACTTCCCAACGGATCCGAAGCGAACAACATTTCTCAACGGAGATACCTTGACAAAAACCATATCCCCAACCTCAAACTCAAGATCCGTCCTTCTCTTGTCCGCATAAGATTTTTGCCTATCCTGCGCTGCTTTCATCCTCCTTCGAATCAAGTCAATCTTCTCAGAAGTCTCCCTAACCATATCGGGCCCAAGCAAGATCTTATCCGTAGATTCCCACCAACATGTAGGTGATCGACAAGGCCTTCCATAGAGAGCTTCAAAAGGAGCCATACCAATACTGGACTGAAAGCTGTTATTATATGCGAACTCCACCAATGGAAGATGCTCTTCCCATGTACCCCCAAAATCTAGGATACAAAGCCTCAAAAGGTCTTCTAGAACACGATTCACCCTCTCGGTCTGGCCGTCCGGCTGAGGATGATATGCGGTGCTCAGACACAATTGAGTCCCCACTGCTTCTTGCAAACTTCTCCAGAACTCGCTAGTGAAGATAGGATCTCGATCACTCACTATGCTAGAGGGTACCCCATGTAATCGAACTATCTCTCGAAGATATACTGAAGCTAGCCATGGAGCAGTCTTCTTGCTCTTCACAGGTATGAAATGGGCGCTCTTAGTAAGTCTGTCTACCACCACCCAAATTCCTGTATTACCCTTCCTCGATCTGGGTAACCCGTCAATAAAATCCATCGAGACGCTATCCCACTTCCATTGCGGAACTTCCAATGGGTGAAGCAACCCACCTGGTTTCCTTTGCTCCGCCTTCACTTGCTGGCACACCAAACATCGAGCGACATACTCGGCCACATCTTTCTTCATACCGGCCCAGAAGAAAACCCTCTTCATATCTTGGTACATCTTATCCCCACCGGGATGAATGGTCATCCTAGAACGGTGTGCATCATCAAGAATAGCCTTCCTCAACCCTTCATCTAGCGGTACGCAAAGTCTACCGTCCCTACGCAAGCACCCCCTAACGTCTAGGGTGTACCTACTCAAATGGCTGGACGACTCCCCCCTTATGAGCTTCTCTATCAACTCAACCAACTGTGGGTCGTCCCTCTGGGCTTCCCCAATCCGCCCCAGAAGAGTAGGTCTATCTTCCAAAGAAGCTAGCAAACCGGGTACATAGTCAACGGAAGGTCTGAAATCAAACATCGAGATAAATTCCAAGCTTCGTCGTTCCACGAACAACGGACTCAAGGACAACCTCTTCCTGCTCAAGGCGTCCGCCACCACGTTACCCTTGCCAGGGGTATACGCTATCTCGAAATCATAGGATGCTAAAAACTCCATCCACCTTTGCTGTCTCAGATTCAAATCCTTCTGAGAAAACAAGTACTTCAATGATTTGTGGTCAGTGAACAACTCGAATCTCTCACCAAGAAGATAATGGCGCCAAATCTTAAGCGCAAAAACAATAGCGGCCAGCTCTAGATCATGGGTAGGGTAATTTTTCTCATGTGCCCTCAACTGCCTTCCACCATAGGCTATTACCCTTCCCTCTTGCATTAAGACTGCGCCAAGTCCTGTTCCACAGGCATCGGTATAGACAACAAATGGCTTGCTCCCATCTGGCAACACTAAAACTGGAGCCGTGGTTAAAGCTCTCTTTAACCGTCGGAACGCATCATCACAATCTACGTCCCATGAGAAAACAAGATTCTTCTTTGTTAGGCGGGTTAATGGGGCTGATATCTTCGCGAAGTCTTTGATAAACTTCCTATAATAACCCGCCAACCCCAAGAAACTTCTTACTTCGGTAGCATTCTTCGGAACCTTCCAATCCTGAATTGATACTACCTTCGCGGGATCCACAGCTATCCCTTCCTTGGAGACCACGTGCCCCAAGAACCGTACTTCCTTCCTCCAGAAGTGACATTTAGAGAATTTAGCCTTAAGGCTATGCGCTCGAAGAGTCTTCAATACTTCCCCAAGATGTAGGGCATGCTCTTCTTCACTCTTAGAAAATACTAAGATATCATCCACAAAGACCACCACAAATTTATTAAGGAACTCCCTGAACACCCTACTCATCAAATCAACAAAGTATGCAGGGGCGTTCGTCAACCCAAATGGCATCACCAGCCACTCATAGAAACCATCCGGAGTCCTAAAGGCAGTCTTGTCTATGCTATCCTCAGCCACCCTCAACTGATGAAACCCCGTGGCCAAGTCCAACTGAGAAAATACTGAAGCGCCAACCAACTGATCGAAAAGATCATCTATTCTCGGCAATGGGTGTCTATTCTTCTTTGTGAGCTTGTTGAGTTCTCTATAGTCTACACAAAGTCTGAGGGACCCATCCGCCTTCGTAGCAAATACTACTGGAGCACCCCACTCCGATATGCTCCGTCTTATGAACCCCTTCTCAAGCAACTCCCCTACTTGCTTATGGAGTTCCCTCCTCTCACGAGGAGCCATGTGGCGCACTGGTAAAGATACAGGTTTAGCATTATCCACCAGATATATTCGGAAGTCAATCTCCCGCTTCGGAGGTAAGCCCTTCACCTCCTCAAACACATCCGGATATTCCCGGACCACTCTAACAGATTGCAAACTCTCGACCGAAGCGTCAAGCGATTCAAGATAACTTAGCATAACAGAGTCCATGGGATTACAAGAAATCTCGAGAGTGTTACCCAAACGGGTCATGAGCCTAACAACTCTCCTTTCGCAATCAAGAACGGCACCATTACTGGATAACCAGTCCATGCCCAAAATCTACCCATAGCCCGTGAAGCCCAACACAAAAGCATTACATCTAAACTCAATGCTAAGTATAGAAATCTTCAAACCCAAACATATCATGGACAAATAAGTGGAGCCCCCAATTGGGTTTGAAACAACCAAGGGATCATCTACCAGACTGGTGTCTAAGTGCAGTAACTCAACTAATGATGATGAGATAAACGAATGCGATGCGCCTGAATCAAACAATGTACGGACAGGATGATCAAATAGAAAAACCAGACTTTCAACGGAAATAGTTCTACCTCTCTCCTGAATCGGTGGAACCGCGAGAGCCTGTACTTGCCCCCTAGCCTGACTCGGTGCCATAAGAGCTTGCACCTGTCCTCCTGAGGTAGATCCCGTCCTTTGCCCCTTCTTAGGGCAATCCTTCACTAAATGCCCTGCTTCGCCACAGTGGAAGCAGCCAGTCTTCTTCTTCTTGCGACAATCCTTGCTTAGGTGGCCAGGTGTCCCACAATTGAAACACTTCTTCTTCTTGCCCTTGCCACCGTTGCCTTTCCCACCTTTGCTTTGTTGTTGTTGCTGAGGTCTCTTTTGATCTCCCTTCTTCTCGGGTGCCTTATTAGCATTAGGACCCTTCTCTTCCTCATACATGAGTGCCATGTCAACTAGCTTCTCAAAGGTGGCCCCCATAGGGATGTGAGTCATAGCCAACCCATGCATAGGTTCATTCAAGCCTTTCACGAACCGCAAAGCCTTCTTCTACGGTGTATTCACCATATCTAGGCCAAACCTTGCCAATTGATTAAACTTGTTAACATATTCCTTCACCGAAAGATTTCCTTGCTTTAGAGTCAAGAATCTTTCCATATACAAGTTCTCCTCCGCCCTTGAGAGAAACTTTGCCACAAATCTTTGCCTAAAATCCGCCCAAGAGTCAACGGGGCGTTCTCCATTAGTGACCTCCCACCAGAATGAGGCCTCTCCCTTCATTAACCAAGCAGCCAACTTGACTTTCTTCCCTTCTTCCATCTCAAAGATATCTATCAACTCTTCCACCTCTTTAAGCCAATCTCTAGCCTCCACAAAGGTTTCAGATCCTTGAAAAGGTTTCCCTCCCATAGCTTTAAATTCCTTGCAAGTCTTAGCAAAAGTATCCGTGCGAGGAGGAGGGGGGGAGGAAGATCGAGTGCTACGGTTGGTGGAGGAATATTTGCTGGACCCGCAGTGGTGGCCCTAGCCTCCATCAACCTCCTATACCATACTGGTACCGTCACACCCTCCGGAAGATTAAGATTCTCGGCCATGCTGAAACGAAAGAGGAAAGATTCAAAATGGAGAATTCGAAGGATATAGATATGGCTATTGGGGATTATGCTTTTCTTTCAAAAACTTTTTTTTCTCTCAAAAGACATGTTTTTGAAAATATCTTTTCCAAAAATGTTTTTAGAAAAATAGTTTTCTAAAAATTTTATCTGTTCCGGTAACCTTTGCTCTGATACCACGTGTAACACCCCACACCCACTATGATCACTCACTAAGGGAATGCCATAGCATCGGTGGAGTATTTTAGTGAATATAGAACAGAAAAATTACAACAAGACAGATATAAGTAGTACTTGAAAATTTTAAAACATCATCTCATAACAGCGGAAATAAACATGTCTGGTTACATCATAAAACCACAATAAAGGTCAAGTACAATATCCATCAAAATAAAGAAGTACATAATCCCACTCTCAATACAATAGCCAGAACGAAAGAAAAGATAACTGGATAACTGGAGCTTTACATCTACCCAAGCTCCTCAAGACTGGAACAGCAATCCGATCAAGCTCTACTACTGCTAGGATCCACCGTAGGACCTGAGGGTTGGGAAAAAGATAGAAACAACGGGGTCAGACATAAGTCTGAGTGAGTCCTATAACTTTAACAATACAATCATTAAAGTAACCAGAGAAGACATAAACTTGACCTACGGTAATGTCTGGGGATAAATGGCTACACTAAGCAGCTTGGTAGACTTAGAATAAACTAAGATAACCGTCAGGACGCATCTACCCACCCAAGGATAATTACTAACTGCACCACACCAGTCATTCCTACTTAAAGGTTGATCCCTTCCAAGGACTTAAAAAATTTCCCCAGTAGTTCCATGTACTCCTAGCCCACTACATAGGTGTCGTCTGCCCCTATCTCCACTAGGTGTACTCAGTAATTCTTACCCAGTAGTTTCGTGTACCCCTACATAGGTGCCGTCTGCCCCTATCTTTATTAGGTGTACCCACTACTCCCCATCGATCGGCTCCCTACCGTAGATACCCGTGCTGGTCCCACAGTGGGGTGTATCACTCCCCTAAAGTGGCTACCCAATACTAACGGTGCACGGCTTTATATCTACACGATGCAACAACGGCTTATCTACCAGCCCGGGCCCACACACGCATATGAAGCCCGTTGGACTTGCGTTGCCACCGCTAACCCGTTTTGGCCTCTTATAATCAAGCCCAATATGCGTGTCCCGTCACTCGACATGGGTCGAGCCCACAAAGATACGTTTGGGATATTGGTTGAAATGGGCCCCCACAAGCTACCCACCTAAGCTTGTCATATATCTAGTGTATCCCACTTAACCCTTTAATCATGTTTAATTACATGTTTCTCTTGGTTAAGTATTCTAATCGTATTTTCTATTGCCACCCAAGGCAACCCACTAGTTTCCACATGCCACCCAAGGCAACCATTAAATTTCCACATGCCACCTAAGGCACCCACTTAACCCCTCATGTCCTACTACATGCTAATATGGTTAAGTGTTTCTTAATTAATTAAGATCGTGATCTCCCATAAAGACCTCCCACATTAGACTGGCTGTTATGACCGCCTGGTTAAGCCGGTAGAATCCGGGCAGTCTTACGTCATAACAGAGTCTAACCTCGTGTCTTTACCTTAATCACGTATTTAATTTATGGCTAAGACCTCTCACATTGGGCTGACATTTGTAGCAACTGGTTAAGCCGGTCGGGTCCGGGAAGTTTTACACTACAAATGAGTCCAACCTCGTGTCTTAGTCGATTAATTACACCTAATTAATCACCCCCATATTAATTATCCCTAATTAATATCAAGTTTTCCATAACATGGGTAGACCTAACTCAATAGGTAAATTCCCATGGGGTAGACCTAACTCAATAGGTAAATTCCCACTTATGGTAATTTATTTTTATGGTATGCTTAATCATACCCAATCATTCATTTATTAACATATTTACTAACCCCATCGTTCCCCCACGTAAATCGTTCTCATTTCATGACATAAATAAGGGGAAGATCATCACAAATATCATGGGTTTTGCATACAACTTTGTCATGGGTTAAGAGGATGTCAACTTGCATATATGAGCATATATTAACCCAACTACATATAACCCAAACTTGCATATTATCATACACATGATTTGCATAACATGTTGCACTTGCATATAGGCATTCTCGTAACTTGCATAACATGTTAAACATGCATTTAAGCATACACATAACTTGCATAAGCATTCACATACTTGCATAAGCATCCACATACTTGCATAAGCATACCTAACTTGCATAAACATGCTTAACTTGCATATCATGTCATTTAAGCGTATACATATCTTGCATAAGCATTCATATACTCGCATAAGCATGCATAACTTGCATATCACATAAATCTTGCATTTAAACATATACATGACTTGCATAAGCATCCATATACTTGCATAAGCATGCATAACTTGCATATCACATTAAACTTGCATTTCAACATATGCTTAACTTGCATAACTCACTTTGTTAATCATGCATAATTCCACTCATTAAATATGCATAAATCCACTTGTTAAACATGCATATACCAACTTGCTAAACATGCATAAATCAACTTATTAAGCATGCATAAACCAACTTATCAAACATGCATAAACATAGAACAACATAGAGTAACATATCATTATACATGATTCAAACTCACTAATCCGCATTTAAGACCATAAGTCTCATTACACCCAATCTACTTACTTTAACAATTAATGTTAAAGTGATAGAAACTCACCAATCTCAAAATTAACCAACTTATGAAGAGGAATTAGTTGCTAAATACGAAGATGGTGATGATTAGAGAATGATTTGAGAGGGATTAGCTTGCAACTTTCTTCTTAGATTAGTGGAGGCTCCTCTTAGGATTTAATTTGGCGGCATGAGGCCATCATTTCTATTTTTGGTAAGGATTAAGGGGGGGTTTAGGGTGTATTTATAGATTAGGTGAGTGTTTTAGGCCCTTAGATTAACCCTAGATTAGATTAGGACCCTTAGATTTAGGAAATCTCTAGAACCAGCCCTCCAAGCCAGCCTAGAACCCAACCTGGTGCACCCAGGTTCACTGGACGGCGCGACCCTGTCGACAGGCAAGTCGACAGGCAAGTCGACACCCCTGTCGACAGGCCTGTCGACAGCCCTGTCGACATGGGTAGGGCGGGAACCTTCCCGCCTGACCCCGCCTGACCCATTCCAAATCTGGATTTTTAAATTTTTAAATCTGTTTTAGTTTTGAATTTTCTGCAAACTTCATCGGGCCATAACTGGGCCATACGGACTCCGATTTTCGAAAACTCGGACTCTATTTCGCGTATTTTTCCGAGACGAACGTAATGACGCAGCCCGTTTCCCCTAATTCCCACATCTGAGATTATTTATCTTGTAATTAGTGAATTTTAGTATTAACCCAAAATTCGGGGTGTTACACAATATGTTGATTGGATCTATTTTTATATGTTTACTAGATTTATGCCATCTTAGATCTATATTGTTTATGCCAGTTATGATGTCATGTGTTTCTTCCCTTTTTCCTTTTTTTATGAGTTGGGCTAATGGCAAGCCTAACGTATCACATGAACTATACGTACGAACGACGTGGTAACGTTGGGGAAAAGTTTAGGTAAAGGTTGAATATTATGTACTTGGCATAAAAAGGGGTTGTAATAATATAATTAATTTTGGGCATAACTAGAAAATGTGGCATAACTTGAATTGACCACACTTATGGATAATTTACATATAAACTTGGACATGAATGGTAAATATGTAAATTGGCTAAAAGATGAACATACCTAACCCGAGGTTAGATTGAGTTACGATGTAAAACTGCCTGGAACAACCCGGCACATCTAGTGACCGCAACAACATAGATCTAATGTGAGAGATTAGCGCATTAAGCCCAAAAACCCGAGGTTAGAATGAGTTTGCGGTAGAAGTCTGCCCGGAACCGCCCGACACATCCAGCAACCGCAAACAACAGTTCTAATGTGAGAGGTTGGTTCTTTAATGAATAAATTAAGGCTAAGGAACGGACATGCTAAAAATGGGAAGGTTATGTAACATATGAACATGCGACACTTAACCAATACAACATGTTAGGTGGGTGGGTTAAGTTAACATGGACAAGATGACAACTTAACCATATTACATGAACAAAGTGGATAAGGTTAAGGCAACCTTAACCAATAATACATATGGACTTAATAAGGGGAAGGGTTAAGTAAATCTTGGGTAAGTGGGTAATATTAGTATATACAGGCACACAAACTTAACAGTTAAATAAACATGCGTGAATCAGTGAGAAGGTTAAGCAACATATGAATAGGCAACACTTAACCAGTATAACATGTTAATTAAGAAAATGTGCGGGGTTAAGTTAAATTGAGAACACTTAACCATTATAACATGTTGATTAGGAAACCCTTGTAACGGGGACCCATTTCAGCAGTAACCCACATAGATGTATCATGGTACCGTGAACTAGGCAGGGTGGGGCACGATTACTGGGCTGATTATATGTGGTCAAAATAGCGGTGGGTGGTGCAGCAGTGTAGGTTCCGACGGAGTATGGGTGTGCACGTGCTATGGAGTGGAAAAAGCAGGCACTGGCATCAGTAGTATACACTATGCATCTTGAATCATGTCGGGTTGCCATCATGGGAATTGATACACCCCATAATGGGGCCAGCACAGACATCTACGTACAAACGGGGCCGAATGACATAAGTAATGAATACATACAAGCGAGGTTGAGTGACATAAGTAATAAATACATGCGAGTTAGGGAGCCGATCGAACGAGGAAGGTAGTGGGTACAACTCGTGGGGGTAGGAGCAAAAGGGGCACCTACGATTGCAGCTAGGGGTACACGAAACTACCATTATCATGATTAGTAAGAGGGATCAACTTTTAGTAGGGGACTAGTAAGGATGCGGTGTAATTAGTAATGATACGGTGTTACTAGCATTGGTGCAGTGTAGTAATTATCCCTTAGTGATTAGAAGCGCAATTAACGTCATATCTTGTTCATCTTGTCTGCTTTGTCATGCCTGTTTATTCTATAGTCATTTCTAGCTTTCAAGTTTATGTTCTTATCATGTTACTTTAATGATTATTAAGTCACTAGACTCACCAGACTTATATCTGACCTAGTTTGTTTCGCCTCTTTTCTTCCGTTTCCCCCCTCCCCCCAGGTTCTTAGGGAGGAAATACTCAAGCTTAGTTCAGATATCTCTTTCTTCCAGCTTGAAGTTAAAAGGTGTATTGCTTGACTTTGATTCTACGTATGGCATTTTTCTATTGGGGATTATGGCTTTAAAATTATGTACTCTGAAGGTTTTGTACAATACTGATATTATGTACTTGATTTTGGTATTTGGAAATGTAATCAAACTTATTTCTTTTTCCGCTGCAATAAAACTACAAAATTTTCAAGTACTACTTTTTATGTCTTGTAATACTCCGTTCTGTTTACTTATAATGCTCCACGAAACTTAATGCATTCCCTTTGTGAGAGACAATAACGGACGTGGGGCATTACATGATATTTGGCGTACACTAATCTCAATTATTTAGTTGTATGTCAATCGATTTGTTGACAAACTGTTGTAAGCGATAATTATTTATATTTAATGCTTATGCAGTTGTGTAATGCACTCTGGATGATGGTTGATTGTGTATCATCATTGTTGTGTACATGTTATGTACGAAATCCATATAAATAAATTATATGGTAATTGATTGGGTATGATTCCAATTCAGAAAGAACGAATATTTTAAAATAACTAATATTTTAAAATAATATTCCGTAAAGGATTAATATGTGAATTTGATGTCCGATTTTGGATGGACACAAAAATATTGAAGTATGTGAAGCTGTGTTGATTAGATATGCGCCATTTTAACGTGAATGATATTTATATCGGTTTTATTCATTTTTATAATGAATATAGATAAGGAAATTATTTCAAAATCTGATATTTTGAAAATATTATCATTTAAATATTATAATGATAAGGAGTATTCAATTTTGATTTAAAGTTGAAATGAAAGAGGGAATCGTTTTTAAAACGAATTTATAAAAGACGTTTTGAATGAAAAATATTATATATATATATTGATGGCTTGAATAGAATGCGTCGCATCGTGACCGTTCGCGAATTTCAACCATTGACTTCGAATTGACATTACAGGAGATCCGACCGTCGGATTCTCCTAAAATTGGAACCATTGGGTTCGTATCGAAAAGAGCTATGGATTTGATTTGGCGCATATCTTTT
This sequence comes from Allium sativum, assembly GCA_030737875.1. NCBI lineage: Eukaryota > Viridiplantae > Streptophyta > Magnoliopsida > Asparagales > Amaryllidaceae > Allium > Allium sativum. The sequence continues at coordinate 970,674,679 of CM060920.1, forward strand.
CTATGGAATTATCTTCACAAATATCGAAAATAGCTATGGTTGGATTTGGAATTATGTCCAAATCAAATTTGGAAAAGGTCGTTATGGATCCAGTTCTGTGGCCGTTATTGGAAACCGACTGTACGGGCCTTGATAAAATTATTAAAAATATTAATAATTTGTATAAAATCATAATAAATGATTTGGAAAGAATTTGGATGGAGTATTCCATATTTGTGAAGATGAATGATATTTTTATCAGAATAAACTAGTTAACAACTAGAATAGAGGACTGAAAGGAATTGAAATGGTTTTAATATAATGAGAATTTTCCAACTGAATTGGAATGGATTTGAATGGAAATAATCTTCGGAATATTTCAATATTGGATTCCATGATTATACAGATATTGTTGAGGAATTTAGAAGATATATATATATATCATTATTCCCAATATGATATTTGTTGGTTTCAGAATTTGATATTGAATATAAGTCGATATAATTTCTCTTCAGAGCCTTGTATTTAATATCAAATTGGATTTTGGGTTTGTCGTGAATGGTGTCTTCAGTAACACTGTTTTTAAACTCTATGTGAAAAGAATAAATCTTTTAATTAAGATTATTAGAGTCTCCAGTTATATTTAGTAATTGGAATAAAATGGAATGTGAATCGGGTTTATTATGAACTGTGTTTTTAACAATATTCGTTCTTTAACCCGATTAACAGTGAAATGTGATTTGAAGTTTATAAATCTTTTATTAATATTTAATGGAAATTTTCCAAAGTAAAGTTTTCCAATTTAATATATTAAATTGGAATTGAATGGAATTCGATTTGGTAATAATCGAAGTGCACTTCTATAGAGGAAGACTGTTACTATGTGTGAAATTTAAAGGCTTGGTTGTTGTTTCATTTATATTGTTATTCGGATACTAAAATTGATAATGATTATATATTGATCTATTTTCCGTGAAGATTCCATAGTTAATGGAACATGATTTTGGGTTTATCGTGAACTGTGTTTTAAATGACATTGGTTCTTTAACCTAATTAAAGACAGGATTACATGTCTAACATTGTATTTCGAATTGTATTGTTGATCTCTGCTAAATATATATCTGTTTGGTGGCGGAGAATTTATTATCTTGCTTAACACCCTTTTCTGAGACGTATGAGCTTAGAGGTTATATATTGGTAGAAATCAGTGGTATGGTGTAGATTGTCGATGTGGCATGTTTGTGTTTCCAAAGATAAATAATCATTAGATAATGATTTTAGAGGATTAAAACTAAGTGAAGTTTTAATGAATCTTTAATTAGATTGAAATGTGAATGTGAAAATTTAAATTATCAAATTTTGTAAATGATAGAGAATGGAGTATCACCAATTTTGCTCCAAGTGATAGTTAAATCTTTAATTAGATTTGAACGTGAAATGGTAATTAATTTTTATCGATAACACAATGGTGTTAGATATGGAGTATCACCAGTTTTGCTCCATGGGATGAATATGTTGGGATTGGAATTAATAAATAAATGATTACTTCGGTAAGGCTCGATAATCCCGACTAGTTGATAAATGTTATTTTGGTTTAGAATTGATATCGAAAGGAAGTTTAAAGTACAAATTTAAAAGAATTTATATTTGATAAAATTAATGGGAACCTTTCCCAAAGGATATGAATATTTGAATAAAAATATATTTTGAATTGGAATGAGGCGTATGATGTGTTTTTATAGCACTTGATTATTGATTATAAAATACGTGGGTTATTCGAAAAGACCGGGAATATCCCATTCTGAATAACCGATATGACAACTAAAAATTGACGATGAAGACGCTAGTTGAAGACCGGAGATCTTCACATCATTTGGATGATTACTGATGTCTTGATTGGGCTGTACACCTAGGACAAGGTAATAAGTGGTGATCGTCCAGACGTACCTAGAGATCGACGTGATATGCAAAGACCTCTCTCCTGTGTTAGACATATGGGACAAGGAATAAGGTGCCTCCGGTTTCACTCAGATCCAGAACAAACTTGTAAATGAATGTGTGTTTGACATTGGATTTTATTCTGTGTTAATTGATTTCTATTAAATATATATCTGTTTGGTGGCGGAGAATTTATTCTCTTGCTTAACACCCTTTTCTGAGACATATGAGCTTAGAGGTTATATATTGATAGGCATCAGTTGCAAGGCGTGAATTGTTAGTGTGGCATGCTGAGATGCAAATGATCAAGGCTTTTGTTGAAAAGCATAGTTTTATGGTTGATGATCAAAGCATGGCTTTAAATAGCATAGCTTTGTGTATAGCATTAATTCGCGAGCCTCACACCTCGGTATGAGTTAAAAACGGGATCAGACTGCAGGGAGTGCACGACGTTTCTTTCTAGCTATGGGTGGTGTCATGGTATGGAGCCTAGACATTTATATTTTTACCTATGCGGATGATGGATAGCGAGGCGCCTTGATATATCAGTCACTACGGGGTCGATGGATAGGTCTGATAGGACCGGGAAACGTTTGTTCAGGAATAACTAATCCTCAAACGTAAGGGAGGACTGGCCCTGAAGCATCCAATGGTTCACTACAGGGGATCCTGAGGCATTTGCTATAGTGTCTCGAATTGGTGAGGAGCCATCCCTTTCCTCGACTCATAGATGGAATCCAATTTCCAATACGTGACCTTTCGGTTTTAATTGTAGATCTACTATGGCGACATAGTAGCGTGGGATACTTTGTCGTCTATGATTGACACATTTATATTTGAAGTTTTTTTTGACACTATACACTTATAGTAATATCAAAATGATTTGTTTTAAACGTACCAAGCATGTTTGGCTATTATAAGGTAAAACTCTATCCTCCGGCTTGCGTTGCATTATGTGATGGGACCTGATTCTTATAATAGCTTCATTTTTCAACAAAAAAAACATTGCGCTATTTGTTTTATGCACTGGTATTCTTGAGAGAAAACCCATTCCGTGTTATTAGGCGTGGTCCCTTGATTTACCAAATTTTAAAGTAAAGTTTTAATAACTGTTTTAGTTCTCACACCAGTCCCATGACTGACCTAGAATTTATTGTTTTAACCTAAACTTTGGGTGCCCCTATTTTCCATATGGGCAGCTAGTAGTTTTGGTTTTCGCAGATATTTCTTTTCACAGGATCCTGGATTATAGCTAGAGCTATATTCGGAAAGCTTTGTATCTGATAACAACTTGTAATGACCCGCCTTTTTGCCCGATTCTAATTCTGATCATTTCAATCAACTGAATTAACATAGCTTGACCAATGACGAACTATTTTGTAAGACGAACATTGGTTTAAATATATATAGATATAAAAGTTATTATAATAATAATGACCTGCCTTTTGGTCTGATTCTCGCCTATAATTAAGCCAACTTAAACCGTTACAAAGTGCTATCAAGGCTTTTGTTTATACAAAGCTATGATGTACGACATATTTGAACAAACGTTAGGACTTATCAAAGTTACAATATCTCATTAGAGATAGGGTTAGAAATGTCCTAGAATGAGATTCTGGAGTATTATGTTTGATAGAGCGTATTTTGAAACCTGAGGGAATAAAGTATATACGGTGTCCGATGTCTGGATGTTATCCGGGATATATACTTTTGCGCTATGTATTCGGTGTTCGTTGTCTAGATGTTAACCGGGAGATACCTAGCTTCGTGTCCTCCAGTGATCTTTCGTGTCAGGAACCATCATGTTGGAAACCCAATCTCCAATACGAGTGCATGCGATTTTGATTATGTACCAATATAATCAACTGGGGTTATGAGGGCTATGATTCTATATTTATTTATGAAATGATTTTTCGACACTATGTACTAGTGATAATATTAAAAGAGGATTTTACGTATTAAAGCATTCTTGGTTATCAGAAGACAAAACTTGCCCATCTGGTGTGCGTTTACATTGTGTGATGTGGGACGAGCTTATGATAGCTTTATTTTTCCAAAGTCATTACGGATTTCTATATATATGCACGGGAATTTACATGGAATAAACCCGTTTCACTTTCGTGGCGTGGTCCGGTGAATGTTCCCAACTTTAAAATAAAGCTGAATAATAACTGTTTTGAATTCTCACACCAGTCCCATGACTGACTTGGACTTTATTGTTCCCTACCTAAACTCTGGACGCCCATACTTTTGTGCGGGCAGCTAGTAGTTTAGTTTGCAGGTTTAGTTTCCGAGCAGGATTCAGTTTGGAGCTAGAGTTTCGTTTGAGATTTTACTTCTTCCGCTGTGAGCTTTTGTTTTCTGCTGAGCTTATGTTGTACTCTGATTCATTGTAAATTTGGTGTAAAATTTCTACAATGAAATAAAAAGTTCTGTTATTTTTGTTCAAATATGTTAGTACCCATAACCATCCGTCTTTGTGAACGATTTAAGTTGGTTTAATTACCGGCGAGAATCGGACAAAAAGACGGGTCGTTACATCTAGAGTATAGTTTGTTTTTCTTTTTTTTTCTTTTTTTTGATCTAAAAAAGAGGCGGACTGGACATGCATGCACCATGTCCAGTCCGTCTCTCTTTTAGAACCAAAAAAAAAAACTATACGTCCAATTTGAATTTGAAAGTTTACCGCTTCATGCAGGGTGCGTATCATAAACAAAATATGTCGAATACAAGGACAAAGGAAGGTTGATACATATATATATATATATTATTCTTTATTTAATTATTTATTGCCATTGTATATCTCTTTCAGTTATGTCATTTGTTATTTTTCGCTACGAATTATACTTATGTATAATTTTCCGTTGTTATGTAATTTTAATCTCTAATATTGTATTTCCAATTTAATATGTTATGTTCTTGTACTCTGATGTAAAATATGTTGAGTCAAGGATTTCATAGGGTTTTGATCTCTGACAAAGAGATAAGCCGTGATCGAAAAAAGAAGATAATCATTGGTTTGAAGAGACACAAAGAGCTACATATGGTATTTTACGTTAGAGGTTGATTATTTGGTATTTTAGTAGTGTTACTTATGTTAAAATCTATCCTCAAATAATCACATACATCGAAATTATCAATATATATACAAATATATATGTGTACACATTAATTGTCCACACTGGATGAAACCGGTCGACCGCCTGGTTTTTTACCAATCAACCGTTTGCACAATAAACGTGTACACATAAATATAATGTATATATATTCAAATTCCTGTCTACTGGTCCTTTTTAACCTATTGATCGTTTTCTTCCAAAAAGTAACCTTTCGTATAGACACTTCCTTTTCATCAATGGTTGCTTCTCTTTCTCTTCACCAACAATCAAGGCCATTGTTTGTAACTCTTCACAAAGGGTTACAACTGTTTATTCCTTATATAACATCATGAGATCATCATTCCTATCATCGATTTCCATCATACTAACTTGACTTATTGCTATCTATATTCTTGATCTCATTTCTATATTCTCAAGTGCTCAATTGCTCATATTCAATACAATATCATTTGAATCCAAGAATCTATTTAATATTCTTTTGATTCAATACGATATCCACTTCCAAATCTTCATATACACAAATATTCAATTTGAGGATAAGATTATAGGAAGGTTGTACCACAAGTGACAAATTCGTGTTATCAAGAACACATATTGTCAACAACAATTATATTCATCTTTGTTGAAGTCCTCGGCGTTGTAAGAGGCAAGTGTTGAAGTTCTCGGTGTTTTTAGAGGCGTGACATCCCGTTCGTCTGCTCGGGTGTTGTATACCTGTTCCTCTGGGTGAAGTGAGGTGGTTGTTAGTGAAAATCCAGATAGAAGTCTGGGACTAGACATAGGACGGTGCTCCGAACCAGTATAAAAATCTCTGGTGTGATTTTTCTATTTTACTGTTTTATACACTTTTGTGATTGGCTATTATTTCATACTTGAGTGTGGTGCATCATATTACACGATCCGTGTGTACTATACTAAGCACATACACGCACTTTTAAACTGTTGTAATAACAATGAAATGTTCTATTTTTTGTGTTCTGATTTGTCGCGTTCTCAACTCAATCTGGACTTTCCCTTATGGGAGAGTTTGGGTTGTTTCAGACGTGGTATAAGAGCTTTGGTTAACTCAAATCTTTAGGGTGCAAATCGTTGGAACAGAATAAAAGACTCATCAGAGATTGGATTAATAATATCCTATGGAAGAAAACTCATTAAAAATAGGATCGGTAGTATCCTAGAATGAGAAACTCGTTAAAGATGGGTTTAGAAATGCCCTAGAATTAGTTGAGAGTGACAAGTTTATAATTAACGTATTTGTGACTATATATATAATCCGATCATAGAAAATATGATTTTAAGTATATAATAACTATATATTTGAAAAGCTAATCCACTAAATGATTGCTGGTTGTGATGTTTGATTATTAATTTAACTAATTAAAATATTGGTGTGATAATAAATAAAAGCAACATGAAAATGAAAGATGAATTAAGCCAAATCAAATAAAATAATGAACTGAATTGAAAATTGATTGGAATTGCATATATGTACATGTGTATATAATGAACAGGTCATAGCATGAAAGCTAAGAAGAGGAATATAATTGTATGCCCAATGTTAACACCGTTAATTCAACGCGGTTCTGAAAGAATACGGTAGCGACATAATGCGCAACGGACCAGGTAGTTTTACAAAATATTGTCCTAATGCCATGATGTTAAGTCGTTAGCACAACATGGAATTAAGGCGTTCAGTGCGCTATGGCGACTGTTACTCTCAAACCACGAGAACCATGTCGTTCGCCTGCAAACAAGCCGTTAACATGACACAAAATCATGTCGTCAGTCCGACTTTAAACCATGTCGCTCTCATGGCATTAAAGCAGGTCGCAGCCACCTTCACCTCGACATGGATTCATTTTAATATGAATACCATGTCGTTGGGGACACATGCGACATATAAAATATGGAACAAATATATACCATTCAACTTAGCTCGGATCATTCGTTAAGAATCCAAGTCGCATGATCAATCATGGCATTAAACTCATACCGCAAACTAAAGTGAAATAGCTTACATGACATGCACTAGCTTGACTTCTTCATATATGAAAACAAAGTCATATCGTTACCAAAGTATAAAAGTGCATGCATTTAAATTGTATAAGAGGCAAATTGCCATGTGGAAGTTGTATGGGCCACTAACATTGCTATAACATGGTATGGTTCATGTTTCTTATATTGGAAAAGTCTGGGCACGTTAGGCATGCAATAAGTCATCCATGCGGTTTAAATCAAGTCGTGGGAGGATTATGTGAAATTATGTCGTGAATACTGGACACAAAACGTGGTATAATGGCAAGCCGTAGGATACAACCAATACGTTCAAAGGCCACAAGCTCTTTCATTCCAATGCATAAAGCATGCCGCATATTATTTTAGCCAAGTCGTATGGGATGTAATAACCAAGCATGTCGCAGATGCTACCATGACGTTCACAACTTCATGTCACTGAACCTTAAGCCGTATGCCGGTGGGGTTTTCATGACGTCGGTATTTCTCCAGAACTCAGTCGTTGGAGTTGCAAAAACCATTCATGTCGTTATCCATGGAGTATACAAAGTAAAGAGCCACGCTGGACTTGAAGAAAGCTGTTAACCAGCAAGTGGTCTTTGAATATGGAATATACCAAACAGGAAAAGCATCTGGGAAGGCACGTGGCATAGGACTAACAAAGATGGCTTCAGAGTATTTAAGAGCCGTATAAAACAAATCCATGAGGAGCCAAGTCATGTCGCACCTGGTTCATGTCGTATACTGTATAAGAGGCGCTAGTTGTGAAGAAAAGCAGGCCAGTTGTCATTGCATTGGAGCAAGTTGTTCCCTTATAATACAAATACAGTGAAGCCGCTCCGAACAAACGGTGCCATATTATAAATATCAAGTCGCTGGAAGAGTCAGAGGGCAAGCTAATCCATTTATGCCGCAAAAATCATCTCGTGAACTCCATGTCACATTCCGCAAGACCTGCACCCACGTGATGCCAGCTGTACCACTCATATTTACCACTTTACCACTAATCTTTGAACACTACTATAAATACCCCACTAATTCACACTTGGGGGAGGAAAAAGACCAAAAAAATCATTCTTAGGAGGAAACTCCGTCAAATTCAAAGCTCATCTACAACTTCTCTAATGGCTTCCATGGATTCAACAACACTTTTCTAACTTCATGAAGATCAAATCCAAATCAATGATCATTAGAGCTCTCCACAAGTGAATCTAAACTCCTTCAATCTCATTCAAACTACACAATAAATTTTTTAAGCATCATTCAAACAATCTCTTCTCTTCTCCAAAGCCAAAATCGAATGCTAATTCACTATGAAATCTATGAAGATCAAGGAAAAGGATCAAAGCACACAAGTGGTTGAAGATTCATCACAAAGCTAAAAGATCTCTTCATTTTCTTCACCAAATTCAAGTGAAATTAGATCATAAGGAAGGAAAAAAGAGAGAAATGATTGTAATGAGGGAAAATTCATATGTTGTAAACTTGAATATCATAATGAGAATGGATTGAAAGTGGACATAGATTCATAGAGAATCGAACCACTATAAAAATTCCTTTATGTTCTTACTTGCTTTTATTCGTTTATTTTGCGATTTCGCGGTTCCATATTCTTACCGAATAGGTGAAGTGTAGCTTTTATACTTTTGGTGTTTGATCCCAAGTTTGGAGCAAATATTTGGCGCCCACCGTGGGGCCGCGCTCGCATCTCCTACCTCTTCTCGCACTCTCCCAAAGTTGCGATTCTTGCATTAAAGCTCTAAATTGCATTCTTCTCTGAAATCATGGCCAAATCTAAGAAGACCACTAGCAAAACCATGATAGAAGCCGATGATGTAATTCATGAAGAAACACCGCTCACAAACCGTTTCGATGTTGGTGAAAACTCGATAAGTGGAGCTGGCATGACCAGAAATGAACTAAATGCTGCTATTGCCAATGTAAACAACCGAGTGGATGCCTCTACTAAAGCAATGATGGAAAAAATTGATGCCATTCTTAATGCTCGATAAAATCCATCCCCTCCAAAAGTGTATGTGGATCTTGAGAAGAATGATAAATCGCCCGCTTCCGATCATAACATCAACGACAGTATGGAAGACGATTATGATTGGGCAAGTGACGGGAACGAAGCTAACATCGAGGATTTGTGATCGAAGGCTAAGGACCATTCCAAAGCAAATGCTCGAAAGATCGTTAATCCTGTCACGGGGGCACCTTCACATCGAGAAGGCAAAGAGCCTAAGCTCTCTAATCGAGATCATATGCCTAAACGAACATTTGGTAAAGAGCTCAGCTTCATAGAGTGTCATAACACCGAAAAATACATTTCGGACATGATAGAATGAGCCATGAAAAAGAATCAAGCCAGCAAAGACAACGAAAGAGAATGGGACTTCTCTCCCAATAGGACTCCATTCATCGAAAGAATCCTTGGAGCAGAGTGTCCAAAGAAATTCAATCCTCCGACTTTGCCTTTGTACAACGGCCTAGTTGAGCCCAACTACTTCCTATTCAAATACGAGTGGCATATGAGTGCGGCTAAAGAAACCGATGAGATGAGATGCACATACTTTCCTCTCTACTTAGAAGGTGCCGCATCACTATGGTTCACAAAGCTGCCGCCCAAGTCTATAGATTTTCTGACTTAACCAAAAAGTTCAAGGAGCAATTCCTCATGTATGCTACTAAAGCCAAGGATGCTATAACACTCTCAGTGACGAAACAAAATCCAGGGGAAACTGTCAAAGCCTTCCTCAGTCAATTCAATGTCGCCTTGTCTGAAGTAAGGAATCCAGAGCCACGCTTAATTCTCATGGCTTTACTCGACGCTATAGACAAAACAAGCGAATTCGAAAGATGGATAAAGTTGAAGGAACCGACTACGCTTGATAAGTTCTACAAGAAGGAGGAGGAGTACATGAGAGTGGACGACAATCCTATACCTCTTCAGATCATCGGCGGTAACCAACTTCTAGAAGCTCCCAAAAGTGCTGGTACTCAGTGTGATCAAAAGAATACTCAGGGGCAGAAGCGAGTGAATGACAGAAATGACAACATGGCTAATAAAAAGTTTTTCCTTCTTGACTCATCCGAGTTAACTCCTCTGAATAACACTCCCAAGAACATATACCTTGCCACAAAGGACATATAAGATTACCCAGAGCCTTGGCCAATGAAAATGAAGGACCATCTGACTAAATCCGGGAAGTTCTGTCGGTATCATAATCAGCCGGGCCACAGCACCAACGAATGCAGACATCTGAAATCATTAATTGAAGAGTTGATTAGGAAGAACCGTCTGCAACAATTTGTGAAGAACTCTCAAGATGCAAATCCTTCTGCAGCTCCCCAGGGGCAAGGGGCATCAAATGATCAGTCTGGTCCAAGCAACGTATCTTCTGCTCAGATCTCTCCAAGGCTGATAATCAACTGACGACCGTTGATGATGACCTAATATCTGAAACTCAGAATAAGCGATCACTATCGCATCTTTGCATTACTTTACTCTTTACTATGTTTTACTCTCTTGCAAAAGGTCTATAATGGTTTACATGCATTGTACAGAACAAAAGTACTACGAATGAAATGTTGCCTGCTTGTGTAAATCTCTGACTTGCAAAATATATATGAAAATTTTGCTAAAAGTGGACTTTCTCATTGCAGGCTATTCCGTAGGCGTTTGCTTCCTCAAGATCCGACGAAATGAGGCAACTCCGATAATACCAACTCAACGGTTGATCAAGGAAGTCCCAATGAATCAAACGGCGAAAAGAGCAACAAGCTATCACAGATTCAAAACCTCATCCCCCAATGGTTTGCAGGAATTCGTAGGTGCAAAACGAAGTGCGGGAGCTTGCTAAAGCAAGACGAAGCGTGGGAGTTCGTAAGCGCGGAGCGAAGTGGCCTTAACCCAATGATTTGTGGGAATCCGTAGGCCCGAAACGAAGCGCGGGAGCTTGCTAAAGCAAGAGGAAGCGTGGGAGTTCGTAAGCTCGGAGCGATGCAGCCTTAACCCAATGGTTTGCGGGAATCTGTAGCCGCGAAACGAAGCGCGGGAGCTTGCTAAAGCAAGACGAAGTGTGGGAATTCATAAGCGCGGAGCAATGCGGCCTTAATCCAATGGTTTGCGGGAATCTATAGGCGCGAAACGAAGCGTGGGAGCTTGCTAAAGCAAGACGAAGCGTGGGAGTTCGTAAGTGCAGAGCGATGCAGCCTTAACCCAATGGTTTATGGGAATCCGTAGGCACGAAACAAAGCGCGGGAGCTTGCTAAAGCAAGACGAAGAGTGGGAGTTCCTAAGCGCGGAGCGATGCAGCCTTAACCCAATGGTTTGCGGGAATCCGTAGTTGCGAAACGAAGCGCGAGAGCTTGCTAAAGCAAGATGAAGCAAGGGAGTTCGTAAGCGCGGAGCGATGCAGCCTTAACCCAATGGTTCGCGGGAATCCGTAGGCGCGAAACGAAGCGCGGGAGCTTGCTAAAGCAAGACAAAGCGTGGGAGATCATAAGTGCGGAGCGAGGCAGCCTTAACCCAAACCTCGCGGGAGTTCGCACCGCGAAACGATGCGACAAACAGAAATCCTCTCCATTGGAGATATCAACAACGTTCAATGAAACCCATCATGTTGATTCAATCGCAAGGAAAAGACAAGACGTTGGATTAAAAGGACCTCACTAAAACAGGGGGCATCCAACAATGCCAAAACAGATAAGCATGACAAACAAACATTGAGCGGAAAAATTCTTCGCATAATGAATGCTGACAATGATCTCCAAAGCCGGGGCACAGATAATCAAAGATTCTCCAAAAAGGAACAGAAAATAAATATCGAATACGCATTTCTCGAATGAGAAATATTGTACATCATCATATAGGTCATAAAAACAACGACACTCGAAATCTACAGTCGGCTTTAGTCGATTATTTGATTTTTAATCATTAAATGCAAATTCGAATTTGAATATCGTATTTGTACAAATAGTATTCAGCGAGTTATGAACCGCTGAGTAAAACAATTCTGCGCGGATATTTTATTCAGTTCAAAAGTAAAATTCGCTATAATTCATGACTAAACTAATCTGCTATCGATATGGACGACCGACAGTGAAGTATAAGTCCAAGATCATGCAATATTTTTTTTATTATAGAACAGGTAGCTAGGAACACACAAGTTCGAAGCGTGATTCACCTTAGCAAACAAAGAGCTACGACAAAATCTCAACGCAAACTATATTAATTTCGAAGCTCGCATTTCTTGCAAGCAAAAAATACAAGCTTCGAGGGGCAAATGTTAACACCGTTAGTTCAACGCGGTTCTGAAAGAATATGGTAGCGACATAATGCGCAACGGACCAGGCAATTTTACAAAATATTGTCCTCAAGCCATGATGTTAAGTCGTTAGCACGACATGAAATTAAGGCGTTCAGTGCGCCATGGCGACCATTACTCTCAAACCACGAGCACCATGTCGTTCGCCTACAAACAAGCCGTTAACACGACACAAAATCATGTCGTCAATCCTACTTAAAACCATGTCCCTCTCGTGGCATTAAAGCAGGTCGCAGCCACCTTCGCCCCGACATGGATTCATTTTAATATGAATACCATGTCGTTGGGGACACATGCGACATATAAAATATGGAATAAATATATACCATTCAACTCATCCCGCATCATTCGTTGAAAATCCAAGTCGCATGATCAATCATGGCGTTAAACTCATACCACAAACTAAAGTGAAATAGCTTACATGACATGCACCAGCTTGATTTCTTCATATATGAAAACAAATTCATATCGTTACCAAAGTATAAAAGTGCATGCATTTAAATTGTATAAGAGGCAAACTGCCACGTTGCAGTTGTATGGGCCACTAACATTGCTATAACATGGTATGGTTCATGTTTCCTATATTGGAAAAGTCTGGGCACGTTAGGCATGCAATAAGTCATCCATGCGGTTTAAATCAAGTCGTGGGAGGCTTATGTGAAATTATGTCATGAATACTGGACACAAAATGCGGTATAATGGCAAGCCGTAGGATACAACCAGTACGTTCAAAGGCCACAAGCTCTTTCATTCCAATGCATAAAGCATGCCGCATATTATTTTAGCCAAGCCGTATGGGATGTAATAACCAAGCATGTTGCAGATGCTACCATGACGTTCACAACTTCATGCCACTGAACCTTAAGCCGTATGTCGGTGGGGTTTTCATGACGTCAGTATTTCTCCAGAACTCAAGTCGTTGGAGTTGCAAAAACCATTCATGTCGTTATCCATGGAGTATACGAAGTAAAGAGCCAAGTTGGACTTGAAGAAAGTTGCTAACCAGCAAGTGGTCTTTGAATATGGAATATACCAAACAGGAAAAGCATCTAGGAAGGCACATGGCATAGGACTAATAAAGATGGATTCAGAGTATTTAAGAGCCATATAAAACAAATCCATGAGGAGCCAAGTCATGTCGCACTTGGTTCATGTCGTGTACCGTATAAGAGGCGCTAGTTGTGAGGAAAGGCATGCCAGTTGTCATTGCATTGGAGCAAGTTGTTCCCTTATAATACAAATACAGTGAAGCCTCTCTAAACAAACGGTGCCATATTATAAATATCAAGTCGCTGGAAGAGTCAGAGGGCATGCTAATCCATTTATGCCGCAAAAATCATCTCGTGAACTCCATGTCGCATTCCGCAAGACCTACACCCACGTGATGCCAGCTGTACCACTCATATTTACCACTTTACCGCTACCCGTTGAACACTACTATAAATACCCCACTAACTCACACTTGGGGGAGGAAAAAGACCAAAAAATTCATTCTTAGGAGGAGTCTCCGTCAAATTCAAAGCTCATCTACAACTTCTCTAATGGCTTCCATGGATTCAACAACACTTTTCTAACTTCATGAAGATCAAATCCAAATCAATGATCATTAGAGCTCTCCACAAGTGAATCTAAACTCCTTCAATCTCATTCAAACTACACAATAAATCTCTCAAGCATCATTCAAACAATCTCTTCTCTTCTCCAAAGCCAAAATCGAATGTTAATTCACTATGAAATCTATGAAGATCATGGAAAAGGATCAAAGCACACAAATGGTTGAAGATTCATCATAAAGCTAAAAGATCTCTTCATTTTCTTCACCAAATTCAAGTGAAATTAGATCATAAGGAAGGAAAAAAGAGAGAAATGATTGTAATGAGGGAAAATTCATATGTTGTAAACTTGAATATCATAATGAGAATGGATTGAAAGTGGACGTAGATTCAAAGAGAATCGAACCACTATAAAAATTCCTTTGTGTTCTTACTTGCTTTTATTCGTTTATTTTGCGATTTTGCGATTCCATATTCTTACCGAATATGCGAAGTGTAGCTTTTACACCTTTGGTGTTTGATCCCAAATTTGGAGCAAACACCCGACAAGTAGGTACATTTTACTGTATTTATTGGGTTTTGATGATTCTATAAGCCGATTGGCTTTTTCTTTTTCTTTTGGATTGATGAGGGCCCTGTGAGCCAAGTTGTGGTTTTACCGATCTGCCCGTACAAAGGTGGTTATGGCAAAAAAATTCGAAAATTTAGAGTGTTAGCCAAATTACAAAATTCTTAGAAACTGAAAAGTTGAAGAATGAAAGCCATAATGAAAGTTGAGTTGGTTAGTTAAATAACTTTCAGCTCCGTTCCTTTTCGAGGACGAAAAGATTTAAAGTGGGGGAGATTGTAACAACCCAGAATTTCTGAACCAATTTAAATTTTTTATTTTAGCTATTTTAATGGATTTTGAATATTCAAAATGATTTATTTTAAATAATAACAACTAAAAAATTATTTTAATCGAAGTTAGAACGTATAAATTTATTTTAATTATAAATAGAGTTTGAAATAGCATGGTAGTTTGAAATTTCGATTTTAAATTTCAATTGAATGTACGGAATTCAAAATAAATCGGATTTTAATAAAACTAAAAATATTTGAATCTTTTTAATTATATCTTTCTAACGAATGTAAGAAACTGATATTTCATAATATAAATTGAAAGTTATGTCCAGTTTAAAATTTATAATAGTCGCTATGGAATTTATATATATTTTAAATGATATATAGCCTTAAAATAGCCATTTAGCAAACGACCTCCGTTTTCGACAAAACCACTTTTGTCGGATCCGAAATATCAAATTATCGTTATATTCCAATTTTCATAATTTTTGGAATTAATATGTGAGCGTGGAGAATTTAAACGCGCTTGGTAATTCCAATTTGAATTTAATCGACTGGAAAATGACCATTTTTCAAATGGTCTCCAAATTTGATGGAATTAGTTTTTTAAGACTGTATCATCAAAACATAGCTAGATTTATTTTTCTGTAATTTTTGGAGTCAGTATATGGCCCAGGTAAATTGAAATGTACGTTGAAATCAATTTTGAACGTTATATTAATTTATATGTTAATTTTGATGAAAACTGATTGTAACAGTCGAATAGGCTCAAGAAACATATTCCATTGTGTCCGGAATGGGGGTATTTGGCTAGGGGCGACAGTCGTTGGGTTCGATTTGGGGTTAAAATGGAAATTCACTTTTAGGGAATTAATTAAATAATTAAGTAATATATATATATATATAAGGATATAACCCTAATTATTGCTCAGAAGAAAATCGAGCGCCCCCTTTTTCAAAAACCCCATTGCTTAGCTAAACCCTTCGCCCCCTATTTTCCCCATTGCGTCGCCTCCCTACCACCGTCGTCTCCCCTTCCGAGCCTCCTCCGGCCACCACCACCCTCCGTTCTCTCTCTCCCCTTCTAACTCCGGCCACAGCCCCAACCCGCCTCCAAACCACCTCCTCAAGCCATGACCGCACCTCTGCGACCCCCTTGACGCCTCCCCACCACCTGCGCCACCTCCCCTCAGCCTAGCTCTGACTGTGGACCCCCATTCGCCATAAAAACCCAATTTTTATATGTTATGTTTATGCATTTAACTCCCTGAGCTTCCACAACCAATATCTGCCAACCAAAGCCCCTATGGCCAAAACTCCACAGTGCCAAAATCGAAGAGCACGATTTTATCTTCGATTTGACTATATGGAATCCGCATTTTGGATTGCGAAGTTGTTCAGAAAATGCGTCCAAGGTCTGCTGTCCAATTTATGTCTTTCGCAAATTCTGGCAAATTGGAGCATTTTTGGAAGGAAGGCCACTAAGCGAAAGTTGTCCGAAATGGCACGTTTAGGCTAGAAAAAAAGGTGGAATGAAGATTGAAGCTCATTTGCAAATTCTGGAACCAGAATATCAAATCAAAGCGACAGAAAAGCACGGCGGAGTGGATCACAAAGTGAGAACTCTTTCTCACTCAAATTATTTTACAATTAAATATATCCTAGGTTGCAGACAGGTCTTAGTAGCTCCTAAATCTATTTGTTGTACAAACCATGGTTGTTTGTTTGGATTGTATTGTGAAAATTCGGATTGTGGTTGTATAATTGGTTGTGAATTGATTGTGGGATTGTTTGGATTGATTGTGATTGTTTGGATTGATTGTGAATCTGTTGTTCGATTTTGGATTGACACGAAAATATGGAAGTATGTGAAGCCATGTTGATTAGATATGCCCCATTTTAACGTGATCAATTTTATTCTTTTTTATAATGAATATCGAAAAGGAAATTATTTCAAAATTTGATATTTTGAAAATATTATCATTTAAATATTATAATTATAAGGAGTATTCAATTTTGATTTAAAATTGAAAAGAAAGCGGGAATCGTTTTTAAACCGAATTTATAAAATAAGTTTTGAATAAAAAATATATATTAATATCTTGAATAGAACGCACTGCGCCGTGACCGTTCGCAAATTTCAACCATTGACTTCGAATTGACATTACGGGAGATCCGACCGTCGGGTTCTCCTAAAACCGGAACCTTTGGATTCGTATCAAAAAGATATTTCCAATGAATATAAGAGATTTGAAATATAACGGTTGGATTTGGAATTATGTCCAAATCAAATTTGGAAAAGGTCACTATGGATGCAGTTCGGTGGCCATTGGAAACCGACTGTACGAGCCTTGATAAAATTATTAAAAATATTAGTAATTTATGTAAAATCATAATAAATGATTTGGAAAGAGATTGGATGAAATAATCCATATTTGTAAAGATAAATGATATTTTTATCAGAATGAACTAGTTAACAACTAGAATAGAGGACTGGAAGGAATTGAAATGGTTTTAATATAACTAGAATTTTCCAGCATATGAATTGGAATGGATATGAAGGGAAATAATCTTCAGAATATTTTGATATTGGATTCCGTGATTGTACGGATATTATTGAGGAATTTGGAAGATATATATATCGTTATTCCCAATAAAATATTTGTTGGTTTCAGAATTTGATATTGAATATAAGTCGATATAATTTCTATTTAGAGCCTTGTATTTAATATCAAATTGGATTTTGGGTTTGTTGTGAATGGTGTTTTCGGTAACACTGTTCTTAAACCCGATGTAAAAAAATTAATATTTTAATTAAGCTATTATAGTTTCTTGTTATATTTAATAATTGGAATAAAATGGAATGTGAATTGGGATTACTGTGAACTGTGTTTTTAACAACATTCGTTCTTTAACCCGATTAACCGTGAAATGTGGTTTGGAGATTATAAATCTTTTATTAAGATTTAATGGAAATTTTCCAACATAAAGCTTTCCAATTTAATATATTAAATTTGAATCGAATGGAATTCGATTTTGTAATAATCGAAGTGAGCTTCTGTGGAGGAAGACTGTTACTATATATGGAATTTAAAGGCTTGGCCGTTATTCCATTTATATTATTGTAGGATACGGAAATTGATATCGATTATATAATGATCTGTTTTCTGTGAAGATTCCATAGTTAATGGAATATGATTTTGGGTTTATCGTGAACTGTATTTTAAATGACATTGGTTCTTTAACCCAGTTAAAGACAGGATTACATGTCTAACATTGTATTTCAAACTGTATTGTTGATCTCTACTAAATAGGTATCTGTTTGGTGGCGGTGAATTCATTCTCTTGCTTAACACCCTTCTCTGAGACATATGACATTAGAGGTTATGTATTGGTAGAAATCAGTGGTATGGTGCAGATTGTCGATATGGCATGTTTGTGTTTCCAAAGTTAAATAATCATTAGATAATGATTTTGGAGGATTAAAACTAAGTGAAGTTTTAATGAATCTTTAATTAGATTGAAATGTGAATGTGATAATTTAAATTATCAAATTTGGGAAATGATGGAGAATGGAGTATCACCAGTTTTGCTCCAAGCGATAGTTAAATCTTTAATTAGATTTGAATGTGAAATGGTAATTAATTTTTACCGATAACACAGTGGTGTTAGATATGGAGTATAACCAGTTTTGCTTCATGGGATGAATAGGTTAGGACTGGAATTAATAAATAAATGATTACTTCGGTAAGGCTCGATAATCCCGACTAGTTGATAAACTTTACTTTGGTTTAGAATATATGTCCAAAGGAAGATTAAAGTATAAATTTAAAAGAATTTATATTTGATAAAATTAATGGGAACCTTTCCCAAAGGATATGAACATTTGAATAAAAGAATATTCTGAATTGGAATGGGGCATATAATGTGTTTTTATAGCACTTGATTATTGATTATACAAAATGCGGGTTATTCGGAAAGACCGGGTTTATTCCATTTAGAATAATCGATATGACGACTAAAAGTCAACGATGAAGATGATCATTGAAGACATAAGATCTTCACATCGTTTGGATGATTACTGATGTCTTTGTTGGGCTGTACACCCATGACAAGGTAACAAGTGGTGATCGTCCAGACGTACTTGGAGATGACGTGATATGCGAGGTCCTCTCTCGTGTATTGGACATATCGGACGAGGGATAAGGTTCCTCTGGTTTCATTCAGACCTAGAACGAACTTGTAAATGGATGTATGTCTAACATTGGATTTTATTCTGTATTAATTGATTTCTGTTAAATATATATTTGTCTGGTGGCGGAGAATTTATCCTCTTTCTTAACACCCTTCTCTGAGACG
Organism: Allium sativum; assembly: GCA_030737875.1. Lineage (NCBI taxonomy): Eukaryota > Viridiplantae > Streptophyta > Magnoliopsida > Asparagales > Amaryllidaceae > Allium > Allium sativum. The sequence goes on from CM060920.1 coordinate 970,693,813, forward strand.
TATGAGCTTAGAGGTTATATATTGATAGACATCAGTTGCATGGCGTGAATTGTCTGTGTGGCATGCTGAGATGCAAATGATCAAGGCTTTTGTTGAAAAGCAGAGTCTTGTGGTTGATGATCAAAGCACGACTTTAAATAGCATAGCTTTGTGTATAGCGTTAATTCTCGAGCCTCACTCCTCGGTATGAGTTAAAAAGGGGATCGGACTGCAGGGAGTGCACGACGTTTCTTTCTAGCTCTGGGCGGTGTCATGGTGTGGAGCCCAGACATTTATATTTTTACCTATGTGGATGATGTACAGCGAGGCGCCTTGGATATATCAGTCACTACGGGGTCGATGGATAGGTCCGATAGGACCGGGAAACATGTGTTCAGGAATAACTAATCCTCAAACGGATGTTCTATTGTTTGTGTTCTTATTTGTCGTGTTCTCAACTCAATCCGGGCTTTCCCATACGGGTGAGTTTGGGTCATCTCATTCTTGTTTTTCAATAACTTCGAATAGTATAATGAATTGAAATTATCAATTCCCCGAATCCTTAAATTGATTGTTGATTTAGGGTTTGCAACTCAGAAATTTTTAGATAAGTAAAAGAATTAGAAAATATTTCCTCGTTCTAGACCCTTAGGGTAATATTTATAAATGTGGTTAGCCTCCTCTCCAGCCTTAAATCCTTGGCCTGGTGCTTTTGCCGAGGCGGATCTAAAGGAACAATAAAAGTGGCTTTACAATTCTAAAGCACATGCTTTCCAATATGGGACGGACTAGAGGTGAGGGGACTGGCTCAGGAGTATGTCTTTTTAATAGTTTTCTGACAAGAACTCCTTGAGAGGCTTCGATCCTGCCGAAGGCAACTCTGAACGAAAGGTTGCACTAGTATTAATGAATATTCCTTTGAAATTCTTCTACTTTAGGGTTCCATAGGGATCATTCTCCTTATTTAGAGAGGACCCTTTGTTGAATTATATAGTCAAGATAACCCTTTAAACCAATCGAAGGGTTCATTTCGTTTGGTAACCGCAAACAAGTTTCCCTTTGCTTTGGTTTGAAGGTCATTGCTTTAGGAAATATGCCCTTCAGCTTCACCAAAAGGGCCTTTCCTTTGTTGAAAGGAGTCGACTCCTTTGATCTTTAACCTCGTGAAGGAAAGTAAGCTATGATGGAGAGTCTTTTCCTGGACCAGAAGCTCTCTACCCTTGACATCCATTTACTATGGCTTTTCTCTTGGCTCTTCGTTAGTCATTTTGGTGCTAACAATATAGTTTCCAAATAGTAATAAAACTTAAGCACTAAATGGTATTGTACTCTTTACATAATATAACCGTTATTTTGAATGACAATTAAGTTATAGATCTTTTATGTTAGAAAAAACAAATTTTCAAAAATAAATAAATAAAAGGTAAATTCTTATTTAGGAAAGTTTTCAATAAGTTCTCTCTTAACAACAAATAAATTCTTTAGTGTCATGAAGTGAAAAGGCTTATTTTAAGGATAAGTTTTAATGAAGTATGAAAATGGGAATGATTTTATTCCTATTAGGTAACAAATAAATTTTGAATCTTTGATAACGATTTTTTAAGTTGGCATTTTTCAAAGATAAGGATACTGAATTTGGTACTTCATGTTTTAAGTAGTGCAAGAAATATGTTTTTTATGCAAGTACATTTGCATAAAGATATTTTATGCCAACTAAAAGTATGGTTATAAAGAATAATTATATGGAGTATTTACTGTTGTATATAACGGTGTTGTATACACAATTATATGATTTTTGTTTGATGATAACAACCAAATAAATATATATTTTTTGAATGTGTTTGTTGTTGTACTGTTTCATATATTTATCGCAGACTTGAATATAATATTTTATTTCAATATTTAACAGTATAGATTTACAACTCCACTATTTGCTCAACATTTTAATTCAGTGAAATAAAATTCTTTTATTTACAACTTCTTCTGTTACACAGCTGATCAATACAACACTCAGGCTATACATCTCATATATATATACAAAATCACTCAGTACATTTTCATATGTACATTTGTTCACTGTTACACACACTAACACTGCAATATACTTGTCTTCTGTCTTCACAGCTTACAAGTCTGTCCAGTCTTCATACAGTCAGTCCAGTCTTCATACCTGTCATACAAATGAACACACACAGTACATTGCAACAAAATTAATATTGAACACATGCGAATATAATTTTTAATTTTAAAAATTTTATTTGCCTCAGTTTTCTGGTGTGTTTCTCATCTTTTTTCATGACCTGACCTGATTCATCTATGTTTAGCCAATTAGTATATGTATAGTAAAAGGACAGGAAATCTTGTCTTATGGCTGCATATACACATGTGTATAGATATACACGTGTGCACTGCCTCGCCATTCAGAATGTAGTAGCGAACAGCTGTGGAGCAGACACATGGACCAAACTCAACACAGTGAAATGGACAAGTGAACATAACAACAAAAATGTCAAGCCAAGAATGTTAAATCATGTACAAAGCAGCTCAACACAATTGGTCGAGCCATGCAAAGCAGTCAAACTAAGAAGTAAAAATGGTGATGCCCGACAAAGAATTGATCAAGCTCATGAGTGCAACAACATAGAAACAAGTCTGAAATGCTCATGACAACAAAAATGTCAAGTGAGTTCACAAATCATGGTGATTCGGTTTTGACAAAGTGCAGCAACACATCGATGGTGGTGTACATACATATGATCAGATTGACACAAGCAAGGAATGTTTTCAAGGTCATAGCAGCATAGGTGACTCAGCTCAAACAGTTTCAAGACAGTGTGTTTTTCATGCATGCATTATGGTCATGCACTAAAGGCTCAGCATGATTTTTCATATGGAACAAATCTGCCAAACTTATGATGTGCAAGTGCAGTTCTAATATAGGTGCATTCAAACAACAAAAGTGTTCAAGCCAGCATTTCAGTGACAAGGTCAAGCAAGTGCCAAATGTAAACTACAAAGTTTCAGAAATTTCAAGACTGGGTAAAGAATACATGAATGTGTGCAGCAAAATATATGTGTGGATACATGGGCAGTGAAATGGAGCATGTGTTAACAAAGCATGACAAGTAGCAATGTAAAAGATGAGCATGGCAAATGAACAAGCAACAACATTACATAGCGGCATGGTGATGGCAAAATACAAATACATGCATTTACAAATGTACAAGTGATGAATCAGCATCAAGAATTCAAATGAACACAGCAACTATGTGTTGCAATACAACAGTGCATACATGGTTCAGCAGCAATCAAGTAAACAATACAAATCTAGGCACGTTTGCAGTTCAGTTAAAATTGTCAATACACAACATGATGGGTGCAGCTCGAGCCAGTTTCAAAAATACAAAGGCATGTATGCTTTAGCACAAATGGAACAATCACATGAATGGAAGAGGTGAATAAATGGTTGCATTTCTGTCAAGCAAGAAATTCGTATGTGCAGGAGCAAAGCACAGGAGCATTTACAGAAATCACAACATTTTTTTAATGGCAAGAAATCGAGATCACATTATTTTTTGAAAACTCAGTATTCATTTTTGGCAAGTGTGATTTATGGGTAAAGTGGCAATTGAATATACATATATAGCATGTCATAAGTACCACTGTAATTTCCTCGAAATGTTTTTGGAAAGTCTACAATTTCAACAAGCACAAGTTATTTTTGGAGTATGGAAAATCGCAGGAAAACATTTCCAGAAATCATGTTGTTTATGTTCTCAGGAACTATAATTGACAAGTATTAAACTTTGGAAATGAATTCAAACTTGGCAACAATAATTTCTAGAAATTCCAGTTTTAATCACAGTGGATTTTGGGGCAAGATTTCATATATATTTCATCAATCACACAAACATATTTGGCAAAGTGGAAAGAATATAACTTTGGCAAAGCATTTAACATATTTGGGGCCAGAAATACAAATTAATCAGTCAACGAGGAAACCAGTGGTTCAGGAATTTAACTTACGAGCAAATGATTTGGAAAACAATCAATTGTTTCCAGTTTTTTTTGTCATCACATATTCAAAGTCGAGCAAAATCATGCAGCAAATCAAAAAGGGAAACACGAGACAAATTAGTCAAGTCATTATCGTGAAATCAGAAACTAGGGTTTTATAGTTACCCTATATAAAATCACACCAATTCATCATCGGCGGAAAGGGCATCGAAACCACAAACAATTGAATCGAAATCAACAAGCTAGAATTTCAAAGAGCATAAATCATTTCACATCAAATTAACTCACAGTTTTCGATCGCAGAAGGAACCCCAAAATCATTGAAGCAAGGAGCATCAACAATCGATCGAATTCATCAACAAGAATTGGAGCTACAGAGAATTTCCAGAGCAATTCATTTTGAAGTCGAAATCGATTTGGGGATCCAAAGAAACCCTAGTGCAAGCCGCCATTTTTACATTTCCAGAGAGATCGGGCTAAAAGAAAAAGTGTGCACAAATTTGTGAAGTGGCCGGCCAAGCTTTTGAAAAGGGGATAACCCTTTATTCTTTATCTCCTAGGGTTTTATTTTTAAATTTGAATTTGTATTGTTTTTAATTTATTTGTAAAACGAATTGAACAGTTTCTAGAAGTCTGTAAAATCTAGAGGGTTCAGTTAGGTGTTGACTGACAGTTGCTGGAGTTTGTAAAATCTAGGTTACGTGTTATGGATTTGTAATACGGGAAAATCTGGTCGAGGGGATATCGATCAGTCTAGGGTTTTGAGCGTAGGGATAGCACAGGAGCAGGGAGTGCAAGTTTATAGTGTCTGTAAGCGGGATCTGTTATATCACCTAGTAAAAACCTTAGGAATGCAGCAGTAGGCAGGGTTTTGCCGAAGCTGGGTATCTTTGTGTGTTATTTCCTTTCTGCACTTTTATTTCTGTTGTATTCCGTGATCTGTTTATTATTTAATATCCTGTTAGAATTTTAATTTAGCAAAAAACTGTGAAAAACCCTATTCACCCCCCTCTAGGGTTATTCTAGATCCAACAAGTGGTATCAGAGCAGGTATTTTCTGTAAACTCTAGAGTAATGGGTCATCCAAATTGTCAATCCTCTGAGAGTCAATCCAGTCGTATTCCATCTATTTTTAATGGTACAGATTTTTTAAACTGGAAATTAGAAATAAGTTATATTTCAAATCTGTTGATGCTAAATGTTGGGATATTGTTATTAATGGATTTGATATTGTAGGTAGAAGTGATATTAGGTTTAATTCTTGTGCTATTCATATTTTATATTCTTATATTGATGATGTTCAGTATAGCCTTATCTCCCATTGTTTAACTGCATAGGAAATCTGGAATACTCTCAATATGATGTATGGACAACTTGACAAAAGTAGCTCAAAACCCCGAAAAGTCAACTCAGTTTCAGAATTGTGCTTAACAGGTTGTACAGATAAAAATTCAGATGGAAACTCAACAGGAAATTTTTCTCATAAAGATTTAGTTCATCTTCTAAATGATTTAACTAAATCTGTTGATAATCTAAAAACTAAAAATAAAATTCTAAAATCTGAAAAACTTGAGTTGATCAGCAAAAACAATATTTTGGAATCAAAACTTAAAAAGGACAAGAAGTCTTCAAATTCTAGTTGTAAAAGTTGTTTGGTTTTGGAAAATAATCTTGTTTATCAAAATAAAAATATTCAAAAGCTTGAAAATGAAATTGTGATTTTAAAAGAAAACAAGATTGAACTTGAAAGTATAAACAACTTTTTACAAAAGGAATTTGAAAATTTTAAGACTAACAAAAATTCCGAATATGAATTTGCTAAAAAAACAAAGTTTGTTGAAAACAGATTTGATTTTAAAGGAGCTTGAAAATGAAATTAAGAATTTCAAGATTTGTGAGATTGAAAAACAAAAACAGTTTGATACTGAAATTTCTGAGTCTAAAATCAAAACTGAGAAGCTTTTAATTGAGAATGATCTTTTGAAATCAAAAATTAATAGTCTTGAGTTGAGTTTGAAACGTTTTTCTACAGGAGAAAAATCTTTGAATATGCTGTTGAAAAATCAAGTTTCTTTTGGTAATAGGAATAGTCTCGGTTTTGAGAAAACAAATGTTTTTGAAAATTTGAATTCGAGTGATTTTAAAAATCCTTCAAATTGCTTCAGGAAGTGTCGTTCTGAAAACTTGAACTTTGAAAATTTTATAAGGTTTTTAAACCACAACAGAAATGAGAATTTGCTTTATAATAAACCATTTAAACGTTCTTGGATCCTAAAAGGAAATAAAACGGGCTTCTGGGTCCCGAAGGGTACAATGGTAGATTCGAATGGTTTGTTATATAAACAAATCTGGGTACCAAAACAAATGAATACAACTGTGAGTGGTTTTACAAACTTTGTTAGACCACTCAATCCTATGAATTGTTAGGTGCCGGAGAAAGCTGAGGAGCTGCTTTGCAAGAGAGAAATTGGATTCAAACAGCTTCATATCATTGATTCTTTTTCAGTTCCTTAACCAAACCTGTTGAGTTAGAGATTCTGTTTTACATTGGATTCTGGTATGATCTCTAAACTCACCTTTGTATATTTTTTGTTTATTCCTTCCTCTACCCCTTCTATTTTTTCTTCGTTTTTTTATTTGATTTATCACTGCCATATTTTTTTATGGGCTTCATTAACTTCCAATTGCAGAAGTCATGTTTTTATGGAAATTTGCTTTTTGTGGATAAAACTCTCTTGTTTTAATCATTTCCAGATATTGAATTTAAATTTGTAATTATCTGCAATTATTTTGAAGTTTATTTTTTTTTTGAATTCTTAACAGTGCTGAAGCATTAATGTTATATCTTGAACACTGTTATTTTGAATTCTAAATTTTTGAAGATCTGAATAATTAATGAAATTTCACACACTTATGCTGTTTTGAGTTTCTTCCAAATTCATTTTGGAAACGCTTAAAATATTATACTCATTACAGTACACTCTGTTACTTATCAATTGTGATAATTTCAGAAATTTTCAGATTGGCTTGAATATGTTAAATTGTCTTGAATCGGTGATACATCGTGAAATTTATATTCATTCATGATCATTTTATTTTGAAATCTGTTTATTTGAAATCATCTGAAATTCTTGATATTTTGAATATCACACACCACTTAAATTTGAAATTATCAATCTTGTGTGAATAATTCATTATGTTTCAAACTTGACATTGATTCAAGTGATTTCAAATAAATTATTTTTAATTATTTTTTTGATCATGAATATCTCTCAAGTCTGATGTAAATGATCTAAAATTATTCTTTGGGCTTGTCAGAAATTCTTGAGAAAAATTCTCTAAAAAAATTGGTCTTAAATCTCTCTATTATTTCATGGTTATTTGATTTAAATACTTGTTTGTTTAAAATCATTTGAAATTATTGATTTATTGAATCACACACATATTTTGAATCTAAAATATATAATCTGGTGTGATTGATTCATTAAATCTTGATTTTTTCACATTTCTTAAAATTATTTAAAATAAACTGAATTATATAATCTTGGATCATGGAATATATTTTAGTGACCATCAGAAACATCTTCTGACAAGTCTGTTGTGCTATTGTTTTCTATGCTGCTTTGATACTGTTTTGAAAAATGTTTGCTTTGGAATCATCTATTTGCTGCTTTGATACATGTGCATAATCTGTTATCTAGTCTGCTTAGGCTCTGTGAATAAAAACTCTGTTGTTTGAGATATCCTTGTTCGACTCCAGTGTCATGGTAAAATCCTCATTAATAGAGACACCAATTGGTATCAGAAGTGCTGATTTTTTTTCTGTATAGTTTTTAATCCCTCTTGTCCTGTATAGCTCTTAATATCCCGCTTGTAATTGATTTTCAATTTTAAAATTATTTATTGAATATTCATTCAGAAATTGAAATCAATATCCAAACTGAACTGTATTTATAATTCATCAAAATTAGTATTAGATTTTGAAATTGTGATGAATTGTGACTGCAGTATATCTCACAACAAGAGGAGACTTCATTTAGATTTTCATGATGGTTGAACATTTATTATAATATCTTTGAATTGGGAATTATTTCACGACCACCTCCTTTATCTATCATCTTTCTGCCATCCATGATAATTTTATATTAATGTGGATAGTTTATTTAAATATATATATGTATATGTATATCTTTTTGAATAAAACAGTGGAAATATTTGTGATGAAAATGGGGCTATGTTATTCTTCAGAATTTGTGATAATTGAAAATTTTAAATAATCCCGGTATAGTCGAGCATAATTCATAATATAATTAATTTAGAAATTTATTTCACAGTTCATTTCTGTACCTACCCCATCTTCTATCATTCATATATTGGTTTTATATACTGAGGAGTTTTTTTTTCTTTAAATGCTGAAAATAATGAATATAAGTGTGTTTGTAACCTCATTTAAAAATCCAAGCTCTGGTCATGCATGGTTATGAGACAACTTATAATTTAAGCCGCGAATGACCTCATTTAAAAATCCAAGATCTGGTTATGCGTGGTCAGTGTACTCTTAAATAAGTAAATAAAAAAATATAAATATAAATTAATTTGGAATTCTCCTTGGTGTTTATAAAAACCAGCCTCTCATTCCATATTCTAATCTGTGAAATGTGTTGAAATCTTATGACGTGTTATGATTTGTTGATTGATAGATATTGGGATTTAAGATTGTTCGATTTTGTCACTTAAATTAAATTATTAATTCTAGTACAGATCCATCATTGTTTTTGTGATTTATTTCTATAAAAAATCTTTTGAAAATATTTGGAAATGATTTGTTTTTAAAACTCTCTCCATTATGTATGAAATTCATCGTAAATCCTTCATTCTCTAAACTGTGAAATATGCCACCTATTCTCAGAATATTATGATTTTTGTTTGACTGATTGAAATTTATGATGGCTGGTCTTCCTCTTATGCTGATATTATATTTATTAGTCACTTTTAACCTGTATTTCAAATTCTGTACCCTTTTGATGATAACAAAAGGGGGAGATTGGGTTGAGATTTTGATTTATGAGTGAATATTTTATAAATATTTTAATTTTTTGAAAATTCCAAATTTCTTTTTTTACACTTTATTCACTCATGCATAGTTATAGGGGGAGTCTCTGTTGTGGGGGAGCTTTCAAATAGGGGGAGTTATGTTCTTCTCTGTCAAACACATTTATTGTATTCAAAATCTTAATATTTGTTTGTCGTCATCAAAAGGGGGAGATTGTTGTATATAGCGGTGTTGCATACACAATTATATGATTTTTGTTTATTGATAACAACCAAATAAATATATTTTTTTTGAATGTGTTTATTGCTGTATCGTTTCATATATTTATCACAGACTTAAATATAATATTTTATTTCAATATTTAACAGTACAGATTTACAACTCCACTATTTGCTCAACATTGTAATTCACTGAAATAAAATTCTTTCATTTACAACTTCTTCTGTTACACAGCTGATCAATACAACACTCAGGCTATACATCTCATATATATACAAAATCACTCAGTACATTTTCATATATACATTTGTTCACTGTTATACACATTGATATTACAATATACTTGTCTTCTGTCTTTTATCTTCTGTCTTCACAGCTTACAAATCTATTCAGTCGTCATACAGTCAGTCCAGTCTTCATACCTGTCATACAAATGAACACACACGCTGTGCACTGCAATAGAAATAATACTGAACACATGCGAATATAATTTTTAATTTTAAAAATTTTATTTGCCTCAGTTTTCTGGTGAGTTTCTCATCATTTTTCATGACCTGACCTGATTCATCTGCGTTTAGTCAATTTGTATATGTATAGCACAGGGACAGGAAATCTTGTCTGATGGCTGCATATACACATGTGTATAGATATACACGTGTGCACTGCCTCGCTAATCAGAATGTAGTAGCGAACAGCTGTGGAGCAGCCACATGGACCAAGCTTGACACAGTGAAATAGACAAGTGAACATAACAACAAAAATGTCGAGCCAAGGATGTTAAATCATGTACAAAGCAGCTCAACACAATTGGTCGAGCCATGCAAAGCAGTCAAACTAAGAAGTAAAAATGGTGCTGCCCAACAAAGAATTGATTAAGCTCATGAGTGCAACAACATAGAAACAAGTCTAAAATGCTCATGACAACAAAAATGTCAAGTGAGTTCACAAATCAAGGTGATTCAGTTTTGACAAAGTGCAGCAACACATCGATGGTGGTGTACATACATACGATCAGATTGACATAAGCAAGGAATGTTTTCAAGGTCATAGCAGCATAGGTGACTCAGCTCAAACAGGTTTACGATAGTGTGTTTTTCATGCATGCATTATGGTCATGCACTAAAGACTCAACATGATTTTTCATATGGAACAAATCAGCCAAACTCATGTGCAAGTGCAGTTCTAATATAGGTGCATTCAAACGACAAAAGTGTTCAATCCAGCATTTCAATGACAAGGTCAAGCAAGTGCCAAATGTAAACTACAAAGTTTTAGAAATTTCAAGACTGGGTGAAGAATACATGAATGTGTGCAGCAAAATATATGTGTGGATACATGGGCAGTGAAATGGAGCATGTGTTAACACAGCATGACAAGTAGCAGTGTAAAAGATGAGCATGGCAAATGAACAAGCAACAACATTACATAGCAGCATAGTGATGGCAGAATACAAATACATGCATTTACAAATGTACAAGTGATGAATCGGCATCAAGAATTCAAATGAACATAGCAACTATGTGTTACAATACAAAAGGGCATACATGGTTCAGCAGCAATCAAGTAAATAACACAAATCTGGGCATGTATGCAGTTCAGTTAAAATTGTCAACACACAACATGATGGGTGCAACTCGAGTCAGTTTCAAAAATACAAAGGCATGTATGCTTTAACACAAATGGAACAGTCACATGAATGGAAGAGGTGAATAAATGGTTGCATTTCTGTCAAGCCAAAAATTCGTATATGCAGGAGCAAAGCACAGGAGCATTTACAGAAATCACAGCATTTTTTATGGCAAGAAATCGAGATCACGTTCTTTTTTGAAAACTTAGTATTCATTTTTGGCAAGTGTGATTTATGGGTAAAGTGGCATTTGAATATACATATATAGCATGTCACAAATACCACTGTAATTTGATCGAAATGCTTTTGGAAAGTCTACAATTTCAACAAGCACAAGTTATTTTTGGAGTATGGAAAATCGCAGGAAAACATTTCCAGAAATCATGTTGTTTATGTACTCAGGAACTATAATTGACAAGTATTAAACTTTGGAAATGAATTCAAACTTGGCAACAATAATTTCTAGAAATTCCTGTTTTAATCACAGTGGATTTTGAGGAAAGATTTCATATATATTTCACCAATCACACAAACATATTTGGCAAAGTGGAAAGAATATAACTTTGGGAAAGCATTTAACATATTTGGGGCCAGAAATACAATTTAATCAGTCAACAAGGAAACTAGTGGTTCAGGAACTTAACTCACGAACAAATGATTTGGAAAACAATCAATTTTTTCCATTTTTTTGTCATCACACATTCAAAGTCGAGCAAAATCAGGCAGCAAATCAAAAATGGAAACATGAGACAAATTAGTCAAGTCATTATCGTGAAATCAGAAACTAGTGTTTTATAGTTACCCTATATAAAATCACACCAATTCATCTTCGGTAGGAAGGGCATCGAAACCACAAACAATTGAATCGAAATCAACAAGCTAGAATTTCAAAGTGCATAAATCATTTCACATCAAATTAACTCACAGTTTTCGATCGCAGAAGGAACCCCAAAATCATTAAAGCAAGGAGCATCAGCAATCTATCGAATTCATCAACAAGAATTGGAGCTACAGAGAATTTCCAGAGCAATTCATTTCGAAATCGAAATCGATTTGGGGATCCAAAGAAACCCTAGTGCAAGCCGCCATTTTTAGATTTCCAGAGAGATCGGGCTAAAAGAAAAAGGATGCACAAATTTGTGAAGTGGTCGGCCAAGCTTTTGAAAAGGGGATAACCCTTTATTCTTTATCTCCTAGGGTTTTATTTTTAAATTTGAATTTGAATTATTTTTAATTTATTTGTAAAACGAATCGAACAGTTTCTAGAAGTCTGTAAAATCTAGAGGGTTCAGTTAGGTGTTGACTGACAGTTGCTAGAGTCTGTAAAATCTAGGTTACGTGTTAGGGTTTGTAATACGGGAAAATCTGGTCGAGGGGATATCGATCAGTCTATGGTTTTGAGCGTAGGGTTAGCACAGGAGCAGGGAGTGCAAGTTTACAGTGTCAGTAAGCGGGATATGTTCTATTACCTAGTAGAAATCTTAGGAATGCAGCAGTAGGCAGGGTTTTGCCGAAGCTGGGTATCTTTGTGTGTTATTTCCTTTCTGCACTTTTATTTCTGCTATATTCCGTGATCTGTTTACTATTCAATATCCCGTTAGAATTTTAATTTAGCAAAAAACTGTGAAAAACCCTATTCACCCCCCCAGGGTTATTCTAGATCCAACATTTACAAATCATGACATAGGTATGAAAGTCTAAGTTCTTTTTTTGGATATGAATGGGATAAGAATATAATATATAACCTATTCTAGAAATTTGAGTCGATCCTAAACCTCAATTTGGAGATGTTGGTAAAGTACAAGTCCAAATCTACGATTGTATTGTAAATTAGGTTGATCTAAATAGCTTAGAAATTAGTATGCATATAAGACCATGCTTAGCAACTATATAAATTTATATAAGTGTAGCATAAGCTATAGTTGTTTACGTATTAGTTAGTGTTTATGAAATTTGATTTATGGATATTAATTACAAGTTTAATAGGAACCAAATTTTTAATTAATGGTAAGAAAAAAGGAAGCTAATGGGAACCGATTAAGGAAATTAATTTTGACACTTATGGCATGATGGTACCTACTGATGGACATATTTTGAAACCTGATGAAGAAAATGAGATTAAAAAGGATCAAAACAGATGGTCTAATTTTGATGATGAATATTATTATTAGTATTACTACTACTATTATATGGATAAGCCAGTTGAAGAAATAGATGGACCGCATTAGAAATTAAAAAGGGTAAATTTAAATTATGGGTAATAATGGAGTGACATATCAAAGATACCCATTGAAATTTAATAAGAAATATTATAACCTCAGCACTATTTATACCATCTGACTATAAATAGTGGCTTCCAAAAGTATTTTCTTTCCAAAATTCTAAATTGTAACTGCTGGTTGTTTCCTTTAGTTATTGAAAAATGATTTAATGAGCTAAAAGAGATACATCCCTATTTTTTGCCTGTGTTAACTTTAGGGATTCAAAACCACTTGATAAATATATGTGCGACTAGTCCATACATCCTGCACCAAATGCCAAGAATCGTGCAATGTGAACCATGCTAAGGCGATATGAGATGATTGTCGAGGGAAAAAAAACCTAAACAGTCCCATGTTGTATATCTCACAGCGCAAGGATAAATCATAATAATAAAATATATACAAAAGAATATGTGGTGAAGCATGATAAAGCAAAAAAAAAATCTCGTCTCTAAAAAAAATATCTCAAAATCTAGTACAACAAGTCATCAATTTGAGTACATTAAGCTCACTACAATTTTTCTTAGAGTATATATATCAAACATCAGAAAACAAATAGATAACTATATGGTAAAATAGTAGTATGCGAGCGCCTGCTCGTCGTCGAACAACAACATCATTTCCAAACCTGCCTTTATGTCGAGTCCCACTCGAGGCATCCCAATATCTCGTTACCTCGTTCCATACCTAACTTCCTATCACATTCACCTTCGACCACTACCGTTCAGGTTCACAATCAAAGAATCCACACTTTATCAATTCGTAACTTCCACGCTGTGGATGTGATCAATGAACCAATACCTCCAACAAACTTCTGAAGACCCCGACCTTTTATACCATGGAGCCCTAGCCCCTACCATCACATTTGACGGACCAGACCCTATCCATCCTTTATGGATCAGTGTTGGTCCATACATTTAGTTAGTTTTGGCTAAGTGTTGGCAACACTTGCTTCCTAGCTTCGAGCACTTCCCTTGGTCTAACTCGCATGCACCAGTGACTTCCCAAAGTTGTATATGTCAGTTCACCAAGTTTCCATCAAATTTCTTCACTCTGACCTATCCAAACTTCACTATATATTCACCGAAGCCTTAACTAGACCCCAAGACTATGCCCACAATTTCATGGTCATCCATCGTGATTTGATGGACTGATGCCGACCCATAGGATATGGACTAGTGCCAACCCATACACTTAGCATTTTTTAAGTTGACAGTTTTTGTGTAGGCTCCGTGCGTCCTCAGAGCCTACTTCCAAAATTTTATCTGATTGTGATAATTTGAACTCCTGATATGTTCCGATCTCTGATCGAATTCCTAATGCAAACAATTCTAAACAACCAAATCAAGCATAACATCATTTCAAGCATTCAAATAGTAGTTAAATATGATTTCGAACATATACAAACATATGAATACATACAAGCATGAATCATGTAACAACAATCACAAATATGACATAATCTAAGGCAAACTGCACATAAAATACTGTAGATCTAACAAATTACTTTGCATATGTTATAACTAGGTTAACCTAGGATTTCTAAATGAGAAATTAACATGAAAAACCAATTTTAGGGTTAAGTTAACATGTGAGGTGTTCAAATGACCTAATTATAACATATGATACAATATGGCTACGCGAGAGATCACTATCACTCACAAAAAACTAAAATCCAATGAAATTAAATTTAGATTTGATCTGAAAAGTGAAGTAAATGCACATATGATGGAGAAACAATGAGATCTAATCTTTCCAGATGTTGATCTAGTCTCTAGATGCAAACTAGAATTGTTTTAATAAAGAAAGTGTAGATCTAGCTTAACACCCTGCATTTTAATTAAATAATAAAAGAAAAAACTAAAAAGTTTTGATAATTTGGTCACAGAATTAGCTTATTGCATCCATGGCAATTTTCTGATCAATCTAGACCTATAATTTGCAGAAAACGGATTCATGATGAAAAAGTTATCTTTAAATGAAGTTTTAGGATAAACATGAAAAGAAGATATAGAAGAACACTAATAAGAATAATAAATACCAATGGTTTTAGTCTTGTGAACAAAAAGCTTATGTAGTCCAGTTGGTAGAGCATGTCTCTCCTATATGAGTGATGCAAGTTCGAGTCCCACTAGGGTCACATTTTTTATTTTAGAGGAATGCATATTATAAGAATATATATATATATATATATATATATGTACACATAAGGAAAATTATACATATAGGCGAGTATAAATATATATACAAACATGTATATGTGTATGTGTGTGTAAATAAATAAATATACAAATATATATTAAAAATTTTAGGGGCTTGTTAATGGCGACAGGTGAATTTCGTCACTGCTTTCGTTATGCACGAGCCTTAAATTTAATTTCATCTCAATTCTAATCGAATTCCTCTAACAATTTCAGATCACTTCCGATCTGTTGGTAATGTTCAACGAATCCATCTCGTTGATAAGCCAACTATCGGTTTTTTATAATCAATTTCCTTCTGCAAATTTCAACGAATTCTTTTCGTTGGTAAGCCATTTGTGTTTTTCTCATTTGAATTCCACATCTTCATTCAGATCTGACTTCCTCTTCAAAATACGCTGATAACCAAATTCCAAAACTTCTTCCCCACTCTTGGATCGACACATCACTATGCTCAGTGGCGGATATACTACGGATCGGATGCAAATTTGTTTGAGATCTGGAGTTCAAGCCATTGGGGAAGCTGAGATCTGCCATCGCCGACGTAAGCTTGAATCACTTCTAGCTCCTCATAACCAATCTGCAGGTTTCTTCAACATTTTTGTACATTTGGTAATCTTTTGGTTTCAATTTTTTAGAATGATTGCATAAGATTTGGGGTTTATCTAATTTTCAGATATTAGTTTGGGGTTAGATGATTTCGGTTTGTGGTTATCAGTTGATTTGTGTCTGAAGGGGGACGGAGATTGTTCAATAGTAAATCCATTACATTTTTTTTTACTAGATCTATATACATCATGATTTTATCAGTTAAAAACTTTGTGAAGCAGATAGCCTCTCCCCAAATTGGTTACTATCTTCAACATGATATGTTCAGTTTACCCCCAAATTGTTTTTTCGTTTTGGGGTATGCAGCCATTATATATATGGTGTTGAATTTTGTTAAGGTCATCCAGTAAAATTGGGATTGGGAATAATAATTACTATTCTTTATATGATTTCATAGAAACCATGTGTACCCGTTATGGTTTTTCATGAAGTCTGATGTTAATCAGTGGGTTCTTCCAAGTTTATTAGCTTTGTCTCCAATTTGTTTTCCCCAATAAGCTGAATGGTATTGAATCCATATTTGAGGCAGATATATTTGGTTTTAGGGAAGCTGATTATAAGGTGTATTATGGTGTTGGTATGGATTACTATAGCTCATAAGCACCAGAATTTATAGTTGGCAGTTTGGTTGATTAATTTTGTTTGTCCCTTTGAAATCACGTACCATTTATGGTTTCACAAGGCCTGAAGTTGGATCAGTGATTCCATGTAGTTATTTATATTTGTTACTGGGAATTGTTGAGTTTTCTGCTTTGAGTTTTTAAAGGGGAACATGCAACTGGGCATGGTTTTGCATAAAGATTTTGGCTTGGCAACAGAGGATTTTCTTGATGTAGAGTTGTCGGTTCTTATACATGTTTGGAGCAGGTTTTTGGAAAAAAGATTGGCCAAAATATGTCGAACTAAGTCAATTGGATATGGTGGCTCTTATACATCCGTGAATCATAACAGTTTTGATGCCAATTGATTAATAGAAAGCTTATACCTAGGGGTTTGATACTTTGAGTTTGAAAGGGTAAATGGTTTTCTGGATAATCATACTTGAGTGGCTAAGGACCTAGGCTTAATGTGGTAACTATTCACTATTATACATGGTGCACAATCTATTTGTTATTGGGCGGTTCCGATCGTTAAAGCCGAATCGTTCATTTTAGGACCAGTTTATAGAATTTTGATTAACAGCAACCATCTGCTTATACTCTACCAGGGTGGTTAAGTCTGGATATTGAAGGTTTGCATTTAAGGCATGATATTAAGATCATTCAAGTATCTACATAACAACATGCTTCAACTTTCAAGACTATTGGATTTTTAAATTCAATACAAAGAAATGGATACCAAAATTTCTTTTTAAGATGAATTATAGCAGGAGCTGGAGCAAGTGGCTCGAGTAGGTGCAGCGGCCGCACTAAGTGGGTTAGGCCTTATCATAGGCCTATTTAGATTTTTAGCATTTTATTTACTTGTATTTCATGTTTCTCTTTTTCGCTTTTGTTGTAATGGTTAGTACGTTAACCTTCCTTTGTACTGCTTTTATTAGATAATAAAGTGAACCAACTATATATATATATATACATATATATAAATGAATAAGAAATTTAAAAAGTAGCTTGCAACCAATCAAATTGAGTAGGAAATAAATGATGGCATAACGTCGTTTAAATTTTGAAAAGAAATGAAGATTATACGTAAATATATATGCATAAATTCAAAAATTGAAATTAAAATTTAATTTAAGGTTGGAAAGTAATAAATGTATAATGAATGAAAAATAGGAAATAAGATGGGTGCATTTGAAATTTGAATATATATTGAAAGGAAGAAACAATGAACTGATATCGTAATAAATGACCTTAATTGGGCATCTATTATATACGCATAAATTTGAAAATTGAAATTAGATATATGTTATAAGCAAAAAATAATAATTCACATAAGGGATATTTAAAAATAAAACGAACGTTAATATTAACGTTAAACAAGAATTAATATCGGTTGAAATAACATTTAGGACCCAGGTTGTGGGTTGATCCAGGCTTTACATGGATTGACTATAGGGTCGATACACCATGAAGGCGGGTCGACACATGGGTCGACCCACCAGGGGCCAGATCTGGATTTTTGTGACATGTGTTTCTGGGCTTGTACAGTTTGGACTTTATATTATTAAATCCGACAGACTAGAGTCTTTTGTACACCTATAAATAGACTAGTCGAGCCTAGCCTCCAACTCATATTTTTTGAGACGACGCCAAGGCTCTGCGATTTTCTTTCTTCTCCAAATCTTTTAGAAAATAGAATATTAGTTTTTACGAATTCTAATTCAAGACATGAAGACAAATATTATAGATCTACAATATAGATGTTCATATTTCTTATTAATGTAAGGTAAATCATGTGAATCTGAATTATTTAGGTTTCTTTCTTTATTTCTTCCCTTATTCTTTTAGCATCAGATTTGTAAATCCATGGTTATCTTAATATTAGATTCAATTAGAAAAACCATGGAATAGTAGGTCTGAATCAGATTCAAGGATTGGAAAGTAGTCAGGTGAGTGGATTTAAAAGTATACCTTTTGGGTAACACTATATTTACCGTTTACATTGCTCATAATTCTTAACATGATAAATAATTGTAATTTTCGGTAATTGCGATTTAAATTATTTTTAAGTATATTAAGAATACTGTTGTCATACAAATCTATTCAGATAATCTTCTGTTTGGATTAAGAATTACTGTAATACTGAAATTGTGGAATCTACAAAAAACATGAATATGTTTTTAATAATGTTGTTTAATAACAAAATAGATATGTTGTAAATAGAATTACAGCGAAATTGGGAATAATGGAAATAGAATTGATATGCCTAATTTTGTATGGAAAATTTATGGTAATTGAGAACAATAAATGAAAAACAGGAATTAACATCTAACTCATAAATAAAAAGGGGAAAATTTAGTAGTGGACTAAGTTAGTTGGATTTTGGGACAAATGGATGCATTTGCATAACGGTAAATTATTAAGAACATGGTTGCAATAAAAGAAAGGAAAAATGGATTAGTGTGAAACAGAGGTTCTTTTACCGTATTGCACACTAATCATGTAAAATATACATGTAGGTCCACAATGAAAATAATAGAAATAACTTGCAAATACGGATCTTAATTGATGTACATTACGGAAATAGATCTTTATATTTTTTCGCTAACCAATCTAATGAGTGTGAAATATTTCCCTAAAATAATTAGAATGTACATAACGGTAATTAAAGAAAAGATTACAACAGTAAATGTTGGTTCATATTAAGGAACCTAAGAAGAATTGTGATAAATGAGGAATATAGCCTATTATAATTAATTATATGAATGAGAATGAAATATAATAGGTACGCTTGTCTTAGGGACAAGAGAAATTATAACATAGGTTATAATTTAGAAAAGTGAACTTATTAACAAACCTTAGTTAAAAGAACTAAGTTAATAAGTAACAAAAACAGGTTGTGATAACAGTGTAAGACAAAGTTATGATTAAATAGGAAAGAATACAATAGTCTTTCTATTGGTAGACTTATGCTTGAAAACATTAAATCTAATAATTGTAGTAAATAATAAGCGGAAGTCCCTCTGGCGGCATAGGGCTGAATAAAGAAAGTAAGCAACCAATTATGAGCTAACGAACTAAGTAACTTGAATAAAAAGTGAATATATGGATAATCAAGTTAAGCAGCAACGGGATGAGATAGAGCTAGCGTGTGATTAAAAGATTAGATGTATGATCTAATAAGACATTTGTGTGATGCGCTTGGACCAGTCTGTACGTCTGAAGGGGAAGAACCCAATGAGATATATCATCGTGGTGTTTGGAGATACGAGAGGAGCACGTCCATCTGATTATTCTGTAAGACTGGAGGGATGCATGTGGCTTCTTTGGGGGCATGGTAGGGTACTCCATGGTGGTCCTATATGCGATACATGCTCAGGTTGTACTCATAGGGGTTGGGTCTGTATGGTACCACATGGTGAGTATATCTTGACCGCAACTGTAGTTTGGTAGTCAGAAGGTTGTAGCAGATGGCATTGGGTGATTCTACGGTTTGCCTCAGGGAATGTCGGTCAGGACCAAATACAGGATAGAAATCATCGGATACCTGTCATAGGTAGTCAGTGTGACATAGAAAGACTAGAGCTAAACCAATAGACCATCGATTTTTCACTATCAAGATGTTGGTTGCAGGACACCCCAAATTGAATGTTAGGCTATTTAGACCATATGAGATTATCTATATTGTAGGCCTAATGAAGTTGTCCTTTACAGATATTGAAAGCTCCCACCGAGTTTCCGTGCATTAGATGCAGCCCTATTACGAGACTCGGGTTATTGTAGGCAATACGTTTGTGCGAGGGTCTAGATACACACATTGAGTGGTGTATTATAAACTATAGGGCATTACTCCATGTTGAGACTTAATTCGACCAAGGAGTTTAGATACGACGATCTGTATGCTTACGTTGTATAACGATGGTAGTTCTGTGCGATTACATGGCGAAACGATATAGATTTTCGTATGTCGTTTGGCATAAGATGAAGTTTGCATACGCTTCTGTGGCATGATGGAGGAGACCGTACGAGGAGGGTACTATAGGGAGTACCTTGAGATGTTGGGTTAAGTTACATATATAATGTATTCGGTTTAATCTACCGAGGAGTAGATGGGTACGAGATGAGTATAGAGTCTTGGGTGTTGTTAACCCAAATAACCTAATAATTAAGAAAACATAACTGAACGGTATATGTAGGGTTATTTTAGAATTTATAATTTATCCAGTCACCATAACTTTGTGTTATGACCCCCTACTCATAACATACTCGCAGGTTAGGCTTATGGCAGAGATTTAGTAGCCTTTTTGGACATTTGTTAGACAGTGTTATTAGTCTGATAAGGCTATATTTGATTATTATATTTTATACATTCCGTTGTGAGATTTTTTATCGTGATAATATATATTTATTACTTCTGCCTTTTCCACAAGATACCAAACAAGGCAACTCGAGCTTCGATAGGCTGGATTTAAAAATACGATCTATCGAAAATCGGGTTGTTACATCTAGGGTTTGAGAGGATTAGGTTGAACTGGAGAATCACAGTTGCCTAATCTAATATGAGAATAAGAGAGAAATACGATCTCCCTACTTTCCCTATTTATAACTATCATTCATTATTCTAATTCCCAAATCCGATTTCATCCCATTAGTTGTTCTAAATTATGTCCAATAGAAATGAAACCTAAAAACAACAATTTCTCCCAAATAGACCAATCGTTTCCTTTATGTGACCACTCTATGGAATCGCCAACCACCATTCCGATGCAATAAGGTTAGTTAGAGCACTTAATTCAATCCCTATCAAAAGTAATGGTTAAAATAGTGAATAACCAGGGTAAAATTGTCAAAAAATATTTAGTAAAAATCATGGATATGTATCACATCCCCATGGATCACATATTAAAACATTTGGATAAACGACCACTTATGAATTAAATAAGTTCATTTTATGATCCTTCGATAGGTATAATATAGGTTGTTATATTCTCCCTCTCTTTAGGAATTTCACCCTCAAAATCCTAGATAAACACAAGCAAACACCGCATCCTGCCTGCCTATAATCTACAATATACATAATTGATCGAACAAAGCTTGAAAATGGTTATTCTGTTCAAAAACAAAATGTTCCAAATGTTCCTATAAATTCTTGCACCCATTGGACCATTTTTATCTATATGCATCAGGATCCTGATTCTTAGATCTCTCGGTGTAAGAAATAAGAGGATTAAACCATTTCTTCTTCCTTTTCAGATTCAATAAATGTTGGTTGATCGTGTATTTCCTTATTGTCATATGATTCGGAGTGTCATTTCCTATTTTATCCTCTTGAATTCCATATTCAAAGTTGCAATTAGATCTATTCATTAAAAAGAATCGATTCGGTACATTTCTTATGTACCCATAGATGCTATATTGGATTTGAATCAAATTTTAGATCAGTATATATTGATTGACTGCCTCTATGATGTTGGTTCTAGCAAATACCAGTGTTTTCTGTTTTGGATCTTCCAAATCATTCCTGTAGTGGATCCAGAGCAAATTTCTTTTGATACTTCGATAAAAAGATTGATTCTCCTTATAAAAAAAGAGGTAGAACTAATAAAGATTTTTTTTTTCAATTCATCCCTGGGGTTGAATACCTTGTTCAAGAATTTTTTTTCAATCCAACCAGTAGGAATCAATAGAAAAGGCAAATCCCTTATGATACACAAGATCTGGCTTGGTTATTTATAGAGTGAATAAATCTGCCCTTTTTTTGAAAATCTGACTTCTAATTCAAAATTGTGGTGTAACGTGTTTCCCCCTTTGTTCTGGTTATTGAATAGATGAAATAATTCCGAAATTGGATTTTTTTCTCAAGGATGAAATCTTATTAGAGCGGTCGATATCTTTCATCCTTTGAAACCATATCACATCCCAGATATGATGAAATAGGATAAATTGAGATGGCATTTTGTAAATACATAATTATCTTGAATATATTAACCATTCCTTTATTTTTTGATCATCTAGAAAGGAAAAAAGAAACATCTTATTTTTTCTTCAAATTTTTTTGATCTCTAGTGGACCTCTCAGTAGGATTCGCACCAAGATGAAGTTTCGACCATCTGTTAGAGAAAAAAGAACGAACTGATTTTGTAGGATTCCTAAGAAATTCTTTGATTTCTTTCAAAAACAGATGATTATTCATCAGCGTCTCACGTTTCGTGAATAGTCGATACATTGAGGAAGACCTAAAAAGGCATTTTGATAATCAATCAAATTCCATCTTTGTTCGTTCCATTTGAAGAAAGGAAGGATCCCAAAGAACCGACCTTTCTTTTATTTGTTGAATCTATGTTTGATCGATCATTGTGTGATATTCTGAATCCTCATTTCTAATAGAACCGAAATGATCTATGGATTGATTAGCGGATCCTTCCGACTAGCTAGGATATGTTACTTGAATGAATATAGATATCGTGGAATCATATTTGATATTGGGCACCCTACTAAATAACCAGTCCATGTTTACCAACCACACTTTGTCTAACCAAATCCAAATGTCCTCAATACGTTCCTTAAAAAATTCAATTTGTGTTGATTCTTCCCTAACCAACAAAGAGATCTTAACGGCCAATCAATCATCCAACAATCCATGTGAGCAAAACCATATCCTAGCATGCGGAATTCTAATAGCAGAAGTCACAATGACACAATTAGATATGAGATATGAGGCGTACTTGTAACGACCTAGATTTTTGGCCATTTTAATTTGGATATTTAATTATGTTTCAAATATTTTAATTGATATGTTAATGGATTTTAAATATTTAATTCATTTAAAATCGAGTTTAAACATTATAATTTATAATTAATTATAAATGAGCTCGAAATAACGCAGTAGTTCGCAATATTCAGTTTTGAACTTCAATTGAATATATCGGATCCGATGTAAGTCGGAATTTCGTGAAACCAGAAACGTGTGAATCAGTTTGATTATAGTTTTCTAATGAAAGAGAAAAATTAGGATTTCGTGTTATAGATTGTTAGTTACGTCTAATTCAAAATTTAAAATAGTCGCTATGAAAATCATTAATAAACGATAACGTTTATATAATATATTTAATAACGTTTTCTATATAATTTAATAGCGATTAACTCAAAAATTTTGATGCTAAATTATAATTTGATCTGGACTAAATCTGAAGTGAGGTTCTTTTCCGGTCGGGTATATGTGACGATGAGAATTTATTTATTTTGAATTTAATCATTACGGGATTTATTTAAATATTTATCGATAATATTTTATATACTATTTATATATTTACGGACCTTGCTTTAGTAACATACACAGCGATATAGAATCACTTTATGGTGAAAATAAAATTCCCAAGCTACGCGTAACAAATAGACAATGTGATATATATAAAGGAGATGAATCATGATAGTCAAACATGTAGGATATTTCCCTTTGAAACAAAAGTGTACATTTACAACATCAAACAGAAATTCCAACTCATTCAATACAAAGCAAGGCATCACAACAAATACAATAAAAAGCAATGTACCGTAAACCATAAAAAAAATACAATGTACCATACCAAAGCAAATAAAATAGAAGAAGGGAAAATAAACCAAACTCATTCAATTACAAAGCTACAAGATCAAATTAAATACAGGAAAATTTGAATAAGCTGGAACAGTTTCTTCACATGTTTAACTCCAGTAAAAATTCTTTTGACAAGTGAATCTAACAAACTATATTAATTCCACCAGCTATATTGAAACCCACGTGCTATCAAACTTCCTTCTACACACCTAAGATTCATTTTATTTATGCACATGCCTATCCACTTATCTCAGCTGTCAAGCCTAGGGACTACCTTTATCCTACCCTAAACATTTGTTTACACGTCAACCAACACAACCCATTTCTTTTCAACGTCGAAACACCTTAAACGAACAGCCTTCCACATGGCTAAACTAAAGTTTACAGCTACATATATTAGAATGCACATGGCATTAGAGCTTGTGTTTTGTTCAAATATACCTCTCTAAACCAATGAAATTTCTGAAACCACCTGCAAGCCTATACACCTTTCTACTCATTCTTCTATCAGGTACAGGATCTTACGTGTTTTCCAAACAAACCTATTGCCGTGACACTCAAACTTCAACTCCGTGGTGACCAATTTTTCATTACCTTGCGTGGGCACCAAGGAGTCAGCATTATAAATACATACAGTCTTCCCCATCTTTCAAAGCACAAACCCAAACAAAGTCGCAAATTTAGCCATAAACGGCAGTAAAGCCATTCAATCCTTCCACCCCATTAAAACTCTCAAGTTATTCACTGATTCGCAAAACATTTAACCGAAAATATGTGAAGGGGAATGGGATCTATGCGCTGACCTGTTATGGTGCGATTCGAATTGACGTGGAGAGCTAAATCTCGCTTAAAAAACCGGATCTTCATAGATGAATTGCGAGAGACTGGAAGGACTAGGGGCGACGCGGTTAGGGCTGGAGGAGGAACTGCCTCAGGCATTTGATTTGGGGATGGCGGAAGGATCTCCGATCAACGGAGGGAGGAGGCAGAGCTTGGATTTATTTTTGGCATTGGCAGTTTTACTATTTGGACAAGGATCGAACCGATGGAGGAGCGGACGGGTGCGCTGCATCTGCTGGTGTCTGACAGAACTCCAATGAACGGAGGTAGGGGAAGGCGTCGGGTTTTGATTTAACAGAGTGGGTTTTCTTCATTTGGATGAGAGGTAAAAGAAAATGAAGAACGATGGTACAAAATGTAGGTGGCGGCTTCTTTTTATTTGGAAAGAGTTTAACGTGGAGTGGGTCGGGTTTTGGGTTGGCATGTGGGCCTGCGAGTTCATGAAGGTTGCAAACCGTGAAAGCCAATTCTAGTGGATCAAAAAGCAATGGCCATTTAAGATTTTTAGCTATATTTAGTGGAAATTTTCTGAAATTAAAAGTTAATTAAATTATAATTTAAATCGTTGATGATTATATTTTAAACCAATGTCAGAGTTTAAAACATTTTGGTCAGGGTCTTGAATTGCGGTCAAGATTTGGAATAAGGCAGAGACGGGCAAAGCGGTGAATAGAGGAATTGGATCGTAATATTTTACACCAAGTAGTTTGTTCTTTAATTAATTTAAATTAATTAGTCAATTATTAAATTAAAGTTATATCTAAATATTAACAACGTATTCATGTCTTACCAGAATTGTTCGATTCAGATTAGACCGGAACAAAATGAATAGGCACGACAGTATGGAATGGAATTAAATTAGTTGGGGTTGAAAATTGTCTGGAATGAGCTATTCACACGACGCAGACCAGGTGAGTATAACTTACTCAATTCACCCACTTATATTTTATAAGTAGGGTTTAACTTTTGTGTGTTGTGGTTGTTTACTACTTGCTGATTTCTGAATGATATTGTGATTGACTAAATAAATTAAATTAAATGTTGCTTAATTTAATTAACCCCAAATCGTTATTCTAACGATTTGAACCAACTAAGGTAACTTACCCGATTGGTCACATTTATATTTTTATAAATGCATTAAATTAATTAGTTAACATTGAATTATCGTTGTTGGATGTTTATTGGAATGATTAGTTTAGTTGTATATCCCCATGAATAGTGACTATATGGAAATAACACATTTGTATGCAGCGGAGGATAGATTGGAGGAATCCAACTGGATTCCTCAAGTTTATTGTTTGTTTACGTATGATCAGTATGTGAACTACCGAACCCCATATGGTTGAATTATTGAATGGTTATTGGTTGTTAAACCCAAATGCAACATTTGCTTGGTTATTAACCAATGTGTGATACTGGTTGAGCAGTTGATAGTAGATGGCCAAATACAAACTATAATTTTATAACGCTGATTTTTTTTATTAAGGTTGATAAGCAAGTGGGCGGGAATTAGCGACGATTAATAACCAGGATTTATTGTTTTTAAGAACAATTAAAATAAAATTATTTTGGGAATAGATTATTTGGATTAATACTGTCATTTATTGATTTAAATGAAATAACGAGTTAAAGTTGATCAATGGGTTAATATTGATTTAAGATCTGTTTTGATCAGTAATTGTTTTGTTAAATTGAATTAGATTATGTCGATTAATGTAATGAAATAATTTAGCGAATATTTGTTTAACTTAATGAGATTTTAAAAAGGAAATTAGATTCAAGTTAATGATGAAGAAAATTATAATTATAATTTCTTTTAAGGGGTTATTTCTTAAATGAAGTTCATTTAAGTAAGGAATTAAAGTTAAAAATGAAATATAATTTAGTTTCAAAGGAAGTTTATGAATGGGATTATATTTAAAGCGGATTTGGTAAAGGAGGTTATAAAGTGATTTTGAAGCAAATATGGTAAGCTTAAAAATAAAGGTTACTTAATATTTTAAGTAAAGGAAATCGAGATGGCAAAAGGACTTTATATTAAACTAGAGATGTGTAAACAAATTGTGGATCTGAAGATGGGGAGTCAAGGCGCTAAATTGAAAATTTACGTTAACTGATAAGGACAGAAGTGTAATGGATGAGATTGAAGTAGGATTTCACGAAGAAAATGATTTAAAGAATTAGAAAAAGGATTTCTATAATTGAATTTGGCAAAATGTTTAGGAATAAGATTTGAAATAAAAATCCAGATAATGGGACAAATAGTTTAAAGGAGTTAGAGTTTTAAAAGTAATGTGTATGAATCATTTACTAAATCAATTAACTTAGTAATAACCATATGTCAATAAAGGAGGTTTCAAAAGCGAGAAGGTTCTATAAAACCGTATACAATAGTGAAGAGGTATTAAAATGAATAGGGAAATTTGAATTACAATTCATATTTATCTTATGATAAGAATGGGGTTGATCAAGGTCTGAGAGGTAATTAAAATACCCCAACTCAAAAATTTCAGGATTGTCAAAGGATGATATGAGTCGTTATAATGGAGAGATTAAGGTAAATTGTGTTGTGAAAGTATTAGTGTAGCGTTATTTAAAGAATTGGGATATATATATATGATGGGATTCTAAAGCAAAAGGAAATAAAGAGGGGAAATTTGAAATGATATTTCCAAACAACGAAATAAAAAGGGGATTTTTGCAAGAGTGTTTATGATTGTAAGTGAATTGATCTCGATGATAAGTAATGTGGTATGAAAGTGTTCTTGAAGGATAGTAACTGGAAATTTGATAGGATTTTAAGGTATTTCTTTCAAGGAGTTTAATAAAATGATTTAAGAATATTTATATACATATTAAAACTAAAATATTTCAATGGCCAAGTGACGCTGTATATAAACCAATAGATTTATTTTGTTTTTATTTTGATAGTTAAATAACCGACTATTAAAATCATGCCCAATGCGCTGTTGGTACGGAAAGACCGGGATCGAATTTATATTCGAAAACCATTCCGAACCAGCAAATACGTAAAAGATGTTGGTTGAAGATGGAGCAGTTGAAGACCATGGATCTTCATAAGCGGAAGGACTACTTACCGAATTTCTCTGGCTTGCAACCAGAGTTATTTTTTTTGTGATTTTGTCGTGGTTGAAATCTATGGATTGCAAGGACTACTCGCTATTGATCCATAGGGTGATTCCTAGGATGCAGTAAGAGGGTGCCTTCGGTTTGTCTAATCCCAGGACAATTCGTATGGATGGATATCTGACAGAGTATTTCCAAAGGGATTACGTACGTTGATTTCTTCAAACGTACTATAGTTGGTGGCGGAGAGGGGCACTTCTCTTAGCTTAACTACTAGAGTACTTTTGTGGACATCAATTAGTGATATCTGAAGGATCTGACGATGTGGCATTCAAAGTGAATGATGGCCAGATATTCTAAAAGATAATTTATACCTCTAGCCTCTTCTACCGGGAAATGACAAAAATTGGGCAGGCGGCATGGCTATGTGGGTCGCTCCCATTAGGGTGTATTGTCACCATCTAGAGAAAATTCATTATTTGTTCTTCTTTCGTTTCTGTATCTTCGGATAATGGTTATGTGGGCCTAACCGTTGGTGACAATATATTCGATACACTCAAGAGAAATGAGTGGTCGGTCATGTATAGGCCGGGTTGCAAGACGTTCTTGTTGAATCCAGCGTATTCGTCTCTAGAGATACACTATCGGCAGGTGGTCCCATACTTGGTCATAGTCGGAATCCAATCTCCAATAAGCACCCGCGGTTTTGTTTGTATACTATATATGTGGAGCGTGAGATGCAAGCGTTCTGCTAGATTTTATTTATTTGCATTTAGAAACTATTATAATATCAGAATAATATATTGATTTCAAAAAAAATTTGGGTTATCGTAAGGTAAAACCCATCCGTATTTGTGTGTGGATTTGGTCTTACAATTATCCTTTTCTTTCAAAAAGGATTTATAACTTTAAAATCAAGTTGTGTGATACCTTTAAACTTAGTGGGTTTCTCACTCTGGTTCACTAGACTGACCCGGTATTTGTAATGCTCGGGTTAGACCGAGGTGTACAGGTTCAGGTTATCGGATGCTGTGAAGAGACGAGCTGATAGAGTTCCGACGTATGATATCATCCGCTGTGTGTTATATATGAGGAAAGAGTATTATAATTGTCCAGATGTGTGATGTACTCAGATGATTGTAAGTATATTTTCAAGCTCTCAATAAAAATTTATTTCTATATTGTATTTTGTTCCGCTGCGATATGAGACTCTGTGTTGTGTTGGATTTTCTTCTTCTTCTATTCTAGTATTTCTTTCTTTCTTATCTCACCCTCTAAATTCTTTCTAATAACAATCTGACTTGATGGACCGAACAGGGTAGAAAGTAATATCTGAATTAGAAGGGAAATTGCAAAATAGAGTTTCATGGAAGCTACAAAATAGAAGATCTAAGCTAACATGAGAAAGAAGTATTAAAAATGATTTAAATAACACAACTTAGCTGAAGGTACTACTCAAATAAAAATTTGGTGAATTCATTTGGCTGGTTCACCAATTTGAGATTGACAGAAAGTTGAAGATAATATTTTGGCGGGGAACTATGTAAAAGATGGAAGTAAGTATTAGCTATAATTTTCAAAAACCAAATTCGACAGAAGATATGACTAAAATTTGAAATTTGAAATTCATGGAGAAATGGAATCCATTCGTCTAGTGGTTTCGATACTTGAGTTTTGGCAAGTAATGCGGGATTATGCATTATTGTCGGAATTCGGGGCTCGAATCCCTACTGGGTCGTTACAGTACTGCTCGAAGTGTTCTAGATAGGTAATCTTCATACTCTTTTTCGTCTCTTATACAATCATCATTGTTCTCACTCCATTGTACCTTGACTAGCCTAACCATCTTCCTCCAAAGATTTTTCATGTCAATGACTCAAAACGGATTATGATGTCTTGAGACTTCTAGCTAAACATCTAAATTTTCAAGCTGATCTAGAGATACTATAACACTTGAGTCATGCACAAGCTTCAGCAGATATGAAACATGAAATACATTGTGCACAGCTGCCATTTTCTATGTTAATTCCACTATATAAGCAAGATCCTGGATTATTTCCAAAATTGTAAATGGCCCAACAAAACTCAGAGTTAACTTCCCTTTCCTTCTGCATCTGACAACGTTTCTAAGGGTGAAATTTTGACAAGTACCATGTCTCCAATTCCAAATATTTTCTTCTCTTAGCAGCATAACTCTTCTAATGATCTTAGAATGCCTTCATTTGTAGCTGAACGATCTCAATCTTATTTGTATTTTCTCTTATCATATTAGGCCCAAGTACCAATTTCTATTATGTTTCCAATCAACAAGAGAGTGAATTACATGGCACCCCGTACAATGCCTCATACAGTGTCATTCCAATGTTCGACTGATAACTACTGTTATAGGCAAACTCAACTACATAAAGTTAGTCTTCCATGGTTCTCCAAAATCTAATACATAAGCTCTTAGAAGAACTCCTAGCAATTGATTAACTCTTTCGGTTTTCCGATTTGTCTGCGGATGATAGCAGTACTCATATGCAGCTCAATCCCCAATGCCTCTTGAAGATTCTTCCAAAATCCACTAGTGAATGGAGGGTCTCTATCACTTACTATACCCTTGGGTATTCCATGGAATCGAATTATCCATCTAATATGCAGCTCAACCAAGTTAAGACAATCACTCATATGATGCCATAGTATGCCCTGGCCCTTGGCAACCTATCAATGAAATCCATCGATACTTGCTCCCAATTCCATGTAGGAAGTAGGAACCTCTAAGAGCTGCAATAACACATTCGGTTTCTTCTATTCATCTTTAACCAATAGGAAGTTCGTGCACATCGAGATGAATCTCCTAACATCCTTTTCATACCCTCCCATATGTAGACTCTCTTCATATCTCAGTGCATCTTGCAGCCTCTAGGATAAATAACTACCTAGAGTGATGACATTCTCTTGGAACCATCTCTTAATCAAACTATATTAAGAATAACATATCGTCCATCCTTCTGAATCCAACCATCTCAATCAACATTTTATTGCTTAAACTCTTTTGACTTGACTCCCACTCTGATCTCTTAATAATATCAAAAGGCTTTGCATCTCATCTTTGGCCTTCACCAGTCATTTTAATGAGAGTACGTCTAATAGATAAACTCGTTAACTTCTCAAGATCTAACTCATAACGAGTCTGAAATCAATTCCAACTTTATACTCAGGTTGCTTCCACTCCGTAAACATAGCTTTCAAACTAACATGTTTCCATTTTGTGCATCTGCCACTGGGTTACCTTTACCTCGAGTATATGCAATACCAAAATCATATGAAGCTTGAAACTCCTACTATCTCTACTGTCGAAGATTTAAATCCTTTTGGAAGAAAATATACTTTAACGACTTATGATCCGTGAATAACTCAAATCTAACTCCAAATAGGTAATGTATCCACATCTATAGAGCAAACATTATCGCCGCTAACTCTAAATCATGAGTAGGTAATTCCTTTCAAGAAGCTTCAGTTATTGAATAGCCTATGCGATAACTCTTCCATTCTCCATCAACACGGTTCCTAAATTAGTACTACATGCATTGTTATTGTTAATCCCTAAAAATCCATACGCACATTGGGTAAAGGGTACAAGGCGGGTCTTACCAGGGTCGGTCGTACGTAATGCAACCACACTAAGTAGGATCCAAATATCAGACCCAAGGCAGGACAAGTCTACCAGTACGATCGGACCATAAGAACCTCGACTCAACAAAGATGAAAGCTGCACATCCAGAGAATCACTCGGGCACTAAAATAAGACAGGTCACCCGTTTGGCACGAGCAAGAGCAGCCTCATAGTATAGCCATAGAGCCAAGCGGCACCATGACAAGGCAGCAAGAGGACGAGCGCCCTTGTTTCAAGAAGAGCGGTCGCGCAAGGAACAAAGGGGGGGTCGATCTCCGCTCCACACTTCGCTCTTACGAAATCTCCCAAAGCATCCACGCCCGCACTTAAGGACCCGCTCAGCTATTCAAGACACTTGGCAAGTCGTCCGCACATAACACCGAATGCGACCACAGACAACTGGCTACAGCTGTCCGGTGGCATGGTCATAATTAGCAGAATGAACGACCCACGGCCTGGATAAACAGATTCCAAATCATTCACCAAGAGGAGTTCACCTATAAATACACCATGACTACCCATATTTAGGGGGGCTTTTTGGAAGAACCACGAAGTGCTGCTAAACTTCAAACTCAACCACAGATCTGGCCATGTCGTCAAGTACCATTTTAGAGTAAAGACATCTGCTCTCTCAATCATTCATCCATCCTTCTTCTCCTCAAACTCTATTATTCTCCTGTATAATTCTTTAGATCAAAACATATAAGCGAGGGGATATTGAGTAGATATAGAGATGTATGAGGTCAGAGAATTGATGTACTTTGTAATTCTTATTATAAGACAGGAAATAGCCTTCATAGTGGACGTAGGCCTCATTAACGGCTGAACCACTCTAAATCTCGTCTCTACTTTACTTTTTCTCGCATTTTTGCTGTTTATTGCTAACTGGACACGGTTCCATTTATTTCTTACCGAATTGGTGATGTACAGTTTAGTTCCTTGGGTGTTTAGACCATTTTTAGTGTAAACATTTTTGGTGCCCACCGTGGGGCCGTGTTCATAATTTCCTTTTGTAATTCAGCAGTCGAAACGTCCTAAAATTGTTTTCTCCTTCGAAATCATGGTTGGATCGAAGAAAAGAGGTAAATCCGCTAAAGTCGCTGCGATCATCGAGGATGATAATGCCAACGAAGCTACGCCTTCGATCTTAAACCAAGAGGCTGGGAAAACTCCCGAGCCATCTGTCACACGAGACAATTTGGACGTGGTTGCAACTGGCTTGAACGAGAAAATGGATAATGCAGCGAAGATGATAATGGAAAGGTTTGATGTCCTGACCAATAGTCAAGCCTATCTGTTACCATCAAACGCTGTGGGTAATGCTGACGAAAAAGAGGACTCATTAACCTAAGACCCTGGACGACCTCACAGCTCAGTGAGAGACAGGGAATCCTAAGGTCAGATCTCCACAGCGCAAAGAAGAACGTGCGACGAATTGCCCCAACATAGCCTCCCTCAAGAAGGATGCGAGGTGCCAAAGCTTAAACCGTGGCCACACCAACATCAGTATCGATTCTGATGGACAAGCGGGAAACGAAAGGCACATCACAGATTTAGTTCAGCGAGTAATGAAGGAGAAGGTGGCTCAAGAATATGAGGAGGAACAATGGGAGTTTCCCCCAGCAAAAATCCGTTGACGGAGGAGATCTGTCAAGAAAAATTCCCGAAGAAATTTATACCACCAACAATAGCACCTTACAGCGGAGTCGGGGATCCAACTATTTTCCTGTTCAAATACGACCAGCACATGAATGGAGCTAGAGCCACTGACAAAATCAAGTGATTATACTTTCCCATTTTCCTGGATGGTGTGACCTCACTATGGTTCACCAGACTCCTACCTAGGTGTATCGACCAGTTTGTAGATCCGGCGAGGAGATTTCAGGATCAATTCCGGTTGCAGTCCACTAATGCAAGGGACGTGATGTCACTCAACAAGATGGAGCGGCGGCCTAGAGAAACCATCAGAGCTTTCCTTACATGCTTCCAAGCTGCAGCAGCGGAGGTCGTAGATCCAGAACCTTGGTATTTGCTTGCGGCCCTAAAAGGAGCCATCGATAAGAAATCAGAATTTGGAAAGTGGCTCAAGATAAAGAAACCAAAGACTCTAAAGAAGTTCTACAAGAAAAACGAAGAGTACATGAGCGTGGAAACCGATATCCTGAATGCTCAAAAGGACGCGGGGAATAGTATTATTAAAGAAGGGAAGAATGACGAATTCTCTCAGATAATTCAGAAGGATAATTCTGGGCATAAGAGAGGGTTTGACGGAAGAGACAGTGGAGTACACAAGAAGTCAAAATTCTTTAGACATTCAGAATCGACTCCCCTGAATGAAACCCCAGAAAAAATCTAGTCTTTCACGAAGGACTCAGCCATGTTCCCTCAGGTAAAACCGCAAAGAATCACTGATCAATAGGCAAATTCTGGAAAGTTTTGTCGGTTTCATACTTAGCCAGGACAGAACACAAACGAATGTCGACACTTGAGAAATTTGATTGAGGAGCTCATCCGGAAAAATCAACTGCAGCAATATGTTAAGAGTCCACAAAACACATCAGAAAGCTAGCGGCAAGGTAAGGTTGCTGATCAGGCCAGGTCGTGCGAGATAACCCGGGCACCCGAAGACTTACGACTGATCATTGACTAATTACCACTGGACACGGTCCAACATCCATAGCAGGATTGCGCGACCGTCCTTCTCTTTATTTTACTATTTTTGTATTTTTTCCTTCCCAATTGTACCTCTAGGAAGTGATATGTGATTCGCCCCCTTTTGTCTTATTATGTTAAGTAAAAGCTCTACATGATGAAAGACATTCGCTCACGGATTATAATCTCATAAATTGTTCACAAGCTAATGTTAAAATTGGTCTCTGATGTAGGGCAAGTCGTGCATCGAGCATCAAGAGCATTGGTCAAAAAAAGGCGGGGTAATCAAGCATGTCATCCTGCAGAACTTAAAAGGAAAGGACCATTCCAAAACAAATCACGAAGAGCACACCGACATCTGGAGGTTGCGCTCTTTCCTTTCTTTTCTTAAAGAAAGAAGAAAAAAACCTAGGCTGGATAACACTGGTCCTACGATCGAAAAGTCCCATAAACATGCTGGAAGGACCAGCACAAAACAAAACCCGACCTAAAGGAAGGTGGCCATCCTTGTTCTTTGTTGTTAACCAAGTCAAACAAAGCTAAGGATGGACTACAACAGCAGAAATCCTAGCCGAAAGGGGGTATTAGAAATCCTAGCCATTTAAGGGTATCCAATCTAGGTCTCTATTTGATCATAGTGTGCCAGATCAAATAAGATCGAAATTGGGTCAAAAATTGTAACCCAAGTCCTCCCATGGGGGCACGTATCCAAAACCAGTCTCCGAAGGGCTCGGGTCACTGAGTTAGTGAGATATGGGATTGGATACACCAAAAAATATACCTTAATTGAACATACAGAGTACGTTTAATCATGTTTTCAAAGGACTTGGGACGCCAAGTCAATAGGGAACGAGATTAAATGTGCAACGAGATTAAATGTACAACAGAATGTCTACGCCTTATAAGGGAACTTGTCCAAAAATGAACTTCAAAAGCTTGAACTATCAGATCAAATAAAAACAAGAACATATGCATAACAAGAACTAAACCCCTCAAAGAAGGGGCTAAAATGAAAATACGATGTTCTAAGTTCAAAGCAAATAAACAACATTGAACGACGTACGGCGTAAAAGCGTAATAATCGTGCGACCGATAAAAGCGCAATACAATGCAAAAGAATAAATTATGATAAGTTATAACACTTCAACGATAACGCATAGCAACAATATCGTCATGAAGTTGGAACTTTAAAATACAAAACAACAACATATCATATGACAATTTTTTCAGGGACATCATGGCCATCAACCAAACGAACCTCGGAAGTACCTTGATCAACAACGGGAAGTTCAGTTAGGGGAATCACTTCTCCCAAAGCTTCATCTCCCACAGGACTAGGGGCACGAATGGGAGCAACATTCCAGACTTTGTTCCAAAGGATCAAGCTCGTTCATCAGCCAACATTCTCCTGCCTTCTTCCAAAGCATCGCGATCTTTAGCCTCAAGAAGGGCTTCTGGAAGAGCACTATCTTCCTTACCTTTGGAGTACTTGAGCACCTCCTCCCAAACAAGGACTAATGTACGGGGAAAATCTTTGTTCAAATAACTCAAGCTTCCGCAGGTCATAACGCTGAGGGTGTAAAATTGAAATAGGGCCTCTTCAGCTTTATTTTGGGCTCGCTCAAGATCACCAGTTAGCCTTGCTTTATCTCCTTCTAAAGCTTCTAGGGTCCCGTTTTGAAAGGCAACTCTACTTTCAAGCATCGCTTTCTCCCGCTGACAAGAAACTGCATCATGTCGTGCAGAAGTTAATTGAGATTTAGCTAGCTCACGGCCGGACTGAGATTCATCAAGTTGTCTTTTGGCACCTTCAATCTCTTCCTGAAGTCTTCTGTTATCAGCCTCTAAGCTACTCATCTTGCTGTTGCCATCCTTAAAGAATGCAATTTCGGCCGCTTGACTTTCAATCACATGGCATAACTCAATTTTATCGTTCTCCAGAAGCTCAATGCGCTCAAGATGCTGAGTATTCAACTTCTGAAATTCAAAGCAGAATTTATCCCAAGACTCAAGTCGCTTTTTGGAAGTATGTTTGGCTTCATCTAGCTGAACTTCAAGCTGACCCAGGACAATAGAAAGCTGGGAGGTCACATAGTTTTTTACGGCGCTCAACTCCCCAATAGCGTTCCGATCATCATATGGAAACAGATCTATGTCGAGGTCCACTCCCCCCAGGTCCCAATCTCCGAACCTATCCTTCAACTCAGGGTTACCAGGGGCAGCTCTATAGGGAGGTCTATCACGAATCGCCTGGATCTGGCGAAGAACGGGCGAGTTCGAAGTAGGGGATTTAATCAACGACTTCGCAGGTGTAAAGGAACTAGGGCATGGGAATTCGGCCGGTACAGAAGACTCGTCGAACCCAGCTTGTTTATCGTTATCTCCTCTCTTCTCGGTATCCTGGTTTTCTCCTCCAAATACCCGAGAATGATCGTGCTTCTTCTTCTTTATCAAACTCGCCAGTGGTACTTCAAGAGCATCTTGGGTTGGAAGGTCTGAAGATGGACGAGAGCGCTTGAGGCAATGGGAAAGGCTAGATTGCACGATACTCCATGGAACGACAAGAGCAGATTGCTGAGAGAAACTTTCTGATAGGGGTGACTTCATTCCTGGATCTAGGAAAGAAAAGAAAATATAAGCATTATGGTTGTGTGAAGATAAGAAAAGAAGCCAGAAAGAGGGTACATCAGAAAGAAAAACATAAAAACAACTTGCCAAAGTGGTTAAATGCTTTTTGAGATATCACTTTGACCCAAAAGCAAGGGGATTTTATCCAAAAAAGTCCTCACGATCAAAAGTTTTGAAATATGAACGCCCAGATAGCAATTTTACCTTGAGCAAGCTCTCCAGCCAAGTCGAAGGATCAAGTCCTTTCGAGGCTTTCGAACCATCTTCTCCTTGGCCTTCTTTAGAAGAGGCCTCTCCGCTTCCCTGATTTTCTACAGAAGCTTCCCCAATGTCATCAAGCCGCTCCGCTTCCCAAACCTGTCCTTGGGCGGCTCCCTCTGGCAAAGACCCATCTTTCTCGCACGAAGCTACTGAAGTCTTAGAGCCTTTGCGCTTTGGGCGCCCGGATACAACTTTTTTGGCAGGGATCGCTCTACTACTTGAAGTTGCCTCGCTGCTCCCCATGACACTAGAACATCCTTCTGCCAAAGATTTTTTGGTAGGGGATTTGCTGATGGCTTTCTTTTTGCCAGAACCATCCACCGGGAGGGTGCGCGGAGATGAAAGCAAGTTGTATTGCCTCAGGAACTCTTTGTTAATCAAAAATTTCATATTCCTTTGCTCCTCATTAACGACTAATAACGAGTTGCATAGATCCCGGTCAAAGGGTATGCTCTGATTGGGAAGCACTACAATACACCCAAAGGACTTGTAGAAAAACAAAAGGCCAAGAAAGAAAGAGCAAGCTGGAATTCATGGAATAAAGACACTCACCGACCGTCTTCCAGAGGCCGCAGAAGTTATCGAGGCATCGGACGAAGAAGTATTGACTGGGAAATCCTTGCACACTGTCCTCTAAACCAGTGATTATTTTCGGACCCCTGCTTTCCATGAAGACAAATAAGGGGCGCTGGCCTCTTGTCCTAAAAGTATACAATGAGCGTATATCCATGAACGATGGAGCCCGACGTTTCTCTCTCATAAAAAGGACATAAATACTTGTCAAAATCACGTAACCATTAGGGTGTAACTGATACGGGGCGATGGCCAAATTCCGAAGAATCATCTCTATGTAAGGGTTAAAGGGAGGAACTGCTCCACTTTTCAACATCCCATGGGTAACAGCAACAAATCCTTTAGGGGGTTGTCAGCGAACTCCTTTCCCGTAGGCAGCCTGGCCTCTTCCTTTTCCGAAATCCCAAATTGCTTGCACAACTGATGGAATGAACTAAGCGAGAGTTCCGTCGAGCGCCTCTCACTGGGTGCTTCAGAAAGCGAATGAGGTTGTGGAAATTCTTGGGCAGCACCCATCGAAGAAACAACATGGGGTGCAGACGTAACCTGGTCAGAATTCTCTTCTCGATCCAACCTTCCGTCCTGGTCCGACATAAATGGCTCCTTGAAATTATGAAATTTTTAAAAGAAAAGGAGAGAAAAAACCCTACTTTAAACCCCAGGGTCGTACGACCAAATTCATGCTCCAAAAAGTGGGTTAAAATAAAGGGAGGAATTTGCTTACAGGAAAATAAGTAGTTTCAAACTCAGGCGAGCAACCCAACTGAATCGATCTTAAGATTACATAAACCTTGATGATAATGCCACACATAAGT
Source organism: Allium sativum (assembly GCA_030737875.1). Classification (NCBI taxonomy): domain Eukaryota; kingdom Viridiplantae; phylum Streptophyta; class Magnoliopsida; order Asparagales; family Amaryllidaceae; genus Allium; species Allium sativum. The sequence goes on from CM060920.1 coordinate 970,732,489, forward strand.
GCAAACTGGAATGATAAAAGGACTTTGACCTTCAGAACTGGCAAAGGGAATCCCGATGGTAAAGAAAACCGCTCAAAACGATGCCGCCATTAAAGCTTTCTTTTGAGAAGTGTGTAACAAAATGATACATAGAAGGCAAACCGAAGGGCTGGCAAACCAAAGTAGTATTTTCATCTGTTCGCTCAACGGCCCAACGGTCAAATCAAAGAGCCCAACATTCAAAGGAGTGAGGAATCGCCCAAAACAAATATGTGGGAAAACCAATCAAAAACAAATAGAAAAGAGGAAATAAGGAAGACTAAAAGGCATACATCCGGGAATTCTCGCCGCGTCAGCTTAGTGCCTGACTACACGAAAGGGTCTCATCAAGTCCCATCTGGTATCCCGAAGCTCGACTATTCGCACAATAATCAAAAGACGTATCGAGTCTCTCACTCGCCAGCACAACGACAAGGTAATTTTAATATTTGGCACTAACGACCCCCCGCAAGTCAGAATAAAACCATCAACCAATGTGCGACAATATATGTCAAAGCCAGTAATTCCATATCAAAAAGAAATCACAGGCTTCGAGCGGAAAGTGTTAATCCCTAAAAATCCATATGCACATTGGGTAAAGGGTACAAGGCGGGTCTTACCAGGGCCGGTCGTATGTAACGCAACCACACTAAGCAGGATCCAAACTTCAGACCCAAGGCAGGACAAGTCTACCAGTGCGACCGGGCCATAAGAAGCGCGACTCAACAAATATGAAAGCTGCACATCTAGAGAATTGCTCGGGCACTAAAATAAGACAGGTCACCCATTTGGCACGAGCAAGAGCAGTCTCATAGTATAGCCATAAAGCCAAGCGATACCATGACAAGGCAGCAAGAGGACGAGCACCCTTGTTTCAAGAAGAGCGGTCGCGCAAGGAACAAAGGGGGGTCGATCTCAGCTCCACACTCCGCTCTTACGAAATCTCCCAAAGCATCCGTGCCCGCACTTATGGACCTGCTCAACTATTCAAGACACTTGGCAAGTCGTCCACACATAACACCGAATGCGACCACAGACAACTGGCTATAGCTGTCCAGTGGCATGGTTGTAATTAGCAGAATGAACGACCCACGACCTAGATAAACAGATTCCAGATCATTCACCAAGAGGAGTTCACCTATAAATACACCATAACTACCCACATTTAGTGGGGGCTTTTTGGAAGAACCGGGAAGTGCTGCTAAACTTCAAACTCAACCACAGACCTGGCCATGGCATCAAGTACCATTTTAGAGTGAAGGCATCTGCTCTCTCAATCATTCATCCATCCTTCTTCTCCTCAAACTCTATTATTCTCCTGTATAATTCTTTAGATTAAAACATATAAACGAGGGGATATTGAGTAGATATAGAGAAGTATGAGGTCAGAGAATTGATGTAATTTGTAATTCTTATTATAAGACTGGAAATCGCCTTCATAGTGGACGTAGGCCTCGTTAACGGCTGAACCATTCTAAATCTCATCTATACTTTACTTTTTCTCGCATTTTTTTTACTGTTTATTGCTAACCGAACATGGTTCCATTTATTTCTTACCGAATTGGTGAAGTACGGTTTAGTACCTTGGGTGTTTAGACCATTTTTGTGTAAACATTTATAAACAACCATTTCCTCATTTCCATGCAGAATAACTAGCACTGGTGCGGTAGTCAATATAATCTCTCTTTTAAGATTACAAAAGCATGTTCACACTTTACATCTCATACGAAGACCTGGATCTTCTTAGTCAAACTAGTTAATGATATAGCTATCTTCGAAAAGTCCTTGATAAACCATCGATAATATCTAGCTAAACCAAGAAAACTTCTAATATCGGTTGCATTCTTAGGTCGATTCCAATCTTCGATTGCTTCTACCCTAGCAGGATCCACTATTTTTCCTTGTCCTGATATGACATGACCTAAGAGTCTTACTTCTTCCTTCCATAAGTGACACTTGGAAAACCTAGCACTTAGTTGATGTTTTCTCAAAGTTTCTAACACAATTCTCTAGTGCATCTTGTGCTCATCCTCGGTTATAGAACAGATCAAGATATCATCCACGAATATAAGCACGAACTTATTCAGCTGATACATGAAAATTGGATTCATAAGATCCAAAAAATATGCTGGTATATTGGTCAATCCAAATGGCATCACTAACCATCCAAAATTCCAGATGGTATCCTAAAAATAGTCTTTTACATGCTATTCTTTTCCATTCTCAGTTGGTGAAATCTCGTAGACAAATCCATTTGGGAAAACACATGAGCTTCATGAAGATGATCGAACAAGTCATCGGTCCTTCGTAAAGGATGTTTGGTCACCTTATTCGGCTCACGATAATCCACACACAGTCTTAAAGATCCATATCATTGGTTACAGACACAACTAGTGCACCCCATTCGGATATGCTCCTCCAAATGAATCCTTTACTCAACATATCATTCACTTGCACCTCCAACTCTCATTATTCTCTTGGCTCCGTCTGCCTAAGAGACATAACTATAAGTCTGGCTCCATCCACTATATTAATCCAAAACTCAATTTCTCTTCGTGACCGCAGTCCTTTGACCTCGTTAAAGACATCAGATAACTCTCGAACGATCAGAACAGATGACAATCCATCCAGTTGAATTGTAAGTGAGTATTAAAAGCTCTCCCGACCCCCATCCTCTGGTAGATATCTAATCATAATTACTCGCCCTTCCATATTCTCAACTATCACCTCTCGCAATCAATTATAGCCGCATATCTCTTTAGCCAATCCACATCCAGTATAATGCCAAACACAGTGAAGTACAAAACTAAATGACTACACATAAAGGAACAACCATGACCTGATAAGACTAGACCACGATAAAGCATACGAAGATTAGATGACCCCCTACATGATTAGTCACATCCAATGGTTTATAAACAATCTTAGGTTCTAAACCTAGCTTGCACACAAATTCATTACAAATAAGAGAATGTTATGATGTAGTATCAAATAAAACTCTAACTGAAACATCTCTAATGGAAAGCATACCTTAAACAACAACACTCTTCCCCTTCTCTACAGCAGTAGGAGCTCTCGAATTAAACTGTGCAACATCCAATGCATAATCCTTAATAAATTGTTTATCCTTTGGCTTTTCTGGCTAGTTCTTCCTCATATGCCCAAGCTTATCATAGTTTAAACACTTCTTCTCAACCTTAGCAGATTTACAGTCCCTCGAGTAATGGCCTTTTCTTGACAATGAAACAAATAACTTCATACTTAAGTTTCTTTTGGCCATTCTTATCCTAATGTTATTGCTTCCTCTTACCATTCCACTTCTTCTTATTTCCACCACCTTACTATGTTTTTGTTTCTCCTTTCTATATAACCTTAATAATAGCCTCGCTCTTCTTAGGAAACGTACTCTTGTGCCTAAGAGCATTCTCAACCAACTTCTCAAATGAGACTTTGATACGTCAACAAGCTTCTCACCTAGTTACTCATCCAGTCCAATAATAAATTTCTCGTTCTTCCTAAGAGGAGTATCAATAAGAGATAGACCAGTACTTAGACACAACTTCAAACTCTGCCTTATACTCAACAACACACATCTCTCCTTGCTTCCACTCAGTAAACCACTTAAAACGAATCGACTTCTGGACCATAGAAAAGAATTTATCTTTGAACATTGTCCTAAAATGCTCCCATGATATATGATCCCTGGAGTCCAAATGGTTACAGAGTTCCACTAATCCATAGCTTGGCATTGTAGCCAACTCGAACCAAGTTTCCAGTACATCGTATTCCATGACCTATGAAGATTTAAGTACAAGTATCCAACTAACTTTGAACACTCAAATGTCGACTCTGTCCAGACAAATGGCTTGCCACCCAGAGAAGAATAGTCTTTGCACAACTTAGAAAAATTTACAGTCCTAGGTGCTTGCGCAGGAGCACCACCATTTACTGCCACTCCTGAAGTAGGTACATTACTCATGATTGATGTTATCATGGCTCAAACTTAGCCAGAAAATCGGGGTAGAAACACCTAATCAACCATCCCCACTTACCCTTCCAGAAGCTAGATTGTACCTTGCAGCGTTCCTTGTATTCCGACGACTCATTTTTTTTATCTAGAACAAGAATGATCAGTACATATTAGAGAAAAGATGCAATGATACTCAAGTGCATGCTAAAATACTATACTATATACTATATATAATATAGTTATCATCCAAAATCAATTACAAATATGTCCCTCATATGCTCTAAACTTTGGATAGATTAATTAACCAAAGGTTTGACACTACATGTGACAAATTCCCCCATATCTCCTGCATCAATGCTAAAGAATGTGCATAGTGAACCATACCAGGACGATATAGGACGATCGCCAAGGGAAAATAAAACCCTAACAGAACCTGTCGTATATCTCACAGCGCAAGAATAAAGTATAATAATAAAATATACAACATAATATGTAGTAAAGCATGATAAAGCAGAAATCTCATCTCCAAATAAAATCTCAGAATCTGGTTCAACATTATCAATTTGAGTACATCAAGCTTCGTTATAATTTCTCTTAGAGTATATGGATCAAACGGTGGAAAACAGACAAATAGCTATATAGTAGAATAGTAGTACGCCGACCTCTAGCCCGCCAACGAACAACAACATTGTCACAAAACCTGCTACTCAGCCTAATTACAACATCGTTAATGCGCATCCCAAGTTAATAAAAGGAAACATAAAACCTTGAGTCAGATGAAAATATGGTATGGTCGACAAATGACCATAATAACTATATTGTAAAATATGAATTAGACAACTCAAATCTCACGTAACTTGTCCCTACAACAAAAGAGTTAGCATATAATAACTAAATAGAACATACTACTCAAATAACAATAGAAATATACACTTCATAGAATAAGATTCCCAATCCCCTCTTTACTTTAGTATTCTACAATGATATTCTGCCTAGAGAAAAATAGGAAGAGAACATTTAAGCAATTATAGCATCTATATCAAACAATGTCCTAACTATCACCGTCTAGAGCCTTGAATACGGTGATAACTCGTATTACCATTCCCACTTATGTCAAAGGATAATGGAGAACCTTAAATCTTGTCGGACTACCGTACGTCCCATGTATGTATGTCTTTCCAAGACAACTAGATCACTTCCAAAGCGATCCAAGGTACTAGACCATTGTCGCTAGTCCAGATGGGCATCCACCGGTATCCCTGCTTCAAGTCTGTACCTAGAACACTTTGAGCTATCAACAATTCCTTGGCAATCCCAATCATATGAGCCATCCACAACTCCAATTTTATGTTTGAGTTTACAATCGAAGAATCCACACTTTTCCATTCCATAACTTCCACCGTGCATAAGAGATCAATGAAACAAGAACTCCAGCATATTCCTGAAGACCCTAGCCTCTTACACCGTGGACCCCGGACCCCCCACCATCACATTTGATGGACTGGTATTGGTCCATCCCCTATGGGCCGATGTCAGTCAATGAAATTAGTCAATTTTAGCTAAGTGTTGGCACCACTTGTTTCTTAGCTTCGAGAACTTCCCCTAGTTTAACTCACATGCACCAATGACTTCCCATAGTTGTATATGTAGGTCCACCTAATCACCATCAAATTTCTTCACTTCGACCTATCCAAAGTTCATCATATCTTCACCAACACCCCCAAGATTTCCCAAGGCCACACCCACAATTTGATGGTCATGCACCATAATTTGATGGATTGGTATCGGTTCACTGGCTATGGATAGTGTCAGTCCGTATACTTCGCATTTTTTTTGTTGAAATTTTTTGTGTTGCCTTCGTGCGTCCTTTAGTGCTTACTTCTGAAGTTTCATCTGATTGTGGCAACCTAAAATCCAGATATGCTTTGATCTCTGATTTAAGTCCTAATGCAAACATTCTAAACTACCAAATCAAGCATATAATAAATTTCTAGCATTTAAATAGTAATTACACATAATTTTAGGCACATACAAACATATGGATACGTACAAACATGAATCGTGTAATAACAATCACACTTTTGTCATAAGCTAAGGCAAATTTCATTAAAACACATTAGATCTAATAAATAAATAAATTACTTATCATATGTTATAATTAGGTTGACTAGGGTTTAGGTGATCTAAAATTAACATGAAAATCCATTTTTAGGGTTAAATTAACATAGAAGGTGTTTAAATGATCCATATACAACATATGATACGATATGGCTATGTGTGAGATCGCCATTACTCACCAAAACTTGAAATCCAATGGAATTCGATGTAGATCTAACTGGACAGCGAAGAGAATGCACAATATGATGGAGAAACAATGAGATCTAAACTTCTCAGATGTAGATCTAGCCTCTTGATGCAAATTAGAATTGTTTTGATAAAGAATTGTGGATCTAGGGTTTGAGAGGATTAGGTTGAACTAGAGAATCAAAACTACCCATCCTAATGTGAGAATGAAGGAGATGATTTTGGAAGGGTAAGGAAGAGGAAAAAGGTGAAGTAATTTTTCTTTGAGAGACAATTTAACCGTAATGTCTCTTACATAGAGTTGCGGTTTACATCCTTTATGATATAGATCTTTGGCTTACTAGCAAATTTTTAAGGAGTTTTCTAATAGATTTACAAACTAGCTCGAGAGACTAGTTTTAAGAAATTCGTTAGATCGTAAGGCGACTCATCAGTTGAATACTAACGTATGTATTGAAGGAATGTGTAATACCCCACATTTTTCTGAGCCTAAATTTTGATAAAAATCGAAACTTGAACACATCCAAGTATGGAGCATGTAAATCTGATACTTGGAAACAAATAAGCATGAGAAAAATCAAAGTACGATAACATAAACTCACAACGGAAAAAAATAGGATAGACTAGTATTAACTCAAGTAACTACCTTTTTAAAGTAAGTCACTTTGCCAATATCGAGCATGAGAGAGAACGAGAATCAAAAGTCAAACCTAAACATCTGTGAGAACCCGACCTTCTCTAAAAACCTGGGAGCTTGTAATGAGGAGCGGGTCAGAACAACAAGATTCTAATGAATAGGAAATGTACAACACATATTACAATACACAGATGTATCTCGTTTTGTTCAACCAAAGATATATGCCTTACCCCTTTATTTATAGGAGTGGACTTGGCCATGAACCATTAGATTGATTTAAATAAACATCCATCCGTTTATATTATATAATATAACGAAAATACCCTTCAAAACCTATCCGTACCTGGGACTACAACCCCGAAGCGGTCGATACCCTCTAGTAGCGGTCGACCTCCCTCTGGCCAATTTTCCTAGTGAGGGCTGGTTATATATAGGAAGATATATTATATTTATTATGTTTATTTATTTCTATCCATTTTTTCATATTTCGTCTGTAATTTTTTCATATGGACTCCGTTCGCAAAACTCCAAACATGAAAGTTAACTAGAATTCCAAGACGAACGCAATGGTTAAGGTTTTATGGTGTCAAATTCCATCGTTTGCATAAATTCCTATTTTTTACATCTAATTAAATAACTAATTTATTGTCGAAATTTTGGGTTGTTGCCGAATGGATGGAACTTAGAGGGTTGTGGAGCACTTGCATCCTAGATCTTAGAGGATGTCAGTATTAGTATTTACTATTATTGGATTATCATAGCCATCTTTCAAAAATTGTGTGACACTTTTGAAGCATTTTATGGAAGGCCATATAAATCGCTAGACTGTAGATGGAAAACCATCATCAAATTTATACATGGAATGGGTTTGAGTTATATGGCTTTAGAAAGTCAGAATGGATTAGGTATCTCTGAAGTTTATAAGATCTGGATAGTAAGGAAGAGCTGACACTGAATTTATTGGGATTATCCTAATATTTGGGAAAAATAAGAAAACTTGCTAGTTGGTTGCAACCCATGCTAATTTTTTGTGTTATGTATTTGGTATGAAACCTTCACATTATAACAATTATGGTTAAACCTAATCAGATTGAGGGATATCAGGACAAATTCATTAGAGTTTTGTACCACTATGGACATCATAGATCATGGAAACACAAGATTATACAACAAGGAATTAGATTGATCTGAGCACAATTGGGAAAAATTCTAGTAAAAGACTTGAGGAATTCTTATCCTATGTCTTTATCTGACAGCCTTTTATTCCTACAATTGTATCGTGGTTGCTAAATTGGATGGCAAGGGAAAGTTCTACACTTTTAGCTATCATTGTGCCCTCATGTATAATTTTTATACATGTTTAACACATTTGCATATATATATATATATATATATATATATATATAGACACACACACACACACACACACACACATATACTCACATACACACACATACGCACACATCGTGCATACCGAGGTTGAGCTCATTTTAGCAAGTTTGCAGTACATAATCAAATTGCAATATTGGTTGAATAGATGGATGTGAAGACAACTTGGTCATGTAACATATGTTATTGCGAGTTGCATTATTTACCCCTTTAAAGACTTCGAGATGAAATCCTTTTTAAGGGGGTGAGGGAAGAATGTGACACCCAGTAAAATCAACCCAAAATAGATATAGTTAATTTGATTAAAATAATATGAAAAAAAATGAAAATGTTAAGAGATTCAAAATTTGATCATGGAATTTGTTTGTTTTTTTGCATTCATGATGAAATTCTGATTCGTTTCCTTATGCAATATGCTGAAAATGGAGTTTGGATGTAGAAGTTATAAGTTATTGAAGTTTTCAGATTTAAACTAATTTGGTTCGAGTTCAAATGAATAAAAAAACTATAGGATTTGAAATTTGAAATAAATTAAGTGATTAAACTTAAGAGTAAATTTAACATTGAAATATTGGAGTAACATTAAAGAATTAATAAGGAAATAAATTAACATGTAATGGAAACGGGTTAAACGCTCCCGAATCGAAAGGGTGGCCGACCCTCTTGATCAAAGGCGATCGACTAATACATAAGGGGGTGGTCGACCAATCGAAGCTCATTCTAGATAGTAGCGGCTACGGTTTGAGGGCTAGAAATCTTAATTTAACATACCAGCTTTATTTGTTTGCCTAATACAATTCTACGAGGTGTGTCTTAACCTCTATAAATAGAACCCTAGTCTCTCTACTTCGCTTCATAATATTTGAGGTATTCATTTCAACTTTGTCATTTCTATCTCCCTCTGTTATTTAGGAATTCATACCAAAAGAGAGGGATGTTGGAAGAGAACATTAGACATACAAATCCAAGGAAAAAGAGTGCAAGAGCTAAGACTATTTTGTAAGAGGAAACATAAGTATTTCTTTTTTTTTTTAGTAATTTATAGTGTAACTTTTATTATGGATATGAATATGGCTTTTGGAAATGCGAAAATATTATAGATAAAATCCACAAATTTTCCTTTGAATTTTGGAATATCAGTCCTACGAAGAAGATTTTATGTCGTTTGCTGTAACGACCCAGATTTTATTAAGGGATATTTAAATTTATTTAAGTATTTAAAATGATTTATTTTAAAAATTTATGACTTGGAATTTATTTAAATTTAAGGTTTGAACGTAGAATTTAAAATCTAATTAAAACGAGCTCGCAACAGTGCGGTAGTTCTTAATATTGCGTTTTGAACTTTAAATGAATGTATAGGATCCAATAGAAGTCAAAATTCGTTGAAACAAGAAATGTTCGAAGCTATTAAACTACAGTTTTCTAATGAAAGTGAAAATTTGAGATTTCATCTTGTAAATTGTAAGTTATGTCCAAATAAAATTTTCAGAAAGTCGCTATGAATTTTTTATAAACTATAACGATTTATTAAATAAAATAAAAGGATTTTTATATAAATTGAATATTGATTTAGCTTAAAGATGGAAGTAACGAGTTATAAACCCAAGTATGCTTATTTTGAAGCTATATGAAGTTTCATTTGAATATATATAAATATAATAATTTGTTTACAATAGAATTTGATTATTTTGAAATTAAATTATATTTTATTAATTTAATTGGTATTAGAAAATAGCCATTTTGCAAATGACCTCCGTTTTCAGTGCAACGAATTTTATTAGATTCATATTGATTAATTTTTGTAAGATTTCAAAATTCGAATCAATCAGAGTTAGTATGTGACTGTGCGAGCTATAAACATTCAACGTAAATACATATGTATATAAAATAAATAATTTAAGCCCAAACTAGCGTAATTTGAGCAAATCGACTCGGATTTCGATGAAACAAGTTTCAATAGGATCGTAATGACAAGCCATAGATGTATGTCAATTTTCACCGCCAACGGAGTTCATATGTAATCATGTGAATTAATTAGTGTCAATTGGAGATAGTGGTAAGCACATAGTAATATAATATTATTAAATCCAAAATATCAACCTTATAAATAACCCCTAAAATTCCTAAACCTAAGTCCCAAATCAAAAACAGCCTCCATATTTGCAAATAAGCCCCTTTCATACTTTAAATTTTATATTCCAGAAGAGCAAGAATTGGAGGAAAGTTCCAACCAGGAAGTTGTGTATGTCGAGTGCTACCTACAACAAAATTTTGGTGGCGATTGGTGTAGTGGTTTGGTGTAAATCTGGGTTCGAAGTCGATGGGGAAACTTTCGGTTTATCTTGTTTTGCGTGAAAACGACGAGGAGTTAGGTGATGGTATCAACTAGGAAGTTGGAGAGGGGAGGATGTTCTGTGACTTTGCTTTTGGTCGGTCGGTCTGAAGTTGACTGTAGTGGCCGTAGTTTGTAGTTAAACAGAGACGATGGGTTTTGGATTGTTTCGAATGTGTTTTGGCAATTTGACGGCGGTGGTGGCAAAATCAGACGGAGGTGCCAACTGGGCAAAGGTAGAGGTTTGAGCAGATCGTTGATAGGTGGTGGTGGCGTGGTCGGTTGTGGCTCGAGGCGACGGAATTTTAGCTCGAACAAGCTAGCGTTTGTGGGTGGTTTTTGGCCGGAGGTGGAGAATCAGGCGTCAGAGTTCAAGGCGTGGAGGCGCCTGGGAAAGACAGTGGTCGTAGGTGGTTGGTTTGGCCAGCGGTGGCTCTAGGGCGGTGGTGCGAGCAACGATGGAGCGAGAACAATGGTTGAACGAGGTGGAGAAGATGATATTAAAGCATAACTAAAATATAATTAATTCATTAATGACATGGTTAGTTTATTCAAGTTTAAATGTGTATATCTTGTTCATATGAAATCAGAATTAGACGAAACATGATTAGTTAGGATCGTGTGGACGAAGGCTCTGCGGTAGAACTGATTTGGATGAGATTGGATCAACTTGGAATTTTAAGTTAAATTAAACCCATGTTTAATTTAATTTGAAAGCAATCGTTATTGCAACGATCAAAAATCAATGGGACAACTCTTTTGATTTAACTTGAAACTATTTATAATCGTCGATTGATTATATATTGTTTGCTTGTGGTTGCTATAGTCGCTTCATGGATGATGGATGTTTACTACATTTTTATTATTACTATTTATGTACGTATAAGTGTTAATAGTTATAACGCTTATATTATAACTGTGTTTGATGGATGATAACTGTTGTGGTTGCTATTATAATTGTTCACACAATTTACACCAAGAATACAGAAATATTTTGGAATTGACAAGGTCTCGTTCCATTGGAATTTTAAATGAACACTACATTCATTTAAATGAAATAAGACGCGAAATTGAAAATTGTATATTTATATCCGAAAGGATTTGAAAATGAAATTGGGATGATTTCAAACAACTATTGAAAAGGTTGAAATGAATTTGAAAGAGCTTTGAATTGGAAATGACTTGTTCTAATTTAAAATAGATTTTAAATAATAAATTCAAAAGTGAATTTGAGTTAGATATATAAACGACGTTTATAACTCGATTTAATTGTTTCATTATTTTTATATAATGTTTAAATGAATTTCTAAAAAGTTTGGATTTCAAAATATTACATTTTGAAAAATATTATAATTTTAATATTGTAATAATAGAATATTTAATTTTGATTTATAACTGAATTTGAAGTTGGAGTCGCTTTTATGCGATTTTATAAACATTTTATAAAATATATTCCAATTGAATCAGACGAGATTTATTTTAAATAGTAATATGGTTTGAATAAGACGTGTCGCGCAATGACAGTTCACAAATTTCAACCATGAACTTCAAAGGAGCATAACTAATGCAATGTTTTCTATTGATGGTAAATTTCAAATGAAAGAAGAAATTTGTTATCAACTTAATGTAGTAGAAATGAGTTTGATAAATGATTGCTTAAAATATAACAAGACTTTCTTAGAAGTTGATTTTCTTTTAATTAACGATGATTAAAGATAATTATGGATTTATTTATTTGTTATTATTCTAATAAGTTCAAAGAGGTTCGTTATTCTACTTTCGTTAATAATGAATATAAATGACTTCACTTCAGTTAAATGATGAAGTTAAATAGTAATATTAATTTAAGTGATTACTTTTAGTGAGAGTAATCCAATTTGAGAAAACTCCTAGTTGAATTTGGCAAAGAGTTATGATGAGATTTTGAAATAAAAATCCCAGTTGTAAATGAAGTTCATGAAAATAATTTTTAACTAATCCAATAGTTTAAATAAATATTTTACTTAGCATTTGAATTAAGTAAAATGAATTGATTAAAGAAATAGATTTTCAAAAGGGAGGTCATGTAAAAGAGTTTGGTAAAGGAATAAAATATGGTAAAGGGATTTTGATAATAAAAAAAAATCCAAGTTTAGTGCTATAATAAATGGTCTAATGGGTTTATGTAAAGAATGTGATAAACATATTGTGGTAATCAATCCAAGATAAAGATGGATTTCATTAAGGAGGCATAAAACTAATGTTATGATTTAATTAAGTTAAGTAAGAAATATTTTAAATCGAAAGAAGATTCCTAAATTGTGAAGATAAATGCTAAAACGGACTTTGTGTAAAGAATATAGTGATTGGATTTAGTAATAAAATCAAAATTGAGTTTTGTAATAAGATATAAGATTGTTTTGCAGAAAGGAATTAGTAAATGGGTTCTGAAATAAACCCAAATGGTTAACAATTGTATTGAAATGATTTAAAGTAAAGGATTTACGATTTAGTAAAGTTTTACTAAATCGACGAGTTAAGTAAAAATAAGTATGATTTAAAGAAGATTTTTCAGAAGTGAAGAATGGTTTATAAAACAATATTTTGATGAAATAATTAAATGAGTTCGTTTAATATTAGAATTAATATCGGTTTTAGAGTTATTGTATCTATCTTAGAATAAGAATGTTGTCGATCATGGTCTGAGAGGTAAATATAATACCCCAACTTGAATGACTTCATTATTATCAAGAGATGATACTAGTTTGTAATGATAGAAGTTGTTGAAAATAGTTTATTATTTCTACAAAGGGAATATTGCCACATATTTGCAAGGTTTTGAGGTGTAATAAGATTTATTGGATTTTTAAGTAAACAATGTATAAATGTAACGACCCAGAAAATCTGAACCAATTTAAAAATTTTAAATTGGCTAAAATAATGGATTTTAAATATTTAAAATAAATAGCGATGAAAAGTGAGTTTGAATCGACAATTGAAAACGAATATAATTAATTCTAATTATAAACAAGGCCTGAATTGGTGCTGCAGTTTCAAAAATTGAATTCAAACTTTGTCGGACTGTACCGGGTGCAAAACAAAACGGATTTGAGTGAAACCAAAAATATTTAAATCTGTTAGTGAATACCTTTCTAACGAATCTGAAAAATCGAATTTTCATAGCGGAAAGCAAAAGTTATGGCCAAATGAATTTTCAGAAAGGTCGCTATGGAATTTATATAGCCCGTAAAATTGGCCATTTTGCATACGACCTCGGAATTCGACGAAACCACTTTTGTTGGGTCCAGGATGTGAAGTTATTGCTAGGTTTCAAATTTCATAATTTTTGAAGCTAGTATGTGAGCATGGCAAAGGAAAACGTGTTTTGATCAATTATAGTTAAATTGGATCGACCAGAAATGGGCCTTTTTGCAAACGGTCTCAGAATTCGACGAAACTAGTTTTGTTGGGACCGTATCGTCAAAACATAGCCAGATTTATTTTTCTGGAATTTTTCGAATCAGTTTGTGGCCCTGGCAAATTGAAATGTACGTTCAAATCGAATATTGAATGTTATATATTTTAAATTGAATGGAAACTGACCGAAACAGTCGAATGGGCCTACGAAACATATCCCATTGTGTTCGGAATGGGGGTAAAACGCTAGGGACGACAGTCGTTGGGTTTAGATTGGTGATCGGGTCAGAAAACCCCTTTAAAACTCCACCGGCCAATCAGAAATTTTTTTTTTTTAAAAAAAAGAAAAACTTCCTTTTTCTCTCTCCCACTACATCGATATACGGCGGAAAGTTGTTCGCCGCTTCCAGGCCAAATTCTGGCCGCTCCGATCAACGAAACCCACTGCCCCAGTTCAACTTTTTGTAGTACTCCTCCTCACCTTCAAATCTATACCAACCATGCCCTCTATCGTGGAGTATTCTTCGTGAATCGCGCCCCTGAAGCCAGCCCGCTTCGTCGTCGATTCCGCCCTCGTCGGAGCTACGAGCTGGACCCCACCCCTAGGCGTAGGTGCGCCTCACCAAGCGCTACGCTGCTGCATTGGTCGATCGACCCCTAGCTACACGGATTGGAAGAAAATTCGAAACCTAGTATCGAACCCAACCTGAGGTATGCGGCTTTGATTATTCTGAATTGAAAATAACACCTTTAAAACCGTTGCAAACTTTGAAAAATCATATCCTTTTCGTTTCTTGACGAAATTCAGTGAAACAAGAGACAGTGGACTCGTGTGGACGTCTTCTACCTTCTAGAAGAGACCGCATATTTTTCTGAGCCTTCTGCTGTTTTTGGTGGAGTGGAACCCAAGGTGAGATTTCTAATTTATAAACGATATGGAAAACGACGATGTATAAATTATATAGTCGATGTATGGGTTATATAAGCATTGTACACCTCATGTATAAGCATTGTATAAGTTGTACGTTCGATGTATAAGTTATATATGCGTTGTAAAAATTATATATGTGTTGAAATAGAAGAGAATTGCTATATATAAATATATATATATATATATATATACACGCCCCTTGTCCACAAACCATGGACGATATTTATTGGTTGTGATTGGTGTGAAGTTTGATTGATAGCGAATGGTTGTTTGGGATTGCTTGTGGTTGATATTGATTGATAGTGGTTGAAAAATACCCATTTGTGGTTGAGAAATATTTGGTTGAAACCACATAGGATTAGTTTGTGGAAATGAAATAAATATATACATGCCGCCTGCGTGCGAACTAGATGCATGATCCCCATTGTCAAAAACCGCGAGGTTTTAAGGTAGAGCGAGGAGCCGTACTAGGGACGGTCCCGATTTTAACTACCATGTCGTTATGCTGCCGAAATTTTGAATAATATTCATGTGTTTGAATTATTTTCATTTGCTGAAACTATATTTATTCGTTGAATATAAAACCTTCATGTGTTGAATCGATATTCATTCATTGATTAGAAATTCATGTGTTAAATGGTATTCGTGTTTTAAATATAAAAATCACATTTTTATCTATATATATAAACTATAGAAAACCTTCATGTGTTGAATCGATATTCATTCGTTGAATAGAAATTCATGTGTTGAATGGTATTCATATTTTGAAATAAATTGTTCTATAATAAAAATCACCTTTTTATCATCTATATGAACTATGTAAAATGACCTTGTTTTAAAAGAATTTGTTTTATAATAAAAATCCTATTTTTATTACCTATATAAACAATATAAAATAATAGTGTTTTGAAAAGAATTGTTTTACAATAAAAATCACATTTTTTTTATTATATACATGAATTGTTGAATATAGTGAAGTGTTGAAACAGAAGACAGTTAGATAAAAATATTATTTTTATCAAATATATGAAAAGAATGTAGCTTTGAAATCGAAGGATCGATATATATATAAATAGAATTAAAATATATCGAATAACGACGCTGCAGTTCGTATTTTGAAACCGTGATTTCAAATGATTATACTGGGAGATCCGACCATCGGGTTTTCCTGAAATCGCAACCGTTGGGTTCGCTTTGGAAAAATCTTTCCAACGGCACCAACTTTGTAAAAATCCAACGGTTGGATTGTCTGGAATGTTTAATTCAAATCTGAAGAAAAACAGTGCCAGAATCGATTATATATGTATATATATATATATATATAATTATATTTAATCGAATAACGACGCCGCAGTTCGTATTTTGAAATCGAAACTTCAAACAATTGTACCGGGAGGTCCGACCGTCGGATTTTCCCGAAACTGGAACCGTTGGATTCATTTTGAAAAGATCTTTCTAATGATGTAAATTTTGGGAAGATCCAACGGTTAGATTTTCAGATATGTGTAAATCAAATCTGAAGAAAAACAGTGTCACGGCCGCGTTATGACCCGAAGCGTTGTTTTGAATAAATTGGCTATTTTAAAGTAAATAAAAATAGCGATAATTCATTATAAAATATTATAAACGATATGGTTGTGATTTAGAAATTAACTGAAGGTTGGCTAAGTCGAATGGTTTCCTGGGTGTTGATCTGATGTTGGTTTCGGCCTTCAGGGTTAATATTTGGGAAATCGTTCTCTTACTGATTGACGGTTAGTGACTAATGAATTGAAATGATGCGTGTGTATGTTAGTGTTACACTTGTTTATTATATACGCGATTTGCTCAGATGGACCGGGTTTATCCCATTCTGAATAACTAAATCGACGATAAGAAATCGAACATGAAGACGGTGGTCGAAGACCGGATATCTTCACCTCGTTTGGATGGTAACCGAGGTCCAGATTGGGAGGCATCCCGAAATATGGATAATGAGTGGTGATCGTCCAGACATATGTGGTGATCGATGGGTTTGCGAGGTATATAGTGCCTCCGGTTTCGTTCAGACCCAGAACGGACTTGTAAATGGACTGTGTGTCTGACATTGGATTTTATTCTGTGTTGGTTGATCTCTATTAAATATACAACTGTTTGGCGGCGGAGAATTTATTCTTTTGCTTAACGCCCTTCTCTGAAACGCACGAGCTCAGAGGTTGTATATCGATGGACATCAGTCGCATGGCATGAATTGCTAGTGTGGCATGCCTAAGTGGCAAATGAACAGGGCTTCTGTTGAAAAGCAAAGTCTTGTGGTGATGATCAAAGCACCGCCTGTGTGGCGTAGCTTTGTGTATAATGTGAATTCGCGAGCCTCACTTCCCGGTATGAACCAGAAACGAGAGAAGGACCTCAGGGAGGGCATGCGTTTCTTTCTAGCTAGAAGTTGTGTCGGTGTTTTTACACGGCCTGACATTTTACTTATGTGGTTGTTACTATTGCGAGGCGCCTCGGTTTAATCGGACGATCCGGGTCCGATGGAGTCATTCGTTGGCTCACTTACGCCCCATAGGGCGGGGAAACGTAGTGTTCAGGCATTCTAATCCACATCGGTGGACCGGCCATGTCGCTCCAAGGGTCGATGCGTTCTGATCCTGAGACACGGGCTAGAGCGTCTCGAATTCGGTAAGGACTATCTTTTGCCTTGGTTCATGACGGAAATCCAATTTCCAAATACGTGACTGTGCGGTTTTGATTGTATACCTATATATGGCGACATAGTGGTATGGGGCATTAATGCCGTCTATGATTGATAGTTATGATTTGAAATTGTTTTCAAAACATATAAACACTAGCAATAATATCAAATGCCTTTGTTTTATTCATATCAAGCATATTTTGGCCATTATAAGGTGAAACTCTATCCTCCGGTTTGCGTTGCATTGTGTGATGGGAACTGAGTCTTATAATGGCTTCATTTTTATAAAAAGCATTGCGATGTTTCAAAGAAAGATTTGTTTTTAGAGCACTGGCAATCCAATGGAGTAAACCCATTCCACGAAAGTGGCGTGGTCCTGTGATTAGCCATATTATAAATGTGTTGAGTAGATTTCTCATACCAGTCCCATGACTGACTCGTAGTTTGTTTCACTTTCAAACTCGGGTGCCCCTTTTTCTACATGGGCAGCCTTGTATTCAGGTTTAGCTGGTTCTTTCTGGATAGCTGGAGCTGAAGATAGGTTCTATTATTTATCTCTTTTTATGCTGTTCAGCTCCTATTGCACATATTTTGTTTATTTCCGCTGTAGACATTTATGTATAGCTGAACTGTATTTGTACTAAGTAAGATCCTGTATACTGTGTAACTCTGATGATTACTTTTATCCAGTATATTCTATTGTTCATTATCTGGTGTATTTATTTAATTCTGTTCTGCTATTATCTGTTTCTGTGTTATATTCCACGGATTACCCTTGCCACCATCAGTACGGGGTTTGGGGTCGTCTCAATTTGGTATTAGAGCTTTGGTTAAGCTTAGTTCTGGAATATAACATATGAACGAACTCGTCAGAAATAGAACCAGTAGTGTTCTAGGACGGGTAACTCATTACAGAGAGGATTAGTAATATCCTAGTATGAGTAAAGCAGAATGAAATTACACCTCGATAGACACATTTACATTCAAGTATTTGTCTCTATATTTTAAAATATCTTTTCTGTTGACCTGACACTTGATCTGCTATTTGCAGAAGTATTAGAAAATGAGTGACAGAAACAGAAGGAATGCAGAACCGGATATTGAGGCCCTATTAATCAAATATCGAAATATGGGTGGAATACCGTTCTCTGGTGAAGAATCTATTATGAAGACACAGGCTTGGATACGTTCTGCTGGGAAAATCTTTGAAGCATTAAAGCTGAGGGATGACCAGAAAAGATTACTGGCATCCTGGGCACTCAAAGACGAAGCTTTGTTCTGGTGGGATTCTGTTGTTAAAGATAATCCCGAAGGTGATATCACCTAGAGCAGATTCAAAGTGATTTTCCTAGAAAATTTTACTCCTACCGAAGCGACTGAGCGATTATGCGATGAATTTTCTTATTTGATACAAGGAGATATGACCATCCCAGAATATCATAAGAAATTCAACGAACTTTCTCACTTTGCTCCTCATCTAATTCAGAATACGAGGAGAAAGAATCTGAGATTTATTTACGGGCTTCAAAGGAAATATTAGAATAAAGTAATGGGGCATGTGAAGCTTCCTTTTTCAGAAATGATTTATAAGGCTTATCAGTATGAAGATCTCCATAAGAAAGGCATGTTGCGCGACGAAGAAGAAGTCGGCTCTAGTCATAAAATTGAGTCTGAAACTGATCGTCCGGAGGTCAGTACGATGTCGGAGGTCAGTAAGGAACCTAAAATCAATCGGAAAAGGGCCAGACCAGGAAAAGAACCGGTAACAACCACCGTATGCAATAACTGCCATCAGCAAGGGCATTTGTCGATAAACTGTGGACCCTTGAAGAAACGAAGAAAGGATAAATTTAAATCCAAGGACAAGTTCCTAGAAAATAGAAAGTGTGTTCAATGCCGTCGGACTAGCCATCTTGAAAAGGACTGCAGGCAATTTAAGAAATCCAAAGCAGCGCAGGTAAATGAAGTGGTAGAAGTACCTGCATCTTCGTCTGCTCAGGAAAGGTCTGATGTTTTAGAAGGCACGCTCAATGTCAAAAACATTCCAGTTAAAGTACTGTTTGATACAGGCGCGTCACGGAGCTTTATTGCAAAGAGTGCAGTCAAGAAGTTGGATTTGAAATTGAAGAAGCTCAAAGAACCAATGACTGTCCGAAATCCAGTTGGGGGTTCCATCGATCTCAGTTGGATTTGTGCAGTACCTGTCTCTTTTTCCTGCTATAAATTCCCTACTATCTCTATCGTCATGAATTTTAATGAATTCGATCTTATTCTGGGATTGGATTGGTTAACCAAATATGAGGCAGAGGTTAGATGCGCCGAGAGAGTTGTTAAGGCAAAGGCCAAATTGGGGAATTATATAACCATACCATGTGATGGCCCGACTTCAAATAGAAAGGACTTCTGGGCAGCTTTGAATGTTTCTCCAGCCCAAATAGAAAATATCCCTGAAATCACAGAGAATATTCCCGACCTAGTGAAAGATATTCCTGTCGTCAAGAACTATGCAGATGTGTTTGAAGAAGTTGTTCGCTTACCTACGCAAAGAGAAATAGATTTCAAAATTGCTTTAATACCTAATGCAAGGCCGGTAGTTCACGCTATTCGAAGAATGTCCTTGAAAGAGAAAGAGGAATTAGACAATCAAACACGACAGCTGGTATGGAAAGGTCTGATCAGGCCTAGTTTCTCTGATTAGGGAGCAGCAGTGGTGTTTGTCCCAAAATCTGACGGTACTCTACGTCTATGTGTGGATTATCGTGATTTGAACAAGCAGACCATAAAGAACAAATATCCATTGCCGCGAATTGATGATTTGTTAGAACGATTAAATGGCGCACAAGTATTTTCACGAATGGACCTAGCTACAAGTTTCCATCAACTTCGAATTGCCGAAGAGTGTGTTCCAATGATGGCATTCAGAGGTCCCGACTTATTCTATGAGTGGTTAGTAATGTCTTTCGGCTTATGTAACGCTCCAGCTTACTTCGTCGATCTGATGAATAGAGTGTTCAGAGGAGTTTTGAATAAATTTGTTCTGGTTTTTATTGATGATATTCTAATCTTCTCTAAATCAAAGGCCGAACATGAAAAGCATTTGGAACAGGTTCTGGAAATCCTCAGGAGGAATGTGTTGAAAGCAAAGTTTTCCAAATGTATATTCTGGCAAGATGAAGTGAAATTTCTAGGCCACGTCGTATCGAAAGAAGGAATTGCTGTGGATCCAAGTAAAATCACAGCTATTCAGAATTGGAAACAGCCCAGTACCCCTACAGAAGTCCGCAGTTTTCTCGGATTGGCTAGTTATTACCGGAAGTTTGTTAAAAACTTTTCGAAGATATCTGGCCATTTAACGAAGCTTACAAAGAAGCACTCTAAATTCAAATGGACTGCAGAAAGTGAGGAGGCTTTCGAAGAGCTAAAGTTAAGACTAACGACTACTCCAGTGTTAACCATCATCGATGGCAATCAGGATTTGAAAGTCTGGACTGATGCTTCTAGAGAAGGCCTTGGCGCAGTGTTGATGCAAAGGGGTCAAGTGATTGCTTATGCTAGCCGCCAGCTGAAGCCGCACGAGAAAAACTACGTCACTCATGATCTTGAATTATTGGCGATAGTATTCGCTTTGAAAATCTGGAGACGCTATCTTCTGGGTGAGAGATTTGAACTATTTACAGATCACCAGTCATTAAAGTATCTATTCACCCAGAAAGACCTGAATCTGAGGCAGCAACGTTGGCTGGAGTTTCTTGCAGCATATGACTTTGAAATTATATATACTCCAGGGAAAGCCAATGTCGTGGCCGATGCGCTGAGCCGAAAGAATGTAATGATCGCCAGCTTTATTATCACGACTTCCTTGATTGACAAAATATCTATTCTTCAGAAGGAGGATAACTTTATAAAGGATATGATTAAAAGGATTCAGAAAGGCGAACCCTCGTGCTTTCAAATAGAGAACGACGAGACCCTGAGGTTGAAAGGAAGGATTTGTGTTCCTGATATCCCAGAGTTAAAAAGGGAAGTGTTAGAGGAGTGTCACAAGTCCAAGCTGAGTATCCATCCTGGTGTGGCCAAAATGTATAACGATCTCAAACGAACATTCTGGTGGAAGGCTATGAAAAGAGACGTTTCAATATATGTTAGCCGATGCCCTACTTGTCAGCTAGTCAAAAGCGACCAACAGAAATTGGCTGGGTTGTTGCAACCGCTAGACGTTCCTGGTTGGAAGTGGGAACATATTTCCATGGACTTCATTGCTGGTTTGCCCAGAACCAGAAAAGGAAATGACAGTATTTGGGTGATCGTAGATCGCTTCACAAAGACCGCCCATTTCATACTTGTCAGATCAAAAAGAACTGCTCAGAGTCTGGCGCAGATTTACTTCAAGGAAATAGTTAGACTACATGGAGTGTCGCTCAGTATAGTCAGTGATAGAGATACAATATTTACTAGCAAATTCTGGGAGGCATTTCAAGTCGAGCTGGGAACGAAGTTGAACTTGAGCACCGCCTATCATCCTCAGACAGACGGTCAGACTACGAGGGTGAATCGTATTTTAGAAGATCTATTACGGGCGTGTGTTCTAGATTTCGGTGGATCATGGGAAGACCATCTGCATTTGGCTGAATTCTCATATAACAACAGCTACCAGGAGAGCCTGACAATGTCGCCATTCGAAGCATTATATGGTAGACCGTGCCGATCTCCTGCTTGTTGGGTCGAACCCGGTAATAGACTTGTGTTGGGGCCAGATATGATCCGAGAAGCTGCCGACAAAGTCGGCTTTATTAAGAAACGATTACTGGCCGCTCAAAGCCGACAAAAGAGCTATGCCGATAGAAGAAGAAGAGATATATCCTTTGCTGTTGGCGACTATGTATATTTGAAAGTATCGCCGATGAGAGGAGTTATCCGGTTCGGTAAAACTGGAAAGTTGGCGCCCAAATTCATTGATCCGTTTCCTATTCTGGAACGGATTGGAACTCTCGCTTATAGGGTTAAATTGCTGGATTGGTTGCTTGGAGTTCATGATGTATTTCACATATCTCAACTTCGAAAGCACGTTCATGATCCAGACTTGATCGTGGAAGAAGCAGCTCAACAAGATATTGAAATTACTCCCGAATTAGCTGTGAGGAGTGAGCCGCTAAAGATTATCGGGAAAGAAACCAAAGAGTTGAGGAACAAGAAGGTTCACTTAGTCAAAGTGCAATGGAGTGGAGATCCACGAGATTGTACTTGGGAAACTGAGGAGAGCATTCAGAAAGCCTATCCTAGATGCCGAGTAGATATCTCTGATTGATTCCGGTGCAAGGTAAATTTACCATACTTTGCATTACCAATTAGTTCTCTACTCTGTTGTTATTTTCTTTTCATGGATGTGCACTTTTAACTCTATAGTCTGAATGATTTTAAAAGAATATAGGAATTGATTAGTATATTTTTAAAAAGTTAAAAACAATTTAATTGTTGTTTGTGTTGTGTGATAGTAGATTTGATTAATTAAATTATTGAAACGGTAGTTAATTAAATTAATAAGAGAATAATGGTAAGATTTATTCGATTAACTCACACATTGAATTGATTAGAAAATAGATAGATATATATATATACATGTATATTATATATGTTTGAACAGGTAAATGGATTAGCTGTTGAGTAAAGATTTTATTTGCGTGCCCGACAAATAGGTAAACCTTAATGAGTTTGATGCGAAATATTATTATATCAACTCCTGTGAATGCCATTGGATGCGGAGTGCTGGTTTTTCTGTGTGAAATAATAAATGTCGCCATAGGATAGTAACAATTAATTTTGAACTACATTACATGGCATACTTCAGAAGATAGGCATACTTCATCATATACCACATAAGCATTTGGAGCTTGTGTGACGAGGTGGAAGATTTACCGTACGAGCGAGAGGCTTGTATGGCGATGACTATATTTTACAGGTTGAACTGATGACTGATATGGACTATTTAAATTGTAACGATTAAATTGCCAGATTAATAAAAAACCCACACGGGTCTGGAGTTGACAACAATCACGTCTCTCTAGTTATTAGATACAG
Source organism: Allium sativum (assembly GCA_030737875.1). NCBI lineage: Eukaryota > Viridiplantae > Streptophyta > Magnoliopsida > Asparagales > Amaryllidaceae > Allium > Allium sativum. The sequence continues at coordinate 970,756,221 of CM060920.1, forward strand.
CACATGGACTATTTATTACCAACACGGAACAGGGTGACGAGAATTTATTCTCTGGAGTTATTATCAATACACGCTCCCCTGTAAACACCAGAATATATCAATATAAATATGTGTATGCTTATTAGGATTTATTGGGTACCTAATACGGCCCAATAAATTTCCAAACCTCTCCCCGTACAAAGGAGGTTATGGCGGAATTTTTCGAAAATTCCGGGTGTTAGCCAAATTTTTGAAGAATTTGAAAATTCTCAGAAACTGAAAAGTTGGAGGATTGAAGCCAGATCGAACGTAGAGTTGATTAATCAAACCACTTTCGACTTTGTTCCTTTTCGGGGACGAAAAGTTTTAAGTGGGGGAGATTGTAACGACCCAGAAAATCTGAACCAATTTAAAATTTTTAAATTGGCTAAAATAATGGATTTTAAATATTTAAAATAAATATTTTAAATAATAGCGATGAAAAGTGAGTTTGAATCGACAATTGAAAACGAATATAATTAATTCTAATTATAAACAAGGCCTGAATTGGCGCTGCAGTTTCAAAAATTGAATTCAAACTTTGTCGGACTGTACCGGGTGCAAAAAAAAACGGATTTGAGTGAAACCAAAAATATTTAAATCTGTTAGTGAATACCTTTCTAACGAATCTGAAAAATCGAATTTTCATAGCGGAAAGCAAAAGTTATGGCCAAATGAATTTTCAGAAAGGTCGCTATGGAATTTATATAGCCCGTAAAATTGGCCATTTTGCATACGACCTAGAAATTCGACGAAACCACTTTTGTTGGGTCCGGGATGTGAAGTTATTGCTAGGTTTCAAATTTCATAATTTTTGAAGCTAGTATGTGAGCGTGGCAAAGGAAAACGTGTTTTGATCAATTATAGTTAAATTGGATCGACCAGAAATGGGCCTTTTTGCAAACGGTCTCAGAATTTGATGAAACTAGTTTTGTTGGGACCGTATCGTCAAAACATAGCCAGATTTATTTTTTTGGAATTTTTCGAATCAGTTTGTGGCCCTGGCAAATTGAAATGTACGTTCGAATCGAATATTGAATGTTATATATTTTAAATTGAATGGAAACTGACTGAAACAGTCAAATGGGCCTATGAAACATATCCCATTGTGTTTGGAATGGGGGTAAAATGCTAGGGACGACAGTCGTTGGGTTTAGATTGGTGATTGGGTCAGAAAACCCCTTTAAAACTCCACCGGCCAATCAGAATTTTTTTTAAAAAAAAAAACTTCCTTTTTCTCTCTCCCGCTACATCGATATACGGCGGAAAGCTGTTCGCCGCTTCCAGGCCGAATTCTGGCCGCTCCGATCAACGAAACCCACTGCCCCAGTTCAACTTTTTGTAGTACTCCTCCTCACCTTCAAATCTATACCAACCATGCCCTCTATCGTGGAGTATTCTTCGTGAATCGCGCCCCTGAAGTCAGCTCGCTTCGTCGCCGATTCCTCCCTCGTCGGAGCTGCGAGCTGGACCCCACCCCTAGGCGCAGGTGCGCCTCACCAAGCGCTATGCTGCTGCATTGGCCGATCGACCCCTAGCTACACGGATTGGAAGAAAATTCGAAACCTAGTTTCGAACCCAACTTGAGGTATGCGGCTTTGATTATTCTGAATTGAAAATAACACCTTTAAACCGTTGCAAACTTTGAAAAACCATATCTTTTTCGTTTCTTGACGAAATTCAGTGAAGCAAGAGATAGTGGACTCGTGTGGACGTCTTCTACCTTCTAGAAGAGACCGCATATTTTTCTGAGCCTTCTGCTATTTTTGGTGGAGTGGAACCCAAGGTGAGATTTCTAATTTATAAACGATATGGAAAACGACGATGTATAAATTATATAGTCGATGTATGGGTTATATAAGCATTGTACACCTCATGTATAAGCGTTGTATAAGTTGTATGTTCGCTGTATAAGTTATATATGCGTTGTAAAAATTATATATGTGTTGAAATAGAAGTGAATTGCTATATATAAATATAAATATATATATATATACACACGCCCCTCGTCCACAAACCATGGACGATATTTATTGGTTGTGATTGGTGTGAAATTTGATTGATAGTGAATGGTTGTTTGGGATTGCTTGTGGTTGATATTGATTGATTGTGGTTGAAAAATACTCATTTGTGGTTGAGAAATATTAGGTTGAAACCACATAGGATTAGTTTGTGGAAATGAAATAAATATATACATGCCGCCTGCGTGCGAACTAGATGCATGATCCCCATTGTCAGAAACCGCGAGGTTTTAAGGTAGAGCGAGGAGCCGTACTAGGGACGGTCCTGGTTTTAACTACCCTGCCGTTATGCTGCCGAAATTTTGAATAATATTCATGTGTTTGAATTATTTTCATTTGCTGAAACTATATTTATTCGTTGAATAGAAAACCTTCATGTGTTGAATCGATATTCATTCGTTGATTAGAAATTCATGTGTTAAATGGTATTCGTGTTTTAAATATAAAAATCACATTTTTATCTATATATATAAACTATAAAAAACCTTCATGTGTTGAATCGATATTCATTCGTTGAATAGAAATTCATGTGTTGAATGGTATTCATATTTTGAAATAAATTGTTCTATAATAAAAATCACCTTTTTATCATCTATATGAACTATGTAAAATGACCTTGTTTTAAAAGAATTTGTTTTATAATAAAAATCCTATTTTTATTACCTATATAAACTATATAAAATAATAATGTTTTGAAAAGAATTGTTTTACAATAAAAATCACATTTTTTTTTATTATATACATGAATTGTTGAATATAGTGAAGTGTTGAAATAGAAGACAGTTAGATAAAAATATTAATTTTATCAAATATATGAAAAGAATGTAGCTTTGAAATCGAAGGATCGATATATATATATATATATATATATATATATAGAATTAAAATATATCGAACAACGACGCTGCAGTTCGTATTTTGAAATCGTGATTTCAAACGATTATACTGGGAGATCCGACCATCGGATTTTCCTGAAATCGCAACCATTGGGTTCGCTTTGGAAAAATCTTTCCAACGGCACCAACTTTGTAAAAATCCAACGGTTGGATTGTCTGGAATGTTTAATTCAAATCTGAAGAAAAACAACGCCAGAATCAATTATATTTATATATATATAAATATAATTATATTTAATCGAATAACGACGCTGCAGTTCGTATTTTGAAATCGAAACTTCAAACGATTGTACCGAGAGATCCGACCGTCGGATTTTCCCGAAACTGGAACCGTTGGATTCGTTTTGAAAAGATCTTTCTAATGATGTAAATTTTGTGAAGATCCAACGATTAGATTTTCAGATATGTGTAAATCAAATCTGAAGAAAAAAGCGCCACGGCCGCGTTATGGCCCGAAGCGTCGTTTTGAATAAATTGGCTATTTTAAAATAAATAAAAATAGCAATAATTCGTTATAAAATATTATAAACGATATGAATGTGATTTAGAAATTAACTGAAGGTTGGCTAAGTCGAATGGTTTCCTGGGTGTTGATCTGATGTTGGTTTCGGCCTTCGGGGTTAATATTTGGGAAATCGTTCTCTTACTGATTGACGGTTAGTGACTAATGAATTGAAATGATGCGTGTGTATGTTAGTGTTACACTTGTTTATTACATACGCGAGTTGCTCAGAAAGACCAGGTTTATCCCATTCTGAATAACTAAATCGACGATAAGAAATCGAACATGAAGACGGTGGTCGAAGACCGGAGATCTTCACCTCGTTTGGATGGTAACCGAGGTCCTGATTGGGAGGCATCCCGAAATATAGATAATGAGTGGTGATCGTCCAAACGTATGTGGTGATCGATGGGTTTGCGAGGTATATAGTGCCTCCGGTTTCGTTCAGACCCAGAACGGACTTGTAAATGGACTGTGTGTCTGACATTGGATTTTATTCTGTGTTGATTGATCTCTATTAAATATACATCTGTTTGGCGGCGGAGAATTTATTCTTTTGCTTAACGCCCTTCTCTGAAACGCACAAGCTCAGAGGTTGTATATCGATGGACATCAGTCGCATGGCATGAATTGTTAGTGTGGCATGCTTAAGTGGCAAATGAACAGGGCTTCTGTTGAAAAGCAAAGTCTTGTGGTGATGATCAAAGCACCGCCTGCGTGGCGTAGCTTTGTGTATAACGTGAATTCGCGAGCCTCACTTCCCGGTATGAACCAGAAACGGGAGAAGGACCTCAGCGAGGGCATGCGTTTCTTTCTAGCTAGAAGTTGTTTCGGTGTTTTTACACGGCCTGACATTTTACTTATGTGGTTGTTACTGTTGCGAGGCGCCTCGGTTTAATCGGATGATCCGGGTCCGATGGAGTCATTCGTTGGCTCACTTACGCTCTATAGGGCGGGGAAACGTAGTGTTCAGGCATTCTAATCCACATCGGTGGACCGGCCATGTCGCTCCAAGGGTCGATGCGTTCTGATCCTGAGACACGGGCTAGAGCGTCTCGAATTCGGTAAGGACTATCTTTTGCCTTGGTTCATGACGGAAATCCAATTTCCAAATACGTGACTGTGCGGTTTTGATTGTATACCTATATATGGCGACATAGTGGTACGGGGCATTAATGCCGTCTATGATTGATAGTTATGATTTGAAGTTGTTTTCAAAACATATAAACACTAGCAATAATATCAAATGCCTTTGTTTTATTCGTATCAAGCATATTTTGGCCATTATAAGGTAAAACTCTATCCTCCGGTTTGCGTTGCATTGTGTGATGGGAACTGAGTCTTATAATGGCTTCATTTTTATAAAAAGCATTGAGATGTTTCAAAGAAAGATTTGTTTTTAGAGCACTGGCAATCCAATGGAGTAAACCCGTTCCACGAAAGTGGCGTGGTCCTGTGATTAGCTATATTATAAATGTGTTGAGTAGATTTCTCATACCAGTCCCATGACTGACTCGTAGTTTGTTTCACTTTCAAACTCGGGTGCCCCTTTTTCTACACGGGCAGCCTTGTATTCAGGTTTAGCTGGTTCTTTCTGGATAGCTGGAGCTGAAGATGGGTTCTATTATTTATCTCTTTTTATGCTGTTCAGCTCCTATTGTACATATTTTGTTTATTTCCGCTGTAGACATTTATGTATAGCTGAACTGTATTTGTACTAAGTAAGATCCTGTATACTGTGTAACTCTGATGATTACTTTTATCCAGTATATTCTATTGTTCATTATCTGGTGTATTTATTTAATTCTGTTCTGCTATTATCTGTTTATGTGTTATATTCCACGGATTACCCTTGCCACCGTCAGTACGGGGTTTGGGGTCATCTCAATAAATTTACATTGTTTGGCCAAGTTAATTGTGACTATACGTATACCATGAGATTAAGTATATATCACTTTTTTCTGAAGTAATGAAAATAGTATGTTGTTCCAAGAATAAAGTTAAATAGAATTAAAATATAAGTGGAATTATACAGGAAGAGTTATAATTGGATTTCTTAAAATAAAATAAAAAGATTTTCCAAATAAAGTTATAATGTTGGCTAATCAATATAAGAATACACTAATGAAAGTCTTTCAACGATTTGCAAAACGTTGGCAAACTGAATATAAATAAATATACTAAGTAATGAATTGATGGTATAGAAATGGAATCCATAGCGTTGTTTACGAACGTTGAGTTAAATCAATTGAGTTAAGTTGGTTTTCGCTATAATTAAAAGAGATTGTTTAAATGATTGGCTAATTTAGTAAATGAACATGCTAAGGAAGGGACTTACTGAATAAAAGTGTTCTAAAAGGGTTAATGATATCGGATGGGAAATCCATAACGTTGTGTTACGAATGTTAAGATGAATTAATTGGTTAATAAACTTATATATTTACAAAAAGGAATTTTGTTTCCAGTTTTGGAAAATGAATAATGTTTTGCAAACGTTTTGCAAATGATATTTCTAAATGAAATATTCGATATATGGTTATGACATATTTTTCTAAGTAAAGTGAAAATGTTTTGGAGAATACTCTTATTTTACTAGGTAAAAGGTTGTGTTTCAATGATTGAAAGGTTTTGAAGTTTAATTAATTAACAATTAATTAAAGAGGCCAAGTGACGCTATGTACCGAATCAATGAATCTCTTTTTATTTTTATGGTTGAATGGATGTTAGTTTGATAGGTTAATAACCGACTATCAAAATCTGGCCTATTATCGATTGTTGGTACGGAAAAACTGGGATCGAATTTATATTTGAAAACCATTCCGATTAGCAAATACGTAAATGTGGAAGATATCGGAAGATGGTCGAGATGGGGCATTTGAAGACCCATAAATCTTGATGAGCGGAAGAACTACTAGTTGAATTTCTCTAGCTGATACCTAGAGATATTTTGGCAGTGATTTTGTCATGATTGGAATCTACGGATTGCAAGAACTTCTCAATATTGATCCTCGGGGTGGTTCCTATATAGGAAGCGGTAGGAGGGTGCCTTCGGTTCATCCTGTTACTGGATGACTTGTATGGATGAATGTCTAATAGAGTATTTCCTGAGGGTCACATACATTGATTTTTACAATTATACCAAATTCGGTGGCAGAGAAGGCAACTTCTCTTAGCTTAACACCCAGTGTGCATTTGTGGAAGTCAATTAGTGATTTGACGGATCTGACTATGTGACATTCAAAATTTAGTGTGCTATTCTCTAAAAGATAAATCGTGACCTTGGGCCTCATCAACCAGAAAAATGACAAAAATCGGGAAGACAACATGGCTATATGGATCATTCCATTAGGGTGTATTGTCACCATCTAGAGAAAATTCATATTTGTTCTTCTTTCATTTCTGTATCTCCCGGAAAGTACGATGGTTCCGGAACCGTAGGGTGACAATATATTCAATACACTCAAGTTGAATGAGTGGTCGGTCATGTGTAGTCGAGTTGCAAGTTGTTCTTGCTAAACCCTAGTGTATTGCTCTCTAGAGGTACACTTTCAAAAAGTGGTCTCATACCTTGTCATAGTTGGAAATCCATTCTACATTATATTTGTTTCGCTGCGATGTGAGACTCTGTATTGTGATTCTTCTTCTATTCTGATATTTCTTTCTTTCTTTTCTCACCCTCTAATTTCTTTCCATTAACCATCTGGTGGTTTCGATACTTACATTTTGAACAAGTAATACGGGATTAAGTTTTATTATCGAAATTCGAGCGTTGAATTTTCTACCGGGCCATTATAATAGGAATTAGCAACTTAGTAGTAGTAAAGAGTCTTGGAATCGGTTTACAACAAGTTTCCACTCTTTGTTTCTTATTTTCGAGTTTTGTAAAAATGAGGAAGAGAGCCCCTTTAGAGAAACAGGAAAATATTTACAAGAACAAAACTGAAGGCCTTTTTATCCATAAGGACAGCCCACTAAAATTTTACTCAGAAGGACAATACATTGAAAAATAATTTTGGCCGCTACTTTTATCTTCTCCCTCTCTCACGTCGGCCGCTACTTTCAACTTCTCCCTCTCTCGCGTCATTCTCGATTTCATTTTAAATCATGAAATCGCAAAATCAGAAAACAAGAAATCACGAATTTCAGAAAATACTAAAATCGAAATTCGAAATAAAAGGAAAACTTCACAAAATCAAAATCGAGAAGAAAATCATTCGAAACCCTAAAAAATAGAAAATAAAATGTCGATCAACAAAATCCTAATGGAAATCAGAATTGAATGGAATAAAAATATTTTACAAACGATGGAAATCACAATTGAAGAAGTCGAAATTGTTGAAACAAATTTTTTAGGTCGGAAATGTTTTTTTTTTCATTTTACCAGTACAACAGTTCGTAGGTATCATTTTTGTATTTTTGTAGTTATCATTTTTCCCGTTTTTAACTTTAAAACATAGCAGTAGTTTTTAGTTATCATTTTTCTATTAATTTAGTTATCATTTTTCCTGTTTTAACTTTAAAAACATAGCAGCAGCTTCTAGTTATCATTTTGCTATTTTCGTAGTTATCATTTTTACCGTTTTAACTATGTTATATGTTTTTTTCATGAGATTTTGTTGTTGTGTTAATTTTGAAGTTATATTGATGTATCAGCTAAGAAACGAAGCCGAACTTATTTCAATTTAATCAATCAAACTATGATATAATTTTTTTTCATTATTGTATCTTCAAAGCATTGCATCAGTATTTACTTATCATTTTTCTAATTTTTTAGGTATCATTTTTTCTGTTTTAACTGTGTTATGTGTTGTTTTGATGTGATTTTATTGCTGTGTTAATTTTGAAACTGTTTTTTTTGCATCAACTTCGTCACTCAGTCGAACGTATTTCATTTTATTCAATCAAACTATGATGTAAACAATTTTTGCATTAATTTTTCTTTAAAACATTGATGCAGTTTGTAGGTATCATTTTCCTAATTTTTTAGGTATCATTTTATATGTTTTATTCAATCAAACTGTTATGTTTTATGTTATATTTTGTTATTAGTTTTATAAGTTGGTACAACTAAGTTAAAGTTTTTCTCATTTTCAGAGTTCATGAATATCAGTTTTTTAATATTGTAGGTATTCATTTGTTTGTTATATTTTTTTCATTAGTTTTTCTTCAAAACATTGAATCAGTTATTAGGTATCAGTTTTCTATTTTTTTGAGTATCGGTTTTAATGTTTTAACTGTGTTAAGTGTTTTTTCATGTGATTTTTTGTTGTGTTACAGTAAAAATGATAACTTAAAAAATATAAAAATGATACCTTCAAACTGCAGTAATGTGTAACATAACAAAGAAATTACATTAAAAATGATACCTTAAAAAATATAAAAATGATACCTTAAAACTGCTATAATGTTTTAACACAACACATAAACTGCAGTAAAAATGATACCTAGAAAAATAGAAAAATGATAACTAAAAACTGCTGTTATATTTTAAAGTTAAAACTGGAAAAATGATAACTAAAAAAATAGAAAAATGATACCTACGAATTGAAATATTATTAACGAAAAAAAAACATTTCCAATCACGAAAAAAATGTTTCAACAATTTCGACTTTTTCAATTGTGTTTTCCATCGTTAGAAAAACTTTACTACTCAATTCAATTGTGATTTCGAATGGATTTATGTTGTTCGACATTTTTTTTTTCTAGGGTTTTTGTTTCTCGCGATTTTTGTTTCGAATGCTTTTCTATTCGATTTCGATTTCGTGATGTTTGAATTCGATTTCAAATTTCGTTTTTGTTATATTCTGAAATTCGTGATTTTGCAATTCATGATTTCGTGATTTTTTTATTTCGTGATGACTGATGCGCAAGAGGAGAGAAGAAGAAAGAAGCGGCCGAATTTTTTTTTTCAGTGTATTGTCCTTTAGGATAAAATATTAGGCGGCTATCCTTATGGATAAATTTTAGTGGGCTTTTGTCCTTAAAAAAAATTTCCCCTTAGAGAAATTTACGTACTGTAATGTTTTCTCTAGAGTTTTCTTCTACTAATCATCTATCAGGGCCCAAACAAAGCAGTTAAGTCCATAGTTATGTAATTAGGCCCTTTAACATGTGTTTAGGCTATTAAACACACGATTTAGCCTATTTAACACTTGTTTTCACCAGTTCTTTGTAAAATCAACTTATTTTGACATCAAACAACATACTTAAAATTATAAACAACATTTTAGAGCTTTTTAACATTAATATTTGCATATTCCAGCAAATTCTACATACACACAAAATATGAACATTTTTATTCAAACTTGTATAAATTTTGCATAACATAAGAATTAAATATTTCAATAACTATATCTTAATACACAAATCACCCAAACACACACAAAATTCTTATTTTCCATGTTTAATAATATTTTACAACCAAATTTACATTTTTGCCTTTAATTCTTGTATGAGTTCCTTAAAACTTACGGTTGTGTCAATGATAAACAATATTTAGTACTAAAAATTTATTAATTATGTTTATTTGAACATAAACTCCACAAACTTATATTTTAACCAAGGATCTGTATAATAATATACTTTTAAGCCCTTATTTTCAACTTACAAGTCATTAACACTATTTTTTTTGCCAATTTGTGTAGTCATAATTTATTTCCAACATATAATGTTAGAAACAAACTTTGGTTTCCACCAAATTGTTTCACTTCAACCCCGAACATAATTTACCCAATTATCACCATTTTACACCAAAATTACATTTTCCTAGTTGATTATCTCCAAGTCCCAAATTAATAATTAGAAATGATTAATTTCTACTTTTTCCACCAAATAAATCCTAAACTCATATTTTAAATTACCACTTAATCATTTAAGCCAAATGACTAACTAAAATGATATATTCAACTTAATTATCACTTTAATATTCATATTATAAGTTATGAATATTTATAGTAGATAATCAATAAAAACTCGAGTTGTTACATTTTTCTTCCTATATGAACTACAAAAGGACAACAAGATAGAGGTAAAACAAATAATTGGGCAGATCTATTCTCAAAGGCACTTCGATGGTGTATAAAATTGGCATGCTTCGACTACAACAAATAAATTGAATAATGTGTTATAAATCAGGGGGGACATATAAAATTATGGCATAATGCACTTTTTTCTTCATTAATAATTTTTCCACTGAGTTTTTGTTAGTTAGGTATCTAATAAGGCATTATCTTAATCATAAGTATCGACGCTCATTGTAACATTGTGAAACATGTTATATAAAGATGAAACCAAATTATACTCCTTTCCTTATTTATGATTTTTCCCACTGGGTTTTTCATAAAAAAATTAATGAGGCAATTATCCTCATTGTCTTTACATACACATATTAAAAGGGTGTGCTGTGATATATAAAAATAATAAAGGGAAAATATGTTAAACGTCAAGGGACGTTATAGTAATTTCCAAAACATTTAGAGTCTATATTGAAAGCTTGTTTACATTTTATTGTATTATGTATCTGAATCATTAGAAAATATCGAGTTTTCCCTCACTAACATCTTATGTTCTTATCTTTCGAATATCTTATGTTCTTTTTTAATTTTATAACACCAAGCGTTTTCGATGAAACACAAAGTGAATAATAAATATACATAAAAACGTTAGAGCATCTCAAACCCAAGTGGCTTGTATCATAAATTAAATTATATGTGTCAAACATACTTCAAAATTGTAAATGTAAAAATAATTAAACAAGACATTTGAAAATAAAACATCTACTCTAATGCTAGCTTCTTTATTGAAACAACTTTGCCGACAAGTCATGATTATATTATAGATAAATAAATCTTATTTGTAAAGTAATACCTTTTGTTTATATTTCATGGCCCACAATGTGAGGTGGAACGTAAAGAAAATGACATTTCACTTCAAATTTCTATTTAGTTCCATGTCAAATCGACGTAACATTCTAATTAACATTAAGAAAGTAAATTAAATAATTTAAAGTTTTAGCGATGTGCAGTCGACGTCGCATTGTATTAGATATGGGTGTCTCCAATCCAAGTGGCATGTACCGAATTTAATTATATACACCAAATATAGTTCACAGTTATGCATTGTAAAATAATTAGACAAGATATTGAAAATAAAAAAATCAACTTCAATACCAGTTTGTTTGTAGAAACAACTTTGTCGACGCGTTCTAATAATGTTATAAACAAAAAAATTTATTTGTAAAATAATATTTTTTATTCATATTTTGTTGCTTGCAACATGAAGCAGAGTAACTAAGTTGGACATTCCACTTAGCAATCCCTATTTGATTTTATACCAAGTCCATATAACGTTTTGATCAGGGATGGATGTACCCTGTGGCTATATAGGGCAGAGGCCCTATGTCAAAGTTTGATTTTTCTTTACAAATTATGTTCTACAAACAATCAGCCTTGCCTAAAATAAGTTTTTGGCCTTATATGATTTCAGCAGCTGGCTCCGCTACTGGTTTTGATTGACATTCACATTAAATGTTCTTTAACGTTCTGATTGACGTTACCATCGCAAGAACTAAAGCTAATATTCCTTTGAAATATGTTATTACGTGATAGTTGGGCTTAAAGGTTTTTTTTTAAAAAAAAAAATAAAAAAAAAATAAAATAAAAAAGGGGTATTGTATTGAAATAGGGCAGTTGAACAAAAATTGAAGTAGCTATTAACATTGGTGGCCACTAGTAAAATATCACCCGAGGTAACCGCTACCATGACCAAACCCAACAATAGACAACACACTCCTCTGCCGTAGAATTCTTCTTCTTTTCTCAGTAGGACGGTCTGTTCCTTTCCAAATTCAGAACAAAAAACAAAAATAAATTCATGTGGCATGTCCATAATTAAACATCAAATTTTGCTTGCTGCACGAACGTTACCCTTCTATTCAGGGTTTCCAATTTCGTAAGCGATTTTTTTTTGGGTCTAAATTCGAATCTTATGCCTTTTATTCTCTTAGTGGGTTTCACTTCTCGTTAAAGGGTAGCATGTTTGTTTCTTCCTTTGTTTGCTCTAAAGATCAGATTTTGAGCTCTGTTTTTTTCGTAATTTTGGAAATTCTTGTTGGCTTGTGAACGAAATCTGTAGGAGCAAAGACTTTTGTGGATTCTTGAGGCAGTTTATGCTTTATGCTTCTGTGTTTTAATATATAAAGTTCACTTTTTTTTTCAGTTTAAATACTCAGTAGTCCAAATTATCTATATTTTTTGGTTTGAAAAGTTCAGGTTATTGTCTTTGAAGTTTGAAGTATTCGAGTTAACGTTGATTTCAGTTACAATTGTTCAAATTCCAATCTTCGTAAGTTTACGCAGCTCAATACCTTCCAGTTTAATTTTGATTCAGTTTCCTTCCTTTTTTGGCAATGACATCATCTCCTTATAAATCTATTTCTGAACCTGCCATAATTGAACAAGTGATAACAGAATTCTTTGCAAAAAGCCTTCATATAATACTTGAATCAAGGTCTCCTTATGTTTCATCACGAAACTATGGTGCAGACATGTTCAATCCTTCTCCCACTTCGTCTCCATTATCTTCTTCTAGTGGCAAGCCTAGACACAAATGGTTCAATTTGGCTTTGAAAGACTGCCCAGCCGCACTTGAAAACTTTGATTTGTGGCGTCAAAGCAATCTTGAACCATTAGTTGTAGATGTAATTTTGGTAAAGAGGAGATCTAAGGTCCTTCCTTCAAGTAATTCTTGGAGTTCAGGTCATGATGAGTTTTTCCCAAGTAGTAAGAGCGAAAAGATCATCGAGAGATGGATTGTTCAATATGAAAGTCGAAGAAGCAATGACATTCCTTCTACTTATAAGGGTGACCCAAGCAGTGGTGGCAGAAGCAGTAGCTCCCACTCTACAGAAATTCCTTCTACTTATAAGAAAACATATAAGAGAACTATTGTCTTGCTTCGTTCTTTATATGTAATGGTTAGACTTCTGCCTGCATATAAATTATTTCGAGATTTGAATTCGACAGCCCGCTTATGTGATTTTAGCTTATCTCACAAAATATCTTCTTTTGTTGAGCCTTTTACTCGAACTGAAGATGCAGAAATGAATCAGTTTAATTTTACATCTGTTGATACACCTTGTGGTAAACTTTCGTTATCGGTATCTTATCTACCTATGTTAGATGACTTGAGTTCGGAAATTTCTACTCCTATATCACCACAATTCATACCCGATTATGTTGGTAGTCCAACAACTGATCCTCTCAAAAAACTTCATTCTTTACCTTCTGCGGGTTCTTTGCCTACTTATATATCATTTAGTCGTAGACATAGTTGGAGTAATGATCTTGTAAATGAACCTCCACTTTCTCCTTCGCTGTCACCTACATACTCTGATTCTCGTGTTATAAATTATAATCAAAGCCCTAATCTTCCTCCTAGAACTTATTCTACCTCACACAACTTATGGCCTTTGACACATAAGCAGAAAACGAGTTTTGATGAGAGTTACCCTACACCTCCCTTTTCACCATATTCTTCACCTTCTCCACCTGTTGTCAGTAACTCTTCGCTTTTACGGTCTGAGAGTGCTCCAGTTGCTATTCCATTGTCTAGAACCGGTGCAACTAGTCGGTTAGTTGGTCAAGGCTTGCCTCCTTCACCTTCGCCTAACAGTAAAAAGCTCCTAAGAACTCAAATGAATGCTCATAATTGTTCTCCAGATGGTATGTTACAAGTGAAGAAAGGCATGGGAGAGCTCCATACTGGCATGACTTTGCAAAAGGTATTTTTGATGTTGCTCCTTCATAGTTGAACTTTTTTCTGTCATGGCTGGTAATCTGGAGCGCGCAGGTTCGAGTCCCAGCCTCTTCACATATGTGAGGGAAAGGCTTTGGCACTAATCGACCACCCTCAGAGCCCAGAAAGCCGTGAGAATAGTACCAGGACGGGAGACTGACCTGGGAAGTCTTCTCGCGCTTGAGTACGGGAGCCTTTGGCACTGGGTATCCACCTTTATTACTCTAATTAACATGTAAAAGTAATCATCCATTTTATAATTTGGACTATCTTATCTCTTATTACAACCTTCCAGAGTGGATATGCAAACTTCACGTGGTTTGATTTGCAGGTTTACTGTGTGATTGCTAATGATCATGCACAACTGTACAAGTTGCACCCTTAACACTGTTCAACATCTGTTTAAACACATGAATATTATGCTTTGTATTTAAGCATGAAAATAAGGATGAACCTATGTAATCATCAAAGCTTAAATATTGATTTTGTTTTTTTACACTACAGAAATTCTCTTATCTGACAACTAATATTTCTTAATTTGGCAATGCTTTAGATATTATATTCTGGCAAGGATGAAATAGGGAATTTATCCGGGCGAAAGCAATCATCATGTTCTTCTCCAAGAATTCATTCTAGAAGCTCAAGCAGATTTTCTTTCATGGATGATGATCCTGAATTTAACTGTCCATTTGCTGTGGATGATGTAGAACTTGCTATTCCAAGCAGGTACATCCCGCACTGATACATTCCTTCTTAAACTTGAATGTTATATAGGAACTAAACATTAGATTGATTTTCTTTTAGTAACCTTTGTGACTGTTTGGACACCCATTGTTGTGAATGGCTAACCTGCATGGTAGAGCTGGTGCTTTGGGTCTGTGCAGCCATTTTTTTGTTAGTTTAGGAGAATAAACTTATCCAATAAATTGTTACTAGGTTTGGGCTATGATTATTTGAGAGAGGAATAGTCAAAAAAATTTGTAGGAAAACTTCAATTTAAACCCTGATATTTGCTTAATGTCTTCCATCCTTTTTTTTTCTTTCATAACTTTTTCTAATGATACGACATCTCTATTTTTTTTATTTATCATCAAATTTATCGCCGTAACAATAAAAAAATGAACTAGAATCAATAAATCAACCATATTTATTGTCCCCAAATGCCAAATAGAGTTCATGGACCAAAATTTATGTGAATTTATGATGTCGAAATGAGAGAAAATGCGAATTTAATCGGACTAAGTGATTGAATATATTTTTTAACAAAGTAGTCACATTCAAAAATAAAATAAAAATCACATTTTAATTCGAGTATCTTGAGTTTTATCTATATCATTTCTTTTCTTCAGTTTCTACTTCAATTAATTTTTAAGGATTGTACCCAATATTATTTGATATGTTTATATTTAAAATGTTAAAAAAAAACAAAAGTGGACGGTTATTTTAGACAATTCAAAGTAATTTTTTCAATAGGTTAGAAAAATAATTAATGGGGTTGAAATAGTATCGCCTTATATTTTTAAAATGATCTATTTGTTCAGCATTTTGAATAGTAGGCCAGTTATGTTTATACCTTCGTCATCCATTTGTTTAGGATTTTGAATAGTAGGATTTGTTTATGATTTTGAATAGTAGGCCAGTTATGTTTATACCTTAGTCATCTTAAACAATAAAATTCATGAATCAAATTTGAATGGACATCTATCATGTTGAAATAAGAGAAAATGTGAATTAAATCAAATTAAGTGGTGTTTTTTTTTCTTCAAATTAAACCAATTGGAAGGGACGGAAAATAAACATCTTTATTTAAGCATCTTGTGCTTTATCTACATCATTTATTTCCTTCAATTTCTACCTTTTTAATGATTTTTGAGGGTTTTTTGAAGATTGTACTCAAAGTTGATATGTTTTTATTCTGGGATAGTATAAGAAAAAAAAAGTATGGATACCTGCCAACTTAAATACACTTTAAGAAAAAATAATCGATGATGTTGAAATATGATTTTGCCTTGTATTTTCTAATGATCTGTCCGTTTAAGACTTTAAATGGTAGGTCTGTTATATTCATACCTCCAAATAATCATTGATAAAATCTTCCAAAATATATCGACCATAGTACTTTTTTTCCTCATATAATTTCATTGCAAATGTGATTTATATTACCAATAACTGAAACGTCTCAATTTCAATCGAGGTTGGCGAATTTGTACCAAGATCTCATCAATCAGACGAATTTACATGGATGCCATTATCAAATTTCTTTAAGGAGGGTGGGGGGGGGGGGGGGGGGGGAGATTAGATGATGATAGCTCAAAACATTTGTGCTCTAAGCTTGATCAAATCTGGATCTCACTTTCATCTTCTTTTTTAGTTTTTATCTCATCTCTCTCAGCTCCCTAGTCATTAATGACTCTGAACCTTTTTCTTGTCTTAGTTGCATTCAAAATTCTTCCGCTTCCAAAATTAAGATATTAGCTGTTTTTTCTTCTCTTAAGTGGATTCAGGTTCATTATTTATTTATTTATTGTTTTGGTTTGAATTAAATTGCCCAATAAATGATATATGTTTTGAATTGAATGTCTTTGATAGTTGACATTGTCCAATTCAGAGTTTGTTTACAAATTTCATTTTTCTTGTTGTACGTAAGTATGGTTTTGAAATGATTAATTTGGTAGTGATTTGGAAGTTCTATTTATTGCATTGTTCATCAATTGGTAATTTTTGAATCACAATGGTAGAAAAATTATGAAATGTGAAGGTTCTATATGCACGACAAGATTGTTGAAATGGATGTATTTTGCGCTTAATCCAAATATTATATCATAGAAATGATGGCAATATGATTTGGCTGTTCTAATAAATATAGAAGTAATTTCAATAACCTATATCATTTGATATGAATTATTAACAATGGATGCATTGCTGGGAAAATACATAAATCGAGTATGGCTGTTATTATAATACAGGGTGACAAATTGCAGGCCGATGGCACATGCTTGGTACTGGTTTTAATAACTCATTTGCATAATTTACATTATTGTGATAACATATGACATGCACGATCTGCACATGCATGCTCAGCAATGAAACACGGAAAACTGGAAGATTTTTTTTTTTTTTTTTTTTTTTTTACATTTTTAACGATATTTGAAATGATGAAGATTAGTGAATCGTGCAATTCGTTCTCTTCATTAATAGTAGAAATGTGTAGGAATATTGATGTCATTTCACGAGGTCATGATTGAAATTACGGGTTTTAGCTATTAATATAGTAGAGGCAATGAATTAAATATTGGAAATTTGGAATGGAACAGGAATTCCTTCCATATTCAGAAATCAAGTCAGCATGTTTATATATCATTGGTTAATGATGAACTTGTAAGCAAAAGACTTTGCTTGCTTGTTCATATTATCCAAGGGAGAGAGGCTTATGTGGTTCGGTGATTAAGTAAGAAATATTCCAGGTCATTCAAAATAATCTTATTATGTGCTTGTGGGATACAGGTTGATATCTAATATGTAGTTTGCAAAGTTCATAAAATCTAAACATAACTTGTAACAATATTATATCAATCTATTACAGCAACATTCGAGAAATAACTTGTTAAATATTCAAATTAGCAAATAAATGACAATGTTATTTTTTGTAATTTGTGTTATAAAAGACGGAAGGTGGTGCCTGGTGCAAACGGTAAGGTTACCCGGTTGGTAATCTGGAGCGCACAGGTTCGAGCCTCGGCCTCTTCACATAAATGTGAGGGAAAGGCTGCACGCGCTAATCGACCACCCCCAGAGCCCGGAAAGCTGTGAGAATAGTACCAGATGGGAGACTGTCTAGGAAGTCCTCACGCTTGAGTATGGGAGCCTTCGGCACTGGGTATCCACCTGTGTTATAAAAGACGGAAAGATAAAGGACGATACTGGAAAAACCCAACGTGTGGACTGTGTAAGATGGCCATATAAAACTGGTACAGAAAGAAGTTAGACGGGTAATATGGTGTTGGAACTGGATTAGTCTAATTTGCATTCCTATGAAAAAAGGGGTTATTTGAGCAATTCAAACTTGCTGTACAGAAATTAAAATAATAATAATAATAATATGATCAAGCCGTAGGTACTTAGGAAATATTTTATTAAGCAAACAAATTTCATACTTGAATTATTTCTTGATTATTTACTAAATGAATATGGGCAACCTTTTAATTCCTTTAAGAATTGAAATGTGGATTAGCTAAAATTCATGAGTTTGTACAGTGGCAAAAGTTTGTCACTCCCTTTTAGTGTAATATTCTTGGTTGAATGAAAGGAAGATGCTTTTTTGTTTCAGCAAATGCAGAAAAATCCACACCCCCCCAACTCCCCCCCCCCCCCCCCCCCCCCACCACACACACAAAACATAAACACACCCAGGACAACAGCAAGGTTAAGGCTACAATTTTGGGGTTTTTCCCCTCCAAAATTTCACCTAATGAATGAGCCTTGGCGAATCATAAGCAATTTTTATATTTTAGCAATCTAAACACAGTAAATAGAGGGAAAAAAATCTTGCTGAAGCCTGAGATATTAGGTATTTTTTAGAAGTCCAGATTTCATACTTACAAGATCCATTGATTTGTCAGATGTATATAGATATATTAGTAGATACCGAGGTAAAATAGCATACGAACCATTGTTGTCAAAAATCTTAAAATCTTGCTATTTAAATCCCTATACGGATTGGATCTCTCCCTTCATTATTCGATCTATATTTCAATTCAGACCTGGTTAAAATCACAATTAAACAAAACATTCAACGCGGAATAACATATTTAACATACTTATTTCGATCCATTATTCAAGTTGTAATTTTCTCGAATGGAATAAGAGAAAAATATAAGTTTGTTGGACAAGTTCAAACATCAAAATCAATTTCTAAGTGCTTACAGTCCTTAAAATATGGATCATTTGAAATTATGATATAGGATTTGGATCCCATTTCGATTTAAGATTTGAACTCTACGATTTACGATTCAAACCCCAGCTTGAAAACGTTGATACAAACTTCTTTTCAATGCAATATTTTAGGTTTATGGAACATAATAATGCAGAGGTGAGAAAGCAGTGGTTAATATTGTATGGTAGAGGTCAGGGCTCCAATTTCAATTTTCATCCAAGATTATGACAATAATCAAAGTCCTTTATGGTTTAACATTTTCTTCTTTTACTGAGTATAAAAGGATAATTCATGACAGTTTCTTTGTACTCTACGGAGTAGGGACGTAGGAAGTTGTGTTGGAAATTCTTTAAGTTGCCAGCAAGTAGCAACAATGCACTAAAAAGGGGGAAAATGGTGCAAAAACAAACGGAGGATGGATAATATTCAAATAAATTTGAAATATCTACCAAATGAAACCAAAGGGCATAATATCATGTTCAACTCTTTGTTTCAAATGCTATATAAATGTTGCTTCTTTCATGCACCACGGGTTTATTTACACAGGCTGTTTACATGCGTTGCATATGAAAACAATATACATGCGTACATATGTTTGAATAATCACATGTGTTTTGCACATTTTCTTGATATGCAGGTATGAAACCTCTGATACTGATACCCATGCTACCGAAAACTCGTTTTCTGGTGAACTCGTTCCAATCAGAAGATCTCCAGATGCAGCGGTCGGTGCACTGGTACGAATGCTTAAAACTGCTGCACCACTACGTCAAGAAACCTCAAATTCAACATCACCATCGATGCAAATCCTTAGTCAAGAAGCTACCAATCAGGTTTTAGAGAATCTCAACGCATCTTCTAGTCTTTTCAAG
The DNA here is from genome assembly GCA_030737875.1 of Allium sativum. NCBI lineage: Eukaryota > Viridiplantae > Streptophyta > Magnoliopsida > Asparagales > Amaryllidaceae > Allium > Allium sativum. The sequence continues at coordinate 970,776,257 of CM060920.1, forward strand.
TCGAGAACTGCTATGGATGCACTACAAGAGCTGAATACTTACAAGGAAATGAAAGAAAAGTTGCTTAGGCAAAGCGCATCTCATGTTGACAAAGCAGAAAACAACGAGCAAGATGAAATCGATGAGCAACCAGATAATTTTTCTTTGGAAACCTCATCGGGATTCTATTGAAAATCATTTGCAATTTTTTGTATATGTACATTATTCTAGGCTAAAACTTGAGGTATGCATTTTGTCTACGCAGTGTGATTGCATGTAAATATGAAGACTAAGTTGACACTGTTATTTGTAGTGGGTTTGATCTGGATTATTGGCATTGTATCCCTTGTATTTAGTCTATTGTAAAACGCATCTTTAAATTCTAATATAGTTTGGGAGCCAATTGTGGCTGATGAAATATGCAGGTCCTTTCCACTAGGCCCGTCCACAGACGTGGATAGTGCAGCGACAGCGTTTGCATTGGAAATCATTTTATGGTATCAAATATCCGTATATACATGAATGTTGGATAATGATTCTATTGATCAAGAAATCAAGATGAATCAACAAATATATATTAATTTTTTAGTTTAACGTTAACTTTCCTCAAAACTCATTGATTATTAAAATATAAAAAATTAGACAAATGCAACGATTATTTTTGAATAGTTAATATGTAATGTATATATAACATAATGTGAATATTAGGTTTAGGCCTTTAAAATGAAACTTAATACACAAACTTTTCACAAAGAAGATTGTAAATTAGGTCTTTAGAATATAATTACATAACATTTGCTTAAAGTATGAAATTATTTAGTAAATAATTGTAGATGTTTATGCAATTATATCTAAAAGTTGCATAAGCTTACGTAATTAGTATGTGAATAATTACGAATTTTTTTGCAATTTTATATAAATAATTGTTGAAATTTTCGTAATTTTTTTGAATAATTGCGAATTTTTTTGCAATTTGTTGATGAATAATACTGGAAGTTTCCATAAATTTTCAGTGAATAATTGCAGAAGTATTTGCAATTTTTTGATATGATTGCATGAATATCTACAATTATTCACTTAACAATTACATAGAATTTATGCATTTTTTTGATAACTTAATTTCAAAGATGTAACTTGCATACTTTTTGGAAACGATGTTCAATGTATTTGAAGCTTAATAGAAAATTTGACCAAACCATTTATAACGTGAATCTTCTAACTTAATAAAATGTTAAATAACTAACTTTCATTATACCAAAATATTCATGATATGAAACAAAACAAATCAACAGGTAGATGAACTTTTTTCGAATCCGAATGTTTTCATATCCTCATCAATTTTTTTTTTTTTTTTTTTTTTTTTTTTTTTTTGGTAATATCAAATATTTGTCTATTTTTTGAAATACAAATGGATTTTAGATTTTTTTTTTAAGTATACATTGAAAGCCCTATAAGTTACAGCACATATATAAACTGTATAACAACAATTTTCACGAGATTTTAACAGTTGAGCTAAAATAATACTGAAATTTCATTGTATATAATCTGTGTGACTGGCGCAACATTTAGCCCTCAATTTCTTGCAACAATTTATATAAAACTCATTTAACAGTTCTAAGTAATCATACAACAACAATAATCACCTGCAGCTATTGCAAACATTCAACACTATAAAAATGCAAGATCTCAAATTCATCCACAAGTAAAAAATAAAAATCCAAGTATTTTAGATCACACAATACTGGGAGCATCACCAACCCAACTGCAATTAGCTCTAGGCCATCTAGTTCTTATACAATCAACCAAAGGAGCATGCTGATAAATCTCAGCCATTGGATCATCACTGCTACTCGATGAAGGCACCACATCCTTCATATAATCATCTTGATTCCATTTAGGCGGCACTGAAACGCTCAATTTACATATTCCATTTAGGCGGCACTGAAACGCTCAATTTACATAACCTAGGCTTCTGCCGCCTACTCTCACCTCCATTTATCACCGACTTAGCAATACCATTAAAATGGTACACATCAAATTTCCTCTTCCCATTCAAACCCGATGAGTCTTTAAAGCCTCCTAAGCCCTGATCCAAATCGAGCAACGCGTTCCAAAATTCGCTCCACACTATGAACCCTGAATTCGTAAGGCTCTCTGATTTCTCTTGAGGGAGCAAGATATTGGTTTCTTTGAGCACTTGGTGAAAGCCTTCTACGCTTATGAAGCCGCCTCCGCCACTTAGGTCTTGTGAATCGAAAGCTTGTCTTATTTTCGATTCTCGTGTTTCAGATTCGTTTTCTTTTTGGACAACCGTGTCTAGGGCGAAAAGCACGGTGTAATGGGACTCGCTTCCTACAACCCATATTGGCCATTTTGGGTTTTTTAAATGTTGGCCAACTTTGCAGAAGTTCAAGTATTCGAGAAGGGTGAGAAATCCAACCTCGGTGCTTGAAGGGATTCCTTTTAGAGACATGCCGTCGCAAATGTCCATGTTGCCATCAAATACATTGGGGACGGCTTTGCCGCAGAGCAGTAGATTCACTATTTCCTGATGTCAAAAAGGTGAAATTAATTTTTAGAGCTTCTTAAATCATAAATTCTAAAATCATGGCAATTATATGTAGGCAAGTTATCGATAGCCCATTGAGAGTTTATGCATGAAATTTACCTGAGATGCATGCCCAAATGGAGCTGTGACCAACGGTAAGCTTGGGTCATCTCTATCGGCTTGAACAGATTCCTAACAGAATACAAATAAATAAGTTTTCGAAGGGTACATATCTGCTATTAAGACAATATCGTGTGCCATCCCACGAGTTGATCTTGAACAATCGAATAGATCAAGTAGTGAATGACACTTTTGATCTAATTATTGAATAACCTAAGTTCATTACCAAATGAAATACAAATGAGTAAACTCTGAGCATTTTAAAAAAGATGAATTAAATACAGAAAAGCTTTTTAAGTATACTGGAGGGATGCCAGCCAACAAAACAACTCTCTTCTGAATTGCTCTCTTCTTCTTCCTTAAAACTTTAAAAAAAAAAAAAAAAAAAAAAAAAAAAAAAAACCTAGTGATGTTGCAGCAGCAGGTTACACGCATACACAACTTTTCAATGCCTTAAAATGACACATTCACAAATACATATATCCACATGTAATAATTTACATACTGCACTTAATATAAACATATTATCTTTATAGCAACACCATAATGCTATGCGACAGCATACTGCATACAAGTAGGAAAATGCACTTATTTCTATTACGATTACCATTATCCTTCTCTGACTTCACAGTAGGAGCTATGCTCAGGGTCCACTTTATAACTCAATCAATCATATGAACACTCGATGTCTCTTTTTCAATTCCATTAAGGAAATCAGATCCTTCCATCAATAAACCATCTTAAAGGTAAATCCAGTCGAACATTATCCAATTTGGGACCATTTGGTTAAAATTAATGGTAGCAAGTACAAAAAAAGTTGCTTTCTTTGTGACAATTAGAAAGAAGGGAAACAAACAATGTTGGTGAAATATAAAAAAATGCCCTTTTTAACCGCAAAACAAAGGGTAAAAAGGTAATAAACAGAATTCTCATTATATAATTTTGATGCAAAATATATGTTAAATGGGGAAGAAATAGGTAGTAAAGAACTTAAGCATACCAGGCCACGTGAAAGTAAAGCGGATACAAGGAAGAGCAACGCCCCCATCCGGCTCTGATATACAGGAAGCTCCAAGATGATGCGTTTAAAAGCGGCCTCTTTTGAAGTGTACATTTTCACTTGTAGAATCCTTTGGAAATCCGTAGCTGATTCAATTGAAAGATTTTCCAATAATTTATCCGTTATCTGCGATGACCCATCATAAGGACATATAAACTAAGTTTCAAACTAAAAACAAGCCACAGAATATTATCCACAGTTTAGGCAGATGGATTCAGTACCTGCTTCTTTTGTTCCTCTTTGTATTCCCCTTCTGGATAATGCTTGAAAACATTTAGAGTTGCAACCACTGCTCGATGATTATCCCCACACATGAACAATATTTCAACCATACTTCTGACCAAAGCCCTGCAATGATATATGGTCAGCGTTATTCTGTAACACCAGTACCGGAAAAAATAATAATACTAGATACTTAAAACAATGCTAATCCCCCACAAACCAACCTCTTAAACTTATTAAGTTACATTCATCCTTTGCATGTAAATTAACTTAGAAAATGAAAAATAATACAATGGAAAGCCATAGACGTCTTAGAAAATGAAAAATAATACATTGGAAGCCACAACTGTATGCAAGAGTGAGACAAATTGTTGTGTGGAACATCTATCTACATATTATTTATGGCTTCTGTTGACGTCAAAAATTGGTCACTAGTGACAGTCAACCCCCAATCGTGTGGAGAACACACGAATAACAATCGCAAAATGCAGTAAAGTAAAGAAAACATGGAACACACAAGACTTCTTATAGTGGTTCGACAAAGATGGTGTCTACGTCCACTTTATATGTATTCATTTGCTTTTGATTACAAATACAACATCTTCTCTATTTGAGAAAAGAAGAAGAGTTGACTACTTTTGGAATTAACCGTAAGAAGAGCTTAAAATCGAAATTCTTAGATGGATAATAGAGCCTTCGAAAGTAGGTCTGGAGATGGAGTCTGAAAAGAGAGGTCCCTTTCCATTTTGAGCTTGGAAGTATTTTTAGGTGAAAAAATGGGCTGAGCGGACCGCCACGTAGCATGCCTCTTTTGTGGAGCTCGGACGTGTGGAGCTCAATCATTGGAAGTAGTTGCGCAGTGGGACCCAGTCCACTGCTGATTAATAGTATTCTCGAAAATTATGGTTTACGCGACACTAGAGATAAGGTGTATCAAAAGTAAAGCTTTGTCCGGAAGTGGTTGACCGCCTTTAATGCCTTGAGAATCGGGCCGAGTATTGAATGACTCAGCTGAATATTTCCACATAGATTCGAAGATATCTGGTCGATCAGAATTTTAAGGAAGCGCTTTATTCGGTCAGTTTGGGAGAGCGATTGTGTCGGGACACGAGATGCCGCTGCTCGAAGAAAATTAGCTCGGGTCAAATCTTTTCTGCACTTTCTGAAGTACAGGTCGTTCTATCGATCGACCGATACTGAAAAGTGAGCTTCTTGACATTGGGCTTCGATCCGTTGAAATGCAACAACTTTTGCCAAAAAGTCAATCAATACTTTGCCCCCCAGAATACATCTTTCTTAGGAAAGCAGGTGTGTTCTGAACCTTATATTGAAATTCAATGCGCGGGTAGTGATGGTTATGCCGAACCATGTTAAGACCAGAAGTCTGACGATTCTAGTGGTTGTATTAAGATCAGAAAACCGATGACCAAAGAGGATCGTATTAAGGTCAGAAAACCAACAACCATCGAGGACCGTATTAAGGCCGAAAAAGTAATTGTTAACTTTGGTCGTGAGATTTAACACCTGCAAAGACTGTGTGGGCCATTCTCAGTCTACAGAAGGCTTTGGTCTTGTTTGAGCGAGTATTAACCATACTCGGCTTGAAGATATGGGTGAGCAACAATTACACTTGGCTTTGAAGGACGACGAGTATTATCCATACTCGGCTTACAGAGATGACGAGTATTATCCATATTCGGCTTATAGAGATGGCGAGTATTATCCACACCCGGATTACAGGGATGATGAGTAATTTCCATACTCGGCTTATGACAAGTCTTAATTATACTCGACTTATGTAAGATTATTTGTGAAGTTCAACAAGTGGAGAATGCACTTAGTTTAGAGAAGGACGAGTATGGTCCATACTCGGCTTATGAAAGTTCTACCATACTCGGCTCAAGGAGTAGGTTTAGTTATGGTGGCAGGCTTTGATCGTGCGTTACGGACGATGGCTTAGCACTGATCATATTCGGGTTGGTGAGCGTCGGTCATGCTCGACTTAAATCATTCAAACAAAATTCATGTTTGCAAAAGAAGTTTATTGTTGCTAAAGAACTATTACAAGGAAATGGAAATAAATTCTAAGAGTACAACTGTTGATTCCAGAGTATGCCTTAAGAGCTCTAAATCTTATTAGTTGATGATGATGTCGTGAGTGCTGAGCTCAGTGTCCTTTCCGTTTCTAGGAGCTCGAGGACCGGCCTGAGGACATTGAGCAGAAGATTGTGGCGGCATGACCAGTGTTTTTTTTTGACGTACTCGGAATGTTCTCGCCTGACCCTGTCCTCAATGAGATCGCGTAAGTGCATGCATTCATTGGTGTTGTAACCGGCTATGTTGTGAAACATGCAGTGCTTTCCAGAATCGAGCTCTTTCTGGGTCGGCTCTCTTTGAGGAGGTTTTGGGAAAGGTAGGGATCCTCGTACGTCAAGTTAGATGTCGAGCAGGGAAGAATTGAGCACGGTACACTGATCGTACTTGTTCTCTCTTCGAGGTCGTACGTTGCGTTCATTCTTTCCCGAGGCCTTTCCTCTTCCTTTATTCTGGTCATTGATGTTGGATGGACCTCCTCCTTTGATGGTGAGGACCTCAAGGCTCTCCATCTCAATGCTGACGTCTTCCTGTCAGAGGAACCGCTCGGCCTCTGCATAGAAATCTTCAATGTCCTTGGGGATCTCTAGTCAAAGGGATTGACAATTCTGATCGGTTCTGGACATCTGTGATGGTGGCCATAAGCTCCATCAATGACTCAGGTCGATCGAATGATGTTACGGCTGCGTTGAATCTTTCGAGGAAAGATCGAAGTGCCACTCCTGGACGTTGCTTGATGGAGGTCAGGAACATGACACTTTTTTGTCGGGAGATGTGAACTCTGAATTGCTCGATGAAACGGGTGACCAACGTGTTCCAACTGCCAATCGACTCCGTTGTTAGCTGCTGATACCACATTCCGGTTATGTTTGTGAGAAAGAGTGGGAAACACTTGGCAATAACATTGATTGATGCTAAGAGTACCTCCATATGGCGCATGTATCGCACGAGATGGATGGTCGGATCGGTCCGACAATTGTAGAGTTCGATGGCTGGAAACTTAAAGTCCAGAGGATTGCGGGAATTTATAAGTTCTCTGATGAAGAGGCTGCGGTGGATATTATCTATATCCTGCTGAGAAAAAGTGCCCTGGGTAAAGCATCGGATAATGCTTGCAAGTTAGCTTCCATCTTCGAGTAGTCCTTGCCATGAATCCAACTCTGCTTTCGGGAGAGCTCCATCACCGAGGTTCAACGAAAGCATGCTCGAAAGGGTGACCGTTGGTTGGGTTCGACCTCCGAGAGTTGAATGAAGGTGAGGGCGAGGGTCCATCGCAGTTGTTGGTTCTGGACAGACTGACACCTCTTGAACCTGATGAGAATTGGTTCGAGTTATGCCCACGATGAAAGGTCTGGGCAAATCCAACAGTGTCCTGAGATGTCATCTGGCCTCTAAACTCGGCCATAATCTTATCCATGTCGTCTCGAGTAAGATATTGGGACACGTCTTCATGAGAGGAAGTTTCCTAACTTGCTTCTACAACAATTTTCTCGGCCGCATCAGCATTCGTGGGATGGCAAGATGTTGCATCTTTCTTCTGCTTGTTCGTCATGAGTCAGAACTTGCTGAAGGTCGTAGAGTATGTCGATGCGTGCTCCCCCACCTGGCGTGCCAAAGTGTTGACGTCAAAAATTGGTCACTAGTGACAGTCAACCCCCAATCGTGTGGAGAGCACACGAATAACAATCGCAAAATGCAGTAAAGTAAAGAAAACAGAGAACACACAAGACTTTTTATAGCGGTTCGGCAAATATGGTGCCTACGTCCATTTTATATGTATTGATTTGCTTTTGATTACAAGTAGAACACTTTTTCTATTTGAGAAAAGAAGAAGAGTTGGCTATTTTTGGAGTTAGCCATAAGAAGAGCTTAAAATCGAAATTCCTAGGTGGAGAATAAAGCCTTCGAAAGTAGGTCTGGAGATGGAGTCTGAAAAGAGAGGTCCCTTTCCATTCTGAGCTTGGAAGTATTTATAGATGAAGAAATGGGATGAGCGGGTCGCCACGTGGCATGCCTCTTTTGCGGAGCTCGGACGCGTGGAGCTCGATCATTGGAAGTGGTTGTGGCGTTGAGATCTGGTCCACTGTTGATTAATAATATCCTCGAAAATTATGGTTTACGTGGCACTCGAGATAAGATGTATCAAAAATAGAGCTTTGTCCGGAAGTGGTTGACCGTCTTTAATGCCTTGAGAATCGGGCCGAGTATTGAACGACTCAGCTGAATATTTCACATAGATCCGAAGATATCTGGTCGATCCTAATTTTAAGGAAGCGCTTGACTCGGTCAGTCTGGGAGAGCGATTGTGTCGGGGCACGAGATGTCGTTGCTCGAAAAAAATCAGCTCAGGCCAAATCTTTTCTGCACTTTCTGAAGTACAGGTCGTTTTATCGGTCGACCGACCGATACTGAAAAGTGAGCTTCTTCAGATTGGGCTTCGATCCGTTAAACCGCAACAACTTTTGCCAAAAAGTTGGTCAACAGTTCTAATTTGATAAGCATGCTAACAACGATAGTAGCACCCTAAAACATCCTAAGTAAAAAAATTACATAAAATGGGAGGAAAAGACTTCCTAGAATATGGATACAAGTATCTTCTGGAAAAATACCTTTGTGCTATGTAATGTGCAACCCAACTGTTATGCAATAAATACTAAGCAAATAATATTAACATTTACAAAATGGTGAACCTTGCCAAATGAATATCTAAAATGATGCCTTTGTGTTTGTTCATCCACTAAATGAAGGAAAGAGTTGTGATGCGTAATTGAAGCGATGAAGCAATTAACATAATACTTTAATCTTACAGCTCAAGAAGTTATTTCAACACAACCCCCATTTCCAAATTCAGAGCAGGAGTACAATATCATAAAACGGAAAATGAAATGTGTGAGGCTACCACAAAGGGGTGGCTGCGTGGTAAAACGTCAAATAGACAAACTGGATGGTATGCAGAGTAGTTGGAAAAAAATGCACAACGTAGGAAACTAGATACCAAACATTTTCATTCTAGCAAGAAAAACAATTTTCATACTGAGAATATTACAGCAAGATCAAAAAATCTGTACTGAAGTTAAATTACCTTTTCTTTGTATCTTCAGTTACTGAAGCAAGATCAAACTCTGTTGCATATGTAGTACAACCATATCTCCTAGCACCAGATTCCTCTCTAACAAATAGTAGATATTTGAGCACAAATGCCTGTAAATCGAAACTAGTATGTAAGAACCATCATATTCCAAATTTAAAGTTCAGTAAAAATAACTCAAACTACGCATATAATAACTGATACAGACAAGCTACATTTTGCATGCACTATTTGTATACACATACACCAGAGAGATGTTTTGTATGTTAAAAAGATGGAGACCAAAAATAGCTAAAAATGAATGGAGATAATACGATAGCAGAATGAGATATCTTAACCCAAACCTATGTTTCCTCAAACTGAAATTTCTATGGGAATTGATATGGAAGTCTACATGACATATATTGTTCGCTTCACATACATTTCAGTTAAGGATTTAAGACCCATAAATACCGAATAGCCTGAGCATCACAAATTTATTTCAAAAGTTACTTCTCAGATTCTTTTTGTTACCTGCTTTCCGTTGACCCATCAATAGATTTACACGAAAACAATCACATAATGACATGTAGAATGACATAATCATGTTCAACAGAGGATGGCAAGAATTGAAGAATGCTGAAATTTGAGGGTTTACCTGTATAGCTGCCAAGACGCCACAGGGTCCTCCCTCATGTTGCACTAAGCCAATATGTGTTTCTTGATCAGAGCTAAACCTGCAAGAACATGTGTAAGGACTAAGGAGTTGAGCAACATAAAATGAAAAATAATAAACAATGTCCATATGCAAATTTTTTTAGCCCTCCAGAACTGATGCCCTCCCCACCCCAACCATTTATCTGGCATGCATAAAATACCAATGGAAAACAACACAACAAGAGGTTAAAAACAGAAAATATTATGTGTATACGACCTGTTCTTCGAAAATTTGAACATCACAAAGAAGGTTGAATTCATAAGAACCTATATGCTAAACAGTCGTGCAACATGTTGACAATTCAACAAGTCTATAAGGCTCAGATAAAAGATAACTTCAACAAATAGATCATCATTCAGATTAGTGTCTTGCTGTTCACACCCCACTTTCCACTTCTGGCCACCGCATATTTTTGTTCGGCAGCAAACCACCGAAAGCTCTTCACACAATTCGGCCATGAACAGCTGCCGCACAGTTCATTTTTGTGTGAGTATGTTGTTCGGCCATGAACGGCCGAACGAAGGTGGTGGCCGAAAGTGAACAGTGGGGTGCGAATAGCAGGACACTTCAGATTAACTCACGAGCTAGCACCTCTATATCTACTGCTAGTGATCGTTCAATGCTACTGTACTATGTCTATGGGATGGTGAAGATGACAAGTAATACATTTAGAAGAATATATATATATATATATATATATATATATATATATATATATATATGTATGTATGTATGTATGTATGTATGTATGAAATACTCAGTTCTTCAATGCTATCCTTAAGCTAATTCTTCAAATCCAAGGACGATACTATTAGATGTGTAGGGTGGGCAGCTGTCCAACCCCAAATAGAAATAAATAAATAAAATCAAACCAGAGGCAGAAAACCAATTTACCCAGAAAAATAAACCCTAACACGCATATCTTCTATGTATCCTATCAGAATATGTATTTCTTCTGCAAAACTGAAAATGATTCCTGCAATTGCTTCAATGATTCTTGGCAAGACCAAAACAGAAATTTGCAAAAAGCTTAACCGCTTCTAGCGAGAAGGTTGTGCGTTGGGGCCCTTGGCAGTTCTCTATTTGCTTATAAAATTTCCTATTTTCTGTATAATGATATTTGCTGGCATTTATTAAACAACTTGCTAAGAATGTTCAATTTCTGCTAAATTTCCAATCTGATGTATGATTCTCCAATTGGCTCCGCAATATTTGCTGCTGCTAGTTTCAATTCATTGCTGCTTACTCTAAACTAATAATTTGCAGTTTATTTCATATTTAGATTTTCCACAACAAGCATATATATATATATATATATATATATATATATATATATATATATATATAAAGAGAGAGAGAGAGAGAGAGAGAGGGAAACTCAATATGAACCAAGGTTCGAGAATTCGGTTTCGGTCTCGGTTTCGGCCATTTGAAAATTTGTAAGTTTCGACCAGTTTCGTAAATTTCGGTAGTTTCGGTTTTATTTCGGTTTCGGTTTAAATTTCGGTTTTTAATATTTTAACAGTGAAGAAGTTAGCGGTAAATAAAAATGATAGGAGAATAGAATATAACATGAACTCCTTTCTATATTTATATATCCCATTACATCCTTCAAATAGAAAAAGGCTGCGAAAGAATAGGATAGAAGTGCAAAATTTCAAAGGAAACAAAACAAAAACATGACATGACTGTTCACAGCATGTGGGACAAAAATTAATTAGTCCAAATATGTAATAGTAAGCTTAAACCTACTCGGCACTCTCCAGAAACACATTCTTCAAATCCGTTTGCTACTCTCCAGGAAAACCAAAACAAATGAAAAAAATAAAATCCACCGAATCAAACAAAAGTGGAAAACTAAAATCGATAAATCTGTCGTAGTCGAAGTATTCGATCATGAAATTTTCGATCGAGTTACCAGATATGGGAGAAGAAATAACTTTTGATTATCATTCTTTGAAGCCTTAATTTCTGAAGAAATCTCCTTCGCTGGTGTAAGTTTTGGTTCAAGTCTATTCGAGTTTACTTGATTATTCGATTTCGAAATGATTCGATCGATTTTTTTCTTTGCCCTAGATCCGAAACCGATTTTCATCGTCGGTTTCGGACCGCCGAAGTCCGGCACCGGTCCGGTAACCCCGAAATTTTGGGGTACCGGACGAAACCTCGAACCTTGATATGAACACACAATTTTGACACAACAAATCTTAACCATTAGATCTACCCATGAATTCCACTCTCCACATAAAGACAAACAAATCCAATGGTCCACATTTTGTGTCCCAATAGCCGTCCACACACACATGCATATACAATATATATATATATATATGTGTGTGTGTGTGTGTGTGTGTGTGTGTGTGTGTGTGTGTGTGTGTATATACATATGAGCAGCATTCAATGACACCCAAAACAGTCCAGCACCCCTTTGGCCCCCTAATTTCCACCACCCGTTCATATTAATTTAAGTTAGTGGGAGGAAAGAGATGGTGGAAGGAGAGAGGGAAACACGTGGTTGAAATTAGGGGGCCAAAGGGGTGTTGTACTGTTTTGGGTGCCATTGAACGATGCGCACTCTCTCTCTCTCTCTCTCTATATATATATATATATATGTATATATATATATATATATATATATAGAGAGAGAGAGAGAGAGAGAGAGAGAGACATACATACATATATATACGTAAATACATACATACATATTGAAAGAGAAATTGTTGGAAAAAAATTAAGCCATGGTAGAAAATTTGATTTCCGTAAAGCTCTTAGAACACAGCTTAGATATGATATTTTATAGTCAGTGTTTATTTGTGTGGAAGATTGCCAAATTATTATCCATGATAATGCAATTAAGTTGAATTTGTTTTTTTACCGTACAAGAAAGTGTCAAAAGGAATTGTATGAAAGTAGTGTAGTTAAAAAAAAAAAAAAAAAAATCATCAAAAGTTTGATCATTCATAAAATTTTGCTGGCTGCAAATAAAAACTCTGGTCTCGTCACTATCTAAATCCATATCCAAGCATAATGTAATACTTGTAACTTCTTATGGCAAAACTGTCTAATAACTCACTCATAGCAGGAGAAATACCATTTGTATTTCAAACCGATAATTTTTTTAGATGAAAATGTATTTTAATACTAAACAAAGGGGGAATGGAGGTGCTATTTCTTAATTAATATAGTTAACAACGGTATTGAATTAATTACAAATGGTGATATGGATAGATATACAAAGAATGCCAATAGATGCATTAAGCAGGAGAGGAGATAATATGGACATCAAACGGATATGAACGGGAGGTCAAAATTAACATTGGAATAAGTATTAAAAGTGGCCTACAAAAAGATAACTAAAGTAAAGATACGACTCAAAGTAAACAAATTACCGAAAATGTGAATTTATGTGGCATACCACAATCATTTGGGGAAAAGACAACGACGACGATGGTGAACCATCGTTAACGATCATTAAAACTACTCTACCATGTTTAGGAGATCATAATAATGAATAATCTTTAGAACAATATTATATGAAACTAATTTCGTATTTAGTTCGATGATAATATCCTCAAAGTTAATTCTTTAAAATCAATGTACATACAGTGTCATTTTTGTTACTTTTTTACTGTAGGACTGTTTAATAGCACTCTAGTAGAAGGAAAAATATCATAAAATTTGGAAGTAACATTAAGTTCCAGAGGCAAAATGTGTATTAATACAAAAACTAGTGAATTAAGGTACTTTAATTTAGTAGATCAATAAAGTTAGCATGATATTACTCCCTGGTATGCTTTGAATTTGTATGGTATCAAAATTTCTAACAGCAAATTGTGTATTATAAACACAAGCATATGCAGGGGCAAACATGTATTGAGTTACCTAAATTTAACATTAAGATAGTGTTACCCAAAAGCACGATGATGACGACGATAATGAGCCACCACTTGTGATCACTAAAACTACTTTACTACACTTAAGAGACGATAAATAATGTTAAGAAGAATATATTACATGAAACTAGCTCCACATTTGATTCCACGATATTATCCTTAATTATTTCCTCAAAATCTATGTCCATTCACAGCATCATTTTTGTTGCTTTTTTATCGTAGGATTGATTAATAGCTCACTCATAAAAGGAAAAATATCACTAATGTTTCAGAGCAAAAAGTTTCAGAGAAAATGGGTAAGTGTTCCTCAAAGTGACAGAACATGTAAGAGCTGTGAATCAGGTTGAAAGTGCAAGTCATCAAAGTCTGCTCAAACGCTCCCGAAACCAATTCACTTTAATGAGACAAACTGTGCTAATCCAAAAATAGTGAATGGAGGCACTTTTTTGCTTATTAGATTAGTTATGTCGGCGTGATAGATATTCCTTGATATGTTGTATCTTGTATGGTATCAACACTCACAACAGCGAAGTATCAGGACCCCAAACATATGCAATCGCGGTACTGTGATTGAATAACCCATCTTAAAGTTTGTTAATTGCCTCTATTTGGTTTTCTATGCCAAATACATTATTCCAATGTACATGATACTGTAGAAGGCAATAGCATCTGCAATGAAATTGTAATATGAATACGGTAAATATCATCTTTTGCCATCTTAAGCAATTAACGATGAATAAATATATGCTTTTAAAACATTCCCTAGATAGATAAATATTTGAATTAAAATGATAAAAAAAATATAAACATAAACAATCGATAGAAATTAGATTGTCAAAGAGTAAGGACAGTTACACAAGTTAGAAGACAAATTAAACCATGGTTGACGTAATTGTACGAAGTACCACAAAGTTCAACTTTAAACTATGTAGCATGTAGCGTCTTTCAAATCGTATAAACTGAATTATTATAATTATAAATAAGTAAATATAAGTCACATCATAATATTATCTCTCTCAAATTATATAAATTATTAAACGACAAATTGAAAGAAAAAAGAAGAGGCAATTGTTTTGATAGTTTATCTTACATTACATAACAAAATTTAAGTAAACAACAAATGTTAATTTTAAAAGGAAATTATTGTTAATGTGCGTAAGTGGCAAGAAGTTTCGGACATAAAAGGTTAATTAATACAAAACATAGTGAATCGAAATGTACAGCAACATATCTAGCAATACATGTTATTTAATACATTTTAAATTTGTAAGACATGAGACATCAATTTATTTACCAACAATGTGTGTATCGTGATCCATAACCATTAATACATGCAAGGTGGGCTATATGATGGGGTTGCCCAATCCCTTTTCAATTCCCCTGATTTCTTCTATGTCAATACTAACGTTCCCATCTATAATATATCGCATGGTTGCAATGACACCGATAGAAAAATTCATAAACAAGATAAATAATTATCTTTTGGCCTCTCAATCGAATTGCCAATGGGTACTAATATGTTCTAAGACAATCTGTGAACACCCCCCCCCCCCCCTTTTCCCCCAAAACACACACACACGGGAAAAAAAAAAAAAAAAAAACATTGCACAATGGTAGTACAAAATTCAAATTTTGTAACATATACCATCATCTAAACTGCCTTTATGATAAACGCTTTTCAAAAAATAAAGCAAGCATCATAAGGTTCCTTCTCTCAAAGTAGAATAGACTACTTAAAGAATGCCAATACTTTTTGGAAGATTTTCCCCATGCGACATAGAAAATTTCAAAAAGCAGCAAGTGTATAGAACAGAGGGCTAAACCAAATTTGCAAAACAATAGGTGTCACCAGGACGAATCAACTTGTTACCCTTTCTTTAATATGTAAAGCACCAACCATTTGACTACATATTCTACAATGAACATCAAACACTTACATATGTATGAACGTATAAAAAATTTATTTTTATTATGCCTTTGCTTAAGGAGTTGGTCGGCCACTTGGACTTGGTTGGCTCTTCTAAAGGCGATCATGATTAAACAGGGTAATCATGACATCTTTAAAATATGAGAGTAAGATTCCAACAAATTAAAACTTTTCTAAGCTATATTTTCCTAACTTTAAAACCTATTATAACATGAGAAGTTTTAAAACGCAAAAGGCGTAGATGAGGCGTTTTCAGGTCTACGAGGCGAGGCGTAAGCTTTTCGGATAAAAATAAAACGCAAAACAAGTAATGAAATTCTGACACTTTAAATTAACCAATGCAAAAAAATGAAAAACAAATAATTTAAGACCCGACTTTTACTAAGTATATATTTTTATTATAGATTAAAAATAAATAATCGAAACTCATATGATTCAAATTTTGATTTCTTAAAACTATTTGAAGATTACATCGAACTCCAATATTGATACGTTCTATCAATTCAAATCAATTTGCAAAATTTATTTTGAGATTTAACAAAATTTATTGAAAAACATTCTTCAAATAAAAATGAGAAAATTCATTACATTGCTCGTGATCTTTATTTCATAAACAATCTTACTTGATTATTTCATAAACATTCTATCAATATCTGCAACTAAAGATAACAAGGTTTTTAAATCATATGCCTCAGTTGTTTGAGACATGCGAGGCATACGCTTTATGCGCTTTGTATGCCTCAAGTTGTTGAGGCATAAACTTTAGAGATAAAAAGCCTTTTGGAGTAAGCCTCAACGCGTTTTATTTCTTATTTCCTCGAGGCGGGCCTTGAGGCGAGCATCGAGGCGGGTTTTTTAAAACTTATTTTTAGTATCATCTATATTCATAAATTTTGTAAGATATATTTTACAAGAAATGAGAGCAAATGCATTAGAGTGCCTTTAAACATGTATTTTTCCTATGCTTTTCTTTGTGTTAAACATCAATTTCGCGCAAATGCATAATCAATTTTCTAACATTATAAACATTTTGTTTGCTCAAACAAATGTACACATTTTTGTTCTAGAAAATCATTTCAATGATAAATAAGCAAAAACAATTGAAACTTAGAGGCACATAAAATCCATGTGTAGATGACTAGCGGTTAACAAAGGTAAGCACAGCTGTTTTTATTCACAAACATGGATAAAAAGATCCCATTCAATATATGGGTTGCTCCCTTTTCTCGTACTTCTAAATCAGGACTATGAATTTTATTTTAGCTTTCAAATGAGAGGTAAATTCTTACAGTTAACCACATAGTTCTCCTATGATTGTAATAATGTTATCACCAAACAATACATGCCGCGTTTTAATAGTGCTATAAGGTTTACGTGACAAAAATTTGTGAGGAAAAGATACAAATTCATTTCCAATTTTAAGATCTATCATATTAAGCAACACTTGCGCCTTTTATTTTAACATATATTGTTAAAGTCTTTTCTTTCTATGAAATACTTCATAATCTTTGCTGTAAAAATAATATCAATATTTCGATGATAAGACCAAATGCTAACAAAAGAAAACCAGCAACACTAACTTTTTCATACTGTGAGTAATTACTAAAATCCGTGATATTGGCCACTAATTAATGATGGATAAAAAAAATTCTCATTCAATATATGTGTTGCTCCCTCACATTGTTGTCAAAAGTGCGTGCTTACTCTTAAAAGCGCTCGAGTTCACGCGTTTCTTCAGACTCGACGAAAATCAACGATTCAACGGAAGGAAACTCGGAATTGGGTAGAATCGTTCAAAGCGGCGATTAAAATCGTGTAACCCTCGTGCAATTTTCCGCGTCGATCTGCATCGAGATTTCCCAATTTTCCGCGTCGATCTGCTTCTGCTTCGAGATTTCCCATTCACGAATCCAACCGAAGAGATACCTCGAGAACCCTAATCGACGCAATTAATCGACGGAGTTGTGTATTTGGGTTTCGATCATTGAACCGTCGATTAGGGTTCTATCATTGATGGCTCATCATTAATCCAACCGAAAGATGTTGCTTTCATACCACGATTAAAAAAAAAAACAGGAAGAAGAAGAAGAAGAATCGTGAGAATAAAGTGACCATCGTTGAAATGATAGAACATCTATCTATCATTTCCTAGAAAAATGTTATAAAAGACACTATTATTTAAGTTTAAAGATAAAAAAACAGCATTTAATGTTTTTATTTTTAAAAGGAAAAATGTTACGTTATATTTTGTGAAAGCTAGCGATTTAACAAAATTTTGCAACACAATGAATTGGGAAAGTTCAGCTGCTGGAACTTGAAATTTTAAGGTTTATGTTATGTTTTGTTATGAACTAATAATTAATGAAAATATTATGCTATGGCTATTTTGTTGTAATTTTATTTTTTATTTTCATTTTGTGGGAACTTACGATTTGTGTTACGATCCCACGATTTACGATCTTTGTATACCTGCGCGCTCTTTGGTGAGAACTCGAGTTTGACAACCTTGCTCCCTCATACTTCTAAATCAGGACTGAGAACTTTATATTAGCTTTTCAAACAGAGGTACATTCTTACAGTTTCTTTAAAAGTTCTAATATCAATATAACATAACTACATAGTTCTCCTACGATTGTAATGATGTTATCACCAAACAATACATGCAGTGTTTTTTAAAAGTACTACAAGTTTTACGTGACAAGTAATTGAGAGAAAAAGACACAAACTCATTTCCAACTTTAAAACCTATCATATATTAAGCAACACTAGCGCTTTTTATTTATAAACATATTGTTAAAAGTCTTTTCTTTCCTACGAAATACTTCATAATCTTTGCTGTGAAAATAATATCATAATTTCGATGAATATACCAATTGTTAACAAAAGAAAATCAGCAATACTGATTTTTTCATACTTTGAGTGATATCCTTGAGAGTTGGTCACTAATTAAATCAATAAGGAGAACGCCTTTTCTTATATTTCTATATTGTACCAGATGTAGCCTACATAGATGGCGGCATCATATTAGACTTAGATGTTTGATTGCTTTGTACATAAATATTGATATTTTTATACCAATGTAGAATGAAATTTGGTAACCAGTAAAAGAACAATCAATTCCGATACATGATGACATAGGTAGGTGTTAAATTTCCAGGGGAAATCAAATTCTTAATGGAAGAATTAGAATATTGCTCATTATAAATTAATAACAAACACAACTTTATCTTTTCCCTCTCTTAATCAATACAACCGGTAGATTCTTTCTTTTCTCCTGATGCTAAACCCCTAGCATTTGAAAATAAGTTGTTTCCTTCTGCTTTTCAAGTACAGAAACAAAAAAAATCTCATTGGATATGCGATGATGACGCCTCGAAGTTGCTTTTTGACTTCAGCTGATAGCGATTGTTTATTGTTTTCGTCTTTTAAATATAAAATTGGTTATTGCTACTTTTATGTTTTTTTTTTAATACTTACAGATGATTGTTTTGCTAAACAGATTTTTCTACTGCAACTTCCAAAAACCAAATCTTTAAACAAAAGCAAAAAACAATTATGCTTTTGATTGCTATTTGCCAATGAGCGCTACTCATGTTTCTTTCCAAAATCTCGACATTTCAGATCAATAAAACCTAGTTTTGTACTAGACAAATTAATAATACATGCTAAGTATAATTTAGGCTCATTAAACATTACCGGATGTACATTGTCAGTGGTTACCAAATGCAGTTTTGCAAATATTCAGATTAGACATCAATTAAAACATATAAACAGTTCATTTGCAGCTTCAGATAATGACAATACCACTTACAGTGTAGTACTAGTTGAAGACTTAAAATGTGATTAGTTTCATAGTATGTAAAACAAGCATGAACTGGTTGTCGTGCTGAGGTCCTTCCCCATTATAACCAAAGTCATCCCGATATTCAAATTAAGAAAGTGCTATAATGATTCTTAAAATTTGAATATGTAAACGGTGATATTCAAATTAAGAAAGAGATCAAAATGATTCTTGTAATTTACGGATTCCATACAACTTTAAAACTTGGATATATAACATAGATCAAAACTCCCAAGATAACCATAATGTGTTTTCTAAAATATTTTCCCAGTTCCACAAATATAAAGTTCAAAAGCCTGACTCCATATACTTAACTCTCAAACTAACATCGATCACATCTCCCATTTTTTTTATTTCACAGTAAGCCCTAAAATCTGAAGCATGATTTTGACCAAATATAACCCCTAAAGCAATTATACTTTTTTGATTGCCACAGCCACAAAGCGCTAGTCATATTTCTTTCCAAATCCCAATATTTTAGATCAATTAAAGCCATTTATTTCACTAAATAAATTAATAATGCGAAAATTAGGTCATGCGCTCTAATTTATACGAATGCACGTTATTTGGATATAATTTAAAATATAATTGACTGACTTGATTATAACATATAAAAATTTAGTTTATGCTAAATTCTTATAAGACTGACTTAGTTTTAGTAAACTAAGAACTTGTTTTTAATTAAGTTAGGAGAAATTTTAGTTAATAGATAAGAGTGATTGACCAAGTAATAAATAATTTAATTTTAATTAAGGTGAGAGTACATTCAGATATTTTTGAGATATAATGCGAATTTAGAAGGGCATTTTGAGAAGTTTACGTTTGCACCAAAAAATTAGTCACCAAAGGTATTACAAATATTATTAAATATATGCCTAGTATATTTTGAAATATGGCAAAATCAGCTCTACCGAATAGAAAATATGTTCAGTGGATGCCAAATGCATCTCGCAAGTATTCAATTTAGACATTGATTAAATATACAAATGGCTCGTTTACAGCTTTGGATAATAATAACACTACTTACAGTGTTGCTATTAAATTATCATTAGTTTCCTATAAAAATAATGGAATCAACATTGTTATAAAAAAGTACGACTTGTCAACAATTCTATTCATAAACAAAGATATCGAAATGATTCATATATTCTCCAGATTCCTTATATTAGATCTTAGAATCAGACATATAACATAGATCAAAACTCCCAGGATAACCATAATTTGTTTGTCCAAAATATTCCTGTCCCACAAATATAAAGTTCAAAAAAATTGACTCTTTGTATTGATACATCAATCACATATTCCAAATTACAATCAATCATATGTCAGGAGTGCCTCCAGAGTACCGAGGACTGCCATAGGCGCTACTTTGCGTTTATGATGCCACTTTTTTTTTACTTTCATTATTTATACCGCTCCTCGTCTAAGGTACGACCTGACTGGTAAAATTTTCGTATTTTCTAAGAAAATAAACCTTTTTAGTATAACAGATTTCACTTTAATCAAAAAAAAAAAAAAAAATACAATTAAAACACCTCATTTAATGAAGCTCTTCGTTTTCTGCTCGCATTTCAGAACTCAGTTATACTTATATATTTCATTTCACAATAAATAGACGATCAATCAATAAATATTACTTTTCATAATTCAAAACAAAGATATAATGAACTTATTCTTTAATTTCTTACTTCATTCAAATTTGATCTTAATGGTTTCTTCATTTTACTTTCTTATTTCTATTTATTTTTAAGTTCTATTTTTTTTAAATATTTTTGGAATATAACCTAATTACAGTAATCTGATACAAATAAAAAATTGATTGTTCATCCTTATTTCACTTTTTATTCTGAAGTTCTAGTGATTATTTGGCATATAACATTCAGTCATAGTCATGACACAAAATTTGTTAGTTCTGCAAACTATAATACTATTTGATTTATTTTCAAACTTATTAATGCATAAACTACAACCATACGTGTATATGTATGTATATCACTCACAGTAAATTAATAAACACGGACAATAATATATCAATACCGAATGAGTTTCATACAACATGCAATTATATTATTTTTACTTAATGCAGAACTTATTCTTATCAAATTATGTGTCATGGGCTTATTTTTGTCCAGGATCCGCGTAGACTTGGCATGAACTTTAAGATTGTCCTTTGCATATTTACCGATTCGCTCTGCCGCGGGCAACATAACATCAATCGCAAATCTTTTTTTCTTTTTTCTTTTTTCGTTATACATTAAACCCTAAAATTCAAATCATCTGTCTAGCCACATATAACCTCTGAAACAACATATATTTAGACAGGGTAGTAATAGGCTATCCTTTATGATGAACAAGATATCATGAAACCAGACCTCAGCAACTCCATGTATTTGCCCACTTTATTATATTTGTTCTGCGCAGTACAACAGTACAATACGTATTTTACTGTGTTAATAAAATCTGAAATTTAGTAACAATCAAGACGGTATTCCCTAGAAGAACCGACCATTTATATACAGAACTGAAGAAACCATACCTTACGCCTTGATTACTCCATTGCGAAAGAATATCCTTAGACACATTGCCACCAAACAGCATGAAAAACAACTCCTCCATAACCTTTAGATCCAATTCCTCTCCTAAATCCGAATCCACATCAAACAACTTATTCTCCTCTTCCTGGATTTTGCTATCAGCCATCACACCCCTCTCCTCACGAACTGCGTCCTTTTTCACGTCCGGCTTAAAATTATCGACTTTAGGGTTTGTAACGTCAGCTTGCAGTTTAGAAACTTGTACTTTAGGCTTTGAAACCTCAGGCTTCGATTTCAGTATTTGCTGCTCCATCGCTCTAATTCGCTTCTCTGCCGCCTCGGCCATAAGTTCCCGTTGCAACCGCCGGGTCCGGATTTCCGGTGACTCTTCAGCGGAGTTTTGCGGCCTGGTTCGTTTTGCATCGGACGGAGAATCCTGCAGGCTCATAGATAAAGCCATTTGGAGATCGTCTTCTTCACAATCCGCCATTAAAGAATAATTTTTTCTTAGATTGAAACGGCCAAGCAAGCAGCAAAAAGGGAATACAAGTAAAAATATATAAATTCGACTTTGCTGAGGACTGATTATTTTTATTTCGACATTCCTTTTATATACCCGAAGGAACTGATTAATGGATTACAAATTTGGCAGATGTACGTTGTTATCTGATAAATCGTTTTTGAAAGATGAAAAATATCAGTTTTGTGTTATAGTCGTTAATTTGTAATAATCAAAGTTACGGTGTAGTTAAGCCACGGCGGAGGAAAAGGCCAGGGAAGTAAAAGGTAGAAGTGAAAAATAAGCCGAAGGGTAGGACTAGGAGCCTAGTACCCAGTGCAAATTGGATACTGTATGGATTTAATCTTGTAACACTAAATTGTTATTATATACATAAAATACTTGATATTACAATGAAAACGTTAAAAAAAATAACAATAACTTCAGTTGTATATTTATGTAAATTATCAGTTAATGTATTCAAATGAAATCATAAATA
Organism: Allium sativum; assembly: GCA_030737875.1. NCBI lineage: Eukaryota > Viridiplantae > Streptophyta > Magnoliopsida > Asparagales > Amaryllidaceae > Allium > Allium sativum. Next base: position 970,799,258 of record CM060920.1, read on the forward strand.
TAGAAAAGTGTTAGATTAGAATAATTAATAGCACATGTATTTACTGCTCCATATAGTGTGGTGTAATGTTTAAATATAGAAAATACTTCTAATATCGTTTACCGCGTTTTATGCTAAATCATCATTACAATTGAATTAGCACTCACATGGAAGATTGATTTTTGAATGTAATTAAAGATTGATGATGTATAAAGGACTTCACATTAAAATTTCAGTAAAGCGGAGATGCTTTAAAGATAGCTATGAGCTTAAACTTAATTTCATAAAAAAAATTCCAAATATGTATATCAAAAGCGCGGGATATATATATATGACAAACTTTTTTAACTAAAAAAGCACACATATATATACAAAAAATAGATAATAACCAATCTTCGGTGGCTAACAAAAATGGACTACCAGAAGAATTGGTAGACGTAAAACTAAAGAACAAAGAGAAACCCAAAAAAGAAAACTATACATCAAAATCTATTCACACGAACGAGAACAAACAGAAGATCGAAGTCCCTTGGCAGTGGAAGGCGTCACTGAAAACGGGAGAGACCAACAACCGCTCCAGAACTACGCGTAACCGCCAAAAAGAGGAAGAAGAGAGGGAGTAGAGGACATCCCACAAATAGTCAAAAAGAGGACTGTGCGAGATCCATATCCACTGATCTCCAATGATAATCATCAAGTAAGAGATCAAACATTACCTGCTAAAAACATGTAAATCCAGAACTTGCACTAAAGGAAAAAATATTAGAATGGGAAAGAGGACCAGAAGGAGAACAACGCACATACACCCAAAATCCACAAGATCAACCCACTCCGGCTCTGAGCAAAGGACCGAAGAAAGCATCGAAAAAGCGAGCCAACCTCCGCGACCGAGAACGAACTGCACCCCTGAAAGGCCTACCACGAAAACATAGAAAACATCATTCTTCACACGACGAATGATGGAGGACGAGTGTATGGGAACCTCGTCATATACGGCCTTTCCTAGCACATCAAAGGTGCCAAACGATCAGGTAAGGAATCAAACGGAAAAGGACAGAACGCAACGAACGACCAGAATTACCATCCCACCAAAGGTGCAGTAATCCATAAAGAGAGCCGGCATTACCTCGAAGACAAACCTAATTCCCGAAGTAAGTCCAGACTGATATAGCTCACAGGCCGTCGAAGAAGAGGTGACCAGAAGATTCCACGTCTCCTAGTACGCAACATTTATAACGTGATACGTTTGGGATACCGATCCTCCGAAGGTTCACATCTAGTGATAGACCATCATGGAAAGTTTTCCACATAAGAATATTAACCTTGAGGGAGTACAGGAGTCCCAGATGAAGTCAAAACTTGGAAGTCTAGGTACAGAGGTCCTAGCGGAGTCTCAAGCAGCTCTAATGGAAAAGGTGGAGCCATTCCAACTAACCCCACATCTATTAGCGTCAAAGAATGTCATAACCGACTGCATTCGTTTCCACGTCTCACTAGCATAAGACAGAGTCGTGGAGTGGTTCTCTGGCATTAAACGATGGTACTTAGCAAAAAGAAATGATGCCCAAAGGGAGTCGTTGGAATGGAATCAAACCCATAGCTTGTAGGTATGAGCAATGCAAACATCTCTAGGGTTCCAAAGCCCTAGACCACCGTCGCACCAAGGACGACAAATGACATCCCAGGATATCCAGTGGTGACGATGAGTCGATTCCTTGTCCCCCCAAAAGAAGGATGATGCTAAGGAATGGAAAAAGGAAGAAGTAAGAGTCACAGCTGTGAAAATATGGAAACCAATGGAATCAAGCACCACCTTAATAAGTACAAGCCTACTTGCCTAAGAAAGGAGAGAAGCATTTCATCTGATGATCTTTCCCCTCGCCTTATTGGTAAGGGGATTGAAGACCGTGTTCAGTTTGCGACCTCTATAAAGTACAATGCCTAGATAAGGCATTGGGAGAGAGGCAACTGGGAAACCAGTGAAGGTTTGAACCTAAGAAACCCTAACCAAGTAAACAGACTTGGCCGGGATGAAACAACTCTTTGAGGAATTGACTAGTTGCCCAAAACAACTCTCGTAAAGGTGAAGAAAAGACATGAGACGATGAATGGATCGTTGGTTACCATTCAAGAAGATGGTGACATCATCAGCGAAGGATGAGGAAGAAATAATTAGGCATCCCAAAGGGACCCCAAAATGATCGATCTGGCCTGCTATAGTCAAAGAGTGAACACCTCTGATGAACTCCTCAACAACAATCACAAACAAGGTAGGAGATATGGGATCTCCTTGATGGAGTTACCAAATTGAAAAAAAAATGTGGTCATACCGTTGATCAAGATGGAAAACCAGCACTTGGAAATGAGCCTCCAGACTAGATCTATTAAAGGCTTAGGGAAACTGAAGGCTCGGAGAACTTTAACGATGAAAAACCAAGACATGTGATCGTACGCCTTCGCCATGTCTAGTTTTATAACCATATTGGAACCCCTAATCTTGTGATCGATTTAAGAAATGAGTTCTTGAGCCAAGAGGACATTGTCCATAATGAGACGCCTTTGACAAAGTTAGCTTGGGAAGAGGAGATTATTCGATCTAGGAAAGGCACTAGCCTGGAGGTCAGCACCTTGGAAATATTCTTATTAGATAAGTTACACAGTCTAATCGGTCTAAAGTCAGAGCAAGCACGGGGAAACTCAACCTTCATAATGAGAAAAAATTTCATGGAAGTCCAACTCCTAGGCAGCGTGCCCCCAACGAAGAAAGACTAAATCGCCAAGTAGAGATCAGCTTGGATGATTGACCAGAAATCCCAATAAAAAATACCATTGAATCTGTCTGGACCACTCGAGCTATCCTTGTGAGACGACCCGAACTTCCCCGGTAATGAAAGCCCGGATTGCTTTGAGGACAAGACAGATCAGAACACAAACAGAAGAACATTTCATTGTATATTACAACAATTCCATCAGAATACAAGAATTTACAAAGTATGAATAAATATTACACAGAAAATATCTGAGATTTAAATTACATTTATATACATCACAGCAGAAAATAATACAAAACACAACTAGAAGTAATACAAGGATATAGAGCTTTCCGAGTATCGTTCCAGCTGTAAATCAGGATCCTGTGAATATAAATCTGCAAAACCAAAACTACTAGCTGCCCGTGTCAAAATAAGGGCACCCAGAGTTTAGGTTAAAACAATAAACTCCAGGTCAGTCATGTGACTGGTGTGAGAACTAAAACAGTCATTAATCTTTATTTTAAAGTTAGGTAAATCAAGTGACCACGCCGTATAACATGGAACGGGTTTCCTCCCAAGAATACCAGTGCATAAAACAACAGCGCAATGCTAAATAAAGAACAATGAAGCTATTATAAGACCCAGGTCCCATCACACAATGCAACACAAGCCGGAGGATAGGGTTTTACCTTATAATAACCAAAGAATGCTTGAAACGCTAAATTTCATCTTTTATTATTACTATAAGTGAAGAAAGCAACTTCAAATATAAATGTATCAATCATAGGCGGCATGGGTACCATATATCATGTCGCCATACTAGTTCTACAATTAAAACCGCAAAATCACGTATTTGGAAATTGGATTTCCATTTGTGAACCGAGGCTAGGGATCGTCCTCACCGCTTCGAGACTGTCTAGCCCGAGCCTCAGGCAAGCACGCAGGCAAGCCTTGGATCATCAGGGTTGGTCCATCCGATGTGGATTAAACTTAAACCCTGGACACTGCGCTTCCCCGCCCTTTGGGGCGTAAATGAGCCAACGAGTGACTTCATCGGTCCCGGATCGACCGATATAACCGAGGCGCCTCGCAACATCAACAACCACACAGGTGAAAATAATATAAATGTCAGGGATGGTAGGTCATTGGCACCACCCTAGCTAGAAAGAAACGCATGCCCTCCCTGATGTCCTCTCCCGTTTTTGCTTCACAAGCGGGGTGTGAGGCTCGTGAATCAACGCTACACAAAGCTATGCCACACAGGCGGTGCTTTGATCATCAACCACAAGACTCTGCTTTTCAACAGAAGCCTTAATCATTTGCATCTCAGCATGCCACACAGACAATTCACGCTATGCAACCGATATCAATCACACAGAATGAAATCCGATGTCAGACACACATCCATTTACAAGTCCGTTATGGGTCTAAACGAAACCGGAGGAACCTTATTCCTCGCATATCCATCGATCTCCAAGTACGTCTAGACGATCACCAACTGATTCCCTCCTCTTGGGTGTACAACCCAATCAAGATCATCAGTAATTATCCAAACAACGTGAAGACCTCCGGTCTTCGACCACCGTCTTCATCCTCAACATCTCATCGAATCAATTATTCAGAATGGGATAAACCCGGTCTTTCTGAATAACTCGCGTATATAATAAACAAGTGTTACATAAACACAACATACGCCTCATTCCAATTCAGAATATTCTTTTATTCAAATATTCACATCTTTAGGGAAAGATTCCCATTAATTTTATCAAAGATAAATTCTTTAAATTTATTCTTTAATCTTCTTTTGAATATCAATTCAAACCAAATTATGGTTTATCCAAATTAGTCGGGATTAACGAACCTTATCGAAGTAACCACTTATTAAATTTCTCAATCCCAACCTATTCATCCCATGAAGTAAAACTGGTAATACTTCATATCTAACACCACAGTGTTATCGGTAAATTCAATTACCATTTCACATTCAAATATAATTAAAGATTTAACTATCATCTAGAGTAAAACTGGTGGTACTCCATTCTCGATCATTTCTTGAGTTTGATAATTTTAATTATCAAATTCACTTTTCATTTCCATCAGCCTTTAACCGAAAATTAGCAAGTGAACAATTCCCTAACTAATAACCTCGAAGGCCGAAACCAACATTAGATAAATACCCAAGAAGTCATTCATGTAACGACCCTGAATTTTGGGGCCAATTTAAAATTTATTTTAAGTAATTTTAAATGAGTTTTGATATTTAAAATAATCTATTTTAAATAATAAGGATCACAAATTTGATTCAAATCGAAGTTAGAATGAATAAATTAATTTTAATTATAAAAAGAGCTAGAAATAGCGCGGTAGTTTGAAAAGACAAAATTGAACTTTGACTGACCATACAAGATGCAAAATTTAACGGATTTTAGTGAAACCAAAAATATTAGAATCTATTTAAAAATATCTTTCCAATGAATCCGAAAAATTGAAATTTCATAGCGAAAATCAAAAGTTATGGCCAATTCAATTTTTAGAAAGGTCGGTGGGTAATTTGCATAGGACAAAAATGCTACTTTTTGCATATAAAGGAATTTTGAACTCGAAACCACTTCCATTGGCTTCAGAATGACGTTTCTGCATTGAAAAACAGTAAACACTTATATGTTTCGAGTTTCAGAAAATATTTGTTTAAAAATATATTTTTAATATTAAATATATTCGCCTTGAAAATAGCCATTTTTCAAAAAGTCTCAGAATTCAACGAAATAAATTTTGTTGGATTCGTATCATCAAAACAAAGCTAAAAATGATTTTTTGGTAATTTTTAGAATTAAAATATAATTATAATTGATTTTTCAGTGTAAACGGACAATTTTTGACTTTAAAAATTCATTAAAAATTCATATGGGCTCAGAATTGAACGAAATTAATTTTCATAGGTCCACAGCATCGAAACATAGCTAAATATATTTTTCGAGAATTTTTGAAGTTAACTTGTGACCTCGGTGAATTTTCATGTACGGTATACATTAAAATATTAATAAAATAATATAATTATTCCAAAACTCATAATAAATTTCGGAATTGGGTCCTGTAACATGTTCCATTTCGTTCAGAAGGCCTCAAAACCTTAAGAACGACAGTAAGCAGGCTTAAATCGGGGTTCGGACCAAAACGGGCCTTAACGGGCTAATTACATAATTAGTTAACCCTAATATAATATTATAAAATTCGGAATTCACTGTTCATCCTCTTCCTACAGGCGACATTCCTCTTCACGCTGAACCCATTATGCCGAATTCTTCATTCTTTGATTTCTCTTTCATTTCTCAACGAAAATTAGCGTGTGAGTACACGTTTCGAAGCTCTTCGCGAGCCGACAAGTCCCGTCCTTCCCCGTGCCCTGTGCCGCCGCCACCAACCCCTCAAACCCGCCGCCTATGTCAGCCCGCCGCCCCCTGTGGGTCCCGCCGCACCTCGCCACCTTCTGGCCGTGCGTAGCTCTCTCGTAGTCGGTCCTTCTCCAACAAACGGCTCGTCGTTTCATCAACTACAACTCCAGAAAATCGAATTTGAAGTTTTGAACGTTCTAAGGTAGATTTTGTTTAAGATTTCCCCACGCTTTTAAGCGTTACACAGCCAGTTGTAAAAAGCTGATTTTTGATTTTGTGTATGAATTTGTATTCGAATCGTTCCAGATCTGAAATCGTCTTGAATTGGAACATCGAATCTGACCGAACCTGAATTACCTCTCTGACCAAACACTGTGAGAATTTTATTTTTAAATTTAATTTAATTTATTTAATTATTATTTACATGATTATTAACAGTAGAATTAATATGACACGATGTTTAAACATAGATCTAAACCGTTTATAACATATGATGTGGAATCTAAATTGCCTATAGTGCTATGTGATTAGATCTGAAATTTTAGGCTAAAATCTGAATTCATAATTAATTAAAATTAATTATGTGTTATTTATTTAACCTTGCCATGTTGATTTTACATATGTTGTGTGAAACCCCATCTTGCAATTTACCTCTATGTTAGTATCGAATCTGATCCTATTGTTGTATTTGGATGTTGTTATGCGATGTGATGAGAATTTACAGTTTATTTGATGTAAATAAGAACGCGACTTGTGATGAAATTTACATATTCTTTTTTTTTGTAAAATTGAAATAGGGAAAAATTAACATTTATTTTGATGTTAATAAGGAGTAATTTACGTTGTATGAAAAATTAACATTTATTTTGATGTTAATAATAAGTAATTTACGTTGTATGAAAAATTAACATTTATTTTGATGTTAATAATAAGTAATTTACGTTGTATGAAAAATTAACATTTATTTTGATGTTAATAATAAGTAATTTACGTTGTATGAAAAATTAACATTTATTTTGATGTTAATAATAAGTAATTTACGTTGTATGAAAAATTAACATTTATTTTGGTGTTATTAATAAGTAATTTTCAATGCATGAAAAATTAACATTTTTAATGTTAATTAAATAGTGATTTTACCGCAAGTGTACATTAACATTTTTTTTTATGTTAATATAAAAAGAAATAATACGTAGGATGAAATTAACATTTTTAATGTTAATATTATAAAAATTCAACCGTATGATGACATTAACATTTTTAATGTTAATATTATAAATTAAATATTGGACATGTAAAATTTCACATTTTTACTTATGTGAATAAAATAAAGTATTAGGCATGTAACACATTTTTATTAATGTGAATAAATTGTAATGTGAATAAAATGGTAATTTTAACTGTATGCACAATATACATTCTTATTTATGTAATATATATAAGAATTTACTCCGCAGGTGAAATTTAAATTTTTAGAAATGTAACTAAAGTTTACCTTTTATTTTATGTAAACAAATTGAGAATGTGAAATGTAACTAAAGTTTACGTTTTATTTTATTAAGAATGTGATATGTAAATAAAGTTTACATTTTTATTAATGTAATATATTCAAGGACTTCACCGTAGGAAAAAGATTACATTTTTATCAATGTAATTAAAGTAGGAATTGGTGTTAACATTAAATTTACATTTAATTATGTAAAATTAAGGTATGAAATTTGGAATGACATAAATTTACATTTAATTATGTAAAACCAAAGTAGGAATTTGTGTTAACATGAAATTTACATTGAATTATGTAAAATTAAAGTGATGAGAAATTAACATTTTGTTTAATGTTAAATATAAGGAATTTACATGGTATGAGAAAGTAACATTATTTTTTAAATGTTAATAATAAGAAACTACACCGCATGAGCAATTAACATTATTTTTAATGTTAATTAAATAGTAATTTCACCGCATGTGTAAATTAACATTTTTAATGTTAAAGATAACACCGTATGATGTAATTAACATTTTTAATGTTAATATAATAAAATTTTAACCGTAGGATGTCATTAATATTTTTAATGTTAATATAAAAGTATTTACAACGTATGATAAATTAACATTTTTGTGTCAATGTTAAAAATAAGTATTCACATCGAATGAAAATTAACAATTTTGTTAATGATACGAATAAGAATTTACGTTGTATGAGGAATTAATATTATTTTTGATGTTAAAAATAAGTAATTTACAATGCATGAAAAATGGACATTTTTAATGTCAATTAAATAGTAATTTTACCGTAGGATGAAATGGACATTTTTAATGTAAATTAACTAGAAATTTCAACCGTAGGATTTAGTTAACATTATTTATAATGTTAATATGAAGAAAATTTAACCGTATGATAAAATTAACTTTATTTTTAATGATGCGTAATTTAAACGTATGATAAGATTAACATTATTTTTAATGTTAAATAAAAAGAATTTACATCGTAGTATGATTAACATTATTTTTAATGTTAAAGTAAAAGAATTTCACCGTAGAAGGATTTAACATTATTTTTAATGTTTAAATAAAAGAATTTCACCATAGGGTAATTAACATTATTTATAATGTTAGTATATAAGGAATTTGACCGTAAGATGAATTAACATTGTTTTTAATGTTAATATATAGTGAATTCCACCGTAGTATGAATTAACATTATATTTTGTTTATGTTAAAATAAAGGAAATTCAACCGTAGGTTGAATTAACATAATTTTAATGTTAAATTAAAGAGTAACTTAACCGTAGGATCGAGCTACATTATTTTTAATGTAAAGTAATAAAGTAATTTAACATAGGATGAGATTACATTATTTTTAATGTTATTAAAGGATAATTTAACCATAGGGTTAATATACATTTATTTTTAATGTTAATATTAAGAGAATTACTTCGTAGGATAAAATTTACATTATTTTATAATGTTAACATAAAAGAGAATTGACCGTAGGAATGTTACATTTTTTTTTATGAAATTAAGAAGGAATAACACCATAGGGCGAGTTAACATTATTTTTAATGTTAATAAAGGGTAATTTAACCATAGGATAAGTCAACATTATCTTAAATGTTAAAATTAAGAAAATATGCATCGTAGGATGAGTTAACATTATTCTAAATGTTAATATAAAAAGTGTATATACCATAGGGAAAAATTTACATTATTTTAATGTTAAAATAAAGGAATTCCACCGTAGGATAAGTTTACATTTTATTCAATGTAAATAGGTAAGAATGCGACATGTAAATGCAAGTTTACATTTTATTCAATGTAAATAGGTAAGAATGCGACATGTAAAATGCAAGTTTACATTTTATTCATTGTAAATAAGTAAGAATGTGACATGTAATTACAAGTTTACATTTTATTAAATGTAAAGAAAACAAGAATGCGATATGTAATGAAAGTTTACATTTTAATTAATGTAAATAAAAATATGATTTTGAGAATGCGTCGTTAAATAAGAAGTTTGACTATTTTAAATAATTAAAATAGAATGAATTGTTAATAAAAATAATTATTAACAAATAAGAAGGATTTTCAAAATATATATATATGTATATACATACGAGGATTGTTTGGGAAGTCTGAGATATTCTCATCCCAAATTAATCCAGCGGCGTTAAAGATCGAAGTAAGAAGACGACGTATGAAGACCGTAAATCTTCCCTCGAATGGACAGCGGTCGAGATCCTGAATTGACTTGCTACCAATTCATGGGTCAAGGTCATTGCCCAGACGTACGCGTTGATTTCACTGATTTGACTTTCGTTCAGACCCAGAGCATAAGTTTAAATGGATGGTGTGTCTGACATCGTACTTCGTTATATATCATATTGTTGATTTTATGTTAATATATAAATATTGGTGGTGGAGAATTTATTCTCTACTTAACACCCATTTATGTATTGATGGAGAAGCAATGGTATGGCATGGAGTGACAGTGTGACATACTAAGATGCAATGATCAAGGTTTCTTGTTGAAAAGCAGAACCTTGTGGTGACGATCAAAGCACTGCTTGAATAAGCAGAGCTTTGTGTATTACGTAACCTCACGAGCCTCGCAAACCGGTAGAGTCTAAAATGGGCGAAGGGAACGCAGGGAAAGCAACACGTTTCTTTCTAGCTAGAAGTAGTGTCAGGGACCTCCCAGCGCTGATACTTTACTTATGTGGATGATGGAATGTGGCGCGCCTCAGATATTAGGTCCTATAGGACCGGGAAACATGTGCTTAGGAATTGCCAATCCGCTAAGCTGTATTTGCGGACAGGCCCTGCCATTTCCAAGGGTTCTCCGCGGGGAATCCTGAGGCACTAGCTAGAGTGTCTCGAATCGGTAAGGAGCTCCGCTCTAGCCTTGACTCATGATGGAAACCAAAATCCAAATACGAACCGACGAATTTGATTGTATTACTAGTACGGAGGCATAGTATATGGTACCTATGCTTCCTAGGATTAATACATTTACTTTGAAATGCTTTCATATACACTAATAATAATATTAGATGCGTATTTGCCGTATTTAGCATGTTTAATCACCATAAGGTAAAACCCTATCCTCTGGTGTGCGTTGCATTGTGTGATGGGACTTGGGTCTTATGGTGATTCCATTTTTTCCAAAAAGCATTGCGTTGTTTACGATGTATTTAATTATTTGTTATGACACTTTAAATTATGCACGGCAATCCATTAGAGTAAACCCGTTCCGCGTTAGCGGCGTGGTCTTTGGATTTGCCTTATATCTAATAGTTATTTTACCTAAGAATTCTCACACCAATCCCACGACTGACCCATAGTTTGTTTCACCTTTTTGCAAACTTGGGTGCCCTCTTTTCCACACGGGCAGCCAAGTAGACAGGTTCATTTTTTGCTTGGAGTTTTTCTTTGGAGCCGCTTATCATTTTTCTTTGATTTGCTTTTGTGGAGAGGTGATGACTTGGAGCTTGAAGACATTTATCTTTTGTTTCTATGGCATCTTTTCTTTTCTTTTTAGACATCAAACTTATTTCTTTTCTGCAAACTTGTTGTAATAGCTTAGATTCTGTGACTGTGGATTTTCTGTGATTGATGACATTATATTTTTCCGCTGCTATAATGTTATTACTCTATGAATTTCCTTTGCTATATTGTATCTGTGTTCTGTTTTATTGTATTTATGTTGTATTCCAAAAATGATTACTCTTGCTTTCACTCGTGGAAGTTTGGGGTCATCACAGTTGGTATCAGAGCTTTGGTTTACAAAGCGGAATATAACATATTTATAATAATTCGTTTACGTAGAATCACTATATTCTACGGCGAACATTTCATGGGATACATAATAGCCAGTCACTTTATCGTCATCTTTTCATTCATCCTTCGATCTTTTCTATCTCCTAGAATCACCATTTCAGTTGTTTTGACTCTCCCCTTGATCGCGCATTCGAAGAAGACTAAGTGAAGTGGCAATGCTCAATTGGCACATGTTTACGAAGGAACGAAAGGACCAACTTCTTCGGTGGAAAGCCTGATGTTATAGACGGTACCATCTCTGTTAAAAACATTCTCTGTGTTTATTCTTCCTCTTCTATTTTTCTTTTTCCTTTTCGGGGACGAAAAGTTTTTAAGTGGGGGAGACTGTAACGACCCTGAATTTTGGGGCCAATTTAAAATTTATTTTAAGTAATTTTAAATGAGTTTTGATATTTAAAAATAATCTATTTTAAATAATAAGGATCACAAATTTGATTCAAATCGAAGTTAGAATGAATAAATTAATTTTAATTATAAAAAGAGCTAGAAATAGCGCGGTAGTTTGAAAAGTCAAACTTGAACTTTGACTGACCATACAGGATGCAAAATTTAACCGATTTTAGTGAAACCAAAAATATTAGAATCTATTTAAAAATATCTTTCCAACGAATCCGAAAAATCGAAATTTCATAGCGAAAATCAAAAGTTATGGCCAATTCAATTTTTAGAAAGGTCGGTGGGTAATTTGCATAGGACAAAAATGCTACTTTTTGCATATAAAGGAATTTTGAACTCGAAACCACTTCCATTGGCTTCAAAATGACGTTTCTGCATTGAAAAATAGTAAACACTTATATGTTTCGAGTTTCAGAAAATATTTGTTTAAAAATATATTCACCTTGAAAATAGCCATTTTTGAAAAAGTCTCAGAATTCAACGAAATAAATTTTGTTGGATTCGTATCATCAAAACAAAGCTAAAAATGATTTTTTGGTAATTTTTAGAATTAAAATATAACTATAATTGATTTTTCAGTGTAAACGGACAATTTTTGACTTTAAAAATTCATTAAAAATTCATACGGGCTCAGAATTGAACGAAATTAATTTTCATAGGTCCACAGCATCAAAACATAGCTAAATATATTTTTCGAGAATTTTTGAAGTTAACTTGTGACCTCGGTGAATTTTCATGTACGGTATACATTAAAATATTAATAAAATAATATAATTATTCCAAAACTCATAATAAATTTCGGAATTGGGTCCTGTAACATGTTCCATTGCGTTCAGAAGGCCTCAAAACCTTAAGAACGACAGTAAGCAGGCTTAAATCGGGGTTCGGACCAAAACGGGCTTTAACGGGCTAATTACATAATTAGTTAACCCTAATATAATATTATAAAATTCGGAATTCACTATTCATCCTCTTCCTACAGCCGACATTCCTCTTCACGCTGAACCCATTATGCCGAATTCTTCATTCTTTGATTTCTCTTTCATTTCTCAACGAAAATTAGCGTGTGAGTACACGTTTCGAAGCTCTTCGCGAGCTCTTCGATCTCCGACGAGTCCCGTCCTTCCCCGTGCCCTGTGTCGCCGCCACCAACCCCTCAAACCCGCCGCCTATGTCAGCCCGCCGCCCCCTGTGGGTCCCACCGCACCTCGCCACCTTCTGGCCGTGCGTAGCTCTCTCGTAGTCAGTCCTTCTCCAACAAACGGCTCGTCGTTTCGTCAACTACAACTCCAGAAAATCGAATTTGAAGTTTTGAACGTTCTAAGGTAGATTTTGTTTCAGATTTCCCCACGCTTTTAAGCGTTACACAGCCAGTTGTAAAAAGCTGATTTTTGATTTTGTGTATGAATTTGTATTCGAATCGTTCTAGATCTGAAATCGTCTTGAATTGGAACATCGAATCTGACCGAACCTGAATCACCTCTCTGACCAAACACTGTGAGAATTTTATTTTTAAATTCAATTTAATTTATTTAATTATTATTTGCATGATTATTAACAGTAGAATTAATATGACACCATGTTTAAACATAGATCTAAACCGTTCATAACATATGATGTGGAATCTAAATTGCCTATAGTGTTATGTGATTAGATCTGAAATTTTAGGCTAAAATCTGAATTCATAATTAATTAAAATTAATTATGTGTTATTTATTTAACCCTGCCATGTTGATTTTACATATGCTGTGTGAAACCCCATCTTGCAATTTACCTCGATGTTAGTATCGAATCTGATCCTATTGTTGTATTTGGATGTTGTTATGCGATGTGATGAGAATTTACGGTTTATTTGATGTAAATAAGAACGCGACTTGTGATGAAATTTACATATTCTTTTTTTTTTGTAAAATTGAAATAGGGAAAAATTAACATTTATTTTGATGTTAATAAGGAGTAATTTACGTTGTATGAAAAATTAACATTTATTTTGATGTTAATAATAAGTAATTTACGTTGTATGAAAAATTAACATTTATTTTGATGTTAATAATAAGTAATTTACGTTGTATGAAAAATTAACATTTATTTTGATGTTAATAATAAGTAATTTACGTTGTATGAAAAATTAACATTTATTTTGATGTTAATAATAAGTAATTTACGTTGTATGAAAAATTAACATTTATTTTGGTGTTATTGATAAGTAATTTTCAATGCATGAAAAATTAACATTTTTAATGTTAATTAAATAGTGATTTTACCGCAAGTGTACATTAACATTTTTTTTTATGTTAATATAAAAAGAAATAATACGTAGGATGAAATTAACATTTTTAATGTTAATATTATAAAAATTCAACCGTATGATGACATTAACATTTTTAATGTTAATATTATAAATTAAATATTGGACATGTAAAATTTCACATTTTTACTTATGTGAATAAAATAAAGTATTAGGCATGTAACACATTTTTATTAATGTGAATAAATTGTAATGTGAATAAAATGGTAATTTTAACTGTATGCACAATATACATTCTTATTTATGTAATATATATAAGAATTTACTCCGCAGGTGAAATTTAAATTTTTAGAAATGTAACTAAAGTTTACCTTTTATTTTATGTAAACAAATTGAGAATGTGAAATGTAACTAAAGTTTACGTTTTATTTTATTAAGAATGTGATATGTAAATAAAGTTTACATTTTTATTAATGTAATATATTCAAGGACTTCACCGTAGGAAAAAGATTACATTTTTATCAATGTAATTAAAGTAGGAATTGGTGTTAACATTAAATTTACATTTAATTATGTAAAATTAAGGTATGAAATTTGGAATGACATAAATTTACATTTAATTATGTAAAACCAAAGTAGGAATTTGTGTTAACATGAAATTTACATTGAATTATGTAAAATTAAAGTGATGAGAAATTAACATTTTGTTTAATGTTAAATATAAGGAATTTACATGGTATGAGAAAGTAACATTATTTTTTAAATGTTAATAATAAGAAACTACACCGCATGAGCAATTAACATTATTTTTAATGTTAATTAAATAGTAATTTCACCGCATGTGTAAATTAACATTTTTAATGTTAAAGATAACACCGTATGATGTAATTAACATTTTTAATGTTAATATAATAAAATTTTAACCGTAGGATGTCATTAATATTTTTAATGTTAATATAAAAGTATTTACAACGTATGATAAATTAACATTTTTGTGTCAATGTTAAAAATAAGTATTCACATCGAATGAAAATTAACAATTTTGTTAATGATACGAATAAGAATTTACGTTGTATGAGGAATTAATATTATTTTTGATGTTAAAAATAAGTAATTTACAATGCATGAAAAATGGACATTTTTAATGTCAATTAAATAGTAATTTTACCGTAGGATGAAATGGACATTTTTAATGTAAATTAACTAGAAATTTCAACCGTAGGATTTAGTTAACATTATTTATAATGTTAATATGAAGAAAATTTAACCGTATGATAAAATTAACTTTATTTTTAATGTTAATGATGCGTAATTTAAACGTATGATAAGATTAACATTATTTTTAATGTTAAATAAAAAGAATTTACATCGTAGTATGATTAACATTATTTTTAATGTTAAAGTAAAAGAATTTCACCGTAGAAGGATTTAACATTATTTTTAATGTTTAAATAAAAGAATTTCACCATAGGGTAATGTTAGTATATAAGGAATTTGACCGTAAGATGAATTAACATTGTTTTTAATGTTAATATATAGTGAATTCCACCGTAGTATGAATTAACATTATATTTTGTTTATGTTAAAATAAAGGAAATTCAACCGTAGGTTGAATTAACATAATTTTAATGTTAAATTAAAGAGTAACTTAACCGTAGGATCGAGCTACATTATTTTTAATGTAAAGTAATAAAGTAATTTAACATAGGATGAGATTACATTATTTTTAATGTTATTAAAGGATAATTTAACCATAGGGTTAATATACATTTATTTTTAATGTTAATATTAAGAGAATTACTTCATAGGATAAAATTTACATTATTTTATAATGTTAACATAAAAGAGAATTGACCGTAGGAATGTTACATTTTTTTTTATGAAATTAAGAAGGAATAACACCATAGGGTGAGTTAACATTATTTTTAATGTTAATAAAGGGTAATTTAACCATAGGATAAGTCAACATTATCTTAAATGTTAAAATTAAGAAAATATGCATCGTAGGATGAGTTAACATTATTCTAAATGTTAATATAAAAAGTGTTTATACCATAGGGAAAAATTTACATTATTTTAATGTTAAAATAAAGGAATTCCACCGTAGGATAAATTTACATTTTATTCAATGTAAATAGGTAAGAATGCGACATGTAAATGCAAGTTTACATTTTATTCAATGTAAATAGGTAAGAATGCGACATGTAAAATGCAAGTTTACATTTTATTCATTGTAAATAAGTAAGAATGTGACATGTAATTACAAGTTTACATTTTGTTAAATGTAAAGAAAACAAGAATGCTATATGTAATGAAAGTTTACATTTTAATTAATGTAAATAAAAATATGATTTTGAGAATGCGTCGTTAAATAAGAAGTTTGACTATTTTAAATAATTAAAATAGAATGAATTGTTAATAAAAATAATTATTAACAAATAAGAAGGATTTTCAAAATATATATATGTATATACATACGAGGATTGTTTGGGAAGTCCGAGATATTCTCATCCCAAATTAATCCAGCGGCGTTAAAGATCGAAGTAAGAAGACGACGTATGAAGACCGTAAATCTTCCCTCGAATGGACAGCGATCGAGATCCTGAATTGACTTGCTACCAATTCATGGGTCAAGGTCATTGCCCAGACGTACGCGTTGATTTCACGGATTTGACTTTCGTTCAGACCCAGGGCATAAGTTTAAATGGATGGTGTGTCTGACATCGTACTTCATTATATATCATA